>JAGSMS010000035.1:0-1200000 GCA_029286595.1 Bhutanitis thaidina | reverse complement strand
TTTTGACAATACAACTCTTAGAAACATCATGGGAGCGATCAACAATCCCAGGCCTTACAATCTATGTATTCCTTTATATTATAATAAAACTTATGAAGTCTTTCTTTTAAACTTGTTATCTCCCAAGGAGGATTGATATGGAATGCTTCGCAGTCTCTAGTAACACTGTTTATTATGTATCAGCACCTGGACCACCGTTCTTACTCCGTGACCTAGGCGTCTTTCGAGTTTATCGCTGGAACGTGGAAACTTCCCGCAGGAAAGTTGCTTACATAGTAGTAGCATATGTTGTTATGTAGTTACCTAAATAATTCAATAAGTATCTCTTACGTAATTGTACCTAAATATTCAACTAGATTTGGTTTATGTTATTTATTTAAATTATTTGTGCGAAAACGAATTTTTTCAAGGATGACACCTATCTAGATAAAATTGGAGAGTAAAACATTATCTAAATACAACAAGTAATTGATGAGTCTAATTCGACTCATATATATATATATATATATAAATATGTGAACTTACGTTTGTACGTATGTGTATTTGAGTACTTAATATTTTATTAATCTGTATTTTAGTCCTCTTATTGTAAACCACAGCCTAAGGTATTAAAAATGTAGGATTAATAAATAAACATTTAATAAAAATCGTTTCCGAGGAACCCATTACGTATATATACATACATATGTACAATAACTGCTTGTTTAAAGTATTAATAATTAAATGTACAAGCACACAATAAAATATTGTATATTTAATTTTCGTTCTGTTGTTCGCAGCATGAGGTCACGGCGGCGGTGTGGTGTCCGCATGGAAGCCCGGCGGGCTGGTGAGAGAGCGCTGCACACGTTGCGCGCACAGTTCCGCCGCGCCCAGCCGGGATGGACCGCGCGCGCCTCTCGTCGCCGCCGGAGCCCCCGCACTGTGGGCCGCTCCAAGGAGGACCCCGCGAAACCAATACAGAGACCCCGCCAGCGGAGGCCTTAAACGAATCAGAGACTCCGCGGCCAGCGCCGCGCGCGCTCCCCTCTATCCCCGAGAGCGAACCTTTGCTTACATGCAGTGTTGTCAGTGAGAATGTCGCGCGGAGGCCCAACGGGCGTTCGCTGCACGTGCAGTTCGACGCGCAGTCGCCGCCCGCTAACGGGTCGTTCTCGGGATCTAGTTCGAGCTCGAGCTCCAGTTCGGATGACGAGGAGGTGTCGATTGCCGAAGCCCGGCCTCCGGACGGTGGGTGGGGCTGGGTTGTTGTCTTCGCTTCTTTCATGGTCAATCTCATCGCTGACGGAATCACGTTCAGCTTCGGCGTGTTCTATCCGCACTTCTTGGAGTACTTCGGCGAGGGCAAGGGCAAGACGGCCTGGATCGCGGGGATCTTCATGGCGATGCCCCTGCTCTCCGGGCCGATCGCGAGCTTCCTGACGGACAGATACGGCTGTCGACGCATGACAATCTTCGGAGCGATTCTCGCGTCCATTGGCTTTGTTATCTCGGCGTTCGTTGATAATGTGGAAACGCTGTTCCTTACGTTCGGCATCATGGCCGGATTCGGATTGAGCCTCTGCTACGTGGCAGCGGTGGTTATCGTTGCGTATTATTTTGAAACCAAGCGTTCTCTGGCGACCGGCATCTCGGTCTGCGGAAGTGGAATCGGGACGTTCATCTTCGCGCCGTTGTCGCACATCTTGCTCGAAGAATACGGATGGCGCGGTACGACGTTGATACTGGCCGGTATTTTTCTGAACATGGCTGTGTGCGGTTTGCTGTTCCGCGATTTACCCTGGACGGCGACAATGAACGAGGAAAGAGCGAAGGAGAGGAAACGTAAGAGAGAAAGGAAACGGAATAAGCGTTTGGCAGCTTCTGCCGATAGTATTTCGGATAGCAAAAGCAGCCCGGCGGGTTCAACCAAAGTGGCCGATTCGGGCGATATCGAAACTGTCTCGTCCCCGATCGTGCCGCAGTACAGTTCTTTAGTGGACCTACCCACATTCATGACTGGCGGAGAGGGAGTGTCCCTCGAAGTGTTCGAGCTGATGTCTAACAAAGGTCGAGCGTATGCAATTATGGCACAGAATTATCCTGGAATAATGTTACCTTCCAGAAGTTTCAGTGATAACGGACGTTTACACGAACAGTCCCCGCCCAGGGTGTTAATGTCTCCAGCCACGGTATCACCAATTGCACAATCGCCATCAGCTGTTCCACCACCCCCTGAGAATAACACCACAAGTGTTCCACTTAGCGAGAAGGCGGCGGCTCTGTGGTTGAGACGGCAAGCCAGCGGCGGTTCCAAGAAACCACCAGCGTTTCTTAAAGATCTGCGAATACATCGACACTCTTTAACTTACAGAGGCGCCATGTTGAATATCAACCGGTATAGACTGCGCGCTTCTTCCTGTCCTAATATCTTCAGGAACTCAATGACTACTATTGCTAAAGAAAAGGTAAGGAGCATTTCTTGTGTAATTTTTACCTTCATTAGCTGCGGTCGAATCGAGTGTCAAGAATCCAATGGTTTTAGCTTAGTGACGTAATAACGATTTGAAATTTGCCAGATCTTAAATATCAAACTGATGACGTCAGCAGCGTGCAGGTGTGTGTGCTGTGTAATCTGTTTTCCAAGTGTGGTGATAAGGACAAAATCTTTTAAAATATTTTTTCTTTATCACCACACTTGGAAAATAAGGAATGAAGAAACATGGGAGCGGTCCAGTTTCATCAGTGAAAGTTTTGCGGGTGGTTGGTAATGTGACGAATTACTTATGGTGGTGGTTAGCCAACATACGAGGCTCTGGCGACCGAATCATGACCGAACCCATATTCTGATCCAGACTGGTGAAGGGAGCAGCTTCACTTTGCGTGAGTACCGGCGCTGCGCTCACCATCCCGACTGTCCAGCGTGGTGCAAATGTGCAAACATTCCTTGAAATGTATTCCGGATTTTGCTGGTGTTTTTTTTTATTATTGAAGAGAGAGAAGAATAGAGGCCTTCTTCAGCAGTGGACTAAAACAGGCTGAATTAATTGTATAGAAATTATCTAAACAGAATAATTCACGGCGTGCGCTCTAACGCAAACAGTTAATCGTTTTCATCTGATTAAAGTCAGTGACGTAAGGGATACCTTTATCATACTTTGATTTTAATCCTTTCTAAAGTTACGTAGTTGTACGTACCATTTATTTATCCAGTGTTACTATACGCAATTATACTCTACACTTTACATAATCAATTCAATTACACAGTGTAGCTCCTATGCTCTATTCTTCCCTTCAGAACTGGATTGTAAGTGAATGCATTCAATAGATCAATTTAACAAATGAGCAGTACTCTAATATTTTACTTAGATGATCTTTAGAGTTCAGAGTAACTTCACTACTTGAGGTAAACCAGTAAGCGGCTCAACTGGTAGTTGAGTGATTATTGATAGGAGAAGGGATCGGGCGAGGGAGGTTGGGGTAGATGGCCTCGGGTAACTTATTCACCAAAAGAAACGCAGAAGCAAAAGATGTCTATATTTCACGCCGGTATTCTGAAAGGCCATTGTACAACCCCGGTCGAGCCGGCTCATTCAAGCAGGAGCAAAAGTCGCCGTTTGACTCTACCACGTACAATCTTGTGTTGTCAACAAAATGACATATCTGAAACCGACAAAGAGCGGTGAAAAAGTCTTATATTTTCTACTTTTTCATCAGTATGTGTACGTCTCCTGTTGTACGAGTACATAGTCCTTTCTATGGAAACTAAAGCTTGCAACATGCAGCTTGCAGCTTGCATGTGCATGTTCATAAGATTTGTTCTTACTTGTCACTCTGGGCAGACGCGTTGGAGAGCGCAGTGACGGTACAGTGTCGTATAGGAGACGAGATTTTACTTTAGATTAGATGACATTTTTCCAAATTCGAAGAGCGCGGTAAAATGTTTTTAAACAAATTCAAGAATGTTTACTTACAGCCTGGTTTTACGAAACTCATGTACGATTCTTATCCTGGGCCTGAACATTGAGACCGTTACAGGTTCATCACCCACTCATCACAGTTACGTTGTTCTAAACAAGTATTGCTGAAAAGTAGTTTAAAACGACCAAAAAGCCTCTGACCACATTATTATTGGAAATTGTCGTGGAAGAGATAAACATATATACACACAAATCTAAACATTACTGAATATCAGCATCATCATCATCATCATCTCAGCCTGTCACTTGTCCACTGCTGAACATAGTCCTCACCCAAGATTGTCACAAAGCACGGTCCCGAGACTCCTGCGTCTGTCGACGTCGACGTGTCCATTTCCCTCAACACCGTGCTCCGTCGTCGCTCCGTCTCCGGGAGGTCTTCCTACACAGCATTTTTTGCAAGGTTACCATTCTCGAGAATCCATTTCTCCCTACAGTTTTGTCGGTTATCATAGGTTCGCTGTAGAGTCGGAATGCGAGACTGCGAGACGGAACAATCACAAGTAGAAATGTACATATAATTTACCAAAATCTTTCAATATTCCAGGTGCAATGGTACGCGGGACTGTGGGACTTTTGGGATTTGGTTGTGGACGTGCTCGACTTCTCACACTTCAGGAACCCCGCATTCCTGGTGTTCGTGGTGTCCAACTTCCTGCTGTACATGTGGTACGATGTGCCGTACGTGTACATCGCAGACAACGGCATGCAGATGGGCTTCAACGAATCGCAGGCGTCCATGCTCATCTCCATCATCGGGATCCTCAACATGTTCGGCGAGGTTAGTTCGAGAAGAGAGACATTTATTTGATACACTATTACTACTTGTGTAGCGAGCGGTTAGGGGATCTGGTTAGGGGTTTGATCACATTATTACTGGGTGTACTATATTGGAAGCTTGGTCCTACTGGTCTTAGGCTATGTTTGACGTAGTCCATGAACATTTTTTAGAAAAAAAAAACTGCACAATTCTGCACGCGAAAACAATAATATGGCACATCTAGTTCGCAGAAGAATAGAAGCATCTTTTATTTTGAAACTGTGTAAACCTTATTGGTGGATCTGTTTACGCGTAAGAAACATGAACTTGTTTACTTTATTTTTGTTGGGTGAGAGAGAGTTCCCTCCAGTATATGTATACACTATATGCTGTAACTTAACGTATCTGACTGTTAAACCACGGGATCTGGGTTAGACTCAATATAATATATGTGGAAGCTCCAATTTTTTTAGGTCTTGTTTTCTCATTCAATGCATCTAACACTTCCTACCATCTCATTGCATTAGCTTTGCGTCGGATGAGGGAAGTTTAAGACGAGCGTCTGCCTCTGTGCTTCCGCGTACACTGGCAGTACCGTCCGCTGCGCAGTTGGCATCTGCGTCCAGGAAGATATCATCTGCGCCGTCATTTGTGTGACAATGAAAACGAGCCTTGAGTGTGTTATCAGTTTTTTTTTTTATATCAATACGATATGCAGTCGCGCGCTGTGTTTCAAATCTCGCCTTGATTGTATTACTAGAAACATTGTTAACGCAATTAGCCCTATCAAACGACGTCTTGACCCATTTAATTCAGCTTCACAATCGTCGTCCGATAAGCGAGCGATAGTGTCGCGGACGGAACACAACCGGATGCGATGGACTTGAAACTTGAGCGGTCACCCATTTGGATATTGAAATCTTGGAAATAATTATTATAATAATCTGACTCTGCACAGACACAACCTAGTAGCCAGGATCCTACACCTGGAGCTCGCTGTGAAATAGGGTCTCGTGGATCGGAGACTGCCTTACTATAAATACTCGCCGGAAGCCGTGCTCGAAAATGACCGCGCTAGGCTCTATTGGGACTGGTCCTTTATCACGGACAGGACGTGTTGATGGACCGGGCACAGTGGAGGATATTTTTGTTCGACATTACCATTACATATGACGAGAACCTCGTGAAAGCTGAAACAGGCAGGAAGACAAAATATCTGGACTTGGCTCACGAGGTAACCGACATGTGGGGAGGTATGCCGACCGAAATTATTCCGATCGTCGTCTCTGCTAATGTGTTAATCCCAGTCAGCCTCTCGGAATATCTGAGGCGGCTGGGACTCCGAGCTCAAATTCAGAAGACAGTGCTACTCGATACCGCTTGCATTGTCCGCCGGTTTCTTTCCCTTTCCCCTTAACCCTCGGCCGTCTGGTCTCCCCTGCCGGGGGCTTCCATCTGGTTGGGTTTTAGTTCTCTTTAATAGATCTAATTTAGATCTATTTAATATAATCTTAAAACTAGGAACGCGGTAGAGCCAAGCGGCGGCTTTTGCTGCTCGCAGAATACCGGCGTGAAGTAATGGCATCTTGTGCTTCTGCGTTTCGTTCAGTGAGTGAGGTAACCGGTGGCCCGCTCCCCTCTTCCCCAACTCCCATCCCCCAGCATCTTTTCCATACCCCAAATATCCTTAAAGGCCTTCAAAACGCACCTGCAGCGCCTATAAAAAATACAAAGATCTCGAACCGGTAGCTTAATGCTTTAAATTTAAATTAAATAAAAAAGGCTTTAAATAAATACACTTATTTGTTCTTGTAAAACAATTCCGTAATTAATACTTTTCTTTAGTACGTTTCTGGTAGTCATTTATTAAATTAAACTTACCTTTCTGATGTTACCACTGGGTTTGTATTAGTTCCATAGTAATTTTTAGTTCAAGTTTTTGATAATGTGTCAAGAATATAGAATTTGGGGTTAAACGTTAGAGGTACATAAGAACTTTGATTTAAAAATTCAATAATATCTTCTTCAGCTTTTACATAGAATAAAATAAAGGATTTAAGTTTTATGATGAATATTTTTCTTACTACCTGCGTAACCTACGGCGTGCTTTATATTTTTTAACTTATCATGATTAAAAGAAAGTGTTTATGTAAGCAAATATTCTCTTTATTTCAGATTCTCCTTGGCTGGGTTGGGGATTGGGAGTGCGTCAACCCGAGCCTGGTTTACGCGGTGTGCATGGTCCTGTGCGGTGTCGTGACTCTGATCATGCCTCTGGTAACATCATACTTGGGCCTTGCGGCGGCCTCTGGGGCTTTCGGGGCGTTTATTGCCGCCAATTATTCCCTAACAAGTATTATATTAGTGGAACAGATCACTCTGGAGAAGTTTACGAACGCTTACGGGCTGCTGCTCTTGATGCAAGGCCTGGCCAATTTAGTGGGACCGCCACTAGCGGGTGAGTATTTCAAAAATTGTTCAACGCAACTCGAGGCGGTAGTCACACAGTGGCGGAACAGCACTACCACTGTCGTGTTCCGGTTTGAAGGTTATAGGGAGCCAGTATAATAACAGGCTGGCAGGGGTTTCATACAACATAGTCCTTAGAGGTGAAAACTGCATCTGTGACTTCCTTCGATTGGAGTTGTTTGCAGGTGTCCATGGGCTGAAGGAGTCACTTACCATCAGATGGACTGCTGGCTCGTTTGTCTCCCCGGTTAAAAAAAGAAGAGGTTATGTTCGCCTACCAAGCGTGGCGTGGCGACCTATATGTCCTCATTTAAACCGCTACAGGAGATATATCAAATATGCCTGATGTTATAATTACTACAGATCGGCGATGAACTGACTTGGAACTGCCATCGTTTGCCAAGCGTTTGCCATTACTGCAGTTGTCCAACTTGTGAGATAACTGTATCCTTACAGACAGATACGCCAGAGCTTTCTTTAAGCTTCACCCTTAGGACCAACTCTTCTAACACATTTGTTCCTAACATCTAGGTTTTAAATAGTTTTTAAAAAACGTTTAATTGGCTGTTCAATAATAGTTTTTATTCGTCAAACGAAGCGCCCATAGCTAAAATGGCATAGTACAGTGTTCGTCTATTGTCGTGAACCACTCCAGATACATTCGAGCTCCAGTGCTTAGTTGGAGCGGTTAACTTACTCTAATGACAGGAATATTAATAATGTTAATAGCATTTTTAGTTTTTTTTTAAGTTTTTGACACAATTGCAAAGTAACCGAGTTACCTACTTGAACACCATTTGTGCGTATTTCGTTTTCAATTTTATGTTACGTTTAAAGTTTAATTAATTGTATGATAATTAAAATTTTAGATTCCGGTTAAATGACAATATTGTTTATTTTAAATTTAGAAAGAAAGAATGATTTATTTGGTACACATATACAAAATACATAGATTAAAAGAATAAGGTGATAATAATAATAAAAATATAACATTTAACACAGCGTAATGCTGCAGGGGCTGCAGCGCTGATTTTCAGTTGGAGCCTCGTGACGTCACCGACACGCCGATGTGCGATCCTACAATAGCTTCATATAATAGTTGTATTACAATAGGAAGTTACACACACACACACAAGCTTGTGATGCCTGCTACTAGGCTCCATAGAGTCAGTGACTCGTTCATGGGCCAATATACACGTATCTACAACAAAATCCCAGCAAGTGCGCAGTCAGTCCTATCAATAGGTTTAAAAAAAATGTTAAACAAAGACTTTGAGAAGATATCAAGCGGCTATTTTAATATAAAGGAATACTATGATAAATAACCCCAGGGAATGAGTTGATCGCTTCCAAGCCGTTTTTTAAAACAAAATATTTTACTCTTAAAATGTTTTAGTTATGAAAAAAAAAAACCGTAAAATTTGTATTCCTAAAGAATTTATTTCGCCTGTTTCTCCTCCGTCAGAGACGGCGGGAGATTGTACGACGCGTGAAATGGAGGTTTCTTATGTTGATGAATAAATGATTTGTTTTTAATCTATAATCAATTATATAGTCTATATCACACCGCCAACCCGCGCTGGAGCAGCATGGCGGGCCCATTCCGACTCCAAAACCGTATCAGATATTGGAGACAAAGCCCTCTACTCAACAGCGGGCATATACAGGATGCTCTACTTCACTTTTTACCCTACTTATAATAAATAAACACTAACGTGTTTCGTCCCGCATCAGGTTGGATCTACGACATAACGGACTCCTACGATCTGTCGTTCTACTTGGCCGGCGTGTTCATCGCCGTGTCCGGGCTGGTGCTGATCGTGTTGCCGATTTACAACAGGGCCCGGGAGCGCAACGACCTGCGCAAGGCGAGGGCGGCCCCCGCCCCCCCCTGCGGCGACGCGCCGAGGCTAGGTAACGGGGCGGTCGGGCACAACGGCAAGCTGGTGATATAACGTGCGCGCCGATTGATCTAACGTGGAAATTACTCTGAATGCTCATGAACATTCTAGAACGATGCCGGATAAACTTTTGTGATTCGGATATGTCGTAGGAATAGGAATATTTGTGATAAGTATTTTCTCTATTACAAAGAAATGTTTCTACTCGTGTTAGAAATAGATACACATCGTCGCTATGTCAGTCCGTGATAAAAGAAAAAGGGGAAAAATGAAAGCGTCCGCCGGCTTCGTTAGTCACACAGCTCATTTGTCTGCCGGAGATACGTTTATCGGTTCTCTGCTTTTGTCTATTTCCATAAACTGAATGGCACGTGAGTCTATATCAAAAAAAAAAAATTAAAAAGATTCTGACGCGACTTAACAAGTTTGCCACATACAAGGAGAAAGTATTATCAACATTGTGACTCTGGACTCCCGGCGCCGAAGCTAGTAACTACTGTCACATAGATAATGCAATGCGTCAATACACTGTTAGTCTACAATATACACATCGTTGAGGTTACAACGGGGACATTATGTCTGTCTGTCTGTATGTTTTCTTAGCTTTTATAAAGCTATTTTATTTCTTTGAAAATATCGGTAGGTTTCAGTAGATTAAGTGAATAAGTGAGAGAATTTAATAATGCCATTACGACTACTTGAAAATTATTAAAATAAATAGAACATAACTTTAAGAGTATAGAAAATGTTATCAACCCCTGGTTTGTGAAGTATGTTATTTAAAACACTTCAAACCTTCGGAGATTCGGAAAAGATTAGATCGCATAGATTATATATGCATATGACATTTTAACTGTATTTCTTTTCGTAATATACACAAGTATTCGGTCTTTTTTTGGTTTTTATGTGTGTTGTGAATAAAGCAGCGTGCGCATGCGCGATTATATATCTAAAATACATCACGGTATTTTTTATAACCGATTTTGTGAAAGCGCTTCCTGCATAAACGATGCAACGGTTCTATCTAAGTATTACGTTACTTATGTGTTAAGAGCTGTATTGTATTGAAATAAAAAAAAAAACTTTTCAATTATTAAGATGTCGTGACAGAATAACACATTTCAATACATGTATCGGTGTTGCTCACTTGCACGCGACCCTCACACGGTTCATAACAGTGTCGACGGTGTGATGTACAGATATTTGATATAGTAGCAGACAGAAACTTTTCTTGCGTATATTATAATGTGATTACATAGAGATCTTATTCGACTCAAGCTTATGACATTGTATAATGGTAGCGTTTTTTTTTTATGTCTTGCAACATTCACTAACACGATGACAATTCATGAACAGTGTCCTATCTTTTTGTTTCAATTCTCTCCTCGTTGTGAAGACGAAAAAAAAAAACGATGGTCAATATTGAAACAAAATGGCTGAATGTAGTGCAGTGGCACATCTGTCATAACGCAACATACGCGAAACATAGCTGGATTACGATTTTATCGTTAATTTGACCCACGGTTTTTGTATATCTGTGAATGCGTCGAGGGTACGTTTTGCTAGCTGTCACTTTTAATCTGCCACTACTATATTAGATATCTGTGGTAAATGTCGAATGGGTGAAATTAAAACCAAGTGAAGAACACTATGGTACTGATTGAAATGGAAATGGTTTATAGAAGGTATAAGGGAAACTATAATTAACGAATGTTTTATAAAGCTTTTATTATATTAATAATTTCCGATTAAAGCACATTGTTTTATTCTTTTAATTAAGTTAACATTCAAGTATTATCGGCTGGGATTGTTACGATTGATCGAAGACTGTCATAAAGCGTATGAGGCAAAAAAAAATGAAATATTGGCGGGAATTAAGAAATGAATCAGAATCAAGTTAAAGCTAGTTAGAAAAGATTTTTGAGGAAAACTTTTTTTAAATTAAGTTGTATTGTCATCTTAGAGTGTTTTTAAATATACTAATTTGAGTATAATTAGAATATATCCGCCAACAATTATCAAGTAGTATTTCAATTAAATAAATGAAAATCTATAATCACCAAAGACTGCCTCATATATTAAATCAGTAAAATTTAAGATCTTCCCGTAGTTTATTACTAGAGACGATGCTGAATAGAGTTTTCCTTCGTCCGATTAAAATCTTGTCGATTTTTGGGGGGCAAAGGAAAATTCCGAATGCGCAACTATTTTAAACGTTTTTGTGTAGAGTATTTACATTTTAAGATCGTAACTTTGTATATAATCGATAGAATTGACATTGATTAAGAGAAAAAAAATCATAGATATTGTTCAATTACGTACCAAAATATAATAGCTTTGTTTTGAATTAGCCTAGGTTAGATATGTGTTAAGGTGCAGTTTAACTAATAATCTCTCATTTGCATACAATCAATAAAATAATTTACAAAGGCTTCTATCCGTAAGCTCATTTTAGTTTATAAGTAGCGCAATTTTTTTCTAAATACACAAATTGATTCATAGTTATTAAATAAACAAAATAGCTTGTGCAGTAAGGCATGAGATTTTTTTCATTTGCATGTATGTGATTGGCTGATACGATTATCCGAACGAGTCGAAACGTCTTGCTGATTATAAAAAATTTCATAACATTAGAATTTACAAAACGCTTATATATGTTTTACTCACGGTCGAGACAGCATGTGTACTGTACCAGTCCTTCGAATGGCAGATTAGCATTTTGCAGTACATATATTGTAGCTTTGTCACTCCTTACCGTACGGACGCGCCAGTACAGTCGCACAAAACAATAACTTATAATAACAGTAACGGAAATAATAAACAAATCCAACGAAAATGTGATATATGTGTTTTTGCATCGACAGTACTGCACAGGGCAAAGCGTGCCGTGAGCATTATCCTATACGAGCGACAGAGACAGCGCATGACGCTCGGCTCCCGCTCGGCTTCCGCTCGGCTCCCGTTCGGCTCCCGTTCGGCTCCCGTTCGGCGCTTACCGCACCGCGCATGCGTCGGTTGTATATGTCACTACGCCAGTTGTTGCAAACTAGGGCGGGGCAAAGTTACAGTACTGCCGCTGCACGTCCATGCAACATCATAGATATTTGTCTGTCACCACAACCAGAGGTCGACGAGCAGCAAATAGTTTTGTGATAAAAGTAGATAATAAGTTCCGTAGAAATAGACTGTTGTTGCCGTTGAAATTTGTGTTCTTGCCGAAAACAATTTGAATATCGTCACGACTTTCATTCATAAGTAGAATCATGTGCATGTTATTGCTAATATTGTAATTTCTAAGTCGAAATACAGACATCTTGTTGTCGTGTCCCGTTTAATTGCCCATTTTTTTTTTACTATTTTGACAAAGGTGTTGTTCTCCCCAGCAAAGAATTACGCTTTGCATTTAAGTGAATATTAACAGTGAAAATTTTCAGTTGGTCATCTATTATTATTTCTTGTAACGTTTGTTTATATTTTAGTCCAATATATGAAACGGGTATATAAACGTATTATGTATATGTCTGTGTTGCATGACGTGTCTGTACGTTCGTAGTAAAGTTATTTTTGGTTTATTTTTTGGTTTTATTTCTGAACGCTTTGTACCTCTCTTTGTTTCGAGAAGCTTGCATCAGGTCGATGCATATCTGGTCGACGTTATTGTTTTATCTAATAGGGTTAAAGAGTAATACAGCAGAATCGATAACGACATAAAATTGTGATATAAAATAAGTAGCCAATATTCTAAAAATTACAAAAATAAATATATTGTAGGGTGAAAGAGTTTGTACCTTTAAATCAGCAATAAATACGCATATCTTAAATCGCTTCAGATACTCACGTTCTTTCACTAAATTGTTTATATTACAAGAAAAAATAACTGTGCGACTATTTAATCTAATATTTTCATGAGTTAAGGGAATGAAAAAAAACATGGTTTTGTTTGAACGGTAAGCGAATCTAGGAACACAAACTATTAAAATAGGATATATATACATTTGTCTATTCTAGCAAGCAACGCGGCAAACATTCAAGACTTACTACCGCTAATAAATAAATGATTACTCACTTAATTCTTTATAGAAGTAGTTTTAAATAATAATATTTACCTACTACTCATTAACTTGGTAGTTTTCAATGATTAAACACATTTCATATTTCGCCTAAAATGTTTTCTATTCATGTACACCAATGTTGCCATATAGAATGTATCTATTTATACCATATAGTCATTGTTAAGCTTTTATAAAAAAAAAAAAATACCTCAAGACGAATAGTGTTTTAAGTAGTGATAAATTCCATTATTTAGAAATATTGTAGAGCGGTAAAATATATACCTCATGATAACGTATTATAATATTGTGTACATTTACTGCACTCGTGTTGTTTGGTGCCTCATTTAACGGCTGATCTTCTTGGATAATAATAAATTCAATTGTGAGTTTTAGTACGTAAAATACAGAGACCATTTTAGCTTGAATTAAAACTGTGTTTTATTGCCTTTGGTATAACCAGCATTTCCTTTTCCTTCAATTACAAAGATGTAACTTGGAAACGTTAAGCAGCTATGTTAAATGTGGTAATGATGAAATATTTGCAGTCTTCTTCATTTATTAGGTTATTTGCCACGATAGCCGATCAGTCTTCTGTTTTTTTTTTATTGGATTGGGTTGACAAACGAGCTAATAGTCCATCTGGTGGTAAGTGGCATCTGATAGTGATAGCAGGCCATGGACACCTGCAAACGTCTTAAAACGAATAAGGTCACAGAGTCACTGTCGCCCCCTGTGGTCTAAGATGGGAAGCCTCACAGGCCGTAATTATACTGACTTTTGAAATGTAGAACAAGGCGGCAGATATAGGTAAGGGAGGGTACCTACCCAGAGGACTTTTAAGCAGAGAAGCCCCCTTATTATTCTAAAATAGTAATGTAGCAGCCTCTTAGTGCACACTGCTGGGAAAAGGCCTCCTTCTCAAATACCTGAGAGGGTTTTGGAACCGGTAAGGGCCCGCCAATAATAGCGACATAGGCCTCCCCTAAAGATTGCCACAAAGCTCGGACCTGAGCCACCTGAGTCTTTACTACATCTTGTGGGGGGTCTCACACACAGTAATGTATGCAAAGAGTTTAAAAAAAGTTATGAATTTTAATCTGTAACAGAAATTATGGCCATACTAAGTAAAGTAAAGTAGCAGCCTGTAAGTGCCCACTGCTGAGCGAAGACCTCAAATATCTGAGAGGGAGTAGAGAGCAGGAGTTGAGAAGGGCCCTCCACCCTGCTCCAGCGGGAGTTAACGGGTTTGACAAATCCTCGAAATAATATGTTTAAATTATTTCTCTGTGGTAAATACAGCACTTAAAATTGCTATTAACAATTTTAGCGGTGCCGGCACCGGGGATCGAACCCAGGTCTCTCTCGCTATATGTTACTAAAGCGAGCACACTGACCACTAGGCTACCACGGCTCCTCTGAAATGGGTTTATTACTATTTATTAAACAGCTTTAAAACAGTCCACGGCTGGACATAGACTCTTACATAGAGGATTTGACGTCATCGCCACTCTTGGCTAGCGGATTGGCGATCGGAGTACCAGGCACCACACAGCTTAGACACTGCCGCGCGTCACTGATCAGCGGATATCCGGTTAGGCATTAGTAAGATGGCTCTTGCGCTATCTGTCGGACGATTAGAGTATTCTCTGGTTCTGATATTTTCCCTTTGGCTTCCTATTAACTCGTCTGACATCTGAGTGGGACGATATTGACTTCTGACGCCATCACATGGTAAATATAACATATAGTACTAAGCAATAACAGCAAGAACGTGACTACTACGTCCTCTACTAAGTACAACAGTCCCTTGTACCACAATTGGTGAACATCGTGGTCATTACCAGAAGGTTATGGTACTATACTCGTCCTAGAGTTTTTTTTGTGAACGTTTTGTTTTCATCTAGTTTTTTTTATTTGGGTAAGAACTAGCGCAAGTGACTCATCTCATGGTCAGTGATGATAGCGTCGCCCACATACATCAGCAACACCAGAGGAGCTGCAGGCGCGTTGCCGGCCTTTAAGGATATTTTGGGGGTGAGAAGTATTATGAGGGAGGGGTTTGGGGGAGGTGCGTGCAAATGTACAAATTAACGCGTCAAAACGTAATAACCCCGCTTCTATTCAATCTAGAGCTATTGTGGGGGTTAAAAATCTCTACCTGCGACCATACCCTTATTTGCAGGCTATAATCCACCCCTGCGTACCATTGCACCTGGATTTTGAAAGTTCTTTGTAAATGTGCTACGTTCAGCAAGGGCTATGCTCAATGTTTCTCTGCGTAATTGATGATTATCCCCAGCTTAACTAGGATAGCCGACATAGACGTAGGGACCAGCAAGCTGAAGTGGCAACTGACATCCGTTGGTGAAGACATATTCTCGTGTGGCAACCTCGTAATGCAGTGTAGTACACCCACGGGGACATATATTCTCGATTGGCAACCTCGTAATGCAGTGTAGTACACCCACGGGAACATATATTCTCGATTGGCAACCTCGTAATGCAGTGTAGTACACTGTAGTGTAACTTATGCGGTAAGATCAGAGGAAGCGTTAAATGCAGTTTTGGTACGTGGTACAATCAAGCGGCGGCTTTTGCTCCCGCTCGAATGTGCCTGTTCGTTCGGGGCTGTACCACCACCTCATAGAATACCGGCGTGAAGTAGACGCATCATGTGCTTCAGGGTTTCGGTCGGTGAGTGAGGTAACCGGAGGCCCACGGGACCAGCACGAGCTGACCAGCCGTCATCAACAGCTGTTCACAGGCATGTGACGAATAGGAAGTGGAAAACCCGCCACACAAACTCCCCGCGAGCAAAGGCTTTTAAGCGGACATGATATACTCGTGGAAAGGCCTTATGCTCACCAATACTTTTATGTAGAGAGGAGCATGTTTCCATTGACCGCTAGAGAAGTCAAGGGCCAAAACGCTAAAATCCAGAGGGCAAAAAATAATGATAAATAAAACAAACAGAACAACATCGACTTTAATGATATTTCTCACATCGTTAATTCACTTTTAACCAATCCACGAACCAATTTCCACTGAACAACCTCGGTGTAGAATTGAAATTCTTTCTTCCTCCCGAAGTAATTCAAGCGGCCACCGTGTACTGCAGTAGTTTCACTGACATTATCAGTTTGAAATAAGAGCTCTCGTGCATTGTTTGCGGGCAGTACGCTCGTTTGCTGTTCACACTAAATTCTCGTATCAACTTTACGAGTGTGTAAAGATCGAAGCGCCATTGAAAATCATTTCGCGTGTATGTTACATTGCTGAAATGTCTATCGGGTGTGAATGAAATGAAACGAAATGAAAGTGCTTTATTTGACGTAATAAATTTCGAGATTTGATTTCGTAATGATATTCTTCTGACGGAGAAGAAACAGGCAAAAGTAAGGCTACGGAATTCCACTTTTTTATAGAGATTTTGTACATTGCAAATAATACAACATAAAATAAAGAGCATCGAATGGTCTCACAGGCAATTAAAGCATATTCTAAGATGAAATTAAATGCCAAAAAAAACATAATAAAGAAGAAAACTAACTAAGTAATTTGTTCCATGTTGTTTTTTAATCCTCCTTAAAACTATTTGTATGTTTTTTGAGCAAGCGGCTCACCTGATGTTTAGTGATTACCGTTGCCCACGTACATCTGCAACACCAGAAGATATGCGGGCGCGTTGCCGTACTTTAAGGATATTTGGAGTGTGGGAGGGAGGTTGAGGAGGGGGTTACTTAATTCACCGAAAGAAACGCCTCTACTTCACGCCGGTATTCTGCGAGACTGTGGTAGTAACCCGGTCGAGCCGGCCCATTCGAGTAGCAACAAAAGCCGCCGCTTGGCTCTAGCACATAGAAAGGTATTAAACCTTCTGTAACATCCAGCATGTACACGCAGTTGATGAAGAAAGTTGAAGAAAAAGTAAATCATGTTAAAAAATACCATTATGCGAACACACCAAAGTGGCTGTTTGTATATTATGTGGACAGATTCGTATCACAGCGGGAATTGTGTGCAACCCGGTCGAGGCCATTCGAGCACCAGCAAAAGCCGCCGCATGGCATGGGAGCATGTGTTAAACACAGCACTTAAAATTTCTTTCAACAGTTTTAGTGGTGTTGGCACCAGGGATCGTACCCAGGTCACTGGCGCCCTGACCACTAGGCTGCCACGACTCAAAACCCACAGTAATCATAGATATCATCAATTATTATTATAAAAATAACATCATGTTAGAAAACAATATCAACATACTTTTGGAAAGTCATTTTCTCCCTATTTAAAAACAGAACGTCACAGATTCAACTAAAGTAAAAAAAGGAGAAAGCTTTTAAAGTTTCTTTGTTACTGAGCGAAGCGGACCCGATGGCATATTATCGAGCTGAAACGATTTCTCGGCAGGAAGCGATTAAGTGATATTTTATGTAGCAACACTTTTAAGCATAACGCATATTCCTTAGATATTCCTGTTGAACGTTATAAGCGATGGAAAGGTATATAGTCACTCTAGAAAATTTAGAGAAAGATCTTCTCTACGTCTCTATTTCTAATAAATGCAAGGTAGTCGCGGGCCGTTGTTTTCCTTTTCCGTGCATAACCCTTTCTAGGAAAGGGCGAACCGAAGCTGACGTACCATGCGTTAAAGATTTGCCAATACACGGGACGCTCGCCGGGTGGGTTGCTGTACAGTACTCACCTGTACTGGTTTTCCGGACCTTCTGCTCGCAACTCTCTACAGGCGAAGCTGTAAAGGCCTGCGGGCCCACAGCGTATCTATCGTGGGGGGCTTCCGGCATCTTCAATGTTGATCCCGACCCTTGTATTGGTTTTTTAACATTTCAGTCTTTTCAATCCATTTTCCACTAGGCCCTCTAGGTTATACCTCTAAGCCAATTCGAGACAACGTAACAGGTGATGAGGCTGTCGCCGTCTTTTGTAAGTTTAAAAATAAACTCATAGGTACGGCCCTTCCACGTAGGGGTTCGAACTCGAGTCTCCTAATTAGGAGGCTGATTACCTCACTGCTCGGCTATTGTGTGTTCCGTGATCGTGGCTCGTCACGCCATTATATTTACATAATCAATTATATTTAGATTTAAAAATAATTTGGAGCTTATAATTATAATTATTATACAGCACATGGAGCAGTATGGCGGGCCGTTCCCGGCTCCTAAAGCCTCTCTGAAACTGGTATTTGTGAAGGAGGCTTTTTCCCAGCAGTGAGCACTAACAGGCTGCTAATAAATAGACAAAGTAGTTTAGAATTCTTTATTTACGGGCCTAAGACGATTATTAAGCTTTTGGGAATTTATTTGAATCGTTAGAAGTTTTCAAACGGTATTTTGTTTTCTAAAGAGTACGAGATTAGCGATCTTAAGGACATCACTATGACTAAAGTAGTTAAAACAAAATCCCCTGCCGTATCAAAGTCGGCGACAGCATTATATGTCTTGTGTTAAAAAGCATCATGCTTTAACACAAGACATATATATACATAAGACTCGAGAGAGTTATAAAAGTAAATATAGTTTTGATACTGCACAGTGTGACGATCTAACAATGTTATTAAAGGTTTACGCGTTAAATAATATAGTTAAACTAGCTGTTGTACCCGGTGTTGTCCGGTTTAAAAAGAAAGTAAAAAATTTAAATTTCGCAGCATCGTAAGAAACATATCTAAAAATATCCGTTCTAAATCCGTGCAGTGGATTTGTTTTGGGGCTCGCCCGCGTACTTCTGGAACACCAGAGGCGCTGTAGATGCGTTGCCGGCCCCTTAGGGATATTCGGGAAATGGAAGGGAGGATGAGAAGGGGGACGGGGAGGGGGAGTGGTCCTCCTCACTCGCCGAACGAAACGCAGAAGTATAAGATGCCTCTACTTCACGCCGGTATTCAGCGAGGCCGTTCTAACCCGGTCGAGCCGACCAATTCGGTCAGCAGCAAAAGCTCTGCCCTACCACATTGTGTATTACCTCTTTCTGTATTATAATATCAATGTCTTATAGATACATAAGTTCTAAATTTTGCAATGATAGCATTGTTCTAGTATATCCCGGTTTTGGTAAGAGCTTAAATTATTACCCAACTGTATTACTCTTCCACCTAAAACGGGCCCGAGGCGTTATCGCTGACAGCTCTGTGTCAATTTCATTATCATAAAATTTGAAAGGGTCTTAAAATATCACCAAGTACACTTTTCAAATGCAAATGAGGACAAACATGGCCAACAGAATTTAATTATATTCGAAAATAAATATTTCTGGTGGATCTTCATTATGAAACGTTATATAGTATGAGCAGCTCGGCATTGGGGAAGAATAATGAAATAATCTTTTACTTTTATTTTAATTAGGATTACAAAGGGCCTGAGAGAGATGGATGAAGATGGAGAAGAATATTGGCGAAATGTATAAATATGTTCGTTAGACGGATTCGAGATTTTTGTACATGGTAGAGCCAAGCGGCGACTTGCCGCTGCTCGGACTAGCCGTCCTGACCGGGGAAGTACCACGGCCTCGCAGAATACCGACGAAAAGTAGAGGCATCTTTGCTTCTGCCTTTGTTTCGGGTCGCCCCTCTACCCAAATGGGTACAGAGATCTAGCATAATTACAGGCTATGCAAGCCATTTTAGTTCTCAGTGGTGACGATACATCTGTTATCTTCTTCGATTGAAATTGTTTGCAGGTGTTCACGGGCTGCAGTACCCACCTACCATCAGATGGATTGCTAGCGCGTTATAAAAACATTCATCAATTTTGTAAAAAACATACCAAACATAATAAATTTCACATGTTCTATCTCACAATTTCGTTCCCACACGTGAAATTTATTCTAATGTTAAATTTCACTACGCATTAGTTCACGCATTGTCCACAAAGAGTTGTAAATTTACGCGCGACCACAGCGAGGCATTTGAACGTGAACCAATATGAACGTTTCAGACTTAATTCATATACGACAGGAGAGAATTTGAGCCCGAACGTGTTCACACGTTTTGTGTGCGGAATTGAGTTTCGTCAACATCGTCCACGATATATGCAAAGCTTTATCAATCATCGCGCAGTTAAAAGCATCCCCAAAATGTTAAAAGTGGCTCACTCCCAACAAAATCCTCTATCTACTAAATTACGTTAGTACATTCAAGTTTCATAACACACATGCTTTTTTTATATAGGAAAGGCGGCAAACGAGCAAGCGGTTCACCTGATGGTAAGTGATTACCGTCGCCCACGTACATCTGCAACACCAGTAAATCTACAGGTCCGTTGCCGACCTTTCAGAGGTATTTGGAAGGGACGATGAGGATGGGGGACGGGGAGAGGGGAGTGAGCCTCCGGTTACCTCACTCATCGAACGAAACGCAGAAGCACAAGATGCGTCCACATCACGCCGGTATTCTGCGAGGCAGCGGTACCAACCCGGTCGAGACGGCCCGTTCGAGCAGTAACAAAAGTCGCCGCTTGGCTCTACCACGTGTTAAGCGTGTGATAGCTTACCGAATCGGTACCACGGCCCCTTCTCATCCCCCTCCTCATCCTCCCTCTCACACCCCTAATTCCCTTGAAGGCCGACAACGCACCTGCAGCACCTCTGTTGTTGCGAATGTACGTGGGCGACGGTAATCACTTACCATCATGTAGACCGCTTGTTCGTTTGCCGCCTTTCACAAAAAAAAAGCTAACAAAGCAAGTCTTTGCTGAAGCTAACGTGGATTATGTTGAGACTAAATACTACTCGGCACCGAGAGCCAAGCGGTAAGCCTCCTCCAATGAGTGTTCTCTTTACTTATGTACGATTTGTATTATTGGCCTGAACAGAAATAATTGTCGCGTGTAGATATAAATAATATCTATTTCTCGACATTACGATTGTTTATTATTTTTCTACAATAATGTACGTGTGATCTACATAATTCTGCCACAATCTTGTTACAATCTCGTGTTCCGTTCAAAAAATACGTACTCTGCTCTTTTTAACATTTAATACGAAATCTGGCGCAAGCTCGGGCCCATTGTATGAGTAATGCTCGGTACGTTCGTAATTTATTCATGCGAAAGTTGAGTTAGTGTAGCCGGGCGTGAATTTATAACTCCCTGTTGACATTGAGCTTAATGTGTAGTTAGTTGTATTTCACTTTGAAAGATTCTCGAATTATCCTTTTTACTTCATGACTTCTTATTTATTTATTTATTTAATCTTTATGCACAAATTGGTACACATGGCGGACTTAATGCCTAGAGGCATTCTCTTCCAGTCAACCATTAGGCTAAGCAAAGATAAACACTTAATAGAGGCGATACAGCTAAGAGAATAAAACAAGTAAAATGATATAAATATCAAAATATATACTTACACAGATAGGTAGATACATACATACATACATAGAAACATAAATAAAACATATACAAATATACCATATATACATAGAATAATGAATTTTAATACAAAATACAAACAAATATACATGTCAGGACAAACAATTAAAACGGCACAATGACAAACAGCAGCACTAGTATAGACTTGCACCATTTCTGTAATGTTTGCGGATTTTATTTTTAAAGGCTTCTTGTATTTTCTTAAAAAAAAACATCTGATCTCCAACTCATCTAAGGAACGGAACGTGAAATTAAAAAATGCGTATATTCCACGCCTTAATACCTCGTGCAAATAAAGAATGGGATTACAAATGGCGGCTTATCGAGTCTGTACCGTCAGCAAAGTAAACTTCATTATTATAACTTTATAACCGTACTGTACGACGTTTGGTTCTTTTTTAATTGGATTGGGTTGTAAAACGAGTTACCTGATGGTATTTTTTTTTTATTTGAAATGCAGAAGCACAAGATGCCTCCGCTTCACGGCGGTGTTCTGCGAGGATGCGGTACTGCCCCGCTCTAGCCGGCCCATTCGTGCAGCAGCATAAGGCGCCGCCTAGCGGCTATTGCAAGCCACGAGCACCTGCAAAACTACTTCAATCGAAGAAGTACACAGGTGCGTTCCTATGCTATCCTAAAATGGAATGTCACACAGTCCGTTATTATACTGGACCTGTTTACCTTACAAACAGATACACAAAAGAAACTGCTACTGATCAGCGCAAATGGGTAAGAGTGTGGTACCTACCCAGACGACTGATAGCTGAAGAAGATACAGAGCAGAGGACTTGCGCTTCCTCTGCCCTCCGTAGCCGAGGTGAAACTAAAGAAGGGGTGTGAGCTGCGGTGGTAGAGGACTGTTGGTATTATATTGCTTCGTTCTCTGTGCCATCCGCGGGCAATGGTAGAGCCTAGGACCAGATGTGCCGATTGGAGCCGGGAGATCTCGCTCTTCAGGTATATCAGAAAAACGGCAGACTCATAATGATTTGTGTATACCTTCGTCTTGGATTCATTTAAAAATGTGTCCTGAGTTCTCCGAGTGAAGATGAATGAAGTACAGCGATGGATTAAGTTTTGGTTCTCTGAAAATTGTTCTTTTGGGTTTGATTATATTGGAGCCGATGCTTGCCAGCTAATAACTGCCCACACTCAAATTATATTAGAGCGTAGTCGTGAAGTTGTGAAAACCAGTCCCACATAATGTAACTGACGACCCTATTACTCTGTTCAGATTTTTTTTTAATTAACATCTAGCAGATGTAATATGAAATTGAGAAAACCAACACAAGTGATCTTTACTGTCTGTCTTGTCTGGTCGATCGGAAAATGACGCTACGTTCCACATGATCCATAATTCACTGTAAGTGTAAGTGTGCACTGTTAGGCCTCCTTCTCAAATGTCTGAGAGAGTTTTGGAGGCTGGAAGGGGTCTAAATATTTAATTTAGTAGCAACTCATTATCTATAATAATTTATATTTTTATAATTTATAGAGCTTAATGAATGAAAGTCCTTCATTCTTCGACGTAAGAAAGATAAATTCGTTTATCAAATGTCAAATCTTATTATTTATTCTTATTATTCAGTATAATCTGTAAATAAATTTCCAGATTATACGATTAAAGTAAAATTTAAACCAGCGACAATGTTTTGGACATGTCAATTTGTTAAATGTCAATCATATTCATTAGTTAATAAAGGAAACGCAGAAAACAAGATGGCGGATACAAAGTACATAGGTACACTTAAAAAAAAAAAATTTTTTAATGGGAAAAGTGGCAAAAGTGGCATGCGGCTCATCTGATGGCTGATCATCGAAGCAACACCAAAGGAGCTGCAGGCCCGTTCACGACCTATAAAGATATATGGGGGATGGGAGCGATGACGGGAAGGGGATTGGGGGGGGGGTGAACGAGTCTCCTCATACATCACCTACCGAACGAAACGCATAACTACGAGGTCGCGGTACCACCCTGGTCGAGCCGGCCCATTCGAGCAGCAGCTATGTGACAGTCGCTTTAATTTCATAGTACGCGAGTGACTTGGGTTCGAGGCCGACACCACCAAAATTGTTAATAGCAATTTTAAATGCTGAACTTAGCATGTGCTCAATGCTGAAGGAAAACGTAGTGACCTGCAAGTTTGTGAAATAATATTAAGAGGACGTTGGAAATCCATCAAGGGATACAAGAGCGGCGTGGTGGAGCAAAACCTTAAATATCGAGGGGAGGCCTTTATCTAGTTTTTTTAGTATCATTGTTTCTCCTCTCTTCAGTCTCAGTGTATAGTCTATCTCGTTCTTACAGTCCTCTGGGCAGTCTGTAGACGGACAGGGTCCTCGGCTGACAGGAGCATTGATAGTTAGCACCGATTGGTACTACAGCCTCGCAGAATACCGGCGTGAAGTAGAGGGATCTTGTGCTTCTGCGTTTCGTTCGGTGAGTGAGGTAACCGGAGGCCCCCCCCACCCCCCCTATTCCCCTCCTTTTCCATCATATCTCTCAAATATTCTTGAAGACCGGCAACGCACCTGCAGCATCTATGGTGTTGCAGATGTATGTGGGCGACGGTAATCACTTACCATCAGGTGAACCGCTTGCTCGTTTGCCGTCTCTTCCATAAAAAAAATAATAATACGCAGAATATATATTTGGAGTAAACATCTAAAAAAAAGGCCACGCCAAAATTACGCAGTCCGATGTCGGAAGCGGAATTTCCGGATGCCTACCGATAGATGGCGGTATTACCATCAGGAAACTACTCGACTAAAATGAAGCAGACCGATGATGGGTAGCGTAGGGTCTAAGATGCGAGGTGTCGGGAACTGCGGTCGGCAATCCGCTTACCGAGCATGGCATAGCTATCCTTATGGGAGAGGCCTATGTCCTGCAGTGGACTGTTAAGGTATGTTAAGTGCTCGTACATTAACTTAAAATTAAAAAAAAAAATAACCGACAAGTTTGTCTAGTATTTTTTTTTTCGAACCACTTTAATGGCGTATTTTCCTTTCTAACTGTGAAACCCAATGAAAAACACCACCGTGTTTTCCCTAATAGCCCGGAGCCGTTTTGTATTACGCTCTGTAATTAACCAGGAAAGCGTACCTGAAGAATGTACTTCTTGCTTTTTAGTTATTTCTACCAAGAACTGTACACGTGCAGTGTTTTCCCGTTTGCATTTAAACTGATTAATGCGGTGGCTTTCTGTTTCTTGCTAAGACAAATGTGTAAGAGAAAAATAGGAACAGTTATTAAATAATACTTAATAAAAATAAGTAAATTTTTAAAAACAAGTATGAGGAGTAGTGGTTGTGGTTGGAGATTTTTGTACGCGATAGAGCAAAATCAGCGGCTTTCTCCTTGAGTGGGCCAGCTCGTTCGGATTAGTACCACCATCTCGCAGAATACCGGCGTGAAGTAGAGGCATTTTGATATTTTGCGTTTCGGTCGGTGTGCTGTTCATGGAGACCGGTCTGCTCGAGTTCCCAGTGCACTTGTGCTTTAATTTCGCGGACCACTATATTCTTGTAGCTAGCTTTGAGTTGCCTATGGGACCACACCTTTTCTTCAATGATGTACATGAGAATTTTTTAACGTGGTAGAGCCAAGCGGCGGCTTTAGCTGCTGCGCGAATGGGCCGGCTTGACCGCATTAATACCATGACCTCGCAGAGTACCGGCGTGAAGTGGAGGCATCTTGTGCTTCTGCTTTTCGTTCAGTGAGTGAGGTAACCGGAGGCCCACTCCGCCAACCCATTCCACTCCTTATTCTACTCCTATCTTCCAAATACCCTTAAAGGCCAACCACGCCCCTGTAGCTCCTCTGGTGTTGCAGATATGTGGGGGATGGTAATCACTTACCATCAGGTGTGCCTTTTGCTCGTATGACGCCTTTGCCATAAAAAAAAATATTGAAAAAAATAATATCATAAAAGTGTCGTGCCCCTCTCTCCAAATTCATCGCTAGAGCATCGAAGGTATGATGGTAAAGACGCGTGAGTGTCTCTATGTTTGTACACTTCATCATCATTTCAGCCTACCGCAAGTCCACTGCTGAACATGGGCCGCCCCCAAAGATTGCCACAATGCTTGGTCCTGAGCCACCTGCATCCATCGACTTCCCGGAACACTGCACAAGTCGACACTATGTGGCCGGCCCATTGCTACTTCATTGTCAATTTTGCTAGAAGCGTCTGTCTGTATTGTCACCGTTTAACTTGATTTTTCATGTTAACCTGATTCTAAATCGTCCAACCATTAGAAATAATATTGTAAATTCGAAATCGGTGTTCGCTGGTCGCGCGACTATGGAAATTTATTCCGATCTATGCGCTCGTGATTCTCCGATATCACGGTCGTTTGAAATTCGAACCAATAAGCTACGGATCGTCGCTGTAAGACTTCGCTGCGAGAAATACTTTCTCAATTTGGCTAGATTTCTGTTTTAATGCCATGTGCCATGTAATTTCTTTTAGATGCAAATTTTTGTTTGTATTTTCTACTGTTTGAAGATATTTTGAAGCAATGAAATGATATGTTGGTCAGATTTGGCACCGAAGTCGTTTATTCATTTTAATTTTCTTTTTTCTAGTCATTAAAGTCCGCAGCGGAACAAAGGCCTATCCATAAAAGCTCCAACAAAAGCTCGCATGGTATGTATGGAAGATTTGCCCATACACGATTATTGACTAATCCAATGTGTGCTGCTCAGACCTGTTTCAACATCACCTTAACACATTGCAAACGTCTTCTTCAACAGTTGCATCAGATACATTTATGATCTCAGTAATTACAACCATGCGTCTTCCTTTCGTGCTCAGCTCAATTGGCCAGTGAATACACTGTACCACTTACACAATTCTTAACAACCTTTGCGTTCTTGTTACTGAGTACTTGAAATCTAAGTTTGAATCATAACTGTCCCCTTCGCTCTTCAGGTAGTCTCAAGTTGCTTACGCCTTTACGTGTACTGGTTACTTATCTAAGTTATTCGCTGTCATGGCTATAAGATTCTGGAACGGAAGCAGAGGGGTTTTTTTTTTGGCAATAATTTTGATAATCTTGTTAGGAGCTTTTTTAATTGGGATTAAAAAAGCTCGTAAGAAACAATATTCACGTTCAAAACATAATCCGCAAACACTAGAAAGATATTGCAAGTTTCTAATGCTCTAATATACAGTTAAAGTTACAGTTTTATCAAACGAATTAACGGTCCACATGGTAAGTGGCTCCTTCAGCCCATGCAACACCTGCAAACACCTTCAATCGGTGGAGTTTACAGATGCGTTGTCGTCCCTGAGGACTGAGATCGAATGCCGCCTGTAATTATACTGGCTCTGTATTACCTTCAAACCGGAACATAGTAATAGTACAGCTGGTAGCAGAAATGGGTAAGAGGGAATCTACCCAGACTGCCCCCAGTCTCCCTAAGTACCTCCCACCAGCCCTACTAATCGTGGACCGCTAGAGATCAGACGCCGTCACAGTCCTTTTTGACATTTGATCACGCTTCAAGGGAAGATTATGCAATCGAATAGGATATAGGATATGCAAAATTAGACATTAAAGCGAGGGCAGCAGGAATGGTTCTTTAATAAAAAAAAAACACTGCTAAATTAGTTCCATAACTCTTGTTGTGTCAGGTGACAGTAGCGTAGATAGATATTGCCTCGGCGCGCGTAAATCAAACTTCTGTAATGTATATTATGCAATAAATCGACTCGTGACGCCCCATTCGCTTCTGTACTTTCGCATTGAAACAAATGTTGTTCTAATACAGATAACTCAAGTCGAATGTTCTGTCAAGATATTGTTGCTTTGAAAACTATAGGCGGTGATTCAGTTATTGTCTTGCCAACTCTCCTTGCCGTATGCCTTATTAATTTGTGAGGCAATAACAACCTATTCTAACTGATACATACTGGTAGAACTCTATAAAGAGATTCAAGAAGGAAAAGTCATTAATAGCAGAAATGAAAACAATTTATAAAGCAATTCAAATAATGTATGAGTATTAATAATGGGACTATTCCTTACTTATTGATCTCTGACCTTAGAAAACCGTCGTGTATCGTTTCGGCGATTTCAATCGAACCGACAGGAGTCTATATGAGAAAGGCGGCAAAATAGCCATCTACTCACCTGATGGTAAGTGATTACCGTCGCCCACGTACATCTGCAACACCAGCAGGTGCGTTGCCGGCCTTTAAGGATGAGGCCGGATAGGGAGGAGATGGGGAGAGGGCCTCCAGTTAACTTCATTCATCGAACAATGCAGAAGTGCAAGATGTCTCTACTTCACGCCGGTGTTCGTCGAGAAGCAGCTAAAGCATTTTATATTCATACAGATATACTGTGCGGACATAAAAAGCTTAATCATGATGATTTTAAACAGAGCTGTGAAAGTTTACGTCATTTCTTAAATCTTCGTAGCGGAGGGTTGTCAGCGTGATATAATTTGGAAGTTTTAATTATAATCCTGTTGAAGGAACAGGGTAATTACAAATTGAAAACTTAATTCAAACGGACTCGCTAATCTGATTATAGAGTTACCGTACAGGCAGGCACCCTGTTCACTTGGTTCGAAATTTTTAAATTTCTTTGACGTGTAGCAATTTTTTTTGTTTTCATTTAATGGTTAGCTTGAGCGATAGCTGGTCCAGGATAGCTTATGGTTGTTCTAGGATAAACATTTCGGAGCCACGAGGCGTGTTATTCGAAAAATAGGTAAACGAAAAACAGTAACGCTTGCTTTTCTACTGATTGCATTGGTCTATTAATTAAATAACACTAAATAGTACAAGCCTAACATAGTAATATTTTTTTTTTTTAAGAGAATACTAGCAATGCCATTTAACTAACATTACTAATATTCCTGTTAACCCTCCAACTAAGCATTAGAGCTTGTATTTGGAGTGGTTCATGACAATAATCGAACGGTGGGCTCGAACCTGCGACGTCATGTTTTGCAGTTCGCACCCTAACCCATTAGGCTATTGGCGCTTAATATTAGTAAATGTATTACTGTACTCTTCTCGATCCTCTGTTTAACCTATTTCTCTCTTTGTCTGTTGAAAACGGTAGGACCGTATCCTTCCTTTCCTACGTCAGGAAATATTTAACGCATATCCGTATCCGAAATGGGCCCCCCTCGCTTAGACAGGGCGGCCATGTTGGTTTCACTGGGTTCACCGAGAGTAACCAAGCCATGGCTACTAAACCCCGCGTAGGCAAGGCGCGGTTGCATCGAGTCCCCGATTGGATTTTCGCCTTGTCGTGGGCGCTCGGAGTGGGCTTAGCCCTCTTCGGATGGGGGTTGGTGAACTGTGGGTGTGTGTTAGCCTCTTTCCTTTGCACCGAACTCCATCCATCCATAGCCGAGTCACGAGGGAAGAGGAGTTTCGAAGTGTTCTTTCCCGAGTTGAGGTCGTCGCGGCGTTGTCGGTATGTGGTGAAGGTGGCAGCACGGCACTACCACTGCCGGCCGCCAGAGTATGAACGAAACGCATCCCTCCTGAGTCTGTCACCCGGAGGCCAGGAGGGTCCAGAAGGTGAGTACCAGGAAGCACAAGCCATCCCTGTCACTATTTTTTTTATGGGAAAGGCGGCAAACGTGCTCGTGGTTCACCTGATTGCTGGCTTTAAGGGTATTTGTGAGATGGGAGGGAGGATGAGGAGGGGAGTAGGCAGAGGGAGTGGGCCTCCGGTTACCTCACTCACCGAACGAAACGCAGAAGCACAAGATGCCTCTACTTCACGCCGGTATTCTGAGAGGCCGTGGTACCAACCCGGTCGTGCTGGTCCCTTCGACCAGCAGCAAAAGCCGCCGCTTGGCTCTACCACGTTTAAAAAAACACTAGCGGCGGAGGTTATGGAGACACTATACACCTGTACCAAGTTGCAAGAGTGCCACTGGGGACATTACATTTATGACGTTCCAATAATTTATAGTAAAATGAATAACACATTTTTGGAAACTCGATTACATTTGTCGCTGTCCTTTCCAAACATGCGAGTGGAACGATATCGGTAGGACCCAAATCAAATGTTACTTGAATTGTCAGCTAAATCCATTTTATTCCCGCGAGCATAAACAATTCAAGATTTGCTGACATGCGGTCGCGTTTAGATAGCATTGTATTTGATACTATTCAAATGAGCTAAGCATAACATGGAAATATATGTTATTATAAAACCACAATTGCCGAGTGATGAGCGGCTCTATATTTTAAGTACTGTATTCACCACGTGCTCGGCGGTGAAGGAAAACATCGAGAGGAAACCTGCATGTCTGAGAAATAATAAAAAATATTATTTCGAGGTTCGCGCCCGCCAGTCCGCACTGGAGCAGCGTGGCAGGCCCTTCTCGGCTCTAAAAATCATCTCGGGTACTAGTATTTGAGAAGGCGGCCTTTGCCCAGCAGTAGACACTCACAGGCTGCTACTTTACTTTCTTTTAAGGGGTTCTCCCTCTGAATCAGGAGACGCGAGCTCGGTGTCTTTCGAGGAGTGCTTGTACCAATGAGTTTTTCGAAAGTTATTAACGATTTCTGTCTATGGTCTGTACAGTTAGTGGTGCACCACCTGATGGTAGTTGATAAGCTCTTCCCCTGCCTAGGAGACGTATGGGTATCTTAACCATATCTGCCACCATTCAGTAGCGTAACAACAATTGTCTTCCGGTTTGAAAGGAATAGAGAGCCAGTATAATTACGGGCTAGAAGGCAATCCGTCTCAGTCCTAAGAGGTGACGATCTGTGACCACCTTCGATGGTGCTTCATGAGCTTCAGTATACACTTACCATCACCTTAGGGTTAGATCGTAAAATAACCTGACATCTCAATACAATTAAAAAGTAACCAGGCTGCCTTTTCGTCTTCATCGGCCTATTTATGTCCACTTCCGAACATAGGCCTATTAAAGAAATCGCCATCAAAATTCAGCATGAATTTCATGACAGGTTTTCTGATTCTACTTTCTATTACTGGTCTGTAAGGCTTGGGTTGGGTTCATTTGTGTTTGCGTGTGCACATGCAGCACCAATATGTATCCTGCACAATTGACAATATTGACAACTTGGCGCCGTGTGGTATCGGCGTAAGAACCTGCCACCAATTCTCTTCCGGTGGGTGCCGTAAGTGGCGACTAAGGGAAAAGCTTCGCAAAACACAATGGCTGCCGACAGATGGCGGGCACCAATTTTGCAAAATAGCAGACCGGTGGCGGGCAGCAGCGGTCCAGGGTGCGAGGAGTCTGGTGCCTGCGACGGCCTGGCGACTATGGCAAATCCACCTCATGGGAGAGGCCTATGTCCTGCTGTGGACTATTTACAAGCTATTAAGTTAATGTAGATGAAGGGGGCAAACGAGCGTGCGGCTCACCTGATGGTAAGTGATCACCGACGCCCACGAACATCCACAACACCTAGGCGCTACAGATGCGCTGCCGGCCTTTAATGTGAAGTTAAGGGTTCAATTCAGAAATTGTCGATGTGATCGAAATCTACCTGGAAAACATAATCATCCACAACACGCATTTACAGTGCAATCCAAGAACGAAGCTATAATTTATTTATTTATTCTTTATTGCCTTAAGCTTAAGGTTACAATGGGCGGACTTAATGCCAAGTGGCATTCTCTACCAGTCAACCCTTGTTATGGTGAAAGGTAGTTGGCAGGTATAAAACAAAAAATAAAAAATATAAAATAAAAAACTCCAATAAAAATAACATGATTAGTACATATAAGTAAACTATATAATTAAATAAATATTTATAACATAAAATACACAAATACGTATACAAGTATATAAAATGATACATAAATAAATATATAATATAAATCTAAAATAGATAAGCCGAAAATTGTCAATGATCTATTATTCTATTAGGTAATTACGAAGTAGACTTTTAAACAGTTTCTTGCTAGGAGCTGCTTTTATCTTATCGGGCATGGCGTTCCAGAGGAGTGTAGCTTGAACAGTAAAAGAAGAGTTATAGTATCCTGTATTATGTTGTGGAACTCGAATCTTAAATTGGTTTATGGAACGAGGCTCTCTGTCATGAGCAGAATAAAGATATTGGAAATTATTCTTAAGATAAGAAGGAGAATTAGGATCAGTTAATACAGAATACAATAAACACAGAATTCTAGAGCTACGCCTTAATTGCTTCTGAAGAATTGAAATATTGACATTAAATATTTAAAAACGTACTGCGCAAAAATTAACAGAGATCACGGATTTTCGTATAATTCTCCCTGAGAACAGGCGTACAGTTATTAATATTTCAATTTAAAAGCGTAACATTTGATCTTTCATAGTCTGTTCCGCAAGTCCATAGGGAACTACAAATTTAAATTGACCGAGCGTAACTCCGACCCTGTCCGGGTAAAGCTAAATATTACGAGCATTGTTTATGCGCTCGGTTTGGGAATAAACTAAATGGCTGTATCAAATATTGAACGAATAAAAGAGGAAACGTTGTTGCAGCTTCACTGTATTAAAATAGTGCTAACAAGGTGAGGTGCGTTTTTACCGAGGTCTAATGAATGAACGCAGCTGAAATTCATTTATTAAGACTTTGAAAAAGTCCAAAGGCCTTTTTTTTATATTTTTGTTTTTTTTTTAAAAACGTTACCTTCCGCTGAAGGAATTTCTCCTGTATCGCGGAGGCAGTTTACATACATGAATTGCACATGGACAAACACCCAGACCGGGAACTATCATTTGTAGTCCATAAAAATACTAGTCTCGTGCGGGATTCGAACCCGCGTCCCACAGCGCCGCAGCTAAACGCCTTAGCCACTACGCCACCGAGCCGTCAAATGGCCTCTTCTCAAATACGAGTATCAGAGAGGGTTTAGGGGCCAGAAAGGGCCCGCCACGCTGCTCCAGTGCGGGTTGGCGGGCTTCACATATCCTCGAAATAATATTTTTAATATTTCTCATACATGCAGGTTTCCTCACGATGTTTCCCTTCACCGCAGAGCACGTGGTAAATACAGGCCTTAAAATTGCTATTAACAACTTTAGTGGTGCCGGCATCGGGGATCGAACCCGGGTCACTTGCGCTCTATGAAACTAAAGTGAGCGTCCTGACCACTAGGCTACCACGGCTCGGGTATTAAGACTTTAACGTATGAAAATAAATAAATAAACTTAATATATATTTAAAATAAATTATTTGAAATTAAACTATACGGATTTTATCGCGCTGAATTTTGTTTTTATATTCTCGACGTTTCGATTGCTTTACAGCAGCCGTGGTGACGGGGGGAACGAGGTGTTAGACGTCCAGATGTCATAGTTAACTCGGACTACCTTCAGCTTTTAATTATTACATTTGGTCCGATCTACACAGAATGTGCCCACAGTATCCTAAGGTCGTGCAGTGGTTTTAGTGCTTGGTTATTTAATTTTGTTTATAACTGTATCCAAAGCCGGTACCCAGCCATCTTCTCTATTGAAATTAGTATGTTTTTTTTTTTTATTTCAATAGTCTCGCGAAACACCACGGCAGTAAACGGTGTTCTTTTGCGAGGAGTTGTGGTCTATCAAATCTGATGTAATGGTTGGGGCAATCAAGGATATGATAACAGACTGCATACTTCATAGAACGTCGGTATCGGGGCAGTAATTATATATAATTATTATAATTGGTCATGCGATAAAGCAACGATGGGTGTGAGGAAGGGAGGGCGGGAGGCAGGGCGCGGGTCCAGCGGTCATATCTCGTTCATCGCTCGGCTCGAAAGCGCGCACGCGTTTGGGCCGTTTTACTCAATGTCAAATATAAAAATAAATTGCTGCGATCATTCAAAAGAAACTCAAAATAATATCTAAGCTGAATCGAGCTTTACATTAAGTAGGTATTAAGTTTGGCCCTTCGTAACCGAATTGGATTAAGTGAATGTAAAGAGACCGCCACAATATAAAATAGACTGTACACGTTTAGTGTTACAGTGCATAGTTGCAAAATCCGAAACTCGCACTGCTTACTAACTTAGCTAGACGTTAAGTTAGAGTTTAAGACGTAAATCCTGTTTACGATCTGGACACACGGAACTTAGCCGAGGTCGTATTTAAGTGCTTTCAGGTCGCTTTAGCTAACAAAATAATTTTAGCTATTTACTCAGTTTACAGTTCGTTATATAATAATAGTAAATATAATTTTCTAATATAATGGAATACGTTCCTTTAATTTACTCTGTATTTCATATGAAGCTCAGTTGTCTCAATAACTTGTGGTGTACTTACACACATACACATATTTATTACACCGATTGTCCTTTAGACGGCGCGCTCTCGGGCAAAGGTTTTTTTTTGCAAGATAACGGTTCGGCACTCAACAACGGCTGCGCCTGCGCCAGTCGGTCTCCAGACACGATATATGCTAACGCCCGTCGCTTGTTGCAACTCCGCCGGGCTTACGCTTTGTTAATTCGCTTAAACCTATATCATTGTGCTATTTCTACCACTATAAACTATCTCTCTGCTTGTGTAAATCTGTGTTATCTTTTCCACTCCTTTTGATTTTCTTCCGTGTGCTATATTGTGTTTGTGTGAACAATAAATTTTATATTTCGTGTATATGGACTTATTAACCAACAACCTCCCATACACGCACCCGACCACAAACTTATTGCCTATTTGAAATGAAACTATTCGGGTGCATTACAAGCACCTGTTGTCACGGTGGGACTAGAGTTTGACGTTCTGATATCATAGTTCATCCGCCAACCGTCAGGTTTATAATTTTTTTTTCTAACTTATTTTTCACTTACCCTGTCTGAATATGGTATTAGATCCGGAATCATAGACGCAGTCGATCCGGTAATTAGTAAAATTAAATCCATGACCAAGTGTACCACTCAAGACCTCAAGACTCAAGATACCGTGAGCTCATTCTGCATAGATCGGACCAAAAAAAAAATTATTAAATTGACCGAAGCCCGGATAACTCTGTGGTTTTTTTTAAAAGAATACTAGCAATGCTATTTATTAAATAACATTACTAATATTGCTGGAAACCCTCATTGGAGGATTCAAGCGCCAATAGCCTGATGGGTTAGGGTGCGGACTGCGGAACATGATGTCGTGGGTTCGAGCCCACCATTTAACTATTGTCGTGAACCACTCCCAAGAATACATAAACACACAATTTTTAAACTTAATAGTATATTAAAATGGTAAAAAGGTTTTTAGAAAAATACACTTTGAAGACAATACCAAGCGAGTCTGTACTGATGAAGCTGTAAAGGCCACTACTGCTAGGCCAACAGCATATCTACAGCGGGGGGTTTTAGTCGGTCCTGCATCTTCAATGCTGATCCCGACATAACCAGTCACAGGAGACGGTGACGGGTAGGTGCGCAACTTTTCCCCAAGTTCAACTAAAAAAAAAATACAATACCAATTTCAGTTTTTATGTCACTAAAATGGATTGTGCAATCTACTTAACCTAAGCTTACCGGGCTTCACATATCCTCGAAATAATATATTTTTTTTATTATTTTCCAGACATGCAGGTTTCCTCGCGATGTTTTCCTTCACCGCCGAGCAAGTGGTGCCGGCACCGGGGATCGAACCCAGGCCACTTGCCCTCTATGATACTAAAGTGAGCGCCCTGACCACCTGGGCTACCGCGGCTCTTACGTTGACAAAATACTTTTTTTTATTGCTATTATCGCCTCGACTTTATTTAAGAAATATCAATGTCTCCAACCCGAAACTCGACGAAGGTCCGCAGTTATCAAATTGGGTACTTCGAGCTCCTATTTTTGAAATCCTGCACAAACACAGATAGATGTGAATTATTTTCAGGCTTCGTAAATATTTTTATGACCCGTTAGAACATTTAGGGTACGTGTCAAAATAGCGGCTATATATAATAATTTGTCCCGACTTTGTCACGTACTTGTCGGGAAGTCGGGAATTTGATAATGTGATTTTCATATGTCAATGATGTTTATAAATATTGACACAAAAATAAAAAGTAAACCAATATTCTGTAAAAACGGATGAATTAGGTTTTTAATTAGTGTTGGTGAGTTAGGTGAGTTTAATTTTCGGTTAGTTAGAGAGAGTTTAATTTACCGAAAATACGAGTAGCACATTAGAAATATTAGGCAGGTTCCGAAACGTAACTTAATATTTGACATTAAATTAGTGTTATGAATATATAAACAACCTAAGAATTTACCACCCTCTTATTCTCCGTAGGTGTCGTAAGAGGTGACTTAGGTCTTCAATAGCCATTGCCAATAGCCATGGCGGAATAACCATTTCAAAAATACCAGACCGATGACTAGGTGCGATCTGCAATCACCAATCCGCTTGTTAAGCGTGGATTTTATAGCAAATCATTCTTACCAGAGACACCTAAGATGGGAAGCTCATGAGTTTGGATGCTCGCTTCAATCAAGTTAATTGCAATTATAAGCCCTGAATTTATCACGTCCTCGGCGGTGAAGAAAAATATCTAGTGGAAATCTGAATGTCTATTATATTATACAGGTTGGTTGCAACTTTATTGATATTTAATGACAACTTGGTTAGGAATAGTTGTCATAATTATTTGAAAAAAGTGAAAAATATTATACCAAAAAAAAAAAATTTTTTTTTCAAACTACATAGTAAACTATATAGTCTAATAAGTCAAATAAAATGCAAGCTTTATTAGTCATGACTAATAGTTTACTGACCTCGACAAGAGCGACCTACATAGTCGCGGGATCAAAGGCGGGCAACGGACGCCGAAGCGGATGGTTCGGTTCATAGGTTTCTTTTATTAGGGTTTCGTTGGCATGATATATCTTAAGTCAACAAAAACCAAGAATAATTTCTTGTAACTAAACTGCTGTGCTTACATATGTAATTGATTAATGTAAAATATCTGATTAAATTAAATGTCGTAACTTTAGATACAACCTATATTATGTAGAAGAATCTGTTAAGTGTTGATGACGATGTATGATATACGACATACTTGATAATGACTGGGTGACTCTGAGCGTACATGACTTAGTTGCTTTTCGTCGGCTCACCTAATGGTAGGTGATTACCGTCGCTCAAGTAAGGTTCTTATCGTCGTCGCCGATCTGCAACACTAGAGGAACTGCAGGTGCGTTGCAGGCCTTTAAGGATATGTGCCCATTCGAGCAGCAGCTACAGCAGCAGTTCATAAATGTCCTACTCTTGGGCAAAGGCTCTCCAGTTTTGAGAGGGTTTGCAGCAAGGAGGGGTCCGCCACGCTGCTCCAATGCATTTTCGAAGTACATATTTATTTATATTTCTCAGATATGCCGATTACCTCGCGATGTTTTCAGTCAACGCTGAACAACGCTGGTGCGCCACCGGGGGTCGAACCCATGTCACTCGCGTACTGTGAAATAAAAGCGAGCGCCTTGACCACTAAGCCATCACGGCTCTTTAACAGTTATTAAATAAATCCTAAACACACTTTTCTTTTATGGTTTCTCTGAGTATAATACATTATTACAGTTCGTGTAACTTTCTTCCAAGTTACGCAATATTTTTATGACCCGTTAGAACATTTAGGGTACGTGTCAAAATAGCGGCTATATATAATAATTTGTCCCGACTTTGTCACGTACTTGTCGGGAAGTCGGGAATTTGATAATGTGATTTTCATATGTCAATGATGTTTATAAATATTGACACAAAAATAAAAAGTAAACCAATATTCTGTAAAAACGGATGAATTAGGTTTTTAATTAGTGTTGGTGAGTTAGGTGAGTTTAATTTTCGGTTAGTTAGAGAGAGTTTAATTTACCGAAAATACGAGTAGCACATTAGAAATACTAGGCAGGTTCCGAAACGTAACTTAATATTTGACATTAAATTAGTGTTATGAATATATAAACAACCTAAGAATTTACCACCCTCTTATTCTCCGTAGGTGTCGTAAGAGGTGACTTAGGTCTTCAATAGCCATTGCCAATAGCCATGGCGGAATAACCATTTCAAAAATACCAGACCGATGACTAGGTGCGATCTGCAATCACCAATCCGCTTGTTAAGCGTGGATTTTATAGCAAATCATTCTTACCAGAGACACCTAAGATGGGAAGCTCATGAGTTTGGATGCTCGCTTCAATCAAGTTAATTGCAATTATAAGCCCTGAATTTATCACGTCCTCGGCGGTGAAGAAAAATATCTAGTGGAAATCTGAATGTCTATTATATTATACAGGTTGGTTGCAACTTTATTGATATTTAATGACAACTTGGTTAGGAATAGTTGTCATAATTATTTGAAAAAAGTGAAAAATATTATACCAAAAAAAAAAAAAATTTTTTTCAAACTACATAGTAAACTATATAGTCTAATAAGTCAAATAAAATGCAAGCTTTATTAGTCATGACTAATAGTTTACTGACCTCGACAAGAGCGACCTACATAGTCGCGGGATCAAAGGCGGGCAACGGACGCCGAAGCGGATGGTTCGGTTCATAGGTTTCTTTTATTAGGGTTTCGTTGGCATGATATATCTTAAGTCAACAAAAACCAAGAATAATTTCTTGTAACTAAACTGCTGTGCTTACATATGTAATTGATTAATGTAAAATATCTGATTAAATTAAATGTCGTAACTTTAGATACAACCTATATTATGTAGAAGAATCTGTTAAGTGTTGATGACGATGTATGATATACGACATACTTGATAATGACTGGGTGACTCTGAGCGTACATGACTGACCGTGGATCCAGGGCTTGACACCCAGCCGACGAATTGGTCGTGTTGTGCCGAGTCTTCCCTTCCTTCGATCTTATCGCATAAGAAGAAGTAAGAGACGTTTGAATTGCTGTGTGTTACGGGACTATAATATCTCCTGCGCAGTTGACATCTACCGAAAGTGTTCATCATCATCATCATCATCATCATCGTGACAGTCTCTGTAACGATTTCGTATGGGAATTTCACACCACGATTTAGTTAAATATTTATTCCTATGCTACTGCACAAAGCTCGGTAACTTTTTAATATAAGAATAAAGTTCCCCACGTACGTACTCAGTGGTAGCAATTCGGGTCTCGGATGTGACTCGAGCGGCGCTGAGAGTCAATTCAATATTGCCCCTGATTGAAACTACGAGAGACGTGATTGGAATACATTTTGGGTTTCTTATATTATTTCTAACATATACAAATCAGTAACAAATATATTGGTATAAGGATATATAAGCATAGATTGTTATACATAAAGATGGTCGTTATTACGACACAGAGCATCCGAGCCAGCCGCACTTTCACCTCTGCGAGAGATAGCACATGTAGGGGGCGAGCTTGCCGGATCTTCAGAGCTATTCCCTTAGTTGCTTTTCGTCGGCTCACCTAATGGTAGGTGATTACCGTCGCTCAAGTATCGTTCTTATCGTCGTCGCCGATCTGCAACACTAGAGGAACTGCAGGTGCGTTGCAGGCCTTTAAGGATATGTGCCCATTCGAGCAGCAGCTACAGCAGCAGTTCATAAATGTCCTACTCTTGGGCAAAGGCTCTCCAGTTTTGAGAGGGTTTGCAGCAAGGAGGGGTCCGCCACGCTGCTCCAATGCATTTTCGAAGTACATATTTATTTATATTTCTCAGATATGCCGATTACCTCGCGATGTTTTCAGTCAACGCTGAACAACGCTGGTGCGCCACCGGGGGTCGAACCCATGTCACTCGCGTACTGTGAAATAAAAGAGAGCGCCTTGACCACTAAGCCTTAATCACGGCTCTTTAACAGTTATTAAATAAATCCTAAACACACTTTTCTTTTATGGTTTCTCTGAGTATAATACATTATTACAGTTCGTGTAACTTTCTTCCAAGTTACGCAATAATTTTTTATGTAGAAATTATCCAAAATTTTTCGTATTAGACGATTTTTTTTATGGACGGCAAACGAGCAAGCGGTTCACTTGATGGTAAGTGATTACCGTCGCCCACATACATCTGCAATACAATAGATGCTGCAGGTGCGTTGCCGGTCTTTAAGGATATTTGGGAGATGGGAGGGAAGAAGAGGAGAATAGGGAGGGGATGTGGGCCTCCGGTTACCTCACTCACCGAACGAAACGCAGAAGCACAAGATGCCTCAACTTCACGCCGGTATGCTGCGAGGCCGTGGTATCAATCCGGTCTAGCCGGCTCATTCGAGCAGCAGCTAAAGCCGCCGCTTGGCTCTACCACGCTTAAAGAATGAATCTACCACGATGAAGAATGCATTATCATGATACTCTCCTCTCTTGAGTGTGGTAAAGAGTGTGGTCGATTATGTGATATACTAAAAACGTCACATATATTTATTTATTAAAAGTTTATTTGAATACCTTTACAAAAGTATGACTTAATGCTTTTTTGGCATTCTCTGCCAGTCAACCCGAGGCGTGGAGTGATGTTGTTAAGGTGCAAAACGTAAAAGTTGTAAATAAAGTAAGAATACGTATATATATAGTAAACGACTAAGGAAAAACGCTCGAAACGTATGGCATTCGTCAGATCAGAATCAGTTTTTTTTATTATTTAGGTCCACTGCTAAGGGTTGGTGGTAGGCCCATAAAATAATGAAATCCTAACATTTTAATCAAGCTATTAAAAAGGCCAGTTGTCCTAATGGGAGATTCCGAATCCACAGATCCAAGGCTGTAGCTACCGCACAGGCTGTTATTTCCGGAACGGAAATCGCTTCTGGCCAACGTGTGAAACGATCTGTCATAGTTAAACAACATCTATTTTCTAGCTGTGATGCTGTTAAAGGACCAACTAAATCTATATCAATTACGTTAACTTTCTAGCTCGGATTCAAATTATATTATTAATGACGAGTAATTTTAACTCTAAAACATGGAATATAATCCTGAACCAATTTATTGATTTTGTAACGAATGTCCGATATCGCCATGTGAACTCTTACGTCTTCGTATGACAAGTCAAAAGAAATAATGTTTTACAAATTACCAGTCGATGTTAACAAAACTCTTTGGTAGGTAAATGAGGGTGGCCGTACACTGGTTGAAATATGTATGTACGTTTCGGTAATATTCTAGAAATATCGAAAATTAAAAGGCGATTGAAATTCGGGACAACATACTCTTATGTAGTCCCGAATTTCAATGTCCTTCTGGACCGGAGCGCGCTAAGCACAGTTCAGTGGTGAGTTCTGAAGTAAGTGGAAGACAAAGAAATTTGTAAATTTTTCTATTACTTTTCAATTTTCAAATACTTTTTTTTAACTTTTCTAGAAATCGTTATTATATTTTTAGTTTTTATATTATTTTCTAAATTGCATAATGTGTCTTTCTTTGTTTATTGCTTAGTAATAATCACCTGTTACAGTACATGTTATCACGTTCCATGTACAATGAAATCCATTATTTGATTTTACCTAATCTATATAGTTTTATCTAAGTGCTGTGTGACTTTGTTTTCAATAAATAAAAAAAAATCGAAGTAAAGGACGAAAAGAAGGGGAATAGGAGGAAAAAGACAAGAATCGAAGGCACAGTGACTAGTGCAAGAAAAGACAGAGGATTGGTTACTGGTAGAGATATCACGTGCGAGGGATGAGCACGTCGAGGAAGAAGCTCTGTACAAAGGTAACCGAAAGTCGATATATAAAATCAGACAAGAAGGTCTAAAAGATCCCTAAAAGAATTAACCTTTCCTCAGTAATTAATGACATGAGTGGCAAATTCATCTGAAGCTAAACGCTAGCAGTCTATGAATAGCCCAGTGCCGGAGCAAAGTACGCACCACCGAGGACGTGGTCATTTCAGCAATTGATACAGCAGAAAGAAGAATCTGTCACCAATCAGAAACAGGCGTATTGCGATGAACGAACGCATGCCATGTGATATTCAATATTGCAGTGAAATTGAAAATTCCTCGCATTTAAATGATGGCTTCAATTTATCTCATATCCCTGGCAGTTTTATTAATACAAGAAAATGATATGTAAATGGCAAGAAAAATTAAAGATTCGCGATGTACAGACGTTTCTTGTCTGTTATAAATTCTGCTTCGGTTATAAAAATTAATGACAATACTCTAAGAAAATCGTTTTTGCATTGAATATCCAATTATGTAACTAGTCCTTATCTACTTACAATATTTGGACCCACAGAATTGCAATGATTGCTTTGCACATAGTGGATATGGAGCCGTCATTAAATTAAGGCTTCTAGCCTTTCAAGGGTCTTAATTCCTGCATCACCCGTGTACATGGGCGACGGTAATCACTTACCATCAGGTGAACCGATTGGTTGTTTGCCGCCTTTCACATAAAACCAAAGAAAAAAGGTCCATCTCTCCAGCTGAAGAGTGTATATCGATCAAAATGTCGCTTGGTGTTCCGATAAGCTGGTGGAATATACAGAAATATGGTCTTTGCCGATGAAAATCATTTTACGGTAAAAGAGCATTACATTAAGCGAAATTACAAAGTGTATGCTTATAGCTAAAGAAGCAACTTGTTGCAACAGTTCAGCGTACTCATCATACTGCATCCCTAAGGGTTCCACGGGGGATGCCCTACGAAGTAGTCAAAGAACTAAATTTTTGTGAAAAAGGACTAGAGATTTCATCAAAATTTTATCTAGTCTTCTAAGAAAGCTGTTCAAGTTTTTTTTCTCCGATCCTCCTTACGGTAGAAAACTTTAATAATCACTGATTCGTTTGTAAGACTTCCATTTCTTGTGATATTTTAGCTTCGCGTTGATTAAATTTTATGAACAATTTGGTAGAACAGTTAGGTAACTATACTGGGACAAACTGAAAATAATATTTTCAATAATATAACGAAATTAATTTACACAATCGTCAACAATAACTTGGTATGAAATATTCTTTCCAATTAACTGTTGTGTGGGTGGTATTATCCAACAAGTAGTTATATAAATGCAGCCTTATCTGTGGAGGCACAGAGTTCGGGTATTAATGTTTAAAACAACAATGTCGAGTCAAGGATTATGTTTCTACCCAGCAACAAGAGGAATATTCGAATGAGGTTACTCTACAAATACAATTGCTCATACCTTAATCTAATATTGTACTGTTATGGTTAGAAATATTATTATAGAGATTGATCTCGATCAATCATATCATTCGGATATTACAATCTTCTAACATTATAGATCGAGATAGATATCATTAAAGGCACAGTGAGAATGCAAGAGCTAACGTGTAACCGTGCAATTGGGAAAAGTAGGAGTGAAATTGGAAACAAATGAAGAAAAATGTTACTCTCTCACACAGTACTGCTGCATCCCTATGCAGCGATGTCACATACTAATAAGCGCTATAATAACCCCCCGCGGAGGTCTAAACTCCGAGGTTTATATTCCAGAGTTTATGGCAATTGTCGTCGCGGGACCGGGATCGAATTTTCCTTTTCCACGATATTTTCAACACGCGTGATTTGTTTGATAAAATATTTTCATAGGCTCCCGCCAGATTTACGTATATACTACAATCCCACACATATTATGAACTTTACAGTGACAATAAAACATATTATAATTATATAATATTGCCGTATTTCACAAAGCGCGGTTTTGTCGATATTAATTTTGTTAATATTACTAAGTACAGAATGATATAAAATATAAATATCGTCTATAGAAATACTATTTTCGATTCGGGTCAAAAATATTATCTTAAATGTTAGCCCGGGGACTTTATTTGGCCGGGATTTAATGAAAAATCATATTGTTACGAGATACAGGGTTGCGAGATTAGAATAAAAGGCAGGTATCTTAAACTTTTAGGTATTTTACCAGTTACACTTTTGTGCTAGTGTTTAGCTTCAGATGAATTTGCCATCATGTCATTAATTACTGAGGAAAGGTTAATTCTTTTAGGGATCGTTTAGACCTTCTTGTCTGATTTTATATATCGACTTTCGGTTATGCTGGTGTTCCTCACGATGCTTTCCTTCACCGCCGTGAATGTGATATAACAGCAATTAAAACTGCTATTACAATTTATCAATAAACAGTGCCAAACTTAGTTAATAATAAAAAGTATTATTTGGCGTGTGGAATCTGCGTAAGAATCTCTCACCCCTTTAACCCCATGACTGGAGTAAGATGCGATCAAGTGAGAAAACCTTGAAAACCGCATTGGCAACCGACAAGTGGCGGGAGAAGCATCTGCAACGGGCTGCAGCAACTTAGTTGCATGTTTCTGGTACTGCGATTGCCTATTGGCATGTCGAGCGTGTCGAGTATGGCAAGTCTTCCATGTCCTGCAGCGGACTATTTGCAGGCTGGTAAGGTAGTGCCAAACTCTGTTGTGCATACACTTGTCAGAAATTGATATGAGTGAGATTTTCCTCGCATGCATGAGTGGGAATGCCCCCTTCCACCAACTGAGCGAGGGCCTAGATTCACGCCAGAGTCAGTCACGGTTCCATTTGCGTGAACAGAAAGTTTAATTCTATTTGCATTTTTTTTTATGGAAACGACGGCATACGAGCATGCGGTACACCTGATGGTAAGTGATTACCGTCGCCCACATACACCTGCAACACCATAGATGCTGCAGGTGCGTTGCCGGTCTTTAAGGATATTTGGGAGATGGAAGGGAAGAGGAGGGGAATAGGGACGGGATGTGGGCCTCCGGTTACCTCACTCACCGAACGAAACGCAGAAGCACAAGATGCCTCTACTACACGTCGGTATTCTGCGAGGCCGTGGTATCAATCCGATCGAGCCGGCCCATTCGAGCAGCAGCTAAAGCCGCCGCTTGGCTCTACCACGCTTGAAATTTGCATACTAAAACAAATTAAATTTATAGAAAAACCAGTTACCTCGCCCACTGTTTACGTTGTAGCACGTCTCACAGCTGCAAAATAAACAGTGCTAGGTTATTTACTGAACAAGTTTCGCAACGTTTGGTTTAGCAATGTTTGAGTTTTGTACGGTACAATAAATTTTGCACAGCGTTCACGGTTTCGACGTTTTTTTTTTAAATCAATTATAACTACATTCCGATGTACTTGTACAAATTACGAAAAGCTCTTACTATAGAGAACTTCGAACACGCGGTACCGAATTATGTAAACTTTGTACTGTTAGGAAGTTAACCCTGGTTGTATTTAAAAAAAATGACAATAAATATGTTTATTTTGGAAAAATCAGAAAGGAGAGTAAAAAAGAAAAGAAAACTTTATTCAATGCCATGACTCAAATAACACATATGGACACTTAATTATCATAACAAAAAAAAAAATTATCTAGTTGCAGACAAGACTCAGCAATGCTATTTGGGAGAAGGGAGGGAGGATGTGGAGGGGAAAGGGAGAAGGCCTCCGGTTACCTCGCTCACCAAACGATTACGCATAAACACGAGATGCCTTTACTTCATGTCGGTATTCCGCAAGACCGTGGTACTAAACCGATCGAGCCGGCCCATTCGAGCAGCAACCAAAGTCGCCGCTTGGCTCTAACACGTCTATCCAGTCATACGATAAAGAGGTGTTTCATTAAATCCACAGAGGTAGCATCGCATGTTCACCTTAAAACGTAAAGGATGATGAGGAGCGTTCTATGAGGCCACAGTACAGCTAAGGTAGCTTAGTAACCTGTTCGCTTTAAACCGTGCTTCCGTGCCGGAGTCAATAAAATTGTTATATTAAATGTGTTCGACGGTGAAGGAGAACATCGCGAGGAAACCTGCATGTCCGAGAAATAATAAAAGAAATATTTGACAGGTCCGTCGACTCCTACTGTAGCAGCGTGGGAGATCTGTCTCCTCACTATCTAAGAAATGGCGTCTGTTCATAATATTATACATTCATTTATCTGTTATTTCACTTTGACTTTTACTCACAATTCATCATTCGCCAAAGTACTTTAGATAGAGAATTAACTTCTTACAACTGTTTCCAATGCACACAAGTGTTACAGATATAAAATATCCCAATGTTATAAAAAAATAAGACATATTTCTGAAAAACTCAATTAAAAAAATGTTTCTTGCGTTTTAATATCAGCGATATGAAATGTGTCAAATTTTAATTTAAACGGTCTCCCTCGCACCATTTTCATAAATAAGGGAACAATGTTGCTACTTTATATGTCCCTTGATTATTTTAGTAGAAGAACGCATCATAACTTTACGCAAAAGGATAACGTCATTTCCTTTTTAGTGTACATTTTGACATTTTGCATTCGTATTTATTCTTTAGTATCCTCTGAGTGCACCGCTGGACTTGAACACTCCCAATGAATGTTTTTTTATAATAAAATGTCTGGAATCCATATTTATCTTTAAACTTGACACATAACATTGGTTTAGTATGTAATACCATATTTAAAAACAATCACGAGTATATGGCCTACAAAACCTTTCAAGAAATGTTCACTTGACTTCTGTCGGTGCTTTCTTGGAGAGGCCTGTGTTCAGCAGTGGACTTGAAGCTGATGTAATGTATAAAAGGAATAGTGTAACAAATCATAATCTTTGGGCGACCGCTCTTTAATAATTGCTTTGGGAAACGCAGCATCCAAAGCAGATAGCTTTCCTTTTGATAGAAAGATTCTAAATCTCCTAAAAAAATACTCGAGATAAGAATTTTAACACAACTTATACATTCTAACTGAACGAACGTCTTTAAATAATATGTTTCGGCGGCTTTTACTGTTACTCGAATGGGCCGGCTCGACCGGATTGGTACCGCTGCCTCGCAGAATACCGGCGTGAAGTAGATCTCTCCATCCCCCTCCTCATCCTCCTTCCCATCTCCCAAATAACCTGCCGACAACGCACTGCAGCACCTCTGGTGTTGTAGCTGTACGAGGGCGGCGGTAATCACATACCATCAGGTGAACCGTTTGCTCCCAAACGAAAGAGGTCCCATAAAAAAAAATGTTTTGATTAATTTATTTAACTTTGTCTAAGAACAAGTGTGACGTTTTTTTGTCTCATGATTTCTTTTTGTGTTTGCTTGTACCCATAATGAAATTCGGAAGGCTTTTCGCCTATTAGACAGCCAGTAGAGCCTCGTTTCTTAGTCAGGCACCCCTGTTGAGGTGAGGTGGTCATTTGGAAGAGAAGATGGTATATTCTACCTTGCATCCCCTACCCTACGATTATGGAAAATCATCCTCCTTATAGGAGATATGTACGTTCTGCAGTGTTCTATTTACAAGCTGTAAAGGAAAGGTTCACCAACCCGCGTGTCCAGCATAGTGAGAATTGATAAATGTTCCTTGCATAGCACATCAGATTTTTGTGGCACTTCCACGGAAAGACAGCCTGATGAAGAAGAAGGCTTGGTAGACGAACAGTGCATTGCGTTCTTAAATAAACAATGAAACTTTCATAACGTTATAGATATCCGACTCGAAGGACCATATAAATGTTAGGTTTAACTCCTCTATGGCAAAAGTTAATAAAATCACTTACGAAAGACTTATTTGAAACGGCCTTAATCAAAATAGTTTATTTAATCGGTATACGTACATCACACATGTACTCAATACGTCACATGTACTTTATGTAAAATTATGCCATAAGTTATGGAAACAGTTGGAAATTTAATTATTCCGAAAAAGCGCCATTATGCTTATGAGGAATTTTCGTTGTGGTCATTCCGCTTCGAAAGGGTTATTATGTGTCAGAGTTAGTTTTGGGTTTATCCATGCGCGCTCATAAAGAGGCACAATTAAGCCCATAAAACGCCAATGCGGATTGTCAAACTTTAGGGTTCTGAAAATAGTCGAATTATGTATTGATTCAAATTTTTTTATTTTTATTATTACATTAAACCATTCTCCGTCTATTCACTGCACTGAAATTCTTTTACTCGCACAAACATACTTTCTATTTTTTTTTTCATTAAATATGGCATTTTATTAGTAGTAGTGGAGTAATTACTCCGAACTTCATAAAATAAAATAAATATTCTTTGCACACAACGTACAACATTTTTTTTTCTGAACAAAACTAATAAAGCATAATAATCCGTAATATCTCTACATATATATTTAGCTTAATGGCAATTATTGTAATAACCTCTTCAATTCAATTGAACACCCTGAAGGTGACGTATACGGTGAAATCGTTCGAATCGTTTATATGAAGGAAAAGGGTAGCCCCTACCTGCCATGTCGGATGTTTGGCATCTGGGTAGGTTGTATCCTCCTTCAGGGTTATATTTTAGTTTTACTTTGGGGAAAGGTGCTAACATTAACCAAACACCGAAGGCGGTGACTGGTTATGTCGGGATCGACATTTAAGTTGTTGGACCGTCTAAAACCCTCACGGTAGATACGCTGATAGCCCGTGAGCCTTGTAAGCTACGCATGTTTGATACACGTCGCGACGAACCCTTGATAGTTCCCATGGAGCACCACCTTTTTTTTTTTTTTAGATTAACGTGGGGGAAAGGTGCTCGCACCTACCCGTCACCGTCTCCGGTGACTGGTTATGTCGGGATCAGCATTGAAGATGCCGGACCGACTAAAACCCCCACGGTAGATCTGCTGTTGGCCCAGTAGCCTTTACAGGTATATCGGTAAGACTCGCGAGCAGGAGGCCCGCAAGTTAAAGGAGAACCACCCGCACACCACCTGCATATATGTAATGAGCCGTAAAAATTTTCGTAGTGCGATGATGGGTTGTATGCGCAAGATATATTTATTGAAAATCTATTTAGCACCATCTTTAGAATTGATTTTCCATATGGATATCTGCCATTCTTGATAAATAAATAAATTGTACTGTGAAACTAATACAAGAGCTTATAATAATTGCCAGTATGATGTAATTTCACCGAGTGACTACAATCGCAAGTATAAATTACTTACAGATGAATTATGAAATTACTTTCATTGCCTTTATATTATCTAAATAGTTAGTATATATTCTCACCTTGTTCCCAACGGGGTAGGCAGAGACAATCTTCTTTCACTTGCTACAGTCCTGACATACCTCTTTCGCATCTTCCTCTTTCATCGGTCTTCGCATGCATGCTCGTTGGTTTAGAGTACTCTCGACCTGGCCTTTTTTCAGAACGTCTCCGATTTGATCGTGAAATGTTCGCCTAGGCCTTCCTCTCCCGACTCTACCATTTACACATGGTAAATACTTAAAGCGAGAGATTAACATCAAAAGGTCTAAAATAATCTAAATTGTCTGTCTGTATCTATAAATACAAAACATTACGCTGAAAGTAAAAGCATGCCAATTACAAAAGGTTTCCATTCTCTTCGGCAACTTGAAGGAATTTTCAATTTCTGCTCAGTTTTCAATGTTCTATCCTCGGAATTGGTAAACAAAAATTATTTCTCGACGTTTATTACATTTTCCTTATATTATAAATTGGAACAAGTTGTTCACGGTGAATTTATAGAGGGATATTCTCCTTCGAATAAACATCAAACTTTTGTCACTGCGTTGGTGATGTAATTGTAAATGGTATAAAGTAAAGTAAAGTATCAGCCTGTAAGTGCCCACTGTTGGCCAAAGGCCTCCTACTCAAATACGAGTATCAAAGAGGGGTTAGGAGCCGGGAAGGTCCCGCCACTCTGCTCACATAACCTCGAAATAATATTTTTATTTTTTTTCAGATATGCAGGTATCTTCGCGATGTTTTCCTTCACCGCTGAGCACGTGCTTAATACAGCACTTAAAATTGCTATTAACAATTTTAGTGGTGCAGGCACCGAAGATCGAACCCAGATCACACAGGCACGGCAATTTCAATTCGACACGGTGTTTACTCAACAGAAGCCAACATTTAGGAACACACATCAGCGGCGTACGCGTGGTCAGTTAGAGCCAGAGGCCAATTGCTGTAGTATTACTCGAATATCCGCCTTAGACTCTGGTGGTTTCCTACTGTGGATGTGTGATCGTCTTTTATAACTTACCAGTAAATAATCCACCGCCGGACATAGGTCTCTCCCATACGATACCTCGCACCATAGACGCCGCTGGGTGTCATGGGTATGCTAAATTTTAGTGTGGTCTTTTTCGAGATGGTTATCCCGCCATCGGATGGTAGTCTTCTGACGACACCCATGGCAAGAAAGGGGGTGGCAGATTTGTAAGCCAGATTTGCAGATATCACAGAGCCATTTATACAACGAACTTTAAATGGCTTTTATTCGTTTCCATATAAAAATCCTTTAAGCATTATAAATTTAGTTGAAAAAAAAAAAATTGTTAAAGTATAAGAATATACTTGAAAAGCGTTTCGTAAAATTACTATGTATGTACGTTTTTCAAATCGGTGTTAGAGATGTATTATAAAACCACAATTTTCAGTACGAATATTGAAATATTTTGAAAGATTTTGCAAACTCCGTCACTCGTGTGCCATAAAATAAAAACATGCTCCTTGATTGAAGTAAAATTGATATTACCTTAATATTGTTACCTCTGAAGGGTTAATTAATTATATTTATATTTCAAGAAGTTGTATAATGAGGCTACAGGACTATAACTATAATTAAGGCTTTAGCTATCAAGATGGTTTCCATTATCTTTGTTCTGAATGTATCATTTGAATTAAGGATCATAAAGAAATGTTCTGTTAGTTTGAAGTTTGTGAAATTTTAGAATAATTTTGAGGGTCAGTTATGACAGAACTTGTAATGAAAAACCTTTTTAAGATACAAGATACGTTTAATGTGTTTCTTTAGAAATATACCCTTGAGTTATAAATCTAACATGTTTTCTCAGAAATTCTCTATCTGAATTCTGAACGTACTGGAGACGTAAACTACATATTTATATATATATATATATATATTTTATTATCATGCTGAAAGAAGAGTGCTTTTTCTTTTGCTCAATATCAGCAGGCTACTGTGAAAATATTTTATAACGTTCTCATATACAATATAATAATATTCAAAAGCAAAATAAATAAATAGGAAAAGATATTCAATTAAAATTTAATTATTTTCTTTGTTACATTATCCGGTAGTAGGAATTTGAATATACTTTCGAATAAAGATATTAAATTAAATTAAATTAATATTATCTTATTGTATATTCACATTATTTAATCGAATATTAGATTAGAAATGTTGTGTAATACAAGACGTTGAACTAAATATAAAGTTGACAGCTTGCCTAGTTCCTCTGATAGAGAACACGAAAGAAACTCCGTAGATATTCGTATAAAAGAAATACATTTTGTATCATGAAAATTAAAAAAAAATCTAATTGAACGTGATAAAATCCGTAAATAATAGTTTCATTTCAAATTTGTAGTATTCGAAAATCGAGAAAATACAAGAAATCATTATATATTACATTATTATTAAATACATGATGACTTAACTAGTTTTCCGTTTGTTTCTTGCCCTTTAGAAGGAATTTTTTATTTATTTAAACTTTCTATAAATACCTTTAAACAAAAGTATTACAACGGGCGGACTTAATGCCTCTTGGCATTCTCTGCCAATTAACCTGGGGCGTGAAGAGATATACTAAGGGTGCCAAACATTAAATTTGTTAAAAAAAATACATGAATAAATAATATAGGAATCTCATTACAGAACTGCTAAATAGTAAAACAGAATTTGTACACGTGATAGAGCCAAGCGGCGGCTTTTGCTCCTGCTCAAATGACCCAGCTCTACCGTCTTGATACCACTGCCTCGCAGAATACCGGCGTGAAGTAGAGGCATCTTGTGCTTCTGCGTTTCGTTCGCTGAGTGAGGTACCCGGAGGACCACTCCCTCTCCCCATCCACTTCCACATCCTTCCTTCCATTTCCCAAATACCCTCAAAGACTGGCAACGTACCTGTACCATCACTGGTGTTTGCAGATATACGTGGGCGATGGTAATCACTAACGATCAGAATCGTTTGTTCGTTTGACGCCTTTCCAATTAAAAAAAAAAAAAAATTAAGTCGACAAGCGAAATAATAATAATCTTACACGCTCGCCGTAAAACCCGTTGGTATTTACTTAATGGGAATAAAAGGGTTCCAGAGTTGCATGACATGAAATGTCGGCGAGAACAAAGTGAACCGAAAATGCTTGTATTGTCGTTGTCTCAATTCACAAAACTCATTTAATATTCGTAACGAGGAGCCGACAGCGGGCAGTTTTTAATTCTGATCCTAATTTCATTAGGCGCCGTGTCAAACAGCGACACGCGAAAATAAATATTAATTCAATGCTTTATAACAATTCAGACATAATTTGTCGAATCATGTATATATATGACAATGACCGAGCTTTGTGGAAATCTTTGGGGAAGGCCTGTGTTCCACAGTGCACCTGAGATCGGCTGTAATGATGATTAATGAAGATATATATGGCGGTGTAAGGCGGAATGTACGAACACTTTTTCCCCAATGCCATCCTCACCTGCACGTGGTATACACTAATTACAAGCTGTAAGTAATGTTAAATAGCAGCCTGTAAGTGCCCACTGCTGGACAAAGGATTCGCTCAAATATCTGAGAGGGTTATGGAGCCGGGAAGAGCCCGCCACGCTGCTTCAATGCGGGTTGGCGGGCTTCACATATCTTCGAAATAATATCTTTTATTATTTCTCAGACATGCAGGTCTCCTCAAGATGTTTTTCTTCATCATAAATGACATTTTCATTAACTCACGTTATTATGTGTTAATTTTTAAGTTATTTTTCTTATGTAATTATGCCATCATTCGGTATTGTGTTGTATTTATTCAGACCGTGAATAAACGTCTGCCTTTCTTTCTATAGGTACTAGCAATTTGCAAAATATAACTGTATGGACACTATTCCACGCTTCTTGCAAGTGTTGTTCAGCAGTGGACTTGTGATAGGAAATGATAATGATGTTGATGATAGTAAGCTCGCCACTCGCCACATGCCGTCTCCCCAGAGAAAGGAAGGATGGGTTGAAGAACACAGTTTAGCGTAATCTCTGCCTACCCCTAAGCGTGATTCGTAGTTTTTTAACTTTTCGATAAATACGCTACACCGCGGTCACTCGCGCTCTATGAAACTAAAGCGAGCGCCCTGACCCCTGGGCTACTGGAGCTTTTCAATGACATTACCTGGTTGTCAAACATTGTAAAGTACGTTTACATTATGAAGCTCATATCGAATATAGATTGTAAGCCAATCCCAGTCCGTTCAAATGAACGTGTCATTGTCAAAGTTGAATAAATTACAAACAAGCTTTTACCCGAAAATTGGTTCGCTTTGGACAGATTTATGTTTCAACGCTGTCAGTTGTTGTAATTAGCTTCTGTTCAGATTTCATCTGTAATTTCGGCGAGGCGGTTTTGTCAGAATGAATTCGAATGAAGGTTCTGGAAGGAAGGTTCACTTACTACCTTGCTGTGATGCTGTAAGAAGGTTAATCACACGATCACATACATGTAATGTACGTACGTGTTTGCCACCGCCAAGAGAAACGCGTAGAAAGCTGAAGGTAGGTTAACTATGACATTAGGTCGTTTAACCCTCAGTCCCCCCGCGACCACGGCTGCTGTCAAACAATCGACACGAGATGTGAAGTGCGCCAACCTGCACTGGTTGCATTACCGACTTTTTCCAGCTCCAAAACACTTTTAGGACCACCACCACGTTTCACGGCCGGCTCGACCGGTTTGGTACCACGACCTCGTAGATATCGGCGTGAAGTAGAGGGACCTTGTGCTTCTGCGTTTCGTTCGGTGAGTGAGGTAACCGGAGGCCCCCTCCTCCTCCCCATCGCCTTCCTGATCGTCCCTTCCATCACCCAAATACCCTTAAATGCCGGCAACGCACCCACTGCACCCTTGGTGTTGTAGATGTACCTCGGCAACGGTAATCACTTACCATCAGGTGCACCGCTTGCTCGTTTGCCGCCTTTCCTCTAAAAAAAAAAACTTTCAAATATTGAGCGGAGCCCTTTGTCCAACCGTGGGACATTTACAGGCGCGTTAGTGCTTTAATTCGCTTCGAAATCACGAGGATCGTAACAAACTTTTATTAAAAATAAGGTTCCCTTTGCAATAAGCTGAATGATAATCCGTTTCAGGCGCGTATGTAGTAGCTTAATGAATTTTAAAACCGGAAAATGGACTTAACGTTCCTGTTCTTTTCTTTGTTCACTAAATTAGGTTTAAAGACGTTTTTTTTAATTTCCTTTTCAGGGTCCAATAATGCAGGCGACCGTCTTGTGTCATGTTGCTCAGCTGTGGGACATTGGTAGCTTGTTATTATATATCCTTATTTACTTATATTTGAAGTGACACTATTATTTACGGATTTTATCGCATTTAATTTTGTTATTTTATTACCAACGTTTCGAGTCCGATCTACGCAGAATTTTCTCTTCTTCAGTATCTTTAGGTAGAGCAGAGGATTTTTAGATTACTAATATTCCTGTCAAATACTCCAATTAATCATTTGAGCTTGTCTGAAATCAATAATCGAACCTGCTTCGTCGGGTTTCGCACCCTAACCCTTTGAAGCTTTGATATACAAAAAAGTATTAACATACAAGAAGTAACTTTTTTGTATAAAGAAAAAGAAACAAGATCGTCTTAGAGCCGAGGTTCGAACTGTCTATTGTCCAAATCTTAGTTTCCGCTGCGCAGAAATTATATTGTAACAGTAACAACACAGTGACTATGATACGAGAAAATGTGGTTTATTTTTGAGGGGGCTCATACTGCCTTCTATAGCAGCGCTCATCCCCCGGACATGCAGCACCTTGGCTTGTGAACCTACGCGCCAGCGTATCTGGCCACTGCCAACTAAATATCTAACCCAGTGGCGGTAACCTTTAGCATAGTATTGTAACTGACATAATCTAAAAGAAATAAATATCAGAACAGATCAACCGCAACAGTAAGAGTTACGTTCCAGTTAAGTCACCGGGCAGAGATTATGGATTTTGCAACCCACTTTCTATCTCTCCGGGAGATTGAATACGACGGGTGGTGAGACTGGACGTAGGATATATTCTCGGAATTCGCTTGACGATTGACTTTTATTTAACATTAATATCAGTTAAATATTAAATACTTGTCAGAATATTATTAAAATTTATTTCCTGTCACAATTCAAACTCTAATATGTAGTAAATCCACGTAGTTTTTTATTTTTGAAGCTGTCAAAATTTGAACAAAACCACGGTGCAAATACAAAAGTATAACCTCTTCTAAATATACGACCCCCCATCTCTCCCCCTTCTTCCCGTGGGCGTCGTAAGGGGCCACCAAGTGTAGTGGTCCGGACGCTTTAGTTTCATTGAAACGCGAGCAGCCCGATCCCCGGCACCACTAAAATTGTTAATAGCTATTTTAAGTGCAATATTAAAGGGTATGTCATATATAATCCTCCTCACGGGAGACGTCTATGTTCTGCAGTGAACTACCTGCCCCGTAAGTGTTACATCGGCTAACGATATAACACTCATGCGTCAAGATCGGATCGAAAGAGACATGACAAGTTAGAAACACAACACAACCAGACCCGAAAAGTAATAATTAGTTTTTTTTCTTTTTATACACACATATTGTCGTGGAAAGCGCCACTAGCCTAATGGGTTAGGGTGCGGACTGCGAAACATGACGTCGCAGGTTCGAGCCCACCATTCGACTATTGTCGTGAACCACTCCAAATGCAAGATCTAATGCTTAGTTGGAGGGTTAACAGGAATATTAGTAATGTTAGTTAAATAGCATTGCTAGCATTCTTTAAAAAAAAACTCAGGACTCATGACACTCAGGTATCCGGTCGCTAAGCAATTAGGTGGTCGAAAACATATGCGTATATTGTAAGAAAGAGTAAATTAGTTTCAATCTGTTTGGTATTACGTCACGCGTTCATACAAACTTGGCTCGTTCCCTCACCTTAATAGCATTTTTATTCGCATAAAGGATGAACTTGGCTGTGATTTCGTGTTTAAATCTTAGTAATGTCTTATTAATGCTGTCTGACTGTGTGTATTTTTTGTTGTAAATTAGCGATTCGTCCCCTCCCCCCCTCCTTTTTGTTTTAGGTCGTTTTGTAATTATTCAATGAACATTTTTCTGAAATAGTGAATTTATTTTTTGTTTGTTAATATATTCAAATAAATGATACAGCCGGGCAGATGCTCGCAGGACTTCTGTCAAGGGTGCCGGCAGAATATCTTTATTTTGAGTCAGCCGCCATTTTGTGGCTGCAGTTAAATACTGATATTAATATTATTTATTTACTGTTTTTTGTATTTTGCACCAAATTGTGTACTGTAGCTACGAATAAAACATTTTTCTTTTTTTCTCTTTCTTTCAAATAGTTAAATAATAATTCATTTACAAGCCTCGATAATTAATTTTAATTTTATTTAAAAAACTTCATTACGTACACCTTATAGTATGAGCGGAATTAATGCCCATTGGAAACAACGATAAACAAATATATAAATAAGATAAACAATAAGAACTAAATATGTAAATAAAAGTTACACTGGTAAATAAAAGAATTTTCAAAATTACCCAGCATGTAAATTTAAAACATTTTCTCGAACTGATTTTTTAAATGACTTCCTGTTTGAGGATTTCCTAACAACGTCTGGCAGGGAGTTCCGGAGCAGTGCGACCCTAAAAGAATTGCCGAACACTAATCTTAACATTAGATGAAGATCGATAGCTGTGTGGTTAGTGGATATGCCTGCGAATCAGGAGCGTCGAGTTCGAATCCCTGTGCATCTGTGTCGCATCTGGCCACTAAGACGGCGACCATCTCGCCGCTTGTCACGTTTTACAAAATAAGCCGGTGAAAAGTTGGTTGAAACGGTTCACTGGTACGATCCCTCCATAATTTTAAGCGTGGTAGAGCCAAGCGGCGGGTTTAGCTGCTGCCCGAATGGGCCGGCTCGACCGGATTGATACCACGGCGTCGCAGAATACCGACGTGAAGTAGAAGCATCTTGTGCTTCTGCGTTTCGTTCGGTGAGTGAGGTAACCGGAGGCCCACATCCCCTTCCTATTCCCCTCCTCTTCCCTTCCATCTCCCAAATATCCTTAAAGACCGGCTACGCACCTGCAGCATCTACGGTGTTGCAGATGTATGTGGGCGACGGTAATCACTTACCATCAAGTGAACCGCTTGCTCATCTGCCGTCTTTTCCATAAAAAAAAATGGGATAATCAGCACTGCAACCACAGCTGTATTCCCTTCAAGATTAAGAGAGCCTGTGTAATTACAGGCTGTGAGATATTACATTATAGTCTTCAAGGGTGACAACGAGTTTGTAACCTTCTTCGATTGAAGTGGAAAGGTCAGGTTGTCTAACAGACTGACAGGCGCATCAGATTAGTTCGTTTTTTATAATAACACAACGCCACAATTCGAACCCGAGACTCGATTTCTAGATGTAGAATCAATTCAATATCCCTCCTGATTGAATGAAACACGACAGACGTGTTTGGCGAAACACGTATTATTTATCGTATATAAGAAATCTTCAAAAGAAGACTTTTTTTTATACAGTGATAGCTATTTGACGACGTGGGTGGAATTTTGTACGCTCTTGATACACGATAATACAATATTTCTGTATATATTATTCATCGGACGATGCCGGAATAACTATCTCAAAGAAGCTGGACTTAAATTTGGAACGGTGATGTCGGTATTTGGCGTCTGGTTCTTTCAGCGAGGCGGTTAAGATGAGCCATCCCCGGGCCCTCTGATAAGAAGAAGTGTGAATGTGTATTATTCAAATGACAATTCAACAGTCTCTAATATGTACACGTATTTTTTTTTATGGTAAAAGCGGCAAACGAGGAAGCGGGTCACCTGATGGTAAGTGATTACCGTCGCCCATGTACATCTGCAACACCAGAGGTTCAGCAGGTGCGTTGCCGGCCTTTAGTGGTATTTGGGAGATGGGAGGAAGGATGAGGAGAGGGAGTAGGCCTCCGGTTACCTCACTCACCGAACGAAACCCAGAAGCACATCATGCCTCCACGTACAATATATTTCTCAACGTGGTAGAGCCAAGCCGCGGCTTTTGCTGCTGCTCGAATGGGCCGGCTCAACCGGATTGATACCACGGCCTCGCAGAATACCGACGTGAAGTAGAGGTGTCATGTGCTTCTGCGTTTCGTTCGGTAACGGAGGCGCACTCCCTTCACCTCTTCCTCCCCATCATCCCTGTCATCTTCAAAATTTTTCTTTAAGACGGCAACGCGCCCGCAGCTCCTCTGGTGTTGCAGATGTACGCGGGCGCCGGGTAATCACTTGCCATCAGGTGGACCGCTTGCTCGTTTGCCACCTTTCACATATAACAAAGAAACAAGCTTCCTCCAAGCCCTATGGGTCGATCATCCCAGTCGACCATATTTAAAGATGGTGGACGACCTGCAACACGACGCATAATCAAGTTCAAAATACACATAGAAATGATAATTATAACCCGATCACATTCCCAAAGAGCTCACCTAGTATTTTTCTACCAAGCATATTATTTATTTATTAATGTAAGCAAAGTAAAGTAGTTGGCTGTAAGTGCCCACTGCTGGGCAAAGGCCTCCTTCTCAAATATCTGAACGGGCGTAGGAGCCGGGAATAGCCTGCCACGCTGCTCCATTGCGGTTTGAGCTTCACATATCCTCGAAATAATATTTTTTTTTATTATTTCTCAGACATGCAGGTTTCCTAACGATGTTGTTTTCTTTCACCGCCCAGCACGTGATAAATACAGCATTTAATTGCCATTAATCATTTGAGCAGTTTAACGTCACTCGTAGGAATTGTGTATTTCCATAGAGTTGATATTATAAGAATGAGGATTCAGGAGGATTATGTAATGACAACAAAATTATATTGTACTGTCAACCACAAGGATGAGGGAATGAACGCTGGAAACAGATGAATAAATAAGGGTAGACGAGAGCGTTTTTTTATTTATTGAGTAGGGCGCGTGCCCCATTTGAGCCGGGTCCAAAAACTAGCCATCAAACGAGCGAACGGCCGGCCGAGAGCGTTTTATGTCTGCTAACGGCCACAGTAAACACGACAGCCGATTGCGTCACAACTCACCGGATCTTATCTTGACCGCGTAAGCCGCAAATGGACCGAATTGTTCGGATTTCGGCTTAGCAACAGCGTATTGCGTAAATCGTTTCGAATTTCAACGAATAGGTTTCTATGTTTTTTTTTATTTTATTATGCGTTAGATCTTAAATGTATGACATGTTTATAGAAAAGTTTGAAAACTACGAATCAACACTCTCACGTTTAGGGGGTAGGCAGAGATCTTTGAAAAAATTTTCAAAGATATGTGAAGCCCGCGAACCTGCAAAAGAGTGGGCCCTTCCCAGCTTCGAAACCCTCTCAAATATTTGAGAACGAGACCTTTGCCCATCAGTGGGCACTTACAGGCTATTACAAGTGCGAGTTGCCCATTACATGAACCTTTTTTTTTTAGTAGAAACTAAATTAACTAATCCCTCAATTAGCGACAGATGTCACAAGTACATAATACACAAACATACACACACACTATAAACACCTTCATTCCTTCTATTCTCTCTATAAGCTCTGCTGGATATGCCCTTCCATGGTACGCTAACCCATGCTAACATACCATGCGGGAATTGCGACAAGAGGATCGGTAATGGCGGTGCCGACACCATCGCACTGGATGCTGCTCACCATCTCTAGTCAGTGGGATTGGGTTCGGCGAGCAAAGTTCAAAACAATACAGGATATTGGCGGCCGTCGAATGGCGGGAAAAGCGTCCGTCCGTGCATTGCGTGCGCGCGCATGCTGACACCTAAAATCAACACCATGAAGTTGGTTGGTAAATGTTCTATAGTGGACTTGTGATAGGCTGAAATGATAATGATGATGATATGGGTACATGTGTGCCGCCTCATGTACACTGCTGGAGATACGTCTCTCCCAATGGCAGTACCAACGCAACCCCGATGCTGCTGTCTATCGTTTGAATGTGGATTGCAATCAGGAGTATTTGTGCTGGTTAATTCACCATCCTTCGGAATCTTGAAGTTAAGTAGCTATGAGAGCGAGGAGTATACAGATAAGGGAAGAAAATAGTGGCAGATTTTCTGAAGCAGTTTCCACACGTAAAGATGATTGAAAATAGAAATGTATTAACAGTAGTATTGATTTAATATGATAAAGCGTGGTAGAGCCAAGCGGCGGCTTTAGCTGCTGCTCGAATGGGCCGGCTCGACCGGATTGATACCACGGCCTCGCAGAATACCGGCGTGAAGTAGGGGCATCTTGTGCTTCTGCGTTTCGTTCCTTGAGTGAGGTGACCGGACGCCCACACCCCTCCCTGTTCCCCTCCTCTTCCCTCCCATCTCCCAAATATCCTTAAAGACCGGCAACGCACCTGCAGCATCTATGGTGTTGCAGATGTACGTGGGCGACGGTAGTCACTTGCTATCAGGTGAACCGCTTGCTCGTTTGCCGTATTTTCTATAAAAAAAGTGTGTAATATGCCGTTATAAAGCAACGGTCTGATAAAAAAATTTTTCCCGGGAAAATACCTGACCTAACGAATTACCGCTCCCTAGAGGGGCAAGGGAGGTGATTTTGTTCTAATCGCGTTCACTGGAACCCCACAAAAAACTTCTTCCGTCTTCGCCTTTGCGCATGTTGACAGGATCACGGAAACGCTTTCGAAGATAGCCATAACCCCACCAACGCCAGCCACTAGAGAACGAAAAGAGAGAGAGAGAGACAGATGATGCCTTCTCTCCATGGGAGTCCACCTCTGAAACCAAGTGGGCGACGGTCAATGAGAATCAGCACCCGGCTTTCCGCGACAACCTGTTTTAGGGCTCCGCAGCCACCTCATCTCTGGGCGCGGATTAATAACGGCAATGTTCTCCACCAGCGGTCTCACCTCAGTCGTAGCAGCTGTGCACCAGAATCGCAGAGGCCTGGGAGAATGGCGTATTGCAATACCAAAACTCTACTTCAAACAAAAAAAACAACAAGTTATTCATTCGTCATTCAGTCGTCGAAGTGTGTTGCTGTTCGTTTGTATACCCAACCAATTTCTTTATACTTTGGTGTTTTATTCTCTGTTGCACGTTATGGTATCTATGTAATTGTGTACATTCGAAGGAAGTCGAATTTATCGCTCTGACACTTCTCTCCTCACCTCGAGAAGCAGTACGTCCTTGGAGAAGAACACTGATTCCTGCCCATGATGATTCGTGAGGCTAGCGGTGATCGATGCTGCGTAAATAGGAATAAAACCCGGGCGATAAACTATGATAGCAGAACGTCAATCACTTCAGTTGTGTCGGTCACGGGAGACTTGAGGTTGTTGCTCGGACTGACACGAACATGGCATGTGTGTGTTAAAATTATTAACGATTCTACGATCATTGGGGTCCTATTAGATAAGAGCGAGAGTCTATTCGCTCAGATACCTGTCCTAAAAAATATATTTGAATAGACATTTAAAAAAAAAATAAGAGCGAGCGTCCATTCGCTCAGATACCAGTCCTGAAATATAGATTTGAATTTTTGAGACATTTAAAAAAAAATAAGAACGAGCGTCCTATCCCTGAGTTACCAGATCATTAAAAAGATATTTGAATAGATATTTTTAAAAAGAAATGCAAACGCAATAAGTTGTGACCTGACAAGCGTAACAATGGAGGCTATTAGATAGGATTTTATTTCGAACAAATGCTTTTTTAATGAAAGCATAACAGAACGTTGATCGAGATTAAAAATCAAAGGCGGATTTAAAACCAATCTTCTGCGGCAATGTGTGCACGAGATTAATTCAATTACATTACATATTTTACGTTTATATTATTAATATACAGCACTTACAAGTCCTACCAAAACGGGTAGACAGAGATGACGAATCGCTATTTTGTAGTAGGTTCTAAAAAACCACTTAACAAACAGCTTCATTGATGAATCCTGAAAGTTTACTTCCGTCAAATGGTGGATTAACCATCTCAAATAATGCCAGATCGAAAATACACCGATTGTCATCGCTAACTTGCCAGCCAAGTGTAGAATTGCAAATCCTGCTTTAGAGAAGCCTATGTTCAATAGAGGGCTTTTAATTCTTGACGGATTGAAACAATAGAAACCCTTTGGTTATGATAAGAAAAGAGTTAAGAATTTGTTCTTCGCTGTAGACATCTGCTGCTTTATATATAGACCCGATCTCAATAAGCCATAGTGACTTATACCATGATGTGACCACCAGACAAGATACCATTGTTGGTTGAGCTTCCCTTAGACGAAACTCTAGTATCCGTTGTTCCTGTATCAGTCCCGGGTTCAGCCATTGCGTTTTTTGCTTCGTTCATTGCAAGAGAGACCACATTTCATCACCCGTCACAGTTCTGACTGAAATCCATTGATTTCTTTACCTAGTCATCGAAGCAAGGCAATCTTCAACGCGTGCTTCTCTGCGCAGAGTTCATTAACGTGGGAGCCATTTCTCGGGGGTTTTTTTTTTTTTTTTTTTTTTTTTTTTTTTTTTTTTTTTTTTTTTTTTTTTTTTTTTTTTTTTTTTTTTTTTTTTTTTTTTTTTTTTTTTTTTTTTTTTTTTTTTTTTTTTTTTTTTTTTTTTTTTTTTTTTTTTTTTTTTTTTTTTTTTTTTTTTTTTTTTTTTTTTTTTTTTTTTTTTTTTTTTTTTTTTTTTTTTTTTTTTTTTTTTTTTTTTTTTTTTTTTTTTTTTTTTTTTTTTTTTTTTTTTTTTTTTTTTTTTTTTTTTTTTTTTTTTTTTTTTTTTTTTTTTTTTTTTTTTTTTTTTTTTTTTTTTTTTTTTTTTTTTTTTTTTTTTTTTTTTTTTTTTTTTTTTTTTTTTTTTTTTTTTTTTTTTTTTTTTTTTTTTTTTTTTTTTTTTTTTTTTTTTTTTTTTTTTTTTTTTTTTTTTTTTTTTTTTTTTTTTTTTTTTTTTTTTTTTTTTTTTTTTTTTTTTTTTTTTTTTTTTTTTTTTTTTTTTTTTTTTTTTTTTTTTTTTTTTTTTTTTTTTTTTTTTTTTTTTTTTTTTTTTTTTTTTTTTTTTTTTTTTTTTTTTTTTTTTTTTTTTTTTTTTTTTTTTTTTTTTTTTTTTTTTTTTTTTTTTTTTTTTTTTTTTTTTTTTTTTTTTTTTTTTTTTTTTTTTTTTTTTTTTTTTTTTTTTTTTTTTTTTTTTTTTTTTTTTTTTTTTTTTTTTTTTTTTTTTTTTTTTTTTTTTTTTTTTTTTTTTTTTTTTTTTTTTTTTTTTTTTTTTTTTTTTTTTTTTTTTTTTTTTTTTTTTTTTTTTTTTTTTTTTTTTTTTTTTTTTTTTTTTTTTTTTTTTTTTTTTTTTTTTTTTTTTTTTTTTTTTTTTTTTTTTTTTTTTTTTTTTTTTTTTTTTTTTTTTTTTTTTTTTTTTTTTTTTTTTTTTTTTTTTTTTTTTTTTTTTTTTTTTTTTTTTTTTTTTTTTTTTTTTTTTTTTTTTTTTTTTTTTTTTTTTTTTTTTTTTTTTTTTTTTTTTTTTTTTTTTTTTTTTTTTTTTTTTTTTTTTTTTTTTTTTTTTTTTTTTTTTTTTTTTTTTTTTTTTTTTTTTTTTTTTTTTTTTTTTTTTTTTTTTTTTTTTTTTTTTTTTTTTTTTTTTTTTTTTTTTTTTTTTTTTTTTTTTTTTTTTTTTTTTTTTTTTTTTTTTTTTTTTTTTTTTTTTTTTTTTTTTTTTTTTTTTTTTTTTTTTTTTTTTTTTTTTTTTTTTTTTTTTTTTTTTTTTTTTTTTTTTTTTTTTTTTTTTTTTTTTTTTTTTTTTTTTTTTTTTTTTTTTTTTTTTTTTTTTTTTTTTTTTTTTTTTTTTTTTTTTTTTTTTTTTTTTTTTTTTTTTTTTTTTTTTTTTTTTTTTTTTTTTTTTTTTTTTTTTTCAAATTCGGTGCAAATGTGTATTGACTCGTCATCAATTACATTATGGCTGAACTGATGTCAAATCATGATGCTAATGCCTTGCTTGTTTGATAAGGATCGGCTTCATCGGTACTTAGCGAAGATCTCTAGTCTTCCTCAGTGCTTCTGTTTATTATTCTTCAATGCAAAGTTTCCACTAAAGCGACTAAACAGAGCAGATTAACAGTATTTACCACGTGCTCGGCGGTGAAGGAAAACAATGTGATGATATATTTTTATTAATGGAACCTGCATGTCTAAGAAATAATTAAAAAAATATTATTTTGGGGATATGTGAAGTACGCCAACCCGCTCTAAAATCCTCAAGAGCACAGTGCTGGGCTGGCCTCCTTCTCAAATATCTGAGAAGGAGGTCTTTGCCCAGCAGTGGGCACTTACAGGCTGCTACTTTACCTTTGTTTTATAATAGCCTCGCAAATTATTCTTGGCAATAATGGGTGTTCTTTTTGCGAGGATTTGTGGTCTATCAATTCTGATGTAATGGTTGGGGCGATCAAGGATCACTGACTGCAGACTTTCTAGAGACAAGAGGCTATTGAAGAAAAAAAAACATTACAATTTGAATAGAGTAAATGAAGATTCATTCTACCATCGGGTCGGGATCCAGTAATAAATAAAATTAAACCAAGCATACCACACCGCAACCCCAAGATACACTGAGCACATTCTACGTAGATCGGATCAAATGTAATAATTAAAAGCTGAAGGTAGTCCGAGTTAACTATGAGAACCGGACGTCTAACACCTCAGACCCCCCGGGATCACGACTGCTGTAAAGCACTCGAAACGTCGGTAATGTAAAAACAAAATTAAACGTTATGCAAACCATAAATAATAGTTTAATTTCAAACTATCTGTCATCCCTAACAACGTCGCTTGTAGCTTTTAGGTCGCCCATTGTACTTATACGTATAAGATTTCTTTTATTTCCCTTCTTGGAGGTTTTTCTTATTGTACAATAACGTTATATTTAATTACATATACGTAACGCTTTCGGTATGATATCCGCAGCAGAACTAAGGTAACCGACATAGCCGTAAGGATCAGCAAGCTGAAGTGGCAATGCGCTGGCCACATAGCTCGCAGCACCGACAACCGTTGGGGAAAAAAGGTTCTCGAGTGGCAGCCACGTACAGGCAAACGCGGTGTAGGACGACCCCCCACAAGATGGAGTGACGACCTGCGCAGTGTTGCGGGAAGTCGATGGATGCAGGTGGCTCAGGACCGAGCTTCGTGGCAATCTTTGGGGGAGGCCTATGTTCAACAGTGGACTTGTGATAGGCTGAAATGATGATGATGATGAATGCTTTCGGTCGTCGCTTCACGCTGTAATTTGTAAGTATTTTACAAAAGTCTGAAACTAACGTCCAAACCTACCAGTTCTTTTTTTTTTACTTGCGGTACCTGTTTTTTCTTTACCTTTTTATGCCTCAAAATAATTGTCTGAAAATGTATTTTAATCTCTATGATAACTTGGATATACACATACTCCGAAATCCGATCCAAACGCGTGGCAAATCAGAGGTACACGACAGCCTCCAATATTTTGTGAAAAATTGCTCAATTTAATTTAATTATTGTCTCTTGGATTAACGCATATCTACACAGAGATTTAAACAGATCTCTTATCCTCACGTGCCTCCACAGAGACTCGCAAACCTCGCCGGTTACTGTTGACGAGTTAAACCGACTTGAAAGGGTTATTACCTGTGTTATAAGCATGGATTAAGTCGAGTATATTTGAGATTAATTTTAATATCAAGTATTTAGTTTCGAGAACCGACGTAATTATAACTTTCGTACACAGAATTTTAAGTCTTGTTTCTTTGGATAGGTATGAAAAAGGAGCTAACAGTCCACCTCCTGGTAAGTGGCCACTGCTGAAGGAATGCTGGTATGGTTTCACAATCCTGAACGACGAATTTTTTTAGACTACAGACAAAGTTTATGTATCGTAAACAACACCAACGAAGGTCACGATCCGTTGTCGCCCCAGAGTGAAAGTAGCGGCCTGCAAGAGCACAGTGCTGGGCTGGCCTCCTTCTCAAATATCTGAGAGGGCGTAGGAGCCGGGAGTGGCCTGCCACGTTGCTCCAGTGCGGGTTGGTGTGCGTGGTAAATAAAGCATTTGAAATTGCTATTCACAATTTTAGTGGTGCCGGGCACCGGGGATCGAACCCATATCGCTCGCGCTCTATGATACTAAAGTGAGCGCCCTGGCCACTTGGCTACCCCTGAGTACTAAAATGGAATGCCCCCAGCCCGTATACTGGCCTCCTATACCCACTGAACCGGAACACAACTGTAGTTATACTGCTATTCGGTGACAGATATCGGTAAGACAGTGGTATGTACGTTACATAGGACTCTTAGAGAGAAGGAAGACTCCTTCTCTACCACTAGTTAAAGCTAGTTACTTAAAAGATGCTGTAATTCTTTAATTCCGACAGCCATACGGAATCGATACAATCTCATTTATCAGCGACATTGTGGTAGATTGACATTTGGAGATAAAGTTATCTAACCTTGTTAATTCTGCAGGTATTTAGGACATGAATATTTATGTGTACAAAATTTACTTTTACAGCGCCATAAATTGACTGTTCAGGTATCAAGCGAAACAATGAATATTCATTGCATAGATACAGTACATAATAGGTTCTCGGTCCCATGACCCTCTAGTTCCACGGTCGTGATAAGAAATCACATAAATTTTATGTCGGCAATTGGCTCGGTTACAGTCAGTGTCAGTAATATACTTTTATTATTTTACTTCGATGATTTTTCTAATTGGTCCGTAGTTAAGTGAACGGCTCGATCGATGGCTCGGTAGCGTAGTTCGATGCCAACGGAACCGAGGGTGGGGGGTTCGTATCTCGTTCGGAGCAAATGTTTGTATGATCAACCGCATCAATAGTAAGACAATTTGAAGGAAGTTGCACCGAGTTTACTATGAAGAAACACGTAACTCATGGGTCGGCAGATTTGTCTTGTAGTTTTTTTTTTTTTTTTTTTTTTTTTTTTTTTTTTTTTTTTTTTTTTTTTTTTTTTTTTTTTTTTTTTTTTTTTTTTTTTTTTTTTTTTTTTTTTTTTTTTTTTTTTTTTTTTTTTTTTTTTTTTTTTTTTTTTTTTTTTTTTTTTTTTTTTTTTTTTTTTTTTTTTTTTTTTTTTTTTTTTTTTTTTTTTTTTTTTTTTTTTTTTTTTTTTTTTTTTTTTTTTTTTTTTTTTTTTTTTTTTTTTTTTTTTTTTTTTTTTTTTTTTTTTTTTTTTTTTTTTTTTTTTTTTTTTTTTTTTTTTTTTTTTTTTTTTTTTTTTTTTTTTTTTTTTTTTTTTTTTTTTTTTTTTTTTTTTTTTTTTTTTTTTTTTTTTTTTTTTTTTTTTTTTTTTTTTTTTTTTTTTTTTTTTTTTTTTTTTTTTTTTTTTTTTTTTTTTTTTTTTTTTTTTTTTTTTTTTTTTTTTTTTTTTTTTTTTTTTTTTTTTTTTTTTTTTTTTTTTTTTTTTTTTTTTTTTTTTTTTTTTTTTTTTTTTTTTTTTTTTTTTTTTTTTTTTTTTTTTTTTTTTTTTTTTTTTTTTTTTTTTTTTTTTTTTTTTTTTTTTTTTTTTTTTTTTTTTTTTTTTTTTTTTTTTTTTTTTTTTTTTTTTTTTTTTTTTTTTTTTTTTTTTTTTTTTTTTTTTTTTTTTTTTTTTTTTTTTTTTTTTTTTTTTTTTTTTTTTTTTTTTTTTTTTTTTTTTTTTTTTTTTTTTTTTTTTTTTTTTTTTTTTTTTTTTTTTTTTTTTTTTTTTTTTTTTTTTTTTTTTTTTTTTTTTTTTTTTTTTTTTTTTTTTTTTTTTTTTTTTTTTTTTTTTTTTTTTTTTTTTTTTTTTTTTTTTTTTTTTTTTTTTTTTTTTTTTTTTTTTTTTTTTTTTTTTTTTTTTTTTTTTTTTTTTTTTTTTTTTTTTTTTTTTTTTTTTTTTTTTTTTTTTTTTTTTTTTTTTTTTTTTTTTTTTTTTTTTTTTTTTTTTTTTTTTTTTTTTTTTTTTTTTTTTTTTTTTTTTTTTTTTTTTTTTTTTTTTTTTGCAACATCACAGGAGCTGCAGGTGCGTTGCTGGCCTTTATGGATATTTGGCAATTGGGAGGAAGGACGGGGAGAGGGATGAGTATCGGGAGAGGGCCTTCGATTACCTCACGCACTGAACGAAACGCAGAAGCACTAGATGCCTCCACTTCACGTCAGCATACTTACTACCGATACTTCCTAGTCCGGTCGAGCCGGCCCATTCCAGCAGCAGCTAAAGCACGGCTTGGCTCTACCACGTGAAGTGGCCACTGCTGAAGGAATGCTGGTATGGTTTCACAATCCTGAACGACGAATTTTTAGACTACAGACAAAGTTCATGTATCGTAAACAACACCAACGAAGGTCACGATCCGTTGTCGCCCCAGAGTGAAAGTAGCGGCCTGCAAGAGCACAGTGCTGGGCTGGCCTCCTTCTCAAATATCTGAGAGGGCGTAGGAGCCGGGAGTGGCCTGCCACGTTGCTCCAGTGCGGGTTGGTGTGCGTGGTAAATAAAGCATTTGAAATTGCTATTCACAATTTTAGTGGTGCCGGGCACCGGGGATCGAACCCATATCACACGCGCTCTATGATACTAAAGTGAGCGCCCTGACCACTTGGCTACCCCTGAGTACTAACATGGAATGCCCCCAGCCCGTATACTGGCTTCTATACCCACTGAACCGGAACACAACTGTAGTTATACTGCTATTCGGTGACAGATATCGGTAAGACAGTGGTATGTACGTTACATAGGACTCTTAGAGAGAAGGAAGACTCCTTCTCTACCACTAGTTAAAGCTAGTTACTTAAAAGATGCTGTAATTCTTTAATTCCGACAGCCATACGGAATCGATACAATCTCATTTATCAGCGACATTGTGGTAGATTGACATTTGGAGATAAAGTTATCTAACCTTGTTAATTCTGCAGGTATTTAGGACATGAATATTTATGTGTACAAAATTTACTTTTACAGCGCCATAAATTGACTGTTCAGGTATCAAGCGAAACAATGAATATTCATTGCATAGATACAGTACATAATAGGTTCTCGGTCCCATGACCCTCTAGTTCCACGGTCGTGATAAGAAATCACATAAATTTTATGTCGGCAATTGGCTCGGTTACAGTCAGTGTCAGTAATATACTTTTATTATTTTACTTCGATGATTTTTCTAATTGGTCCGTAGTTAAGTGAACGGCTCGATCGATGGCTCGGTAGCGTAGTTCGATGCCAACGGAACCGAGGGTGGGGGGTTCGTATCTCGTTCGGAGCAAATGTTTGTATGATCAACCGCATCAATAGTAAGACAATTTGAAGGAAGTTGCACCGAGTTTACTATGAAGAAACACGTAACTCATGGGTCGGCAGATTTGTCTTGTAGTTTTTTTTTATGTGAAAGGAGCCGAACGAGCAAGCGGGTCACTTGCTGGCAAGTGATCACCGTCGCAGGTACATCTGCAACATCACAGGAGCTGCAGGTGCGTTGCTGGCCTTTATGGATATTTGGCAATTGGGAGGAAGGACGGGGAGAGGGGATGAGTATCGGGAGAGGGCCTTCGATTACCTCACGCACTGAACGAAACGCAGAAGCACTAGATGCCTCCACTTCACGTCAGCATACTTACTACCGATACTTCCTAGTCCGGTCGAGCCGGCCCATTCCAGCAGCAGCTAAAGCACGGCTTGGCTCTACCACGTGAAGTACCCAGGGAATCCTTGGTCTTGGTTACAGACTTTATATTTATATACACATAGCTGACGTGAAACATCGACCCTCTAGGAAGCCTGCAGTCTATGATCATATCCATGATCGCCCCAACCATTACATCAGATTTGATAGACCGCAAATCCTCGCAAAAGAACACCGATTCCTGCCAAGGATGATTCGCATGGCTAATGAAATCAAAAAACATCCTAATTTCAATAGAGAAGATGGCTGGGTATTATTATCGGCTCGGGATTCAGTAATAAACCAAGCATACCCCTGCACGACCTCAAGTTACTGGACTAATAAGTAAAAACAAGAGGGTAGCCCAAGTTAACTATGACATCTGGACGACTAACACCTCAATCCCCAGTGACCACGGCTGTTGTAAAGCAATCGAAACGTCGGGATTATAAAGACAATTAAACGCCTTAATATACATCAAAAGTAGTTTCATTTCAAATGACTCTACTTATTATCTATTTTACTTTCTTTTTAACTATCCAAAATTTCATTCAATTATTTTATAAAGCGAACAGACGCAATTCATATGATCCAAATCCTGTCTGGTGGCAATTGGTCGCAGTTAATCAAGCTCAATGACGGTACGTGTTTGGCAATAATTGCCTTGCCAATAGTCTCGTGCTCCGAACTAATTTATGTTTAATACCGAATGAAAGCTAAACCGTGCCATGTTTTCATTGATCCAGCTCGATTAGAGTAAATAAAACTTCTTTTTTTTTTTTTTAACAATATTTGTGGTATTGTTACAGGGAATTCAACCCAGGGCACTCGCGTACTGTGAGCATTCAATCGAGCGCCCTGTGCAATACGCTACATCGCCTGTTATAAAATAATACAAATAGTTTTATTACATGTTTTATTACATTCTTAATACATGAAAACTATTGATGTAATAAATTTGATCCCTTTGTTTATCCACAGAGGTATAGTATTCGTATATTTTCTTCACGAGTAATTTAGGGTAGGGTATTGACCCTGCTCTTGTTATGAAGGTCTGAAGTAGGTACCGTTTAGTTCATAATTATATTCACCAGGGGCAAGTTTATTAACCGGTGAGCTTAATTTAGACGTATATTATTATATTGAATAAATTTATATAGCGTTTGTTTTGTTTGTTTATTAAAAATACAGTGCTCTTTTCGCTCGTTATTTTTTTTTGCTTCAAAACACCCTGTAAGTACCCATAGCTGGGCAAAGGCCTCCTTCTCAGATATCTGAGAGGGGGTAGGACCCGGGAATGGCACGCCACGCTGCTCCAGTGCGGGTTTGCAGGCTTCACATATCCTCGAAATAATATTTTTTTTATTATTTCTCAGAGATGCAAGTTTCCTCACCATGTTTTCCGTCACCGCCGAGCGCGTGGTAAATATAGCACTTAAAATTATTAACAACAATTTCAGTGGTGCCGGCACCGGGGAACGAACCCAAGTCACTCGCGCTCTATGATACTAAAGTGAGCGCCCTAACCACTAGGGTACCACGGCTTTCATTTATTACTTATATATAAATAACTATAAAAATAACTTAATTTAAAATTGAAGAAATGCCGTTTGTCTATCTTCGAAAATAAAGTCTAATGGTAAGGCCAAGGATTGTAGACGATGAAGCATAGACAACATTTTTTTGTAATTTGTGGAAGTTTTTTTTTAAAGATTGGCTCACCGTGCTGTTTCGGTCGGTGGGTAAGCGCAGTGCTGGTACATTAGCCCTGATCTTCTGCTGACTGAGATGCTATTTCCTATTACTAATCCATGGAATTCGGCCTCCTGGTCGCCAGGGTTTCGTCTGCTATTCATCAGGGTGCCGTGTGGTATCAGCGTAAGAATCTGCCTCCATCTTTCTTTTTTTTTATTGAAGGAATAAATGCCGGCTTTAGCAGGCGCTTCATTAGAAACGCTCTATGTTCAACAGTGGTGAATTGGCTTACGAAGACGTTGAGAATCTGTTGAGAATGAATTATGTGAGGTAATTTTTTGTATGATGAGTATTTATATCAGAGAGCGTTGTGGCGTGAAAGACGATGTGGTGACACGATTTGAGAAATGGATGCTGAGCTGGTTTGGACATGTGGAGAGGATGAATGAAAGGAGGTTGACGAAAGAAATATATGAGGCGAGTGTGAATGGTAGAGTCGGGAGAGAAAGACAAACGAACATTTCTCGATCTAATCGGAGACGATCTGGAAAAAGGCCAGGTCGACAGTACTCAAAACCAACGAGCATGCATACGAAGATTGATCAAAGTGGAAGAAGCGAAAGACGTATATCAGGACCGTAGAAAGTGGAAGAAGATTGTCTCTGCCTACCCCGTTGGGAATAAGTTGTGAATATATGTAGGTATGTATGTAGTATTTATTTAATTGCTGAGTTTCACCATCGTACATCGCGACAGAATTCGAAGTTCCATCGATACCACCTAGATGGTTGGCATTCCACCACAGTGCGCTTTAATCGAAGTTTTCTGCCACGCAATTCGACTTTGTGGAATCAGCTGTCGCCAGCAGTATTTCCGAACAGTTACGACTTAGGGGCCTTCAAGAAAAGAGCTTATTCCTTCCTTAAAGGCCGGCAGCGCATCTGTAGCTCCTCTGGTGTTGTGGATGTTCGTGGGCGTCGGTGGTCACTTACCATCAGGTGAGCCGCACGCTCGTTTGCCCCCTTCTTCTATAAAAAAAAAAAATAAATAATTCTTTGCACTGTGGTTATTAAAGCAGACTAAATGCTGCTTGACTGTTTTTCCTCTCGAAAGTAGAAACATGGCCTCAATTTCTCCGGTGGTAATGTTTTAATGAGCTTTCAACATTATGGAAAACATTTAAGAGGATGAAATGAACGCAGCGTATTTCTAGTTTTCGCAAGCTTATTATATGGAAAGCAATGAACAGTTGTTAATGGAAACATAAGTAACATATAATTCTAGTTAAAAAATCTTCTTGTCCATTTAATTCAATGTTCTATTTCTTTATTTTCATACTTATGGTGCAGTTTTTGCATACATAGTCACTAGTTAGGATCCCATCTATCTCGGATATTTTTTTTTTATTTCAACACTCTTTATAGACATCGCACTCAAACACTGCACATTTTAAATAATGCTTTTTCTATAAGGACTCGAAACACCGGGAGAATAAAACAAAAATTAAACGTGATGAAATCAGTGAATATAAGTTTTATTTCAAATCTTACATTATATTACAGTACATATAAGTGATGGTATTAAGATTCATATTAGTACGCTAACTCAGAATCGACCACGTGACCCTCAAATTTGAAACAGAGCAAGAGCAATAACATTGAATTATTATATGCAATGGTTAAAAATGGTGTTACTTATATTAAGTTGAAGGTTGAAGTATGAAATTTGTTTTAAATTACAAAATTCTAACTCCTTTGTTTTCTAAGGAAGAAGTATATTTATTTAATTGAAGTATTACCGAGAACTCTGGGGATCTCGACTCTACAAACGACGGTCTATGAAGATATTCTATACCGTGGTTCATATTCGTGGCTCATACGTCAAGTCGAAGTATTCATTGAACGAAAAACACACGGTGTGTTCGTTAGTCGTATGATGTCCAAACACGACATTGATGTTGTGAGCTGTTTCTGCTGCGATATTTTTTTTTTGTGGGAAAAGCGGTCAATGAGCTAGCAGTTCACCCGATGGTAAGTGATTACCGTCGCCCACGTACATCCGCAACACCAGTGGTGCTGCAGGTGCGTTGGCGGCCTTTAACAGTATTAGGGAGATGGGAGGGAGGATGAGGAGGAGGATGGGAAGGGGGTGTGGGCCTCCGGTTACCTCACTAAACGAAGGAAACGCAAAAGCACAAGGCGACTCTACTTCACGCCGGTATTCTGCAAGGCCGTGGTACCGATGCGGTCGAGCCGGCTCACTCGAGCAGCAGCAAGAGCCGTCGCTTGGCTCTACCACGTTTAATGAATAATAATCATATATTTTTTTGTGGAAAACAGAAAAATTTAATCACGAATCTTATACCATGCACTTTTAATCATAGTACAAAGTGTCCACTACATTAAAACGGCAACTTCATAACCCTATAGATTAAATAACATTGTGATGTATAACGACATTGTCCTTGGGCGATCGGTTGTTCAGGTCTTCCCGAACAGACATCGCTGGGATCAATGTGAAATAGTGTAATCGTTTCTGCGGCTGTAAGTCTCAGCTGAACTGCTTGCGATAAATTGCAGCAGTAGCTTACACGTAGCATATAGAACCAGAGACACATGCAAATTTATTGGAATATAAAACACAGTATAAACATTACATATTTATTATAGGAAATTACTTATAGTTTTGAGTCACTTACGCTTGTTTATTGCAGTGTATATAGCACCGAATGAAAACCTTCCAGTCTGGAAGATAATAACTCTAACTCACATAGGAGCAGCGTTTCAAAAAACACTTTGAAAACGAATTTTGAAAATGACATTAGCATATCTTTGAAGCCATAGAGAATTCACAAGATGTCTTCGATGTCTTCTATGATCTTTCGAAGGTATTTGGTTGTGTTCATAATAAAACACATATCAGGAAACTACATCATTATGACTTTAGGAGTGCAGCTTCTAAACTGACCATTGATTATGTGACGAATATGATTTAAGAAACTGTTATCAATGCACGAGTTCTTCCACGTCGACAGTTTCAATAGGCGTTTCTCAGGGGACGCTTATCAGCCCATTGTTATTTAGTTCTCATATTGATGATTTACCTTACATCATAAGGAATAAATATGTTACACTCGTAGTTTTTTGTAGTGGCAGCCAAGCGGCGGCTTTTGCTACTGCTCGAATGGGCCGCCTCGACCGGTATGGTACCACGGCCTCACAGAATACCGGCGTTAAGTAGAAGCATCATGTGCTTCTGCGTTTAGTTCGGTGAGTGAGGTGACCGGAGGCCCACTTCCCCTCCCCACCCCCATCCTCATCCTCCCCCCCATCTCCCAATTACCCTTAAAGGCTGGCAACGCAGCTCCTCTAGTGTTGCATACGTACGTGGGCGATGGTGATCGCTTACCATCAGGTGAACCGCTCGCGCGTTTGCCGCCTTTCCGATAAAAAAAAACATTGTTAACTGCTAATATAGTCTTTATTTTATAAGTTAAACTACAACTTTGTACCCAAGAGTGAATGAATGAATGAATGAAATACACTTTATTTTACACCAATTAGCAATAAATAAAAAAATAACATAAAATACACAAAGGTACAATTGGCGGCCTTATCGCTTAGAAGCGATCTCTACCAGGCAACCACTTTGCAGAGGAAATAATGACCAGTGAGCAAGGGTTAAGGGGACGAGATGAATAATACTATGTCAAAACTAAATGTATTAAGTTCACAATACCGGAAGTTAAACTATTAGCCGAGATCTTTCCTCCTAATCATTACTTCATCTTTTCAGCTTACTACAAGTCCACTGCTGAACATAGGCCTTCCCCAAAGATTGCCACGAAACTCGATCCTGAGCCACCTGCATCCATCGACTTCCCGCAACACTGCGCAGGTCGTCACTCCATCTTGTGGGGGGTCGTCGCACACTGCGTTTGCCTGTACGCGGCTGCCACTCGAGAACCTTTTTACCCCAACTGTTGTCGGTTCTGCGAGCTATGTGGCCGGCGCATTGCCACTTCAGCTTGCTGATCCTTGCGACTATGTCGGTTAGCCTAGTTCTGCTGCGGATATCATCATTGCAGACTCTATCGCGCAGAGAAGCTCCGAGCATAGCCCTTTCCATAGTGCGTTGAGCAACTTTGAGCTTCCTGCATTACTTCTACATGTGTTATTTTTAGTGAATCCAAATTAGCTAACAGAGTTAGTTTTGCAGCATATGTTTTAAGAAAAATAAAGAACATGACTAATATCGAAACAATTATATTTGTGTGTTCTAGTTATTTCTTTACTAAAATGTCATGTATTCTTCAGTATTCCTCTGATGCATAAGCTATTTTTGTTCTACACGAGAGGGCCATAAGAGCTATTCATAAGCTTAGTTCTGAGCATCGCTCAACAAGCAATAAGTTTATTTACTTTGACATATCAATATATAATTGAAAATGTTATGCTTGCACATAAAACGTAATTATGTTTAATAAGAGAAGTGAAGTAAATAAAGTCAAAGAAGAAGAAGCTGCGGCTGTATTTTTATATTCCTCTGTTGACTTTACGACACCCATGGGACGATATGCGGTGACATTCACTTTTTTTCTACCACTATACGACGGCTTCTACGACACCCTTAGTCAGAAAGGGTTGGCGCTATTATTACATTGTAAGCCACTAGCCACAAGCCGTTGCACTATGATAGTTAGTGCATTGTGGATAAAACTGATATTCTACAAACACCGTGGAATGCTCATTGATGCTGTGCTGCAGAGTGCTAACATTCAATTCAAATTTAAAATATGATGTACCATCGCTTATAATTAGCATAGCGAAAAAGAGGACACTTTAATTCCATAGTACGTTACGCAATATTTCGAGGACACGAAGTCAGCTGACACGCTCTAGAGCGACGCGGTGGAACCTTCTCTACTTAAAAACCCCTGTTAATTATTGAGATGATTAAAATCTCAATTATCCAGTAAAACGTACGTTCACGGACCGTATTATAAAGATGTTTATTGTGTGACAGTCATTAAGAAAATTACACTAAATGAAACTGGACAATCGAAAGACAAATGTTCCGGCCGAGACCTCCCCCCCCTCCCCCGCGCCCCATCCCCCATTCCTTAACGTAATTTGTCACGAGACGCACGAGTAAAGCTAAATAAGTAAAACCGGAGTACGAATGAATAATGTAGTTGGTACAGCTTTTGTTTGCCAACTTATTATAGACATCGTAACAAAAGTGATATAAACATATCAGCGTATTAAATTTTATATCATTCGTGCTATATTCTTAAGGTAATGTAAGATGGAGGGGATTAGCCCAGCGGCGTCTATTATTGTTGTTCTAAGGTTGGCCGGCTTCACGCCGGTATTCTGCGAGGCCGTGGTACCAACACGGTCGAGCCGGCCCATTCGAGCAGCAGCAAAAGCCGCCCCTTGCCTCTACCACGTACAAAAACACAAAAAGATGTTATATAAAGAAACAGTCAACAGGTAGGTAGAACAAGGCGGTTGCATCTTTGAAGAGCTTCCTGACAACCTGAAGGCTAAAGAGAAAAACAACCTGAACTAATGTACAGAGGGAGTGAGATGGGTATTTATGCACAATCAAAAGTTTGTCTATAGCTGTGCTCAATCAACGCAAACATTAAACTTTGCAACATTACTCTCCACATGTCACATAGCAAAGTTTACTCAGAGTTACGAGGCGATGTTTCTGAAGAGAACTTATTACAACATCGCTCGCTGTAGAATGAACAATGAATTATAACCGTACATAACTAATTCCCAACTGTAACAGTTCAACATTCTCAAGTACCGTGCGATAAACTGTCGCATGTTAAAATCGCTCAACAAGCTCCGTTTAATTCTAATACGAGGTTCGCGCCCGCACTCCACCCGCACCTGCAGTGGTGAAACATTCCAGATACATGCTTTTAAGCTTAGTTCAAGTAGTTAAGAGGAAAATCACTTAATTGTACGTGGTAGAGTCAAGCGGCGGCTTTTGCTGCTGCCAGAATGAGCCGTTTCGTCCCGGTTGGTACCACGAACTCGCAGAATACCGGCGTGAAGTAGAGACACCTGGTGCTTCTGCGTTTCGTTCGGTGAGCGAGGTAACCGGAGGTCTATTCCCCCTCCCTATCGTCCCTCCGATCTGCCTTATAGGCCGCAACACATCTGCAGCTCCTCTGGTGTTTGGCTACGGTCACTCCATTTGCTCGTTTGCTCCCTTTACCATAAAAAAATTATAATTTCTTGTATTTACCCGAACACTACAAATTTAAAACGAAACTATTATTTATGGATTTTACGCATTCAATTTTGTTTTTATATTCCCGACGTTTCGATTGCTTTACAGGAGCCGTGGTCACGGGGAGACTGAGGTGTTAGACGTCCAGATGTCATAGTTAACTCGGGTTAAACTTCAGCTTTTATTTAATAACTTTTGGTCCGATCTACGCAGAATGTGCTCACAGTATTTTGAGGTCGTGCAGTGGTATGCTTGGTTTTAGATTTAATTTTGCTTATTACTGGATCCCAAGCCATCTTCTCTATTGAAATTAGGATGTTTCTTGATTTCGATTTCGTGATCACGGCTGGTGTAAAGTAGTCGAAAGGTCAGGAATATAAAAACAAAATTAATAAAAATAAAATCCTCAGATAAAAATTATGTTAATAACTTTTTGGTAGTATTCTTTAATTTAATATTACAGATCGTCCATTCATTAATTTCAATTTACAGATTGTAGGTAATAAGCGATTTGTTTGAACTTTCTTATTATAAGTTTTGTAACAAATTACCGTAAGAAAGGGAAAGACGGCTGTAACATTCATCTTCAGATTGTCGGATATTGTTTCGTGTAATTTGTAAAGTCAGAAGTACGATTGTAATAAATTATTCCTCAATTTTGTCTGGTTCCCCACACAAATGGAAAAATCGGAGCCCTATTAATGAATCTGTTTTCTGTCTATCTGTTCGTCTGTGAAACCCACGATACGATACTGATTTATCATGAATTCAAATTCATTCAGAAATTATTTACTAAGTAATTTAAATTCGGATTAAAATGGGTTTTATTTTTATGGCAAAGGGAGTAAACGAGCAAGCGTCTCACATGATGGTAAACGATCGCCGCTACCCACATACATCTGCAACTTGACGTTTAAAAATGGGGAGGGATGGGAGGGGGGAGCGGGCCTATACCACACTCAACAAACGAAATGCAGAAGCACAAGATGACTCTACATCCCGCCGTTATTCTGCCACTTCGTGGTACTACCCCGGTCGAACCGGCCCCATGAGGGAACAGCTAAAGCCGCCGCTTGTCTCTACCACGTACCAAAAGATTCGAGTGATTATTTCATGTGACGTAAACGCCATCGTCTTCCTTTATCAATACGTCGCAATACGGCCGATGTCAACTTCATGGAAGAAAATATTACTAATTACATTGATATATCGGAATTGTTTCGTTTAATGAATTTTTATGTCCCACTATGGTTAAGTCGCGCCAGTCCCATTTAATCCTTAAATAAAGTCTGAAGCAAAGCATTATTCGGAAAACATACAGTGCCAAAGAGCTCGATAAATTAAAAATGATTATTAATGTCAAAACCACTATTTAGCTCGTATAAATCTGTACTAGTGCTGCTGTTTGTCATTGTGCCGCTTTAGTTGTTTGTCTGACCTGTATATTTGTTTGTATTCTGTATTAAAATTCATTATTCTATGTGTATATGGTATATTTGTATATATTTTATTTATGTATCTAAGTATGTATGTATGTATATATGTATCTAACTATCTGAGTAAGTATATATTATGATATTTATATCCCTTTACTGGTTTTATTCTCTTAGCTGTATCGCCTCTATTATGTATATATCTCTGCTTAGCCTAATGACTGGGGGAGGATGCCTCTAGGCATTAAGTCCGCCATATGTACCAATATCTGTGCATAAAGATTCAATAAATAAAATAAATAAATTTTATAATGTAAAAGTGATAAACGATTTATTTCAACTAAGTCCCGCTGACGTCTGATAAGGTTTAACCTTAAGCCGCTAAGAACTTCAATATCGTTTGACCTTACCTGTTGGTTATACCTGTTAGTGATAATATTACTATCTGTTGTATAAACAATGAACATTTGCTAATGTACAATATTGTGAAAAGAGACTTGAGTTGTACATAACGATTATAATTTAAAATTGTGTAAAACGCAGAGAACTATAATAATTATAACTGTTCAATATTGGAACGTACAGGCTACCAAATGGCGACCTGCGCAGTGTTGCGGGGATTCGAATGATGCAGGTGGCTCAGGACCGAGCTTCGTGGTAATTTTTGGGGGAGAACTATGTTCAGCAGTGGACTTGTGGACACTGCAGTGGCTGAAATGATGATGATGATGATGATGATGAATATTGGAACATAAAATAAAATAGAATTTTTTACAACTTATTTAATAATATATATGAAACGTGTTGTATAACTTTTTACTTTTTAATGGCGTTTCAATGTCGGTAGATAGAGGCAGGCCCGCTTGAAGCTCGTACACAGCCATGATAGAAAATTCGCACCGCATTTTAATATAAACTGGCGTGGTAATGTCTGTCGTGGTGTATTAACATCGTACATTACATACAGAAAGCACTTTTCCTCGATTAAAGCTCAAAACAACGATTAACATATATCTAGTCGCTGACATGTTAGACGTTATTAGTTCTGCTATAATCCAGCATCGACGTTGAATAGCTTCAGACGCGAAATTTATTTATGGAAGCGAATAGATTTTAGACGGCGCATATTGAAAGTGAACGCAGAACATTGGCGGTTAGGAAGTAATAAGTCCATACGAAGTTTTGACGTATTTTGTTTTAGAGTTGGGTAGGATCTACCAAGTTGGTAAAGGGGGAGTTGGAATTCTCGAAATATTAAATATTTTTTTGACATTTAGCAGGTTTTCTAGTTTGACAGTAGTTAAGCGAGACTTTGACTGAGTGTTTAATAATAAACGTAACTTTGTGATAAGTGGAACCTATCGACGCCGGCTGTCTTATTGGCCTTCCCCCCTGACTGTTAGTGGCCTGCCTGCTGCATCGGATCCGAGGTGATCGCTCCAAGTAGGCGGCGGTGTTCCAAGACACCTCCCATCCAGCTCTTCGTGGCTGTAGAAAAGAAGCGATAGATCATATCCACCGTGGTGTATCGGCAGGACAGGTGCACGCGAACGCTGGCCTTCCTGACACCCATGATCCGAGGTCATACATGTGAAGATCTCGAAGCGACGAGAGTGCTAAATACAAAATTAAGCGCCATACAATTCGTAAATAATAGTTTAAAATTAAAAAAAATGTTTATATAGATAAACCGTGGTAGCCTAGTGGTCAGGTATCACAGAGCGCTAGTGACCGGGGTTCATTTGGGGATCAATTTGAGAAAGTTCATTGATCAGCGATTTCATTGTCGCGAGACGAAGTATTCAAATCAGTAGATCTGTAGATCACTGTGGCACTGTACTTCTTATTTTCGTTTGATTTCCTTTTTGCAGTATACCCACATAACTGTGTTACAATATTCGTTGAATTGAATAAAGCAATGGTACCGCGTTCGTTCGTCGAACGAATATCAGTGAATGATGGATGCAGATGTGTGTGAAAGTGTTTCCGTGGCCCTGTTGATATGCAGGGAAGGTAAACCATCAGTGGGATTTCGTCGGTGCAAGCAGGATATAACCCGACCTTGCTCTGTCAAAATTAAAACAATCGGTATTTACCCCTTACTGTCGAGGATAAAAGGTAAGGGTATTCCTATGTGTTATAATCGAACATGGTTCACTGAGATCGTTGCCAAACATAAAATGCCAATGGTCAATAATTCAGCGGTTCGATTAGGAATAGTTGGAACCAAATCAAATCGCTCCAGTATTGTTTAGCACATACACGTATACAGTTACTCTTTATTTGCAATCCTTTTTCAAATATCCAATTTTTATACAAAACACGTCGACTGTTATCACCGGCAGAGAATCTACTAATCAATATTATTTATTTATTTATTCTTTAGTGTGTCCCTAAAAAAAAAGTAATACAATAGGCGGACTTAATGCCTTTTGGCATTTGGCAGTCAACCCTGGGTGAGAAACAAAACATGTTGGCAGGTTCAAAATAAATAATAAATATAAATTAAATATTAATATGGCTTTGTAGGTAAGGCTTTGTAGGTAAGGCTTTGTAGGTAAGGCTTTGTAGGTAAGGCTTTGTAGGTAAGGCTTTGTAGGTAAGGCTTTGTAGGTAAGGCTTTGTAGGTAAGGCTTTGTAGGTAAGGCTTTGTAGGTAAGGCTTTGTAGGTAAGGCTTTGTAGGTAAGGCTTTGTAGGTAAGGCTTTGTAGGTAAGGCTTTGTAGGTAAGGCTTTGTAGGTAAGGCTTTGTAGGTAAGGCTTTGTAGGTAAGGCTTTGTAGGTAAGGCTTTGTAGGTAAGGCTTTGTAGGTAAGGCTTTGTAGGTAAGGCTTTGTAGGTAAGGCTTTGTAGGTAAGGCTTTGTAGGTAAGGCTTTGTAGGTAAGGCTTTGTAGGTAAGGCTTTGTAGGTAAGGCTTTGTAGGTAAGGCTTTGTAGGTAAGGCTTTGTAGGTAAGGCTTTGTAGGTAAGGCTTTGTAGGTAAGGCTTTGTAGGTAAGGCTTTGTAGGTAAGGCTTTGTAGGTAAGGCTTTGTAGGTAAGGCTTTGTAGGTAAGGCTTTGTAGGTAAGGCTTTGTAGGTAAGGCTTTGTAGGTAAGGCTTTGTAGGTAAGGCTTTGTAGGTAAGGCTTTGTAGGTAAGGCTTTGTAGGTAAGGCTTTGTAGGTAAGGCTTTGTAGGTAAGGCTTTGTAGGTAAGGCTTTGTAGGTAAGGCTTTGTAGGTAAGGCTTTGTAGGTAAGGCTTTGTAGGTAAGGCTTTGTAGGTAAGGCTTTGTAGGTAAGGCTTTGTAGGTAAGGCTTTGTAGGTAAGGCTTTGTAGGTAAGGCTTTGTAGGTAAGGCTTTGTAGGTAAGGCTTTGTAGGTAAGGCTTTGTAGGTAAGGCTTTGTAGGTAAGGCTTTGTAGGTAAGGCTTTGTAGGTAAGGCTTTGTAGGTAAGGCTTTGTAGGTAAGGCTTTGTAGGTAAGGCTTTGTAGGTAAGGCTTTGTAGGTAAGGCTTTGTAGGTAAGGCTTTGTAGGTAAGGCTTTGTAGGTAAGGCTTTGTAGGTAAGGCTTTGTAGGTAAGGCTTTGTAGGTAAGGCTTTGTAGGTAAGGCTTTGTAGGTAAGGCTTTGTAGGTAAGGCTTTGTAGGTAAGGCTTTGTAGGTAAGGCTTTGTAGGTAAGGCTTTGTAGGTAAGGCTTTGTAGGTAAGGCTTTGTAGGTAAGGCTTTGTAGGTAAGGCTTTGTAGGTAAGGCTTTGTAGGTAAGGCTTTGTAGGTAAGGCTTTGTAGGTAAGGCTTTGTAGGTAAGGCTTTGTAGGTAAGGCTTTGTAGGTAAGGCTTTGTAGGTAAGGCTTTGTAGGTAAGGCTTTGTAGGTAAGGCTTTGTAGGTAAGGCTTTGTAGGTAAGGCTTTGTAGGTAAGGCTTTGTAGGTAAGGCTTTGTAGGTAAGGCTTTGTAGGTAAGGCTTTGTAGGTAAGGCTTTGTAGGTAAGGCTTTGTAGGTAAGGCTTTGTAGGTAAGGCTTTGTAGGTAAGGCTTTGTAGGTAAGGCTTTGTAGGTAAGGCTTTGTAGGTAAGGCTTTGTAGGTAAGGCTTTGTAGGTAAGGCTTTGTAGGTAAGGCTTTGTAGGTAAGGCTTTGTAGGTAAGGCTTTGTAGGTAAGGCTTTGTAGGTAAGGCTTTGTAGGTAAGGCTTTGTAGGTAAGGCTTTGTAGGTAAGGCTTTGTAGGTAAGGCTTTGTAGGTAAGGCTTTGTAGGTAAGGCTTTGTAGGTAAGGCTTTGTAGGTAAGGCTTTGTAGGTAAGGCTTTGTAGGTAAGGCTTTGTAGGTAAGGCTTTGTAGGTAAGGCTTTGTAGGTAAGGCTTTGTAGGTAAGGCTTTGTAGGTAAGGCTTTGTAGGTAAGGCTTTGTAGGTAAGGCTTTGTAGGTAAGGCTTTGTAGGTAAGGCTTTGTAGGTAAGGCTTTGTAGGTAAGGCTTTGTAGGTAAGGCTTTGTAGGTAAGGCTTTGTAGGTAAGGCTTTGTAGGTAAGGCTTTGTAGGTAAGGCTTTGTAGGTAAGGCTTTGTAGGTAAGGCTTTGTAGGTAAGGCTTTGTAGGTAAGGCTTTGTAGGTAAGGCTTTGTAGGTAAGGCTTTGTAGGTAAGGCTTTGTAGGTAAGGCTTTGTAGGTAAGGCTTTGTAGGTAAGGCTTTGTAGGTAAGGCTTTGTAGGTAAGGCTTTGTAGGTAAGGCTTTGTAGGTAAGGCTTTGTAGGTAAGGCTTTGTAGGTAAGGCTTTGTAGGTAAGGCTTTGTAGGTAAGGCTTTGTAGGTAAGGCTTTGTAGGTAAGGCTTTGTAGGTAAGGCTTTGTAGGTAAGGCTTTGTAGGTAAGGCTTTGTAGGTAAGGCTTTGTAGGTAAGGCTTTGTAGGTAAGGCTTTGTAGGTAAGGCTTTGTAGGTAAGGCTTTGTAGGTAAGGCTTTGTAGGTAAGGCTTTGTAGGTAAGGCTTTGTAGGTAAGGCTTTGTAGGTAAGGCTTTGTAGGTAAGGCTTTGTAGGTAAGGCTTTGTAGGTAAGGCTTTGTAGGTAAGGCTTTGTAGGTAAGGCTTTGTAGGTAAGGCTTTGTAGGTAAGGCTTTGTAGGTAAGGCTTTGTAGGTAAGGCTTTGTAGGTAAGGCTTTGTAGGTAAGGCTTTGTAGGTAAGGCTTTGTAGGTAAGGCTTTGTAGGTAAGGCTTTGTAGGTAAGGCTTTGTAGGTAAGGCTTTGTAGGTAAGGCTTTGTAGGTAAGGCTTTGTAGGTAAGGCTTTGTAGGTAAGGCTTTGTAGGTAAGGCGGGTCTGTGACTACAGTCCCGATGCGAGGATTCGCACTGGCGACGCTGCTTCCCATCACAAGTCTGAGTAATTTAGGTTCGTCTCAGCGGGATAGACTTTCCGCAATCAGTTCAGATCAGAGCCACGTTCGTAAATCAGCAGTAGGGTTGCATCTTTGAGGAACTCAGGACATGTTGTTAACACGGGACGGGAATAACATTTAAACCAACAAAAATTACGTTACATATTCTAAGCGTTTGATAAAACCTTATATTTGGTTAAAAGTTATAGTTTTTTTTATTACTTGGTGTAACTGAAAATGCTGAAAATGCGTGATGTCCCGTCAAAACCAGGAAAACTGGGAGCGTTAGTCGGTATTGTACAATGTGTAGGCATTTAAAAAAAATAATATATTCCCGCTGGCACACGCAATTTTATACGATATGAATAGTGTTAAATAATTCTATTTTAAAATATGTCCTTGCGCCAGTTTCTTCTGTCAAGAAGTGTTAAATACATTAAATAAACGATGTCTTAAGAGGCAACTAAGGAAGAAGTTTTGAAGATCGCGGGACAACCATCTCGAAAAATATCAGACCGAAATTAAGCGGACCGATGACGGAGAGCGGCGAACGGGGTGCGAGATGTCTGGTACAGCGTTTGCCAAACCGTTTGCCAAGCGTGGCGATTATGGAATATCCTCCTTACGGGAGAGGCCTGTATGCTGCAGTGGACTATGAAGTTAAGGTAAAGGTAAGGTTATCGTTACGGTTATAAAGTTATAAAACTAAAACAGGATTTTGAGTTTTAGTAACGTATAATTTAAGTATATTTTTCTTTTGTTTTCACAAAAAAAAAAACACAGTGAAATCTTATTTGGTAAGGAATAGACGGTTTTTTTATTCAACTGTTCCTTTCGATGTTCTTTGTGGCGAAACGATGTAACTTCGTAGAAAACTTACCTGACCTCAATTTTCATCTAAAACGAGTCTCTTTTCAATTAGGTTAATAACAGAGAAATAAAGCACTTGGTAAAGTAATTCCATAACAGATTTCGTTTTAGTTATGTTCATGACTCCAGTGCGGTCTTTTTTTTTTATGGAAAAGACGGCAAACGTGCAAGCGGTTCACCTGATGGTAAGTGATTACCGTCGCCCACATACATCTGCAACACCATAGATGCTGCAGGTGCGTTGGGTAAGGCTTTGTAAATAAGGCTTTTGGGTAAGGCTTTGTAAATAAGGCTTTTGGGTAAGGCTTTGTAAATAAGGCTTTTGGGTAAGGCTTTGTAGGTAAGGCTTTGTAAATAAGGCTTTTGGGTAAGGCTTTGTAGGTAAGGCTTTGTAGGTAAGGCTTTGTAGGTAAGGCTTTGTAGGTAAGGCTTTGTAGGTAAGGCTTTGTAAATAAGGCTTTTGGGTAAGGCTTTGTAAATAAGGCTTTTGGGTAAGGCTTTGTAAATAAGGCTTTTGGGTAAGGCTTTGTAGGTAAGGCTTTGTAGGTAAGGCTTTGTAGGTAAGGCTTTGTAAATAAGGCTTTTGGGTAAGGCTTTGTAGGTAAGGCTTTGTAGGTAAGGCTTTGTAGGTAAGGCTTTGTAGGTAAGGCTTTGTAGGTAAGGCTTTGTAAATAAGGCTTTTGGGTAAGGCTTTGTAAATAAGGCTTTTGGGTAAGGCTTTGTAGGTAAGGCTTTGTAAATAAGGCTTTTGGGTAAGGCTTTGTAAATAAGGCTTTTGGGTAAGGCTTTGTAGGTAAGGCTTTGTAGGTAAGGCTTTGTAGGTAAGGCTTTGTAAATAAGGCTTTTGGGTAAGGCTTTGTAAATAAGGCTTTTGGGTAAGGCTTTGTAGGTAAGGCTTTGTAAATAAGGCTTTTGGGTAAGGCTTTGTAAATAAGGCTTTTGGGTAAGGCTTTGTAGGTAAGGCTTTGTAGGTAAGGCTTTGTAAATAAGGCTTTTGGGTAAGGCTTTGTAGGTAAGGCTTTGTAAATAAGGCTTTTGGGTAAGGCTTTGTAAATAAGGCTTTTGGGTAAGGCTTTGTAGGTAAGGCTTTGTAAATAAGGCTTTTGGGTAAGGCTTTGTAGGTAAGGCTTTGTAGGTAAGGCTTTGTAGGTAAGGCTTTGTAGGTAAGGCTTTGTAGGTAAGGCTTTGTAGGTAAGGCTTTGTAGGTAAGGCTTTGTAAATAAGGCTTTTGGGTAAGGCTTTGTAGGTAAGGCTTTGTAAATAAGGCTTTTGGGTAAGGCTTTGTAAATAAGGCTTTTGGGTAAGGCTTTGTAGGTAAGGCTTTGTAAATAAGGCTTTTGGGTAAGGCTTTGTAAATAAGGCTTTTGGGTAAGGCTTTGTAAATAAGGCTTTTGGGTAAGGCTTTGTAGGTAAGGCTTTGTAAATAAGGCTTTTGGGTAAGGCTTTGTAGGTAAGGCTTTGTAGGTAAGGCTTTGTAGGTAAGGCTTTGTAGGTAAGGCTTTGTAGGTAAGGCTTTGTAGGTAAGGCTTTGTAGGTAAGGCTTTGTAGGTAAGGCTTTGTAAATAAGGCTTTTGGGTAAGGCTTTGTAAATAAGGCTTTTGGGTAAGGCTTTGTAGGTAAGGCTTTGTAAATAAGGCTTTTGGGTAAGGTTTTGTAGGTAAGGCTTTCTAAATAAGGCTTTTTGGGTAAGGCTTTGTAGGTAAGGCTTTGTAAATAAGGCTTTTGGGTAAGGCTTTGTAAATAAGGCTTTTGGGTAAGGCTTTGTAAATAAGGCTTTTGGGTAAGGCTTTGTAGGTAAGGCTTTGTAGGTAAGGCTTTGTAGGTAAGGCTTTGTAAATAAGGCTTTTGGGTAAGGCTTTGTAAATAAGGCTTTTGGGTAAGGCTTTCTAAATAAGGCTTTTTGGGTAAGGCTTTGTAGGTAAGGCTTTGTAAATAAGGCTTTTTGGGTAAGGCTTTGTAGGTAAGGCTTTGTAGGTAAGGCTTTGTAAATAAGGCTTTTTGGGTAAAGCTTTGTAGGTAAGGCTTTGTAGGTAAGGCTTTGTAAATAAGGCTTTTTGGGTAAGGCTTTGTAGGTAAGGCTTTGTAGGTAAGGCTTTGTAAATAAGGCTTTTTGGTAAAGCTTTGTAGGTAAGGCTTTGTAGGTAAGGCGGGTCTGTGACTACAGTCCCGATGCGAGGATTCGCACTGGCGACGCTGCTTCCCATCACAAGTCTGAGTAATTTAGGTTCGTCTCAGCGGGATAGACTTTCCGCAATCAGTTCAGATCAGAGCCACGTTCGTAAATCAGCAGTAGGGTTGCCTCTTTGAGGAACTCAGGACATGTTGTTAACACGGGACGGGAATAACATTTAAACCAACAAAAATTACGTTACATATTCTAAGCGTTTGATAAAACCTTATATTTGGTTAAAAGTTATAGTTTTTTTTATTACTTGGTGTAACTGAAAATGCTGAAAATGCGTGATGTCCCGTCAAAACCAGGAAAACTGGGAGCGTTAGTCGGTATTGTACAATGTGTAGGCATTTAAAAAAAATAATATATTCCCGCTGGCACACGCAATTTTATACGATATGAATAGTGTTAAATAATTCTATTTTAAAATATGTCCTTGCGCCAGTTTCTTCTGTCAAGAAGTGTTAAATACATTAAATAAACGATGTCTTAAGAGGCAACTAAGGAAGAAGTTTTGAAGAACGCGGGACAACCATCTCGAAAAATATCAGACCGAAATTAAGCAGACCGATGACGGACAGCGGCGAACGGGGTGCGAGATGTCTGGTACAGCGTTTGCCAAACCGTTTGCCAAGCGTGGCGATTATGGAATATCCTCCTTACGGGAGAGGCCTGTATGCTGCAGTGGACTATGAAGTTAAGGTAAAGGTAAGGTTATCGTTACGGTTATAAAGTTATAAAACTAAAACACGATTTTGAGTTTTAGTAACGTATAATTTAAGTATATTTTTCTTTTGTTTTCACAAAAAAAAAAACACAGTGAAATCTTATTTGGTAAGGAATAGACGGTTTTTTTATTCAACTGTTCCTTTCTGTGGCGAAACGATCTAACTTCGTAGAAAACTTACCTGACCTCAATTTTCATCTAAAACGAGTCTCTTTTCAATTAGGTTAATAACAGAGAAATAAAGCTCTTGGTAAAGTAATTCCATAACAGATTTCGTTTTAGTTATGTTCATGACTCCAGTGCGGTCTTTTTTTTTTATGGAAAAGACGGCAAACGTGCAAGCGGTTCACCTGATGGTAAGTGATTACCGTCGCCCACATACATCTGCAACACCATAGATGCTGCAGGTGCGTTGCCGGTCTTTAAGGATCTTTGGGAGATGGTAGGGAAGTAGGGGAATAGGGAGGAGGAGAGAGTCTCCGCTAACCTCACTCATTGAACGAAACGCAGAAGCACAAGATGCATCTACTTCACGCCGGTATTCTGCGCGGCCGTGGTACTAACACGGTCGAGGCGGCCCATTCGAGCAGCAGCAAAAGCCGTCGCTTGGCTCCACCACGTGCAATACATGTACATATTAGAAAAAAAAAACGTAGAGCCGGGCCATAGTCACCATAGTAGCCGCGTGATTGTCGAGCGCTGTATCTTTCCCCCCGTTATATGTTATATGATTTGTATGAAATAAAAATGCAGCGCTTTAAAATTACTTGTGTATTTGCGGAATGTCGATGCTCACCAAATTAGAAGACACATTTGTATATAACCATTGTATATAATTTGTATATAACCATATTAGAAGTCACATTTGTATATAACCATTGTGCATAATTTGTATACAACCATATTAGAAGTCACATTTGTATATAACCATTGTATATAATTTGTATATAACCATATTAGAAGTCACATTTGTATATAACCATTGTATATAATTTGTATATAACCATTGTATGTAATATGGGTATAACCATATTAGAAGTCACATTTGTATATAACCATTGTATATTTTTTGTATATAACCATATTAGAAGTCACATTTGTATATAACCATTGTATATAATTTGTATATAACCATATTAGAAGTCACATTTGTATATAACCATTTCACTGCACATTCACAGAGATTGGATTGCTAACGGTCGCTTTTATTGTCTAATCCGAATTAAAATTTACTGCAAGCAGATGGTGAACGAGGGTCGAGAGCAACCGATACATTACCAAGGCATACGCATATTGTTTCACTGATTTTGTATTGTAACTCAGACAGCACAATGTCGAACGTCCTTTTCATAAGTTAGTATCATAAATATTTTTTTTTATGGAAAATACGACAAACGTGCAAGCGGTTCACCTGATGGTAAGTGATTACCGTCGCCCACGTACACTCACAACACCAGAGGTGCTGCAGGTGCGTTGCCGGTCTTTAAGGATTTAGGAGATGGGAGGGAAGAGGAGGGGAATAGGGAGGGGGAGTGGGCCTCCGGTTACCTCATTCGCCGAACGAAACGCAGAAGCACAAGATGCCTCTACTTCACGCCGGTATTCTGCGAGGCCGTGGTACCGACCCGATCGAGCCGGCTCATTCGAGCAGCAGCAAAAGCCACCTCTTGGCTCTACCACGCTATAGAATACAAATTGCTACGTCTTTAAAAAGAGAAAAGTCCTTAAAATTCTTTGAATGTCCCTATTATATGCAAAGATCTCCTTTTATTTTTTGGAGGATTTCTAAAATTCAAAATCTTATAATACCGCGCTCCTACATTGCGGGTTGGCAGACTTGTCCTCAGAATGTTTTTATTTTTATTTTTTAGACATGCCGCCTTGAGAATTTTGACATACTTTCAAGTAGCCAACTCAATAAACCGGAGACTATACATTATCAAATGAAATCAAAACACTTTATTCACGTAGACTTAAACATTTTGAGGACAAACCGGGCGAAAAATTTATGAAACTAGTACAAGAGATAATAATAATTGTCAATATGAAATATAATACATTAATCATATGTATGTAATAATTTAATTGTATGTCCAGTAGACATTACAATAATACATAAGACTAAATTTTATGTACAAAGTAGTTCCTTGTCATGGAACGAGGCCCGGGCGACGGACTCATGGCATAAAACCAAAATAGTACTTCTTATTTTCCCGCATCTTGAAGACAAGAGTCGACATGCATCTTACAGGCACAGATAACGTGATTACCATCTTGCACTTATCACCGCTGGCTGCTTGGTAATCAGTGCGCACGCTGTAATTTACACAGTACGCGAGTGACCTGGGTTCAATACTTGATCCCGGAACCACGAAAATCCGTAACCACAAAGCCGATAGAATCTGCAATAAAACTGAAACGAGACCCACCAGACCCACCAGACCCCAATAAAGACACGTTTCAAAGTCCTTAAGTTCAAGTTAGAACTTATTAAGTTTTCACAATAACACCGTTTCGTATAATCAATCAATAATATATATTAATAATGGTTTATAGAGTTATATAGTTTCATAGAGCACTAGTGACCTGGGTTCGATCCCAAGTGCCAGAATCGCTAAAGTTATCAATAGCGATTTAAAGTGCTGAATTTACCAAGTAAGCGGTGAGAGAAGACTTCGCGAGGAAACCTGCATGTCTAAGGAATAATAAAAATATAATTCCGAGGATATGTGAATCCCACCAACCCGCAATGAAGCAGCGTGGCGGGCCATTCCCGGCTCCTACACCCTCTCAGATATTTGAGAAGGAGGCCTTTGGCCAGTAGCAGGCACTTACAGGCGCCTACTTTACTTTATACTACTATTTACTAATCTCAGAATGAGGAGATAGATGATAGACAAATAGAGGGTACGGACGGTATGGAAAAAGCACTAATAATAGACGGCAAGTACTGGCGTGATCTCCCGAAATTCGATCCACATAGCCGAATGGTGGGACGCATGGGAGGTGGTGGGCAGGCTTCCCGGCTCCCAATTCATCTCAAAATATTTGGGGACCTATACCCAGATGTTGGACATTTACAAGTGGCTACTTAACGTTATTCCATACTTACGGAGATGATTTCTTCTTCCACGTTCTCGGCGGTGAAGGAAAACTTCGTAAAGAAAAAAAAAGGATATATGAAGTCCGCTATCCCGGACTGGAGTAGCATGGCGGACCCTTCCTCTCCAACTTCGCGCACCAAAACCCTGCACTGAGAGGAGGCTTTCGTCCAGCAATTAGACATTTCAAGGTTGCAACTATGGAGTCGGGAGAGGAAGACCTAGGCGAACATTTCACGATAAAATCGGAGACGTTCTGAAAAAAGGCCAGGTCAAGACTACTCTAAACCAACGAGCACGCATGTGAAGATTGATGAAATTTGAAGAAATGAAAGACATATGTCAGGACCGCAACTAGTGGAGGATGATTGTCTCTTCCTATCCCGTTGCGAACAAGCCGTGAATATATACATACATACAAGGTTGCAACCTTTACCTTTTTTCACTTATACAATACAATAAAAATAAAATTATTCGGACTCTGTATTCAAAAAGCCAAACGATATACCAAATTAGAATTCACGTCTTGATATATTTATAGTCCGATTTCTAACTTCGCTTTTATGACCAGTATATATTAAAATTTACTGCAAATGGAGAAAACGAGGGTCGAGGTAAACTTATGTTTTATTTAGAGTAAACACAAACCTTAGAGCGAAGTACCTATTGATCTTTCTTTACGATTCAGAAATGCATTGAATTAATAAACAATTAAATGATTTTATTACATACAAGAGTATTCGCCTGTCTCCATCCATCCGCAGTTTATTACGTAGATCGTAATTAAAACACTTACGAAGGTTTGTCTATTTCCAAGTCTCTATCTCATTTGGTTTTTTGTGATAAAGAATGTAGATAATTTTTATGACGTTTTCATGTTTTTTAATAGATTTGTTTTCGTAGTGATCAGTAATGTACTAATTGATTAGAATTTTGTTCCTCCAACCGTATGGGTAACTGGGTACACAGCAAATATCAACGCTCTGTTTCTGGGTTTATATATATCTGTGCTTATATGCGCTACAGAATAAAGGCTACTTTGGAAAAAAGTCGTCTAATATTTGTTTGGTTTTACAGGACAGACGGCAAACGTGCAAGCTTCATCTGATGGTGAGTGATTACCGTCGCCCATGTACATCTGCAACATCAGAGGTGCTGCAGGTAAGTTGCCGGCTTTAAGGATATTTGGGAGATGGGAGGGGAGGAGTGGGCCTCCGGTTAGCTCACTCGCCGAAAGAAACGTCGAAGCACAAGATGCCTCTTCTTCACGCCGGTATTCTGCGATGCCGTTGTACCAACCCGGTCGAGCCGGGCCATTCGAGCAGCAGCAAAAGCCGCCGCTTGGCTCTACCACGTAAAAAAACTCCTCGGATCTGTGGTATCCGATTAGATAGAAGGTGGATTAACTGTCTTAAAACATGGCAGACCGTGAAAACAGTAACCAAAGCCAGCAGTGCAGCAGATTCTTATACCCCTACTACAAGCCACTAAAGATAATGGGAAGCGTTTCGTATTGCGATCGTGGAGCCAGCTGACATGCATGGCAAATTTGGCAAGCCCTATATAACAAGCAATGGAATATTACAAGGCTGTTTCTTAACATTGTCGATGTTGTACAATGATGCGGAAATCACAGCAGCTTGTGAAAATAAAATAAATAAATAATTTATAAGTTAAGTAATTTTTGATTGGTGTTATTTTTAAGGAATATAATAGATATTAAATTTCAACGTTTATTAGATTAAGTGGGGGGTACTCGATTATCTAATTGGTCTTTGAACGAGATTCATCTCAAGATAGATGCTTCAGCTGATAGTGAGCTTCAGACAAGTAATTGGTTTAAACATAAGATAAGAGGGTTTGACTGGTAGAGAATGCCACTTGGCATTAAGTCCGCCCATTGTAACCTTAAGCTTAAGGCAATAAAGAATAAATAAATAAGAAAACGTTTTTTGGCTGTCTTTGTTATTTTCAAGAAAAATATTTAATTATCTCATGTTTATTTTTAGGCTATTACATTCGATATGTCCTTACAATGATAAGGATAATCTGGTATCAATTTTGAAGAAAATTCTACCAATTTTCTAAAAAAGAAAAAAATATAACGGCAATGATATCAAGCTATATCAGTATTCCAGACGATCACAATTCCACTATTGATCAAAAGCTGCCATAAAGCACGCTTCTGGGGCACCTGCATCCTTCGAATTCCCGCAACACTGTGCAGGTCGTCACTGCATCTTGAGAGAAGTCGTCTCACACTATGTTTACCTGTACGAGGTTGCTGCACGAGAACCTTTCTTCCACAACGTTTGACAGATCTGCGAGCTATATGGCCGGGCCGTTGCCACTTCAGCCTGCTGATCCTTTCGGCTAAGTTGGTTGATGTGGTTGTACGGTTGTACGGTTGTACGATTGTTTGATGGCTGGTTGCGAGGCGAAACACGTGTCAAAGTCACGTGCGAAAGGGTGGGGCAGATTGTAACGCCAATGTCAGACGGCACCGCGTAGTATGTATTTAATAAATGAAAATATATTAAATTAAACTATTATTTACGGTTTTTTTATGTTGTCGATGTTTCTAGTGTTATAAAATATATCTCTCGCAAGCGACCTCCAACATATCTCCGTTTAACTCGAGGTCGGCTGGTAGAGAACGCCCTTAGGCGTTAAGTCCCTCAACTGTATATTTGTTTTGTTTGTATTAAAGTTTGTACAAAAATTGTACAAAAATTGTAAATAACTTTGAAATAAGAACGCGAGAAATTAATCAAGTAACGATAAAATAAGACACACGTAAAGGCATACGGAATTACAATAGAAATTTCAATTCCAGCACTTAGCCGCTTACGATCCATAAAGCTGATGGAATCTGCTATAAAACTGAAACGAGACCCACCAGACCCCAATAAAGACACGTTTCAAAGTCCTTAAGTTCAACTTAGAACTTATTAAGTTTTCACAATAACACCGTTTCGTATAATCAATCAATATTACATATTTTTAATGGTCAGGGCGCACGCGTTAGTTTCATAGAGCGCTAGTTAATAGCGATTTAAAGTGCTGAATTTATCAAGTGCTCGTCGGTGAAGGAAAACACCGCGAAGTAACCTTCATGTCTAAGGTATAATAAAAATATTATTTCGGAGATATGTGAAGCCCGCCAATCCACACTGGAGCAGCGTGGCTCCGAAACCCTTCCCGGCTCCTAAACCCTCTCAAATATTTTAGGAGGTCTTTGCCCAGCTGTGGGCACTAACAGGCTGCTACTTACTTACTTACAGCATGCTGCTATGCTGCCGTCATTAGTATGGCAATTATCACTAACTGTACTTCACTATATAAAAAAAATATATTTAAAAAATGATCTCAAATTAAATCAAGCTATAAGTACAAGAACTATAGCTCTATATTATTGATGTATTAAAAACATCACCGGTGCACTCATGCTACTCCCTTACCTTTGATGCCATTTCGTAGAGTAAAATTTATAAAATATATAACAAGATGCCTCTACTTCACGCCGGTATTCTGCGAGGCCGTGGTACCAATCCGATCGAGCCGGCCCATACGAGCAGCAGCTAAAGCCGCCGCTTGGCTCTACCACGTTAAAAACTATGCACAGCGTTGCTCCTATACACGCATTGTATATGCATTCTATATACTCTGTTAGTATAAATATGAGCGTTGAAGCACATGGACGTACGTTACGCAACTCCATAGCAATGTGAGCGTATAATTAATATTATAATGCGCAATTGTAAATTGTCGGTAATTAACTCTTTACAAAACTGGTAGACGACAAGAAACGGGATCAGTGACATAGCGCCACGGAATTATTAAATGCGATGTTCGTGTTACTAATATTACGCCGCAAGGGCTTTGCTGTAATGTAACATATTTGTATTCGTAAATTGAACGTGCTCAAACATGCGAATACACGGGGAGTGGGCACGTTAGGACAGAAAGACAATTTTTAATAGCACATTAGTAGTAGTGGTGGTAGTCTAGTATATCGAGTTAAATAAAAAAATGAATTTCGCACAACCCACAAATCTATAACTCTATATATTTTGTGGAGTACCGGAGGCCCACATTCCTCCCCCAACTCCCCCTTCCCACCATCCCTCCGCTCTCCTTTAAAGGCCGGCATCTTCGGTTCCTCTGGTCCTTGGGTGACGGTATTCACTTTCAATTAGTTGAGCCCCATGCTCGATTGATTCTCGACCCCCTTCACAATAAAAAAAAATCTAAAGCATTTAATCATGTTGCCCCAAATGTTCCTCTTCTATACATACGCGTTATATATATTCACACCTTTCTCTTTATGAATTTATTAAATAGTATAAAACAAAGTCGCATTCCGCGTCTGTCTGTGTATTGGCTTCTAATTTCTGAACTTTTTAGTATATTAAAATGAGAATTTCATCATCATTCAGCACATTTCACGAGGAAGTATCCCGCGTTATAACGCGTTCGCGTTTGTTTCACAAATTATAAGCAAGATTCGCAAGTTCTTTAATATTTGGTACTTGTGTTAAGAACAGCTTCTGTTGGGTTCTCTAGTAACGCGTGATTCAGTTATATATTTATTTATTTAAACTTTATTTGCACATAAAACAGCATAAAAGCGGACATAAATCCAAGATGCATTCTCTACCAGTCTACCATTAGGTTAGGGGAGAAAAATGTAAAAGGGTCCACATATGAATAACTATGTAAATATTATGTTTATATATATATGTATATACAAATAATATACTACCATACAATACTTATATATATTATTTGGTAGCTCTTTCCAGGGTCGGACTGCATGACGGGTAAAAGATATGTGCAAGAAGCCGGTATGACAAAAAGGTACATTAAGTTATCACGTATCATAACTTTGTAACAAATGAAATAATCTGTGAATATTATTATCACGTAGATTTCACAGGCCTTACGCCTGTCAAGGTTTATGATTCAAGAAAATCTTTTTCAACTAAAAGCTCAAAATAAAGATGTATGTTTTGTCATTTGCTTATTTAAATAACGAAATTGCTTTGACTTGAACGTATAAAATAATTGTTTGTGATTACGTTATATGCTAATTTCAGCATATAACGTAATCAAAAAGTTAAACGTGAGGAACTTGGTGTGTCTGAACAATTATAGATAATTATTATCGGGATGGCTTTAATGCTTATTTTGTACAAGCGGCTGTCCGCTTCCGCTTCTACCTGATGACTGACTTTATCACAGGAGAACATTTAATTGAGATAAAAGTATCCTGTATCTTATTACATCACATAATCTACATCTCTATCAAATCCGTTCTGTACTTGAAGCGTGATCGATCGACAAACATACAAAATTTCACATTTGTAATGTATATTTTAATATATAATTTAATTTGTAAAGTTCCATTCTAGAATAATTAAAACTACTTAATAGTAGTACTTCTAGAATCATATGGAATACTTAAAAAGAAACGTCAAGACGGACAAGTCGTCCAGATGACGGTGTAATTTGAAATAATTTGTTTTAAATTTCTTTTGCATAGGTGACATACCTACCTGTCGCTGAAGGCTAAGTGTCAGGTTATGTCGGGATCAGCTATGAACGCCGGACCGACTAAAACCACCACGGACAAGTGACATGCTGTTGGCCCGGCGGTCTGTTCAGCTTTAGCGGGGAGTTTCGCAAGTAAAGTACAGTAAAGTAGCAGCCTATAAGTGTCCACTGCTGGGCAAAGGCCTCCTTCACAAATGTTTGAAAGGGTCTTGGAGCCGGCAAGGGCCCGCCGCACTGCTCCAGTGGCGAGTTTGGCGTACTTCAAATATTCAAGAAATTATAATTACATGCAGGTTTTTTCACGACGTTTTCCTTCGCCGCCGAGCACGTGATAAATACAGCACTTGAAATTGCTATTAACGATTTTAGTGGTGCCGGTAACCGGGATCAAACCCGGGTCATACCGCGCTCTACGCATCTTTCTATCCACGCATCAACAAAATTGAATTCTGCAAGATGCACCACTCTATACTCTGTATCACGTCTGTGTGATAAGATATATAATTATAAAATGTTTTAAAGGATGTTGAATTTATCGTAAAATAATACTGAGCTTTTTTGTTTGCTTTCGTTTATTAAAACTTACGTTCGTAATTACAAAGATTTATCGCGATGAAGTTTTAAGTTTCTAAATGGATAATTTTTACAAAGCTAAACTTCATTTAATTTGTTTAAAATTTCATAAAACCTTATTTTAATAATCAATCTTTGAAGGATTATATATGTTAAATTCTACCTAGTAGGGAGACGCGGTTTTGTGGTCAGGGGGATCAATTTATAGTATAGCATCATAGAGGGACATTGGTTCGAACCTCGGAGCCGGCACAACTAAAATTGTTAATAGCAGTTTTAAGTGCTGTATTTACCACGTGTCGGACGGTGAAGCAAAACAACGTGAGGAATATGTCCTGCATGTCTGAGAAATAATTTAAAAATATTATTTCAAGGATTTATGAAGCCCGCCAACCGCCACTGGAAGGAGCTGAGAAGGGCCCGCCACGCTGGCGGGCCCTTCTCAGCTCCTACTCTACTCCCTCTCAGATATTTGAGGTCTTAGCTCAGCGGTGGTCACTTACAGGCTGCTACTTTACTTTACTTAGTATGGCCATAAGTTCTGTTATATATTAAAATTCATAACGTTTTTTAATGAAACAGTGTAATAATAATAAAACTTAAGTATACATTACAGTGTGAGAGACACCCCACAAGATGGAATGACGACCTTCACAGTGTTGCGGGAAGTCGATGGATGCAGGTGGCTCAGGACCGTGATTTGTGGCAATATTTAGGGGTGGCCTATGTTCAGCAGTGGACTTGTTATAGGTTGAAATGAATAAAAAATACATCACCGAAGTCTAAGCGATTTATTGAAAACAATTATATTCAAAATGGCCGCCTTTCATCCTTGGTCACGAATCTATGCATTTACGCAATATCTTCTTAAAGAATTTAGACACTGCTAGCCCTAAAGATTTCTTTAAAGACTCAATGTCAGAGTAAAGCTTTGAGCCGACCGTATGCTCTGGCACTGGCCGCAATTTGCAGTCCAACGGGTCCAGAGCTGGACTGCGCGAGGTCTTCGTCTCGGAAAATTGTTCTCGAGTCAGTGTAGAGTTGTTCGTGTCTTGTGACCATGAGAAGAGTCTGCTGATGCTGGAAAGTCTGGGGCACATATTTGAAAAGTGTATCACTGAAACGGTTGAAATTAAATGATAATTCTTTTTATGGTGTAAGAAATTTAATTGTAATTTTCCCCTCACTTTCGGCCGTCTGGTGTCCCCTGCCGAGGGTTTCCGTCTGGTTGGATTATAATTAATTTATTTATTTAATAATATACTTGAGGCATCTTATTTATTTCATTGTATTTTATGTATTTATACGTGTTAATATATACCACACAACCAGGCTAGAATATATGTAAACAACTCCGATTATAACAATGGCCTCGACTGGATACGATCCCAGTACCCATAGCTAAACAGTTAAATATGCTAATCATATTTAACTGTTTAGCTACGCCGTGGTCATTTATAACATTATATCATTTATAAAAAAATATTCTATTTATAAAGTGTATTACATTACTCTATGATGCTATGCTTTGAAATAGCTATTGCCGAAATTACAACTGTCATAGTATCCTGTCATTGTGACATATAACAGATATTGTCTATGATTGCGACTTACAAATGTTTCTATTGAGTTGCTTTCTTCTAAAGTCTTTCTAAGTCTGCAATCGATTTTAAACTAACTCCCCGAACTGTTAGAGACTTGAATCATTCAACACAGCCCACACTAACGAAAAAACATTAAAAAGGTAGTAGAAACCGTTTCAATTGAAGGTAGTATCGTTCGGTAAGGTCCATTATTATATAAAATACAAGTTATCTATTGTTTCTACAAACGCATTACTGCGCTCCGCTAATGGCCCGAGAATTGTGTTTCGCTACATTATTCCCCAGAGGCTATAGACCATCAACAAAAAGATGCACACGCTCTATGCTCCGTGGAAGCTTACTAGAGTCTAAATAGAAGCGAGATTCTCGCGTTGAAATTGAGCAGGATTTCAGATTGTCATGTTAAACTTTAAAATTTGTTAAACAAAGACTTTTAAAAAAGCGTTACTCCTAATATAAATAAATACATTGGTGATTGTAATCCCTGGTCGCCATTTGATCGCTCGCAAGCCCATCCCTGATATAAAAAAAAAACAAAACTGAAATGAGAATAGCTACGGAGTTAATGTCGTCTGTTTCTTCACCGTCAGTGAAACGTCAGAGCGTAACGGTTGTGAATTAAAAGCAAAAACAGAATGAACTTTGAGAAATGACATTTATGTCCCCATGTCAAAGAGTATTAAAGATTTTGGATTTGATTTAATATTTTTTGTTAATGACTCCTTTTCGCCTAGTAGTTCATCTGGGTAGGCACGACCCTATTACATTGCTACATTGCATCCACTGTTGTCATTTGGCCTGAAGGGTGTGGACAGTCAGTACTAATTACGTACTGTGAGACATTCCGTCTTAATACCATTTTTTGTTTAAAAAACTTAACCCGCCACTGTAGGAATTTCTCGTGTGTCGCGGAGGCACTTCACATACATAAATTGCACATGGACAAATACCCAGACAGGGTAATATTATTTGCAGTTCATACAATTAATAGTCCCGTGCGGGAATCGAAACCGCGACCAATAACGCCAAAGCTTAACGCCACCGTGCCGGCAAAATATAAATTGTTGTTTGAAATAGGTTAGAGATGCCCGCGGGCAGCAGTGTCCATTTTGAACCAGGCGGGCAGTTAGGTCAGCTAATTAATATAAACTATGAACATATTTAGATAATATAATAAACAAAAGATACTAATTATAACGACTCGACCACTAATAACATTGGACCATAGTTGCAGAGTGGTCCTATGAAAATTCATTTCACAGATTTCAAAGTTACGGCGTATTCAGACAATCGCTTCAACTGTCCAGCTCCTTTATTAGTTATCATGAAGATATACTCCTTTTATACCTACATCAGCACGAAACGCTGTAATGTAATTCGTGTTAATTAACCTTATTAAAGTTATTTAAAACGTTTAATATCATAAACAAATTCAAAGGAGGATCTTACGGAGAATAAAAACGTAATATTAGCAATTTCGTCCCGAACTGCTAGTTTTATCTTACCAACCTATTAGATTGGAACAAACAAACAAACAAATTAAGTGGCTACGTAATAGACTTTTGTAAGTTTAATGAAAGCAAAGGACATATTCGAGTTGCTCGAATAGGGACTTTGTATAGATAAAGCTATATAACCACACAAACACTCGAATAAACGGGAAGTTAGAAAATTTTATATACGCAATTGAGTACGGATAAGCGGGAATTTACGAGATTGAATGTGGAATTGTTACTGGGGAGGGGAGTCATCAGAATCGTCTGCAACGTGCATGTGAACAAATTTAAGTATTCAACCTCATTTGATGCGCTTCTAGAGCGCACGGCAGAGCCAAGCGGCGACTTTGGCTGCTGCTCGAATGGGCCGGCTCGACCTGGGCACCCCCACCATCTCGCAGAATACCGGTGTGAAGTGAAGGCATTTTGTGCTTCTGCGTTTCGTCCTCTCTAAATATCTTTGAAAGCCGACAACGCACTTGTGTCATAAGATGTTTGTGCGTGGTAGAGCCAAGGAGTGGCTTTCTATGCTGCTCCAATGGGCCGGCATGGCCGGGGTATTACCACCACCTTGCAGAATACCAGTGTGATGTAGAGGCACCTTGTGCATCTGCGTTTAGTTCAGAGAGTGAGCTAACAGGAGGCCCTCTCCAATCCCTCCCCTATCCATATCCTCTCGCTTATCTCTCAAATATCCTTAAAGGCACACAAAGCGCCTGCAGCTCCCTTATTGTTGCAGATTTTCGCGAGTGATGGTAATCATTTGGCATCAGGTGAGCCGCTTGTTTCTATGCCCCCTTTCCCATTAAAAAATAAATTAATTAAAATGGTAAATATAAAGAAGATGCTATTTAGTTTCATCAGCACTATAGCGTTTTGGAGAGTGAATTATTATCGACCTTTAAAGGTCAGGCACCTTACCCACAATTTTATACTGCATTTATGAGAAGCAATACATGGTGTATCAAGAGAACTTTGCAATTAACAAACCTAACATTTCCATACAATTAATTTAGTAAAAAAAAAATGAACTAATGATGGTTGTCAATTATTCTGTTGTGCAGATATACGTAAGTAATATTTCAGGGTATTCAAAGACCCTATTCTTACGCCCCTATCCTACTCGGTAACTCTGTATTTTTTTTTAATTTAAAGTTTCTTCGACGCCTAACATTCGAAAATAGCGTAACCTAATTTCCTTAGAAATCCGAAAAAGTACAAAAAAAATTTAACGTTTTTAGACAATGATATAATTCTGTAGTGTTAAGGCAAAAGAAAATGAGTCAAAAGTTTGAAAAAAAAATTACACAAAATATCTATATTTAATAAAGTAAAATTTGTAGTATTCATTGTCAATTCTTAAATATATTTATCGTTAATTTTTTGTTCCTAGCGAAAAATTCATGTTGACAGACATCACAGAATGTCCCGCGACTTACGCGGTGTACAATTAAAACGAGAACAGAGAAAACTACTTTGAGCATTCACAGTCGTATCGTTAACAAAATTTAAAGCAATTACAAACTCCACACAACTGTACTACATTCGAAATATTAGTTTCACACGGTCGGGCTTAGGTCTAGCGAACTGAACTGCAACGATATATAAATGAATGTAATAATAATTAATCCAACTTCGCTCATGACAATAAACAATACCATAATTACACACGTTTTGGGGTCCAATACCGAACTAACGTTGGGAATTGTTCCCGAACAGATCGATAACTGTTATATAGTAGAAGAAATACATGCATTCTTTTGTTACATAATGAGACGGCACATAAATACCGACTCTTCATCATCATCGTGATCATTACAGCCTGTAACAAGTTCGTTGATGAACAGGCATCCTTAAAACATTGATTGATAGATGGATCAAAAATCAATTGTCTTTATTCTTCGACGTAGATACATAAGTTTCACGTGGTTTCGTAATGATGGAGAAGATGACGAAAGAAACTCCATCATACAGCTTTTAGAACAGCTTGGGAGCGATCAACTCCTTCCCATGGGTTAGATTGTAAATGATCCATGTATTCCTTAATATTACAATAACCCTTTTTATAAATAACATTAAGTCCAAAACCAAACAAGCAACCACCGCACTACCTCAAGATACTGTGAGCGCATTCTGCGTGGATCGGATCAAAATTAATAATTAAAAGCTGAAGATGGCCCGAGTTGACTATGACATCTGGACGTCTAACTCCTCAGGACCCCCGCGACCACGGCTGCTGTAAAGCAATCGTACAACATCAAAAACAAAATTAAACGCGATAAAATCCGTAAAGAACAGGTTTATTTCAAAATACAACAAACGTCAGACGTCTGAGCTCAAAAATATCCTGTAATATTTACCAAATTCATACTTATTCTTATTTTTATTGTCTATTTATTTTATTTACATAGGAACGTTCCTCAGTGTTGCCTAGGCGCGATAAATTTTAATACAGACAAGGTGATAAAGGCAGCCGTAAGGAAACCAATTCCAATGAATACGTTGTGGGATAGGGTATGTATAATTTAACACACGGCCTTCGAAAGATTGTATATTAAATAACCATTTGATTGACTTAAAAAAAAATAACAATGAAAAAAAAAGCTCTCACGACCGTATACCCAGTAATGTTTTATTAAATTCATTTTTGGACTAACGCTTTAAGGTGTTAAACTGTGGTAAATTTTTTTTATGGGAAAGGCGGCAAACGCGTATGCCGTTCACCTGATGGTAAGTGATTACCGTCGCCCACGTACATCTGCAACACCAGACGAGCTACGGATGCGTTGCCTGCCTTTGAGGAAATTTAGGGATCCCTCCCCTTGTCCCCCGAGGGGAGGGAATTATCAGTACTCGCCAGAAACTATAAACGTCGGTGTAGTTGCAATTGTAGATTAATTTACTTTTTTCAATTTATCGAGAGCTTTTAGGAACATCACTATTTTAAAAATGGAATACAACAATGACAGTGTTGTGGGTTCTTACCGTGAGGTTTTTATCTCCAGCGCTGTCCATTACCAAAACAAAATGACGTCACTTCCCACAATGCCCCGTCTGACCCAAATTTTCATACAAAGCCTGTCATTACTTTTGCTCCGTACGAAATGAAGACTTTTTTCGTGACAGACACAGTGAAGATTTAATCTTGCAAAAATGTTACATTTTTAGGGTACCGTAGCGCCACAAGGGACCTTTGAAAGATCGCTCCGTCCGCCTATCAGAGCGTCATAACTTCATCTGTTATGAACCAACATGTATGAAATTTAGTATAAAGATAATTTAGACTTAGGTCCCATTATGAAACACCATTTGCTACTGCTCGAATTGGCCGGCTCGACCGGGTTGATACCATGACGCAGAATACCGACGCGATGTAGAGGCAGCGACAGCGATAAGTTCAGTGAGTGAGTTAACCGGAGGCTCACTCCCCTTTCACAACCCCCTCCTCATCATCCCTCTCATCTCTCTATTACTATATCCCCATCAGGTGAGCCGCATGCTCGTTCGCCCTATTTACCATAAAAGCTTCACTTACCCTAATGACTTCATCCAAAGTTTGTCAAGAGATATTTATTTTATTGTGAAGCCTCTCAGTAGTACACTTTTCAAAAATTTGCCACGCACTTCGGAATGAAGGATGAAGTCCAAGGTACATTCACAGCAAGACTCAGTTTATGCTCACATGACCCAAACAACTCAATCCCGATTCGAGAAAAACTTTCTAGCCTTCGTTCAGTCCAATATATATTACATAAGTTTTATTATTATTACGCTGATTTTTTTCTCTTAAACATTTCCTTTCTTAAGTGCAACAGAACATAAATATGGCAACACTCGGTACAAAGTTTTGTTCACAAATATTCTCTTGAACCTGTCAATCGCGGATACGCTATAAAATTACAATCCGCCTTTTACGACGAGTGTCATGACTAAGGGGATGAAACAATAAATTACCAATTCCGTTTTGAGAAGGTTCCGTCAATTTCTTTTTTTTTTTTATTCTCATCCGGCCTCGTCATTCCCTGAGGGATCAACCGTAATCTTTTCCGAAACGATCGCGTGCGAGCAGCGGGATAGTGCGCCTGTAAGTTTTATCGGTTTTTATACAATTAAGAAAAAATTATTACGGTAACAATACAATAAAGAAACTTATCGATTCAAAAATTAGTACTTATACTCATTCCGTCATAAATTGCACTATCCATTGTGCAAAATAGCTGTTAGTAACAAAAATAGTTATCATATTACGATGATCTGTATTTGACGGCCGCATTTAAAGCTCAGAGCGGTCCGTCACGGAGTCCCAGCCGCCTCAGATGTTCCGAGAGGCTGACTGGGATTAACCCATTTGCAGAGACGATTATCGGAATAATTTCGGACGGCATACCACCCTACGTGTCGGTGAGCCAGGGCTATGCTCGGTGTTTCTCTGCGCGATAGAGTCTGCAACGATGATATCCGCAGCAGAACTAAGGTAATCGACATAGCCGTAAAGATCAGCAAGCTGAAGTGGCAATGGGCCGGCCACATAGCTCGGAGAACTGACAACCGTTGGGGAAACAAGGTTCTCGAGTGGCAGCCACGTACAGGCAAACGCAGTGTGGGACGACCCCACAAGATGGAGTGACAACCTGCGCAGTGTTGTGGGTTCTTACCGTGAGGTTTTATCTCCAGCGCTGTCCATTACCAAAACAAAATGACGTCACTTCCCACAATGCCCCGTCTGACCCAAATTTTCATACAAAGCCTGTCATTACTTTTGCTCCGTACGAAATGAAGACTTTTTCGTGACAGACACAGTGAAGATTTAATCTTGCAAAATGTTACATTTTTAGGGTACCGTAGCGCCACAAGGGACCTTTGAAAGATCGCTCCGTCCGCCTATCAGAGCGTCATAACTTCATCTGTTATGAACCAACATGTATGAAATTTAGTATAAAGATAATTTAGACTTAGGTCCCATTATGAAACACCATTTGCTACTACTCCAATGGGCCGGCCACATAGCTCGGAGAACTGACAACCGTTGGGGAAACAAGGTTCTCGAGTGGCAGCCACGTACAGGCAAACGCAGTGTGGGACGACCCCCCACAAGATGGAGTGACAACCTGCGCAGTGTTGCGGGAAGTCGATGGATGCAGGTGGCCTGAGCCACCGAGCTTCGTGGCAATCTTTGGGGGAGGCCTATGTTCAGCACTGGACTTGTGATAGGCTGAAATGATGATGATGATGATGATATATAAATATATTTTTTTCTCGTTTTGTACATACATAATATTAAAATTATTATATTATATTATTTCATATAATTAATTTACAGTTCCACGTCATAATTAAATTACTAAGCATGTAGGATCATCATATATTATGAAATGTAGATAACAGCACCATGTTCTAGGCAAATTAACTAATTTAAATTATAATTAATTTACTAATTTTAATACTCTGTTAAAATACTAAAGTGAAAGAGCCAAGTGGGAGAGTGGGAGTGTGGGAGAGCCAAGCAGCGGCTTTAGCAGCTCCAGTGGGTCGTCTGGACCGCGCTGGTATCACGACCACGCGGTCTACCGGAGTGAAGTAGAGGGGTCTTGTGCTTCTGCGTTTCGTCCCACTCTCTATGTCCATGCCCCTTCCTCGTCCTCTCCACCCGTCCACCAAATTGTCCTTTAAAGGCCGGCAGCTCTTCCTGTATAATTTCCCAGCACCGCCACTAACGGGTTTGAATGGTCTTTGATATCACCGAAATGTCTTAAAGGTATTTCTTTAAAAAGAGCCGCCTGGCCGAGTAGTCGTTAGCGGTGCACATCTTCACTCCGCATACAATAAGGATCTCCTGCTGCCCGGCGCATGAAACGATTTCTAATCACATGAAGAAGTCTCAATCGTGATTGACAGTCGCGGTCACAGCTGAGCAAGACCCTTTCTTCCCCCGACTCTCGTAAGAGCCGAAGGGGGAAAACGTCTTCAAAATCGCTTATAGATTTGTTAAGGTAATAATGAATAAAAGTTATTCCATACTCAGAGATTCTACGCGGGTGAAATCGCGGACAAAACCTAGTGGAAAATAAGAAAGAAAATTTTCTTCAACGCAATGATTGTAACTATGATACTCTTATATTTTACGTAATATCTTCACAATATGCCTTTATTGCGGCCTGGAGCAGAGCCATACACTTTTATTACAGCTTCTATCAGCTTAATAGATCATAAGGGACTTAAAGCTTGGGTAGAGCTTATATAAGTTACACATGGCTCTGTCTATAACCGTCAAAGTTTGTTTTTTTTTTTTTTTTTTTTATAGAAGAAGGGGCAAACGAGCGTGCGGCTCACCTGATGGTAAGTGATCACCGACGCCCACGAACATCCACAACACCGGAGGAGCTGCAGATGAATTGCCGGCCTTCAAGGATATTTACGGAGGGGAAAGGAAGAGGGAAGATGGAGAGAAAGTGGCTCTGCCACGTTAAACATACGTAACGACGGTGATCACTTACCACCAGCAAACGGTTCACCGTTTTCTCGTTTGTCTCCTGTCCCATGAAAAATAAAAAAACTTACATTTAAGATTTTCAACGAAACTATCTCAAAATTAAGTCCATAATGCAAATAGTGTAGGCATTAAATTACATAGACATTTGCTAACTGGGGTATAATATATCAAAATTTAGTTGCATCTCATTAAGGAAGTCATGAGCAATTCGAAACTATTCGTTTTTCTTTCTTTGGGATTTTTAATCCTTATTAATAATGTAATACAATAAAAATATAATTCCAATTATAGCAATGAATATTGAAATTGAAAAAATAATTATTATTAATGCGTTCTACAACGTTTTCAAAGTAATATTGTAATATTTATCGATCACCGATTACTGATACTACTTGACTATCTATGACTTCTTCTGGATCACCGTTTCCACTCCATCTCCCGCAGAGATACGCCGATGTTCATTTCCAAGAGATTTAAAAAAAAAAGAAGGAAATCTGTCAATACTATTATGAAATTATGAAAAGCTGTGCCTGATTAAAGAATCCTTTTGGGATAAGATATACGCCTAAATATTTTTTTTTTTTTTAATTTTAATTCGTTTGTCTACTTATCTGTTTTGTTCAGGCATCACGTAGTCACTACTGGACCAATTTTGATGTGATTTTCACATTTCGAAACAATACTAAATGTTTTCACATTTCGAAAAAACTGCAATATCTTTAATTTTTTTTTTTTTTTTATAGAAGAAGGGGGCAAACGAGCGTGCGGCTCACCTGATGGTAAGTGATCACCGACGCCCACGAACATCCACAACACAGATGCGCAGCCGGCCTTTAAGGAAGGAATAAGCTCTTTTCTTTAATCCCGGGATAATTCCGGAATTGATTAGTACAGAGGTTTTACGATAAAAAAAATTCTAACCAATTGGAGAATGGTTATAAGAAGTTACCATGGTAATAACACAAGAATTAATACCAGAAGTAATGGCTAGATTGATACAGAACGATTGTTCGGAAGCCTATGTTAATAAACAACATTATAAGTAAAGCTATTCCATACTCAGAGATTCTACGCGGGTGAAATCGCGGACAAAACCTAGTGGAAAAATAAGAAAGAAAATTTTCTTCAACGCAATGATTGTAACTATGATACTCTTATATTTTACGTAATATCTTCACAATATGCCTTTATTGCGGCCTGGAGCAGAGCCATACACTTTTATTACAGCTTCTATCAGCTTAATAGATCATAAGGGACTTAAAGCTTGGGTAGAGCTTATATAAGTTACACATGGCTCTGTCTATAACCGTCAAAGTTTGTTTTTTTTTTTTTTTTTTATAGAAGAAGGGGGCAAACGAGCGTGCGGCTCACCTGATGGTAAGTGATCACCGACGCCCACGAACATCCACAACACCGGAGGAGCTACAGATGCGCTGCCGGCCTTTAAGGAAGGAATAAGCTCTTTTCTTGAAGGTCCCTAAGTCGTAACTATTCGGAAATACTGCTGGCGACAGCTGATTCCACAAAGTCGAAGTGCGTGGCAGAAAACTTCGATTAAAACGCACTGTGGTGGAATGCCAACCATCTAGGTGGTATCGATGGAACTTCGAATTCTGTCGCGATGTACGATGGTGAAACTCAGCAGCTGGGATCAATCCGAACAGTTCCTCAGAACATTCCCCGTGGAAAATTTTGTAAAAAATGCAAAGAGAAGCAACATCTCTTCGCAAGGCCAAAGGATCAAGCCGATCAGAGAGAGCTTGGTCGCCGACAATTCGAGCCGCTCGACGTTGGATGCGGTCAAATGGAAGGAGTTGGTACTGGGGTGCCCCTGCCCAGAGATGAGAACAGTATTCCATGTGGGGCCGAACTTGCGCCTTATAAAGTTGCAAACGGTGGACCGGCATGAAATACCGTCCCGCTCTACAGAGGACACCAAGCTTTTTGGAGGCCAATTTGGCCTTTCCCTCCAAGTGACCACGGAACTGAACGTCGCTCGATATGTCAACGCCTAGGATTCTGATACTGGCTGAGGCAATAAGGGGAATGTTCTCAAAAAGAGGAGAAACGACAAAGGGATTCTTTTTAGCGGTGAACGCGCAAACCTGTGTCTTTTTGGGGTTGAATAGGACCAAATTACGTCGACCCCAATCCGAGACTTTGAATAACAAGGTCTCGACTTCAGACACAAGTTTGTTCCGGCACTCGTCGACGTGTTCCCGAGAAATATTCGCACGGCCTGTATATAGGCCATTACCCGTGCTGTCGTCTGCATAGCAATGAATGCTACTGATTTGTAGCATGTCGTTGATATGCAGAAGGAACAGAGTGGGAGATAGCACACAGCCTTGTGGAACACCAGCATTCACGGGTTTGGGGTCCGAGCATGCACCGTCAACAACAACCTTGATGCTCCGATCCGTGAGGAAGCTGGTGACCCAGTTGCACAATCTCTCAGGAACCCCGTAAGATGAAAGCTTTGAAAGAAGCGCTTTATGCCAAACCCTATCAAATGCTTTCGCTACGTCCAGACTAACCGCCAAAGCCTCCCCCTTAGACTCAACTGCTTCGCCCATCGGTGAGTCAGGTAAACTAGAAGATCACCAACTGATCGTCCGCGACGGAAACCGTACTGTCGGTCACTGATCAGCTGGTGTTCCTCCAGGTACCTCAGGAGCTGGGTGTTGATGAGTGACTCCATTATTTTAGATAACAAGGGGGTGATGGCAATAGGCCTGTAGTTGGACGGATCAGAGCGGTCGCCTTTTTTCGGTATTGGATGCACAAATGCTGTCTTCCAAGATTCCGGGACGACGCCTGAAGAGTAGGAGTGCCGGAAAAGACGCGTGAGAGTGAGAAACTGAATTTCCGGCATGGAGCACTTACACCACGGGATGGTAGGTGGAGAGTTTCCCCGGTCATCAAGAGTCGAGTTGGATGCAAAAAGAGACCCAAGAGATCGGCTTTCTCTTTTGCAGTATGGGCCAGCGAATCATCCTCCTTGTGTAGAGATGGGAGAGATGGCTGACAGAAGTTCCCCTGGACAGCCTTGGCGAGAGACCAGAATGCGCGGGATCCCGATGGGAGGCGAACTAGTCTCGCGCCAATTCTGCCAATGTGCTTTAACTTTGCCGCAGCTATAACTCTTTTGAAGGACCTGGAGGCAGAGTTGTACTCGTTTTAAGAGCACTGGTTTTGCATCCCGAGATGCCGATGCATCGGCCCAGGCCTGGTAGCACTTCCGCTTTCGGCGTGACGCTATTTTGCAGGTGCGACCAAACCAAGGCTGGGATTTACCTCCGACAGGCACTGCAGAGAACGGAATAAAAAGTTCCATTCCCTGAAGTACCACATCGGTGACAGAATCTGCAACGGCGTTGGGATCATCCAGCGAGAAGCAAACCTGCCCCCATGGGTAGGAAGCAAAGAAAGACCGCATTCCATCCCAATCTGCCGACCTATAGTGCCACACACGGCGGAAGCCCGCAGATCGCGTTCGGGATCGGCGCGCGATAGGCACTACACTCCGGATCAGACAGTGGTCCGACGAGCCAAGAGGGGCATCGACTGAGACCAAATATCCGTCCGGGTGTGAGGTCAGCAAAAGGTCCAACAGGGAAGGTGTATGACCTTCCACGTCTGGGATCCGTGTCGGCGAGGTTACCAGTTGTGTCAGGCCATATGCTAATGCAAAGTCGTGAACAGATCTCCCCGCATGATCGGTTATGCGAGAACCGAGCCAATCGGTGTGGTGGGCATTAAAATCGCCGAGAATCACGATCTCTGCGGATGGGATCTGTTGTAGCACGGAATCTGTAGCCATTTGGATGTGGTCGATGAGTCGGTCAGTTACGGTATTACCGCTATGGGACCTGTAAAGGCACGCATAGACGCGCGGATGGTCGTCGCTGTCGATGCGCAGCCAAAGGGTAGATAGGTCCAAACCTTCAAGACTACCGAGGCGTCGAGAACAGATATCATCTCTGACGTATACGCAAACTCCGGCACGGGGCACAAAGGAGTGTTCTAGTTTGTACCCCGGGTAATGGAGATAAGAGGTATCAGCCGGAGACGATATCTGAGTCTCTGTAAGAAAAAGCAAGGCTGGCTTCGCCGTTTCAAGATGGTAATGAACGGCGCTAAGATTCGAGTGGAGTCCCCTGATATTGCAGAAACCACGGCGAGCGCGGTAGGGGATGCCATAGTTTCCTTGCTGCGTTTGCCTCGAGTAGGAAAGAAAGAGAGCGGAATATTGCCCCAGAATACGCGGGGCAGACTGAGCATCCACGATTAGGTAGCGTAGGAAAGCCTGAACGTGGATGCTCAGTGAGGGATTCTCCAGAACCGTAGGTACTGGTACCCTCCTGGGGTAGCTCAAAATTATATACCGCTACCATATTTGGGGAGGGGGAGGGGAGAGGGCCTGGTTACCTCACTCACTGCACGAAACGCAGAAGCACAAGATGCCTCTACTTCACGCCGGTATTCTGCGAGGCCGTGGTACTTATCCGGACGAGCCGGCCCATTCCTGCGGCAGCAAAAGCCGCCGCTTGGCTCTACCACGTATAAAATGTTTAATGTGAAATGGGGCAAACGAGCAAGCGGTTCGCCTGGTGGCGAGAATGAGCACCGTCACCCACGCACATCTGCAACACCAGAGCTGGTGGTGTGTTGCCCGTCTTTAAGGATATTTGAGGGATGGGAGTACAAGTGTTAACTATGTTAGTGATCATATAATAAATAAATAAGTCATAGTCGGGAAATCCCCGCGACCCCGGGATTTATTACACTGTCCCTATGGGAGGAATACCTTTAAGAGAAAGGGTTGCAAACATCAGAGGTATTGGGTGACGTTTTTCCCATACCTTTGGGTACAATTTAAGTTCTAGAACGATTGCGATTTAAACTACGGCGCACATAACATAATAAAATTGATCGAGTTTTACAATTTACCTTCCATTCCCTTCTATAAATGTCTTTCACCACAAATCGTTTTCCTTTGTTTATAATTGATGACTTAATGACTTCGACACAACTTAACAGACTGCCAAGTTTTAAGTCAATAGCAATAGCAATTACTGAGACCCTGAAGTCTCGCCATAGGGATTCCTCTGTCTGTGTAAGCTTGGAACCCAAAAATAGTGCAAACTATCGGATACATACATTTAAAATTTTTTTTTTTATAGAAGAAGGGGGCAAACGAGCGTGCGGCTCACCTGATGGTAAGTGATCACCGACGCCCACGAACATCCACAACACCGGAGGAGCTACAGATGCGCTGCCGGCCTTTAAGGAAGGAATAAGCTCTTTTCTTGAAGGTCCCTAAGTCGTAACTATTCGGAAATACTGCTGGCGACAGCTGATTCCACAAAGTCGAAGTGCGTGGCAGAAAACTTCGATTAAAACGCATTGTGGTGGAATGCCAACCATCTAGGTGGTATCGATGGAACTTCGAATTCTGTCGCGATGTACGATGGTGAAACTCAGCAGCTGGGATCAATCCGAATAGTTCCTCAGAACATTCCCCGTGGAAAATTTTGTAAAAATGCAAAGAGAAGCAACATCTCTTCGCAAGGCCAAAGGATCAAGCCGATCAGAGAGCTTGGTCGCCGACAATTCGAGCCGCTCGACGTTGGATGCGGTCAAATGGAAGGAGTTGGTACTGGGGTGCCCCTGCCCAGAGATGAGAACAGTATTCCATGTGGGGCCGAACTTGCGCCTTATAAAGTTGCAAACGGTGGACCGGCATGAAATACCGTCCTGCCTCTACAGAGGACACCAAGCTTTTTGAGGCCAATTTGGCCTTCCTCCAAGTGACCACGGAACTGAACGTCGCTCGATATGTCAACGCCTAGGATTCTGATACTGGCTGAGGCAATAAGGGAATGTTCTCAAAAGAGGAGAAACGACAAAGGATTCTTTTAGCGGTGAACGCGCAAACCTGTGTCTTTTTGGGGTTGAATAGGACCAAATTACGTCGACCCCAATCCGAGACTTTGAATAACAAGGTCTCGACTTCAGACACAAGTTTGTTCCGGCACTCGTCGACGTGTTCCCGAGAAATATTCGCACGGCCTGTATATAGCTATTACCTGTGTTGTCGTCTGCATAGCAATGAATGCTACTGATTTGTAGCATGTCGTTGATATGCAGAAGGAACAGAGTGGGAGATAGCACACAGCCTTGTGGAACACCAGCATTCACGGGTTTGGGGTCCGAGCATGCACCGTCAACAACAACCTTGATGATGATGATGATGATGATGATGATGATGATGATGATGATGATGATGATGATGATGATGATGATGATGATGATGATGATGATGATGATGATGATGATGATGATGATGATGATGATGATGATGATGATGATGATGATGATGATGATGATGATGATGATGATGATGATGATGATGATGATGATGATGATGATGATGATGATGATGATGATGATGATGATGATGATGATGATGATGATGATGATGATGATGATGATGATGATGATGATGATGATGATGATGATGATGATGATGATGATGATGATGATGATGATGATGATGATGATGATGATGATGATGATGATGATGATGATGATGATGATGATGATGATGATGATGATGATGATGATGATGATGATGATGATGATGATGATGATGATGATGATGATGATGATGATGATGATGATGATGATGATGATGATGATGATGATGATGATGATGATGATGATGATGATGATGATGATGATGATGATGATGATGATGATGATGATGATGATGATGATGATGATGATGATGATGATGATGATGATGATGATGATGATGATGATGATGATGATGATGATGATGATGATGATGATGATGATGATGATGATGATGATGATGATGATGATGATGATGATGATGATGATGATGATGATGATGATGATGATGATGATGATGATGATGATGATGATGATGATGATGATGATGATGATGATGATGATGATGATGATGATGATGATGATGATGATGATGATGATGATGATGATGATGATGATGATGATGATGATGATGATGATGATGATGATGATGATGATGATGATGATGATGATGATGATGATGATGATGATGATGATGATGATGATGATGATGATGATGATGATGATGATGATGATGATGATGATGATGATGATGATGATGATGATGATGATGATGATGATGATGATGATGATGATGATGATGATGATGATGATGATGATGATGATGATGATGATGATGATGATGATGATGATGATGATGATGATGATGATGATGATGATGATGATGATGATGATGATGATGATGATGATGATGATGATGATGATGATGATGATGATGATGATGATGATGATGATGATGATGATGATGATGATGATGATGATGATGATGATGATGATGATGATGATGATGATGATGATGATGATGATGATGATGATGATGATGATGATGATGATGATGATGATGATGATGATGATGATGATGATGATGATGATGATGATGATGATGATGATGATGATGATGATGATGATGATGATGATGATGATGATGATGATGATGATGATGATGATGATGATGATGATGATGATGATGATGATGATGATGATGATGATGATGATGATGATGATGATGATGATGATGATGATGATGATGATGATGATGATGATGATGATGATGATGATGATGATGATGATGATGATGATGATGATGATGATGATGATGATGATGATGATGATGATGATGATGATGATGATGATGATGATGATGATGATGATGATGATGATGATGATGATGATGATGATGATGATGATGATGATGATGATGATGATGATGATGATGATGATGATGATGATGATGATGATGATGATGATGATGATGATGATGATGATGATGATGATGATGATGATGATGATGATGATGATGATGATGATGATGATGATGATGATGATGATGATGATGATGATGATGATGATGATGATGATGATGATGATGATGATGATGATGATGATGATGATGATGATGATGATGATGATGATGATGATGATGATGATGATGATGATGATGATGATGATGATGATGATGATGATGATGATGATGATGATGATGATGATGATGATGATGATGATGATGATGATGATGATGATGATGATGATGATGATGATGATGATGATGATGATGATGATGATGATGATGATGATGATGATGATGATGATGATGATGATGATGATGATGATGATGATGATGATGATGATGATGATGATGATGATGATGATGATGATGATGATGATGATGATGATGATGATGATGATGATGATGATGATGATGATGATGATGATGATGATGATGATGATGATGATGATGATGATGATGATGATGATGATGATGATGATGATGATGATGATGATGATGATGATGATGATGATGATGATGATGATGATGATGATGATGATGATGATGATGATGATGATGATGATGATGATGATGATGATGATGATGATGATGATGATGATGATGATGATGATGATGATGATGATGATGATGATGATGATGATGATGATGATGATGATGATGATGATGATGATGATGATGATGATGATGATGATGATGATGATGATGATGATGATGATGATGATGATGATGATGATGATGATGATGATGATGATGATGATGATGATGATGATGATGATGATGATGATGATGATGATGATGATGATATATAAATATATTTTTTTCTCGTTTTGTACATACATAATATTAAAATTATTATATTACATTATTTCATATAATTAATTTACAGTTCCACGTCATAATTAAATTACTAAGCATGTAGGATCATCATATATTATGAAATGTAGATAACAGCACCATGTTCTAGGCAAATTAACAAATTTAAATTATAATTTCTTTACTAATTATAATACTCTGTTAAAATACTAAAGTGAAAGAGTGGGAGTGTGGGAGAGCCAAGCAGCGTGGCTTTAGCCCAGTGGTCTGACCGCGCTGGTATCACGACCACGCGGTCTACCGGAGTGAAGTAGAGGGGTCTTGTGCTTCTGCATTTCGTCCCACTCTCTATGTCCATGCCCCTTCCTCGTCCTCTCCACCCGTCCACCAAATATCCTTTAAAGGCCGGCAGCTCTTCCTGTATAATTTCCCAGCACCGCCACTAACGGGTTTGAATGGTCTTTGATATCACCGAAATGTCTTAAAGGTATTTCTTTAAAAAGAGCCGCCTGGCCGAGTAGTCGTTAGCGGTGCACATCTTCACTCCGCATACAATAAGGATCTCCTGCTGCCCGGCGCATGAAACGATTTCTAATCACATGAAGAAGTCTCAATCGTGATTGACAGTCGCGGTCACAGCTGAGCAAGACCCTTTCTTCCCCCGACTCTCGTAAGAGCCGTAGGGGGAAAACGTCTTCAAAATCGCTTATAGATTTGTTAAGGTAATAATGAATAAAAGTTATTCCGTTTAATTTAATAATATACGTTTTTATTCCATTTAATAATGACAAATGAACACGGATATCCCGAATCGTGATCCAATATTCGACGTGTAGTCGGTACATTCCGGTATTGATAGTGAATAAGAAAATAAAGATATATTCCAATCACGCGTCCCGCATTCTCAATCAGAGCCAGTATTGAATCGAGTCCCGGCGCCGTTCGAATTATCTCATAGTTTTTATTTACACACGTCGATGTAGATTTCATTGGTATTCTTTTTTTTATGGGACCGCGGCCAAACGTGCAAGCGGCTGACCTGATGACCCACGTACATCTACTACACCGGAGGAGCTGCAGATGAATTGCCGGCCTTCAAGGATATTTACGGAGGGGGAAAGGAAGAGGGGAAGATGGAGAGAAAGTGGCTCTGCCACGTTAAACATACGTAACGACGGTGATCACTTACCACCAGCAAACGGTTCACCGTTTTCTCGTTTGTCTCCTGTCCCATGAAAAATAAAAAAACTTACATTTAAGATTTTCAACGAAACTATCTCAAAATTAAGTCCATAATGCAAATAGTGTAGGCATTAAATTACATAGACATTTGCTAACTGGGTTATAATATATCAAAATTTAGTTGCATCTCATTAAGGAAGTCATGAGCAATTCGAAACTATTCGTTTTTCTTTCTTTGGGATTTTTAATCCTTATTAATAATGTAATACAATAAAAATATAATTCCAATTACAGCAATGAATATTGAAATTGAAAAAATAATTACTATTAATGCGTTCTACAACGTTTTCAAAGTAATATTGTAATATTTATCGATCACCGATTACTGATACTACTTGACTATCTATGACTTCTTCTGGATCACCGTTTCCACTCCATCTCCCGCAGAGATACGCAGATGTTGAATTCCAAGAGATTTAAAAAAAAAGAAGGAAATCTGTCAATACTATTATGAAATTATGAAAAGCTGTGCCTGATCAAAGAATCCTTTTGAGATAAGATATACGTTTGTCTGAACAAAACAGATAAGTCTGTTTTGTTCAGGCATCACGCAGTCACTACTGGACCAATTTTGATGTGATTTTCACATTTCGAAACAATACTAAATGTTTTCACATTTCGAAAAAACTGCAATATCTTTAATTTTTTTTTTTTTATAGAAGAAGGGGGCAAACGAGCGTGCGGCTCACCTGATGGTAAGTGATCACCGACGCCCACGAACATCCACAACACCAGAGGAGCTACAGATGCGCTGCCGGCCTTTAAGGAAGGAATAAGCTCTTTTCTTTAATCCCGGGATAATTCCGGAATTGATTAGTACAGAGGTTTTACGATAAAAAAAAATTTAGCCAATTGAGAATGGTTATAAGAAGTTACCATGGTAATAACACAAGAATTAATACCAGAAGTAATGGCTAGATTGATACAGAACGATTGTTCGGAAGCCTATGTTAATAAACAAAATTATAAGTAAAGCTATTCCATACTCAGAGATTCTACGCGGGTGAAATCGCGGACAAAACCTAGTGGAAAAATAAGAAAGAAAATTTTCTTCAACGCAATGATTGTAACTATGATACTCTTATATTTTACGTAATATCTTCACAATATGCCTTTATTGCGGCCTGGAGCAGAGCCATACACTTTTATTACAGCTTCTATCAGCTTAATAGATCATAAGGGACTTAAAGCTTGGGTAGAGCTTATATAAGTTACACATGGCTCTGTCTATAACCGTCAAAGTTTGTTTAATGTGAAATGGGGCAAACGAGCAAGCGGTTCGCCTGGTGGCGAGAATGAGCACCGTCACCCACGCACATCTACAACACCAGAGCTGGTGGTGTTTTGCCCGTCTTTAAGGATATTTGAGGGATGGGAGTACAAGTGTTAACTATGTTAGTGATCATATAATAAATAAATAAGTCATAGTCGGGAAATCCCCGCGACCCCGGGATTTATTACACTGTCCCTATGGAAGGAATACCTTTAAGAGAAAGGGTTGCAAACATCAGAGGTATTGGGTGATGTTTTTCCCATACCTTTGGGTACAATTAAAGTTCTAGAACGATTGCGATTTAAACTACGGCGCACATAACATAATAAAATTGATCGAGTTTTACAATTTCCCTTCCATTCCCTTCTATAAATGTCTTTCACCACAAATCGTTTTCCTTTGTTTATAATAGATGACTTAATGACTTCGACACAACTTAACAGACTGCCAAGTTTTAAGTCAATAGCAATAGCAATTACTGAGACCCTGAAGTCTCGCCATAGGGATTCCTCTGTCTGTGTAAGCTTGGAACCCAAAAATAGTGCAAACTATCGGATACATACATTTAAATTTTTTTTTTTTTTATAGAAGAAGGGGGCAAACGAGCATGCGGCTCACCTGATGGTAAGTGATCACCGACGCCCAGGAACATCCACAACACCGGAAGGTCCCTAAGTCGTAACTATTCGGAAATACTGCTGGCGACAGCTGATTCCACAAAGTCGAAGTGCGTGGCAGAAAACTTCGATTAAAACGCACTGTGGTGGAATGCCAACCATCTAGGTGGTATCGATGGAACTTCGAATTCAGTCGCGATGTACGATGGTGAAACTCAGCAGCTGGGATCAATCCGAACAGTTCCTCAGAACATTCCCCGTGGAAAATTTTGTAAAAAATGCAAGAGAAGCAACATCTCTTCGCAAGGCCAAAGGATCAAGCCGATCAGAGAGAGCTTGGTCGCCGACAATTCGAGCCGCTCGACGTTGGATGCGGTCAAATGGAAGGAGTTGGTACTGGGTGCCCTGCCCAGAGATGAGAACAGTATTCCATGTGGGGCCGAACTTGCGCCTTATAAAGTTGCAAACGGTGGACCGGCATGAAATACTGTCCTGCCTCTACAGAGCACACCAAGCTTTGGAGGCCAATTTGGCCTTTCCCTCCAAGTGACCACGGAACTGAACGTCGCTCGATATGTCAACGCCAAGGATTCTGATACTGGCTGAGGCAATAAGGGAATGTTCTCAAAAGAGGAGAAACGACAAAGGGATTCTTTTAGCGGTGAACGCGCAAACCTGTGTCTTTTGGGGTTGAATAGGACCAAATTACGTCGACCCCAATCCGAGACTTTGAATAACAAGGTCTCGACTTCAGACACAAGTTTGTTCCGGCACTCGTCGACGTGTTCCCGAGAAATATTCGCACGGCCTGTATATAGGGCATCACCTGTGTTGTCGTCTGCATAGCAATGAATGCTACTGATTTGTAGCATGTCGTTGATATGCAGAAGGAACAGAGTGGGAGATAGCATTACGCTTCCCAGGAACACCAGCATTCACGGGTTTGGGGTCCGAGCATGCACCGTCGACAACAACCTTGATGCTCCGATCCGTGAGGAAGCTGGTGACCCAGTTGCACAATCTCTCAGGAACCCCGTAAGATGAAAGCTTTGAAAGAAGCGCTTTATGCCAAACCCTATCAAATGCTTTCGCTACGTCCAGACTAACCTGAGTCGGTCAGTTACGGTATTACCGCTATGGGATCTGTAAAGGCACGCATAGACGCGCGGATGGTCGTCGCTGTCGATGCGCAGCCAAAGGGTAGATAGGTCCAAACCTTCAAGACTACCGAGGCGTCGGATATCATCTCTGACGTATACGCAAACTCCGGCACGGGGCACAAAGGAGTGTTCCAGTTTGTACCCCGGGTAATGGAGATAAGAGGTATCAGCCGGAGACGATATCTGAGTGTCTGTAAGAAAAAGCAAGGCCGGCTTCGCCGTTTTAAGATGGTAATGAACGGCGCTAAGGTTCGAGTGGAGTCCCCTGATATTGCAGAAATCCACGGCGAGCGCGGTAGGGGATGCCATAGTTACCTTGCTGCGTTTGCCTCGAGTAGGATAGAAAGAGAGCGGAATATTGCCCCCCCCAGAATACGCGGGGCAGACTGAGCATCCACGATTAGGTAGCGTAGGAAAGCCTGAACGTGGATGCTCAGTGAGGGATTCTCCAGAACCGTAGGTACTGGTACCCTCCTGGGGTAGCTCAAAATTATATACCGCTACCATATTTGGGGAGGGGGGAGGGGGGAGAGGGCCTCCGGTTACCTCACTCACCGCACGAAACGCAGAAGCACAAGATGCCTCTACTTCACGCCGGTATTCTGCGAGGCCGTGGTACTTATCCGGACGAGCCGGCCCATTCCTGCGACAGCAAAAGCCGCCGCTTGGCTCTACCACGTTAAAAATTTAATTGTATGTATCCGTTAGTGGTTTTCTAGTTAGTTAAAAAGTACGTATATCCTTGCCCAGAGTTTAAGCTTAATCTATACGAAATTTAATAAAAATATTGTTTCAACTGTGAAAACGTAACAGACAGACATGTAAAGTTACTTTCGCAATGTGATGGCCTATTAAAATCTTATCCCATCACATTCAGATTTCATGAATTGTTTTAAATGATATTGAAATCCACTAAGAACTATAGAAGTTATAAGCCAGTTGCAGTCAAACGTGGATTGCGACTTTGATTTAACTAGACAATAATTAAAATGACGGAGATAAACAAAGTAACAGGCGTCTTGAAAATGGGTAAAAAAAAGTCTTGAAAATGGGTATCGACGGATAGCGTACGTATAAATAGCTCGAATATTACCACCAGTAAAGGCACTTTCAAGCGTTTACTTTGGGATTATTACCTAGCGATGCAATTGTAGTGCAGTTGAAGAACATTTTTTTTCTTTTATAACATAAGAAATCATCTAAGTTTATGTATGCATTGTATATATATATAAGGTTATAAAAATATGTATGTATAGTGTGTTATGTGTTTTTATAATGTACAACTATAATTACATGTATGTCTAAGTACCGTCATATATAAGTATAATATTGTAGTATAATATTCGAGTATATATATATATATATGAACATAATATTATTGTGCACCCTTTTACATTTTCTCTGTTCAATCTAATGGTAGACTGGTAGAGAATGCCTCTTGGCATTAAGTCCGCCTTTTTGTCATGTAATGTGCAAATAAAGTTTAAATGAATAAAATAAATATTAGCAGAGCTAATTTAAGCAGACCCGTGACGTGCAGCAGCGTTTGAGGTGCGAGGAGTCTGGTGCTGCGTTCGCCAATCCGCCGAGCTTGGCGATTATGAAAAATCCTCCTTGTGGGCGAGGCCCTAGTCCTGCGGTGGACTATTTACAGGCTGTTAAGTTTAAGGGTAAGATAAACATTCACGCTTTTCGCCCACAGGGGTTCGCAGATGTGAGTTCCATTTGACATGATTACATAACGGGTACATGAGCAAAGTAAGGGTCGTATATTACGCAAATCGTTCTCTATGTTTTTTATATAAGAAAGCCTAAAAAGATGTCGATTGAAATCACTTGGCGGTCCTACGGAAAAACTGTCGTGTTAACCCTTCACGTGTCCTTACTTTAAATCAATTGCGATATATCTATTGTATATCAGGACTTATAACACTGGGTGGCTTAAGGTTTTCTTCTGCAACTCATCAAACGTCATTTTATTTTGTTAACGAGTCTTTTTTCCGTTACGTGATTTTATTACATAACCGAATGGGTTAGGGTACGGACATGAGGTCGTAAGTTCGAGCCCGCCATTCGACTATTGTCGTGAACCACACCGGATACAAGCTGTAAGCTTAGTTGGGGGTTAACAGGAATATTAGTAACGCTACTTAATAAAATGCGTTGCTAGTATTCTTTTCATAAAAAAAAAATTCTTGGTGTTGTTAAAATTAATTAGTCTGTACATTATTTTAAGTACATCGATAAACATCGACCTATATGTTTTAAAAAGGTCATGTTTGAGTATACCATACATATTGTACTTGATTATGCAAGTGGAGCAAATAAAGAGCTGCCTTTAAACGCCCCATGGCTGGGCGTTGGCCTTCTTTAATTTTCGAGAGGATTTCAAAGCCGGAAGGAGTTTGCCAAGTTGCTCCCATTCTATTTCACCGATTTTGTTAGTCTTGACAATACATCGAGAGTAAAGGATCGGGGTCTGTGTTAGCGAGATTTTTATTATTTTTTTTATTTAAGACAAAGCGACTTCCATTACACACAGGGATATCTTTTGATACATTCGTTTTGAGGTTATTAAAATCTGTTAAAATGCCACGATAGCTGAACCGTAGGTGATTAGGGGATCTACTTTCGAATTAAGAGACACAGGTTCCATTCCCTATGCACTAGCACTAACCGATGAGTGTTTCGAAACTTATGTATGTATTTTTATGTTGGTCTGAACACCAAGACGGCGACAGGCTTACCACCAGCTGCACCTCGTTTCAAATAACGTCTGGTGAAAAAATGTCCACCCTTAATTGTATATATTATATAACATCAGTATTAACTATCGAGCAAAGAATTGAAGCAATATTAGATTGTACGCTGAGGTCATACTTGCAACGGGCTGGGTTAGGTGAAAAGTGTCAGAAACATTTTAGCTTTTTGTCATTTTTACTGCGGAATAAAGTTGTTTATCTAGGTCACCTCCAGAGGATAAACTGTAAGCGACAGCCGCACTGTTCACATACTCGCTCTATATTGAATTCTTTTCTATCAATATTTCGCAACAACACGCTAAAGATATTGGAAAAGGTTACTTTAAAACAATTCCGCATGAAAAAATAATAAAATGGGACATAATACACAGTCACATAGAGAAGAAGAGCACCAACCTCTCTCCAACTAATGGGTGCACTACTTCATTCACACCATGCACCTTCACCACAACAATCACCCACAAAATCAAAGTTTAAAACTCGACACGTGTTTCGCCTCTCAACGAGGCATTATCAAGCGATTAGACTCTGCGACGTACAACCGCCATGCGAGAGTAAATCTAATCGCGGAATTGTGCAAAGTTACGCCTTGATTCTATCAACAACAGCTGCAAGGCAAGCCGAAGGTAGCCCGAGTTAACTATGACATCTGGACGACTAACACCTCAGTCACCCCGCGACCACGGCTGCTGTAAAGCAATCGAAACGACGAAAAATATAAAAACTTAAAGAAATTAAACGCGGTAAAATCCGTAAATAATAGTTTCATTTCAACACGAGCATCTTAAACTTGGGTAAATCAGTCGTCTTTACGATCCTCTTTTTTATTTCTCTTACGCTTTTAGCACACCTTAAGCGCAAAACCGTAGAGTCCGCTTAATTGACGCTTCATCTGTGGCTATTTCACTCTTAAGTGCCTAAGCTTTATGAGCTTTAGTTTACCGAGCGTGGCGATTGCAGGATCTTTTTTCAGCCTTTTTTTTATTGGACATTGGGCAAACGAGCACGCGGCAGGCCGTATGAGGAAGCTCAAAGTTGCTCAGCGCGCTATGGAAAAATGGCTATGCTCGGTGTTTCTCTGCGCGATAGAGTCTGCAACGATGACATCCGCAGCGGAACTAAGGTAACCGACATAGCCGTAAAGATCAGCAAGCTGAAGTGGCAATGGGCCGGCCACATAGCTCGCAGAACTGACAACCGTTGGGGAATAAAGGTTCTCGAGTGGCAGCCACGTACAGGCAAAAGCAGTGTGGGACGACCCCCTACAAGATGGAGTGACGACCTGCGCAGTGTTGCGGGAAGTCGATGGATGCAGGTGGCCTGAGCCACCGAGCTTCGTGGAAATCTTTGGGGGAGGCCTAAGTTCAGCAGTGGACTTCTGATAGGCTGAAATTATGATGATGATGATGATGATGAGCACGCGGTTCACCTGATGATAAGAGATTACCGTCGTCCACGTATATCAGCAACACTACGGGCTGCAAGTGAGTTGTCTGACTTTGGTGGGAGTATCAGGATGAGGGATGCGATTGGTACTTGGTACTTACTGATTGATACTTGGGTCACCTACTTCACGCCCGCATTCTACGAGGTCGTGGTACTACCCCGGTCGAGCCGGCTTATTTGAGCAGTCACTTACAAAACGCTGAACTAATGGAAAAGCTTTCATGCTTTTTTAAATCAACATCATACGTGGACATGAAAATAGAAATATGCACAATATTTAAATTTACGAATTATTTTCAACATCGAATGGATCGTATAAAAAATATATTAAGGCGCCTATGAAATATGCAATCATGGCTTTATTTTTAGAAGCTATTATATTAAGAAATTTATAATTTTGAAATCAAACAAATTTCACAGAAACAATACTTTTTAACTAATTCGTTCTCATTGTTTGTAATTCAATTTCGTCTGCCAGCGGCCAGTGTCTGGCTTGTCATTGAAAAAATGACTTTTATTTCTAATTGTGGCCAGCTTTTATTAAAATTGTTATAGAGTTTTCTTTTTAATCTGTTCATTAAACCGACCGTATCATTTTTTTTTAAATGGGGAAGGCGGCGAACGAGTTATCAGTTCACCTGATGGTAAGTGATTACCCTCGGCCACGTACATCTGTAACACCAGAGGTGCTGCAGATGCGTTCCCGACCTTTTAGGGTATTTGGGAGATGGAAGGGAGGTTGATGAGTGGCATGGGGAGGAGTGAGCCATCGGTTACCTCACTCGGCGAACGAAACGCAGAAACAAAAGACGCCTCTACTTGACGACGATATTCTGCGAGGCCTTGGCACTAACCCGGATGAGCCAGCCCATTCCAGTATCAGCAAAAGACGATGTTTAGACCAAAAAAAAGCAATGAATATTAACAACGACTAGAAACAAATGGGATTTGTATTGCAAAGACGTCCCTAAGGGCTTTGTAGTTGCATTCCATGCATACAAAAGAGAATGATGAAAATAAAGCCTATTGGGATATAACGGAAATCTTTTCACGCTTTTCTACTACGTTTGATTTTTAGATTACCTATGTATGTTTAACAAATCGTTGGCATAATCAACGATATTTTAAAATTTAGGTTTAGGTATTTAATTTAATACTAAGCCAGCATAATGAGGACAGATTGTGAGACATCGCGTCTTTGTGCTTGATCTTTATACAGTGATTGCACTGCTGATTGCTGACAGAAAAGTAACGTGATGGAATTCATAATATAGTCTCCAATTTTCCTCAAAATGCAAACTGATTTTCTTCTTTTTTTATGGAAAAGGGGACAAAGGTGCAAGCGGCTCATCTGATGGTGAGCGATTATCGCCGCATCTACAACACCAGAGGAGCTGCAGGTGCGTTGCCAGTCTTCAAGGATATTTGGATGAGGGAGGGAGGGGAATGTTGGGGGAGGGGGAGGCCTCCGGTTACATTACTTACCGTAGTATTACCACAGTCAAGCTGATCCATTCGAGAAGCAGCAAAAGCCGTCGCTTGACTCTACCACGTACAAAAAGTTGTCTGTATAGTGTATGTGCGCCGTGTGGTATCGGCGTCAGAACGTTTCTTCCTGAGGGTGTCGTCAGAGCCGACTAAGGATGAAGCCTTAAATGGCTAGGCATCTGGCTACACACAGATGACTGTAGTGACCATTGTGTGTGCGTCAGCTGAGCACGTGGTGACGTGAAGTACTGCGAATTAAGATTGCAATGAACACAGTGCAAAAAACTAGCGGCGCCGGACCTTTTTTTTTATAAAAAAGGCGCCAAACGAGCCAGCGGTCCATCTGATGGTAAGTGATTACCTTTGCCCACGTAAATCTGCAACACCAGGCGTTGCCGGTCTTTAAGGGTATTTGGGAGATGGGAGGGAGGATGAAAAGAAGATGGGAACGGGAGTGGGCCTCCGGTTAAACCTCAATAACCGAACGAAACGCAGAAGCACAAGTTGCCTCCACTTCACGCCGGTATTCTGCGAGGGCGTGGCACCAACTCAGCCCATTCGAGCAGCAGCAAAAGCCGCCGCTTGGCTCTACCACGTTTATGCTAGGACTAACGTACGAACCCAGTTTTGTTGTTCGCTGACCCGTGTGCGAACGCGACTCTAGCTATTTATAGCAAGCGCAGAAGGTAGCCATGATTCATTAAATATTTTACAACCGGCCGCCTCGAAGTATTTTATAAGTATAACTTTATATTCCTACAGCGCTAAGTTACTGTTCATAAATATTTTTTATCATCACTTTTATTTTAGTTGGAATAGAAAATGCTCGTCGGTTGTGAAATAAGATTTAAAAGATAATGCGAAAACGTGCCATTTCTATTCGAAGAAAATTTCAATGGAATGTATCCTTTACACTAAAATAAACCTTAGTTAAGAATTTCACTATGTACCTATACAAACTACAAGATGCAGGAGTATACAAGCTTAATTGTGAATGCGTATCTTACATACGACGAACTAAAAGATCAATTAAAACACGTGTCAAAGAACACATATCTAATGTAAAACATACGCGCTCTGAGAAGTCTGCAGTCTGTGAGCATAATTTGGATAGTCCCAACCATTACATTAGATATGACAGACCACATATTCTCGCAAAAGAACACCGATTCCTGCCAAAGGGTAATTCCCGAGGCTATTGAAAGTAAAAAAAACATCCTAATTTGAATAGAGAAGATGGCTGGGTGCTGCCACCTAATCGGGATCCGGTATTTAATAAAATTAAATCCACGACCATGCATACCACTGCACGAGCTTAAGATACTGTGACCTCATTCTGCGTAGATCGGACCAAAAAAGAAAACATATAATATAAATCCAACAATTTCCTTTTCAATTATTTTGAGGTCTTTGCCCAGCCGTGGACACTTACAGGCTGTATATGCCGTAAGGCGAAAGTGGACGGTTACTTACAGAAGAGATATTAACATATGTCAGATGAAGTTGCAACAAGTGACAACAGTCGTAAGTATAAATTGTTTTTCATATGTTAATTTAAGAACCTAAAATTGCTTCTCATTTTGTTTAATGTGTAGATGTTGTTTCAGATGAAAACTAAAGCCACGGGGCAGATTCGAAACGGATCGCGTTGCAGAGACAATCGGTTTAGTCTAAATAATTTTGAATTATATTTGTATATTTAAATATATTTGTACAATTGAAATGAATATCTAAGTTAAGCGACTCTAAGAGGAGATTTAACAAAAAGAACGAAGATTTTAATTAACACAAGCAAAAAAAAAAGGGAATAAAATAGATATTGCCCTTTTACCATCTATGCGTCATTGAAAGACAAACATACAAACAATCAAACGTTCATATTTACGATGTTAGTAGGATAATACTATACGCGTATATGACGTCCGTTTGTGATATATTTTTTATACAAACCACTCGTGGTCTTTTCTGCAAGCGACAGCGCAGAATCAAATGTAGCTCGGAGGCACTTCATAATAAATTTCCCCGGAAAAATTGCTCGTTCGCGGTGAAATGGTAATTCAACTTCATGCGAAATCGCCTGAGGCATATAGCATATTTTTCTAAAACTTTATATCTTCAAAGTAATCTCGTGCGAGTTTCAAATTAAGTTTTACTTGTCGGTGAGATTGTTATACGTTCAAACTCTCATGCCTGTCACCCATGCTGTGTAGACTGAGATTATGAAGTTAAATTTGGCACGGCTCGACATGCCATCCGTCTTTTCATCTCCCGGGAGACAATGTGTTGTTGTTTGTGGAGATCGCTGTGAGTTTTACGAGGAATTTATTTAGTCCTCTCTTACGACGCCCACGATTCGATAAACAAGAGTGAGCAAACAATTAATGTACTACTTTTTTAAAACGGATTATAACAGACAAACTAGCAAACAGACAGAATAGTCTCTAGTTCATGGGGAAGTTAGTTTAAATCGATTGCAAATATAAAGTGACATAGACAAACAAAAAAGTTAGTTAATGAAAACGAAAAAAATTATGAAAAAGGACCTTTCATGAGATATCATTACAATGATAAACACAAATAAGAACATTGGGATGTTGACCCTTACGAACAACAAGTAAAATTGCGCCGGTTTACCTGTACGTTCTAATTGAAGACTTATCCAGACCACTCGACGAGAGGCGGAAGTTAAATTTAAACCTTTCCTGTATATGGTGCACTCTACTAGATAACTAACAAGCCTCTGATGAATTCTTTTGCTTTTATGGGCAAGGGCGCCATACGAGCAAGCTGCTCACCTGATCGTAAACGTAACCTGATGGTGGTGGTGATTACCGTCGCCCACATACATCGGCAAGGAGCTGTAGGTGAGTTGCCGGCTCTTAAGGATCTTAGAGGGATGGGAGACAGGACGAGGATGGGGTGTTGTGAGAAGACAACATGCCTCTATTTCAAGCCGGTATTCTAGGAGGCCGTGATACTACCCCGATCGAGCCAGCCCGTTCGAGCAGCAGCAAAAGCTGGCGCTTGGCTCTACCGCACGCATCTCTATATGAACAATCTGAAATGTATTATGTATGTAACAAAGGAACTATCAATGAGCATTTTTTTTTTAATAACACAACTTAAAAAAACATTAGGAATAGAAAATTCCGTCCGCATTTCGTGAAGAAAATGTAATAAATGTTATGAAATGTGAAATGTAACGTGAATTTCAGATTCCGTGCAAAGTTTCGTCTTTTGTAGAGTAAAACATATAGCTACTTTAATTTTAATCACGTTGAAGCGTTTGACGAAACAATAGTTGTGTTTAAAACAAAATCACGCAAACGTATATATTCATATAACGTTGATATACATCGAGCCCCGAAAGTAGCTCGGTTTGAGATCTAACTTCATCTATCTCCTGAATACGAGTTAGATTGCCCTGGCCCCGCCCGCCTGGGTGGTTCGCTTGCCTATCAATAGATTTAAAATATTTGATAAACAAAGACTGTATAGAAAGGGTTATTATAATAGAAAGGAATGTTTGGTTGATAATAACCCTTCACTCACCGAACGAAACGCAGAAGCACAAGATGCCTCTACTTCACGTCGGTATTCTACGAGGCCTAGGTACTACCCCGGTCGAGCCGGCCCATTCGAGCAGCACCTAAAGCCGCCGCTTGGCTCTACGTCGTTTAAAAGTAGTCATTGTTTTACTATACCCAAATTACTAAAATTGCTATGTTGCTACTAGTATTGGTTCGTTATTCCGCAGAGCCAATAAGGGCACTAAATACATAGTAAGCATTTAAACGATAATCGTTCCACAAATGCCAGGAAATAGTCATTTATATTAAAAAAAAAAATACAACTTTTCTTTACCAACCAGAAAATAATCCAATGAAACATGTTCAAACGTACATACTCTTATATGGAAATAACTTTATATGTCAGTAGAGATATACACACACATTTACCACCCCCGTATTAAGTTATACTTGTCCGAATTTCCTTAACGGTTCTACCACGACATCAATTATTATTAGTATTCATGTTGTTTGTAATGTTTTTGTATTTAAATGAAAACGGAAGCAAGATATTTCTTGGCATAGCATAAAGAGATAACATACACAGATCATGTTAATCAAAAATAAACCAAAAGTAACGTCAGACTTCAAAATTACAGATAAATATATTGTGCGTGTCTCATGGCTGGACTAATAGGTTTCGAGAGCAGCTTATTTTTCACAGATAAAACACTAAACCGATTTTTATGAAATTTGGTATAGAGATAGCTTGAACCCTGGGGAAGGATATAAGCTACTTTTCTTTTGAACCTAGCAATTCATTCAAATAAATTTATTTATTTTATCTCTATGCACTAATTCGTACATATGGCGGACTTAATGCCTAGAGGCATTCTCTCCCAGCCAACCATTATATACACCATTATATATATATATATAGAATAAATGACATATTAACTCCGTATTTATTATGTTTATATCCGTTAGCTTGCACTGTTTTGGTGTTCCAAACTTACAAAGTCAGAGGAATCCCTATCCTTTCAGTGTCTCAGTAATTACTGTTGCTACCGACTTGAAACTTGGCACCGTTGAAGTCATTTGTCAGTAAAAACGATTTGTGATGAAAGACATAGAAATAATTTTACTAAAATTTAATAGCACTGAAATTTGAGAACACGCATGATTTTAGTTTTATTCAATGTACAGTAGTTTCAGGGGCTAATGAAGCCGTAAACCATCTCCTAAAATATACATGAAAATTTCAAAATTGTATCACAGGAAAAATATAATAAATCAATGTCCGGCACATAGCCGTGTGATTCTGGCGTAAGTATCTGCTTCCCGGCTTTATTCCCGTGGGTGTCGTAACTAAAGGAAGGTCCTTATGAAAATCGCAATGGTCACCGATAGACAGCGGCATAATCATCTATATACACAGACCAAAATTAAGCAAACCGATTACAGGCATCTGCGTCTGGGGTGCGAGGTGTCTGGTACTGTGATCGCCAATACGCTTGCCCAGCTTGGCGATTGCTTCAAAGCCTCCTTGTGAGAGAGGCTTTTGACCTGCAGTGGATTATTTACGGGCTGGAGCCGACGGTTCTCGACTCTGATTGGTGATTTAATTAATAATCTAATTTAACAGTATCTATGAACTAATCTATAAACTCGATTACAACTTATATATTTTCTAATTGAGTCACTCTCATATTGAGGGCGGTCTTCCTACACTACGTTCTTCTCTACTACTTCGTCTACTCGAGAATCATTCTTCCCCAACGGTGGTCAGTTCTGTGAGCTATGCAGCTGGCTAGGCCATACGGCCGGTTCAGGACACACGGCGCTCATTTTTATTATTCCACAGACATGCAGGTTTCCTCACGATGTTTTCCTTCACCGCCGAGCACGTGGTAAATACAGCACTTAAAATTGCTATTAACAATTTCAGCGGTGGCGGCACCGAGGATCGAACACAGGTCACCCGCTCTCTGTGAAACTAACTTGGACCAATAGGCTTGGAAATAGCCTGATTTAGAACAGGAGGTTAAATTTAATCACGCAACATCGCATCCACGTACAATCGAACAGTTTGATTAGAATTACTGAATGAATAAGAAATAGTAGATTAAAATCATTTGAGCAAATTCGATGTTCAATATTAATAATTCACGCAAAAGATTAATTTTAGCTACGAACAAATAAATTTTTCCGTTTCTAGTTACGTCTCAAAAATGTTAATTTATTTTCATCGGAGCACCTGTTACACAGCGGGAGATATTAAAAGGCGGTCAGGGTGATTTAAAACAAATGTAATTGTTAAAGTTGAACAAAAAAAAGTGTACAAGAAATATAGACTTTTTTTTATAGTAGAAGGGAGCAAACGAGCATATGGCTCACCTGGTAAGTGATCACCGACTCCCGCGAACATCCACAACACCAGAGGAGCTACAGATGCGCTGCCGGCCTTTAAGGAAGGAATAAAAACTGAATAAACATAGAATAAAAGTCAATTTATTGTAATAAGAAAGGGTAGAGATTACTAGACCTATTTAGACATTGTTTAATTTTTGTTTTACGGGTGTGAAAGGTGTAAACACCATTCCAGTCACTGAAAGAAGCCACCGGTTATGTCGGGATCACCAAGAAGCACGGTATAGAGATACGTGGTGAGTTGTTTGCGTTTATATATTTTTATAGGAATACGACCCCCCCTCCCTCCCCCTGCCGGACAGTTAAGGAAGCTATTGACTTCTACGTACAAATTGTAAGTACAGACATACTGTAGTAAACGTTAAATAACTCACTCAGGAAACGGAAGTGGATTGACGAAAATGCTAGAGATATTAAAGGCGCGCGTCAAAGGATCTGTCATTTTTGTTAAGCGGTTGAAGTTTATTCAAGAGTTTTTGGTTTCGAACGCAGGGCTCTCGTAAGCATATATGTAGTAACTATTTCTTACATTATAAATAGGGGGGTTTACAGTATCCTTTTCTCCCAAGGCTCCTCTCCAAGTGGTGGACTTGGGCGATCGAATGATGGCTGAATTCTCCAAACGCTGAGTGCAAGGATATCATCATTGCGCTCACCAACCAACCTGGTGCCGCCTCTTCCGAGCGTGATGAATGTGAACAAAGCTTTATGTTAATGCTGGCTGGTTGGCTAATAATGTTAGATTCTGCGACACTTTCTCGGAGACGTCAATGTTCACGAGTTGACTCAAATATCCTGATGAAGAACAAATGAAATGAAATTGAACATTTCACTCATCACCGATCAGCAGATCGCTAAATTTTCCTCACGTCATGCTTCTAAGCGGAGCACATTTATTTAATTTGTACAAAACAGACATTCGACTCGTTCAACCGTGAGCGATGTAACATAACAACAGACGCAGTGAAACGGACAGTTTCATTTTAACTGTTATCGTTCTTTGACAGTCAGGGATATAATTTGCATAAAATTGTGTATAGTAACAGATCGTATTCAAATAAGAATAAACATTTCTATTTTAGCAAATAAATTCTATTTTCAAAAAAAATCAAAGTGTCTCCTCATATTTCAGTCATTGTGTCTTCACATTTGTGTCATTTCATTACATAAAAAAAAAACAACTAGCAACCTGTAAATGCCCAGTGATGGGCTCCTATTAAAATATGTGAGGGCTATGAAGCCGGGTAGAATCAGCCGCGCGGATCCAAGAATCTAATCCGCTACAGCACAACCAATTGCGTTTTGCACGTCTTGAATGTACGAAAATAAGACGATATGATTTTAACGAGGTATACAAATTTGAAGGAACTGTTTTGAACAGAGGCGGTTGGCGGACTGCAGATTTCCTTTTGATTACTTTGTTATAAAAGAAGTAATATTTTTATTTTGTTAATGGTAGAGTCGGGCGAGGAAGACCTAGGCAAACATTTCACGATCAAATCGGAGACGTTCTGAAAAAAGGCCAGGTCAAGAGTACTCTAAACAGACGAGTTTCATGCGAAGATTGATGAAAGTGAGAGAAGCGAAAGACGTATGTCAGGACCGTAGCAAGTGGAAGAAGATTGTCTCTGCCTACCCCGTTGGGAGCAAGGCGTGAATATATACATACATACATTTTGATGTGAAACTTCTGTAGCACCGTTGTGATTAGAAAATTCGATGAAACGAAAAAGCGACAGAAAAAAGAGACAAACATATTAATAAAAAGTATTTAGCCTGCGAGAGAATGAGATAGATTACAGGTATAGTTTTATAATAAAACAATTTTTTTTTAACTAATTAATAATTTAAAAAAATAAATTAATATGTGTTAAAACAGTAACTGCAGTGTACCAAATATATATAAATAAAATTAAAACTAGAGCAATTGTTTCGTATTTTAATTATCATAATCCTCTCGTGTCATTTGTTCAAAGTGAAAATATGGAATCTGTATAATATGTGTTATAATATACTATCTTAAATATGTAAATATATTAAATGTAATATTATGCATTGAAATTTAAAATTATTTTTTAGCCTTTTAATTATCCTAATACTCCTGATACTCTACTTTTCTGAAGTTTTACTTCTGCCATGCACACACACACAAAACAGAGAAATAAAAAAAACTAATATAGATTATTAAAAGTCCATTACTTTTAAAAAGGATAATCAAAATCTGTGATAATTTATTACTAATAATATCATATATCACCTAAATAACAAAGCTTACTGTTTACTCTGTAAAGTAACATTTGTATACATAAGTTGAACAATAAGAAAAAAATATTAATTAGTTACATTTATGCTATTTTACTAGTATTGTATCAAAGATGGCTTGCTTTCTAAGATGGCGACAGGCTCAACACCTGTCAGTTGGTTCCATGTTTTTTTTTTTAATAACTCATCGGCAAAGAATATATGAAAAATAACATGGTACAGCCTTTTGTTTACATTTTACCCAAAGCTTTTAATTAATAACCACAGAAATAATCAGCGAACATGACAGATGACAACCCTTTTACAAAACAAGCAGAGAACGATGAACAACAGATGCCTAGAGGCGTACGTGTCTCTGTTTGAACAATTTCCCTTATCGTGAACTTCTATCATAATTTTATTAAACAATTAGAAATGTGTAAAAGATATAAGCAGAAAATAAATAACATGAAATAATATATGATATCTATCAGCTTTTCAATTCGTTTCCGGAGAACGTCAATTACGTTTATGGACAGTAATAGAGCGGTACAAGTATCGAAGATATAATGTGCTATATGGGGAGTTCTTACCAATGAATTTTTTGTAACTGAAGCACTACTTGCATCGTTGAACTGTACACTAAGTCGATATAAATACTGTCGACATGCTCAACACGACAGTGAGTTAAAATAACTTAAGTGTATATCTAACCCTCTGACCTCTGCCGATAGAGCTTTTTTTTGACAGAGCTTTTTAATTCATATCGTAAGAAGGAATGTACGTAAAGATAAAAAGCACATCTAAAATGTTTTGCTCTCAAAAGTTTTAGCACGTGCTGAGTTTATTACGCTTATAGAAGTGAGATGATATAAGACTGTGTGTTCAATTATGTATGTGCGATACGGCGCGCTTAGCGTATTATATTTCTAGTTTAAGACGCCATATTAGTATTTTATACGTGAATGCCAGACTATGTTATCACGTAGGACTTTCAGAAAGTATCGTTCCTTACGAAGTTACTTTATATTTTATTTAAGACTCCCGTAGGTAGTAAATTTCATTTTAGATATTAATTTAGAATAAAATCATAAGAAAAAAAGATATTAAACTCTTTCAAGACTTTAAGTTTTATTTATGTATTTATGTAAAAGTACATATACATGATGATGATAAGATGGAGTGACGACTTGCGCAGTGTTGTGGGAACTCGATGGATGCAGGTGGCTCAGGACCGAGCTTCGTGGCAATCTTTGGGGGAGGCCTATGTTGAACAATGGCCTTTTGATAGGCTGAAATAATGAATGATGACATACACCTTACGTCCGCTTGTAAATGGGTCCTTACAAAATAGCGTTATGTGTTATCGTATTAATGATACCTTAAGAAAGGTCGAATTTTCTATCAAATGTTCTAGTGAAAGTTTATCTCGGGAAAGTTCAATTAAGATATAAACCCTGTTGATGGTGTTGAATAGCCATACCCCAGAAACTTATCATTACTTTTGGCAATGTTAAAATCAAAACGATAAGTTATTTTACGAAAATCATATTATTGACGCAGCCGTCGGAGTTCAGCAGGGTGATCCGCTGGGCCCCGCACTGTTTACTTTGTGAATTCTACCGATCCTTTCGAACTTTAAATTCAAACTCGATGTCTGGTATCTAGATAACGGAACTTTGTGAGGAAAAACAGATAACTTTCTGAATGACCTCAACAAAATAGGCCGATGCCAATGCGACCGGTTATACTTCGTTCGAGTTCGAGTCCAGTAAGAACATGTTTTGATTTATAAAAAAAAAATAGTCTCTAAACATAAAATATTATGTTAAAACTCATCAAGCTGAACTCAAGCTATCTTACCTATACGTTATGGCGGTGCTGTAAAATATATTTCTAGTATTGCACAAAAGTTACAGTGTTAACGATAATCCGTTACAAAATGCAATACAAATTAAATAAAAATATTTAGACTTCACCTTAGCCGCGTTGGGTAAGGAAGGATGGAAAAGTCTCTGTTCCGGCAAGGATATTCCACTGAAAGCTAATCAACAAATGATATACAACTGGTCAGCTCTTACGAGACCCACCGGAAGAAAGGTAATTTAGAATTATTTAAGTGTACTATTTTTTATGTAGGTAAATATAATATAAGGTACCAACGGCAAACGAAACCAGTTTGCTAAAAAGATGGTTAGTGTTTCGCTATAAATGTGTCCCGATGACTTTGATATTTATGTTCATGTCATGCATGAGGTCAATCTCAAACTACAGGATTGATAAGCAGCTTATCGTTCTAGTAGTTTATTAACAGTGGACGGCTGAGCATCTGAGTCGGCTTTAATTGTTGGATTCACACAACCATAAACTTTTTTATGCGCACTAACGCAATTCGCATATATAATCTGTGTATAAACAGTAATGGTATTATAGTTAGTATATGTTATCGGTTAATCTGTATGTTCGGAATTATGTATTATGTATAATTCAATGATATTAATTCAGACGTAAAACTGTATGGGTGTTTCACGAAAACTCTGTTTGTATATTCTCTGTACGAGTATGTAGATTTCGAGAAAAACCATTAAGTTTCTATGCTATTTAATTTCATAGAAAAGCTACCTTCACGTATTCTTGAGTATTTCCACGCCACAACTTTAGCAGCAATTTCATTAAATGTTTTGTGTTAAATAACACCTAATATAAGAGCTATATTAAAGTGTCGAATATTTTTTTTAATAAGCTTGATGTGTGCCACAGTAGCTCAGTGTCAGGGGCTTTAATTTCACAGTAGTCTGTGTATTTTTGTGTTTTATTTATTTATTTAATAATTTATGTACACACAAGTAAAACCGAATAAAAGAAATATGATAGGAAGAAATGGTCTGTACAAAGGTACTGCTTATTTCTTAAGAAATTTCTTCCAGCAGACCTGCGACAGGAGAATAGCTAGTCAATGGGAGATTGCGCGGGTACAATACAAAAAAAGAAAACATACATATATGCGAAACGTTCTAAATAAATCTACATACACCTACTTATACATAAATATAAACTTAAATAAATATATAAATATATAGATAAATACCCAAATTAAATAAATATATACATAATAGAATAGTGACATATAGTGGTTTTTGACTCTTTTCTTAAATACAGAAATAGTTTTGCAGTCACGTATATTTGGTGGGAGAGAATTCCACAATCTAACTGCATGCACAGAGAATGAGTGGAAATATGAAGCGCTTTTATGAGGAGGGAATTTAAGGAGGGATTTAAGATAGGTTTTGCAGGGAGTAAAAGATGGCCGAGCGGAGGAGAATCGCTCGCGCAGGTACGATGGGGATGTTGGGTTACGCAGCATATTAAAAAGCATTCATAAAATCCTAGTGTCTCTACGAAAACGAATTGGGAGCCACTTGAGATCCTTGCGAAGGTGAGAAACATGGTCAAACTTGCGGATTCCGAAGATAAATCTTATGCATAAGTTTTGCAAACGCTCAAGTTTATTTAGAAGTTCCTCTGTAGCATCTAGATAGCAGACGTTTTTTTATTTATTTAAGGTTTATTAACAATATTGATATCTATCATAACTCTTCGTGTCTAGAAATTAAGTAACGTGTTATTTTAATCACAGATGAACATAGCGTACGCATATATGTTTGCTTTGCAACATCAACTAATGTTAACTCTCTAAAATCGAACAAAATGCAATATAATTAACAAAATAGACATAGAGCTAGATATCAGTGGTGGAAGTTGGGTTCAATACCCTGTATATGTTAATTTTCAATACAGAAAGCTTGTGGTAGAAAAAAGTTTTTAGTTAGAATCTCCTTTTACACTTACACAATCTAGAGTTAAGAGAATGCAAACCAAAATTTATTCTGTAAGTTCTGTGGGCAAGTATAGGGATAGGATGACAAACGTGATCGAACGTCAAATAGAAATGATTCACTAGAGTCTGCACAACTGAGTCCTATAGACGATGTACCGCAATAGTATTACAAAATTTATTTATTTTTTCTTTATTGCCTTAAGCTTAAGGTTACAATGGGCGGACTTAATGCCAAGTGGCATTCTCTACCAGTCAACCCTTGTTATGGTGAAAGGTAGTTGGCAGGTATATAACAAAGAATAAAAAATAAAATAAAAAACTCCAAAAAAAATAAGTTGAAAAGTACATATAAATAAACTATATTATTAAATAAATATTTATAACATAAAATACACAAATACGTATACAAGTATATAAAAGGATACATAAATAAATATATAACAAAAATCAAAATTAGATAAGCCGAATATTGTCAATGATCTATTATTTTATTAGGTAATTACGAAGTAGACTCTTAAACAGTTTCTTGCTAGGAGCTGCTGCTAGTATGGCAGAATTCATCACTTTCCCACAAACACCACACCTACATCTAGGTTAACAATGAGATTGCCAATTGCGTGAAGCATACAAGTATCACAAGGCTTTAGATGAAACGAGTAAAGATTTGATAATAAGGTTTTATTAGATAAATAAATAAATAAATAAATAAAATATCATCGTCAGTTATCCATTACACAATCGCTATCGCTTGTGTCTTAAAAATCACTATCATGCTCGGATTCAGTCCCGCTATCGCGCTCCATTTCAACGTCTTCAGCCCAGTATTTTTTAAAGTATTCGTATTCAATATAATTTTTTTAGCCATGAGTCTTTTGCCGAAACTGTAAACAAACAGAGGTTAATTTTACAACTATGTGGTTATGTTGTTTTAACAATTCGTCAACTGAATAAACTGGTCTTTGTGTCTTTCCTTTAAATAGTGTCATATAAAACCAGGCACCATCACCGAACGACTAGACGCGGCGAGAAGTTCCACCCTTATGTTGTAGACATTCCTCCATTACGCACGAGGCGGTTTGCCTCTTCTTTCTTTGTGCGGACGGCTAAGGAGTGGAACTCTCTGCCGAGGTCGGTTTTTCCGGAGGCCTATAACCTGGATATCTTCAAGGCCAAAGTGAACAGACATCTAGGCAAGCGTGTACCATCCTAAGCCTCATCTTCGCTTTCCATCGGGCAAGATTGAGGTCAAACGCAGGCCTATTTTTTCATAAAAAAAAAAAAAAAATAAGTTGATAAGTACATATAAATAAACTATATTATTAAATAAATATTTATAACATAAAATACACAAATACGTATACAAGTATATAAAAGGATACATAAATAAATATATAACAAAAATCAAAAATAGATAAGCCGAATATTGTCAATGATCTATTATTTTATTAGGTAATTACGAAGTAGACTCTTAAACAGTTTCTTGCTAGGAGCTGCTGCTAGAATGGCAGAATTCATCACTTTCCCACAAAGACCACACCTACATCTAGGTTAACAATGAGATTGCCAGTTGCGTGGAGCATACAAGTATCACAAGGCTTTAGATGAAACGAGTAAAGATTTGATAATAAGGTTTTATTAGATAAATAAATAAATAAATAAATAAATAAATAAATAAATAAATAAATAAATAAATAAAATATCATCGTCAGTTATCCATTACACAATCGCTATCGCTTGTGTCTTAAAAATCACTATCATGCTCGGATTCAGTCCCGCTATCGCGCTCCATTTCAACGTCTTCAGCCCAGTATTTTTTAAAGTATTCGTATTCAATATAATTTTTTTATAATAAAATTTTTCTTATTTTATGTTATATAATGTTATAAGGACGGAATTCTTGTTTTATAAGCCTTACATTACGTTATAATTAATAATTTTTGTGGTTTAGGAAGTAATATCTCTGTATATGTAGCATGTGCCAAATAAATATCGCATTCTTTTTTTTCAATGATTCATTCAATCGTGAACCGTTTTCCAGCTGCTTCGGAAACCAATACACCATCTTCATCTGCTTTTTACCAACAACTCTTTTCATGATAATTGCCTTGCCCAAGAGCTACCACTGCACCCATACAATAATAAATACAATTTCTCATTAACCATGTCGTCAGTTTTACAACTCTTCGAATTATATATTTCCCTGTTAGTTACGCAAACATAAAATATAAAAGATATAACAGTTTCCATGCGGCACTAAACTTTGTATCCATTTATCTTTTTAAATGTACAATATATTATTCAAACGCATCTCGTTTCACGCATCATTTCCCACGCTAGAGATAGGTAGGAGAGTGTAGGTAGCACTCGCTTCACGTAATCCAAGCTCGGCTCTACGTACGTAACACTCAGCTTAACACGTACTTCAGAACTGTCGTTTCTTTTTCCATTTATATATAATATTCCACTTTAAGAACAACACAATTGTTATATATTTATTATTTCACACAAATTTAAACTCCGATAAGACAAAAAATGTTATTTAAATATCTATCGAAATTTATCTAAATCTGCGATGAGGCTTATGACCCGCATTTTATTATTGTATGTGCATTGTAGAGGATTAACCTTCTTTTTTCATCATAAACATATTATATAATGATTTATAGTATTTACGCGTATACTACACATTTGAAGTGAAACTATAATAACATAATATTTACGGATTTTATCGCGTTTAAGTTTTGGTTTTCATATTCCCGACGATTCGAGTGCTTTACAGAAGCCGTGGTCACGGGGGGAACTGAGGTGTTAGACGTTCAGATTTCATAGTGAACTCGGGCTACCTTCAGTTTTTATTTATTAATTTTAGTCCGATCTACACAGAATATGCTTACAGTATCTTGAAGTCGTGCAATGGTACGCTTGGTTAAATAACAAAAATTAAACGCGATAAAATCCGTAAATTATTGTTTAATTTTAAACATATCATATCTTTGTAATGGTAAAAAAAAAAGGTTAAATCATGTACAACAATGGGTTAAATTCTAAAATATGTAACTAGATTATTTCTTCTAGTATAGTACAGTAACCTAGTAACAACCATTAATGAACGCTTCAGCGATTTATGTAATGAAATGGAAGTGGAAACTAGGTCTAAGATCGGGTACAAATGGGATAATTTCATCATTTGTTCAAACATGAAGTGATTAGTCCTCTTTTATTGCTTATATTGTTCTCACAAGCCAAAGTATACGAAAATAAGATAACACTCTCGAAGACGATTACGTTATTGGCAATATAACTGTGTAAATGAGCTTTCCGCTGAACCATTTTTTATGCCAACATTTCATCATCATACTAATGTAATGGTTCGTATCAGACTACATATCAGGCTGTCGAGCTATGGGCACTGGGCTTGTGTAACTCGAAAATTACTGTGTCTTCGGATTTGGTTTGTGTTGGGCCGTATGATATCCGTTCTGCAACGATGATATCCGCAGCAGAACTAAGGTAACCGACATAGCCGTAAAGATCAGCAAGCTGAAGTGGCAAGGGCTGGCCACATAGCTCGCAGAACTGTCAACCGTTGGGGAAAAAAGGTTCTCGAGTGGCAGCCACGTACAGGCAAACGCAGTGTAGGACGACCCTCCCCCACAAGATGGAGTGACGACCTGCGCAGTGTTGCGGGAAGTCGATGGATGCAGGTGGCTTAGGACCGAGCTTCGTGGCAAACTTTGGGGGAGGCCTATGTTCAGCAGTAGACTTCTAATAGGCTGAAAGGATGATGATGATGATGATGTATGAACGGTTAATCGAGGTAGGAAAGGTAAATGTGGAAGCGAAATAATAAAAACTAAAAAAGTTTCCACTAACTAAACTACTGTACTTATAACTGATATTTAAATATGCCTTAGAAATTACCTGCGGAATAGGAACGAGAAATGAGATTTAATTTTTGTCGTTGTTTTTTTAATAAAATTAAAAAGATAATTTTGGAACAAGTACAAATGTGTGATTTAATAACAAAACGTTAATAGTGTGTTTTTTGCCTCAATTGTATTTGTAGTTTTTCATTCAGCTAATTTATCAAATATTTTGTAACATCGTAATTATTTTTTAATTGAATATAAACAGAATTTAAGGAATTCATTGCGTATAATTTATACTTTTTTTATTGTTCTTACTGCCCGATGTTCTTAAGCCCACTGCTTAAACTTCGTTGCAAACATCAAAATCCAATCTTAAAACCTATTTTTTGCTGCTTTACAATGAAGTCATGTCGAAACTTTCTCGGAGGAGTTCTAAGTACAAAACCAATACCGAGGGTTGTTTAGCTAACTTTCCGAAATAACACCATTTTAACTCGATCTTAAATAATCGTGGTAGAGCCAAGCGGCGGCTTTTGCTGTCGCAGGAATGGGCCGGCTCGTCCGGATAAGTACCACGGCCTCGCAGAATACCGGCGTGAAGTAGAGGCATCTTGTGCTTCTGCGTTTCGTGCGGTGAGTGAGGTAACCGGAGGCCCTCTCCCCCCTCCCCCCTCCCCAAATATGGTAGCGGTATATAATTTTGAGCTACCCCAGGAGGGTACCAGTACCTACGGTTCTGGAGAATCCCTCACTGAGCATCCACGTTCAGGCTTTCCTACGCTACCTAATCGTGGATGCTCAGTCTGCCCCGCGTATTCTGGGGCAATATTCCGCCTCTTTCTTCCTACTCGAGGCAAACGCAGCAAAGAAACTATGGCATCCCTACCGCGCTCGCCGTGGATTTCTGCAATATCAGGGGACTCCACTCGAACCTTAGCGCCGTTCATTACCATCTTGAAACGGCGAAGCCGGCCTTGCTTTTCTTACAGAGACTCAGATATCGTCTCCGGCTGATACCTCTTATCTCCATTACCCGGGGTACAAACTGGAACACTCCTTTGTGCCCCGTGCCGGAGTTTGCGTATATGTCAGAGATGATATCTGTTCTCGACGCCTCGGTAGTCTTGAAGGTTTGGACCTTTCTACCTTTGGCTGCGCATCGACAGCGACGACCATCCGCGCGTCTATGCGTGCCTTTACAGGTCCCATAGCGGTAATACCGTAACTGACCGACTCATCGACCACATCCAAATGGCTACAGATTCCGTGCTACAACAGATCCCATCCGCAGAGATCGTGATTCTCGGCGATTTTAATGCCCACCACACCGATTGGCTCGGTTCTCGCATAACCGATCATGCGGGAGATCTGTTCACGACTTTGCATAAGCATATGGCCTGACACAACTGGTAACCTCGCCGACGCGGATCCCAGACGTGGAAGGTCATACACCTTCCTGTTGGACCTTTTGCTGACCTCACACCCGGACGGATATTTGGTCTCAGTCGATGCCCTCTTGGCTCGTCGGACCACTGTCTGATCCGGAGTGTAGTGTTTATCGCGCGCCGATCCCGAACGCGATCTGCGGGGTTCCGCCGTGTGGCACTATAGGTCGGCAGATTGGGATGGAATGCGGTCTTTCTTTGCTTCCTACCCATGGGGGCAGGTTTGCTTCTCGCTGGATGATCCCAACGCCGTTGCAGATTCTGTCACCGATGTGGTACTTCAAGGAATGGAACTTTTTATTCCGTTCTCTGCAGTGCCTGTCGGAGGTAAATCCCAGCCTTGGTTTGGTCGCACCTGCAAAATAGCGTCACGCCGAAAGCGGAAGTGCTACCAGGCCTGGGCCGATGCATCGGCGTCTCGGGATGCAAAAACCAGTGCTCTTAAAAACGAGTACAACTCTGCCTCCAGGTCCTTCAAAAGAGTTATCGCTGCGGCAAAGTTAAAGCACATTGGCAGAATTGGCGAGAGACTAGTTCGCCTCCCATCGGGATCCCGCGCATTCTGGTCTCTCGCCAAGGCTGTCCAGGGGAATTTCTGTCAGCCATCTCTCCCATCTCTACACAAGGAGGATGATTCGCTGGCCCATACGTCAAAAGAGAAAGCCGATCTCTTGGGATCTCTTTTTGCATCCAACTCGACTCTTGATGACCGGGGAAACTCTCCACCTACCATCCCGTGGTGTAAGTGCTCCATGCCGGAAATTCAGTTTCTGCAGAGCTCAGTGCGAAAGGCACTCCGCTCCTGGACATTCATAAGTCGAGTGGGCCGGACGGAATCCTCCAATTGTGCTGAGGATGTGTGCCCTGAGTTGGCACCGGTTCTCACGCGTCTTTTCCGGCACTCCTACTCTTCAGGCGTCGTCCCGGAATCTTGGAAGACAGCATTTGTGCATCCAATACCGAAAAAGGCGACCGCTCTGATCCGTCCAACTACAGGCCTATTGCCATCACCCCCTTGTTATCTAAAATAATGGAGTCACTCATCAACACCCAGCTCCTGAGGTACCTGGAGGAACACCAGCTGATCAGTGACCGACAGTACGGTTTCCGTCGCGGACGATCAGCTGGTGATCTTCTAGTTTACCTGACTCACCGATGGGCAGAAGCAGTTGAGTCTAAGGGGGAGGCTTTGGCGGTTAGTCTGGACGTAGCGAAAGCATTTGATAGGGTTTGGCATAAAGCGCTTCTTTCAAAGCTTTCATCTTACGGGGTTCCTGAGAGATTGTGCAACTGGGTCACCAGCTTCCTCACGGATCGGAGCATCAAGGTTGTTGTCGACGGTGCATGCTCGGACCCCAAACCCGTGAATGCTGGTGTTCCACAAGGCTGTGTGCTATCTCCCACTCTGTTCCTTCTGCATATCAACGACATGCTACAAATCAGTAGCATTCATTGCTATGCAGACGACAGCACGGGTGATGCCCTATATACAGGCCGTGCGAATATTTCTCGGGAACACGTCGACGAGTGCCGGAACAAACTTGTGTCTGAAGTCGAGACCTTGTTATTCAAAGTCTCGGATTGGGGTCGACGTAATTTGGTCCTATTCAACCCCAAAAGACACAGGTTTGCGCGTTCACCGCTAAAAGAATCCCTTTGTCGTTTCTCCTCTTTTGAGAACATTCCCTTATTGCCTCAGCCAGTATCAGAATCCTTGGCGTTGACATATCGAGCGACGTTCAGTTCCGTGGTCACTTGAGGAAAGGCCAAATTGGCCTCCAAAAGCTTGGTGTGCTCTGTAGAGCGGGACAGTATTTCATGCCGGTCCACCGTTTGCAACTTTATAAGGCGCAAGTTCGGCCCCACATGGAATACTGTTCTCATCTCTGGGCAGGGGCACCCCAGTACCAACTCCTTCCATTTGACCGCATCCAACGTCGAGCGGCTCGAATTGTCGGCGACCAAGCTCTCTCTGATCGGCTTGATCCTTTGGCCTTGCGAAGAGATGTTGCTTCTCTTAGCATTTTTACAAAATTTTCCACGGGAATGTTCTGAGGAACTGTTCGGATTGATCCCAGCTGCTGAGTTTCACCATCGTACATCGCGACTGAATTCGAAGTTCCATCGATACCACCTAGATGGTTGGCATTCCACCACAGTGCGTTTTAATCGAAGTTTTCTGCCACGCACTTCGACTTTGTGGAATCAGCTGTCGCCAGCAGTATTTCCGAATAGTTACGACTTAGGGACCTTCAAGAAAAGAGCTTATTCCTTCCTTAAAGGCCGGCAGCGCATCTGTAGCTCCTCTGGTGTTGTGGATGTTCGTGGGCGTCGGTGATCACTTACCATCAGGTGAGCCGCACGCTCGTTTGCCCCCTTCTTCTATAAAAAAAAAAAAATGTTGACGAAAAATAATAGATTAGTCAACTTAAAATTATTTTTTTTTGTTATCAAAAATTTTACTTCCTCTCAAGGAGCAATTTTTCGTTATCTTTCCCCTGGGTAGACGAGATATAGAAATTGAATAGGCTACCTTGTGGGAGGTCCAGTTATATACGATATAAAGCCTCACCTCTGGCAACCCCCTACCTCACTTACTGAGCGAAACGCAGAAGCATAAGATGACTGTACTTCACGTCGGTATATTCCGAGGTCGTGGTACTACCCCGGACAGGTCAGTTCATTCGAGCAGCATCAAAAGCAAGCGGCTCTACCGTCTATCGTCATCTGTTGTAATAATCAGTCATAGGTTAGTTTGGTATGTTATTTGAAAAAAATTGCCTGTTAATGACATACTGATCGGCAAAGGCCTCCTCAATACTTGAGAGAGTTTTAGAGCTGTTAAGAAGCCGTCGCGAGGCTCCAGTGAGGGTCACGTGATCAGATGTCAACGTAAAAATTTCAGCGGTGTCCGCATCGGATTCGAACCCAGGTAACTCGCGTGCTATGAAATAGAACCTAGTGCCCCCACCACTATGCTATCGCGCCCCGAAAACATTATAGAGTTACAAATCGTAAATTATTTTAAATACGAAAGTCAATTTGTTCTCAAAATTATTTTCCTTTGCAAACTTTGTTACGAAACGTAAATAAATATTTACTAAAGAATTCCTTTCCAACTTACCGACCCCTGAAAAGCCTATTTAACTTTAACCCCAATTACGTAAACCGAGTAGCCGGTCGAATTGAATTTATTTCCATTTAAAAAAAATAAAAAAGGAAAGTGAGGAATGTCAAGTAGTGTGCTGTGACCGTGTTTTGAACGATGCGAATTCAAGACGTGGAAAACATTTTAAATGTTTGATGAATAATTAGATTTAATTTATGACTTACTTTAAAACAACTTTAATTATTATTATAGAATTTTATGCGGTAAAAGAAACAAGCTTACAGCCTGCCTGAGGGTAAGTGGCTGTTGTAGTCCGTATACACCTGCAAACAACTACAATGGAAGGAGGTTACAGATGCGTGGTCATCCTTGATGACTACGATGGTGTGCCTCTCGGCCTGGAACAATACTGCTTGAGTATACGGCACTGCTGATTACAGAAGTGGGTAAGTGGGTGGTATCTATCAAGATGGCTCCCATATAGAGAAGGTGCCTAACACCTTGAGATTGTTTTTTCCATGAATGGAAACTGCTTAACACATACCCCGTTGCTGGCCGGGAGGCCACCAAATCGGTTATGTCGGACTCGGATCCCGGAAGGAGAAACATACAGACTAAAAACCCATCCACGTTGCTGTTGACCCGGAGGCCTTTACAGCTTCGTTGGTAAGATTTGAGGAGCAACGACGCTGCATCGTAGGTGCAATGCTCGGCATCGCGACGCTAGCTGCTGCTGTGCTATGCTCTGACCTCTGCTAACGAAGGCTTTTCGACAACTAGAGGGGGGCTCCGGCAACCCAAGTGCCCCTCATAAGAAGGTGCGATACCTCGGCTTAGGTTACCATCGATAAGGGTGGAACCACCTTTAGATACCGGTAGGCTCGACTTAAATACTTGAGTGTAAGCGTCTGTGTACGTGTTTTTCTTCTTTTGTATCAACGTGTATAAGTCCACTGCTGCATACATTTCTATACAAGAGCCAAAAAAAACTGGAACGCCGTGAGTGAAAGAATTGTCCATAATCACCACACCGGCTATGCGGGTCGGTGAGCTCGTTGCAGGTACTTTAGCAGAAGAGAGGCTGCATCCGAGAGGGTTACCATAGTAAAACTTTGTGCCTTGGGTTCCGCCATGCGCCTCCATCTGCATAAAGGCAGGCTTCACACGTCCTCTAAATATTTCTTTTCCATTGTTTCTCAGACCTGCCGGTTTCGTCGCGATGTTCTCCTTCACTTAAAATTGCTATTGACAATTTTAGTTTTACCGACACTGCAAATTGACCGACCGACCGTCGACTACGAATGTTAATAGAAGTTAATTAGGTCAACATGGGCTTATGTTAGCTACCAATTATCTCCCTTTATGTTCGGATATGAACTAACGGAGCGTACTGCATTGGAAAATTGAGCTCGCTTATTTTAGGCTAGCCGATTGACGTACCTGTAAACATGTTGCGCTTTTAGTATTAATTTGAACTAGCTTCCGCCCGCAGCTTCGCTTGCGTGGATAATCCTCTCAGGGTTTTTCTAGAATAAAAGTCCTTTTACTAGACTTTAATGTATCTATGTATCCGGTACGTATACGTCGGTTTAGCCATTTATGCGCAATTCAAAGATAAACATAAAAACCAGCGTATATTCTCATTTATTATATTAGTATTGTATCAGTATAAACTATTTAGTTTGTTAATATACATATAGAAGTTGGTATTTTTTTTATAAGCTTATATAAAAATTGAATTAAAGCAAGTTCTAATTGTTCTACAACTACGATGACCGAGTTGGTAAGGGGATCAGATCAGAGACTCGAGTGCGATCCCCTATGTCAGCGATTCCCAACCTGCGGTAAGCGTATCCCCGGTGGTACGCGGGGTCCCATTGGGGTTACGTGAAAATTTGTATTGGTAATGGCGGAAATACTGACAAGTTAAAACGGTTAACAATATTAAAACATTATTATAATGTATTATGTCTACAATATGTAGTTTAAAATTAATCTTATAACTAGTAACTTAATAAGGTGGTAGACTAGGGGCGTTGGGTTTATGAGTAGGCATGGAGTTATCAGGGGTACTCATAAATGAAAAGTTTTATTAAGGGATAGAGGAACGAAAGAAGGTTGGGACGCACTGCCCTATGTGAAAGGCACGTACCAATAAATTTGCCGTATGTCACGAAGACGGCGACAGGCTCGCCGGCTGCCACGTTGTCCCAAATAAGCTCTGGTCAAATGTGCTTGGAAAGGACTAAAATGTAGAACTCTAGCCACCCCAATATTTTATGTATACGGTTACTTTCTTTGTTTCAAAGCTTATTTTAGCGGTGCTTATAACTTTGGCCGTTGGGTAACATATCCATCTTCAACACTAGAGAAGCGTTTCCGGGCTTTAAGGATATTACGGGAGAGGTGTGGAGGATAGGAGCGGAAGAAGGGAAGGTGAGGGGAACAAGTGGGCCTCCGCTCACCTCTCTCACCGAACGTCAAGCAGTGCCTTCAGTCGAGCAGGCCTTTTCGTGCAGCAGCAAAAGCTCCCGCTTGGCTCTGCTACTTGAAACAAATCTATAATATCTTTGCAGTTACATCTTTGCACGTGCTCGAGTTTACATTAACTATGACATTATTTCAAATCGAATAAACAAACCACTTTACACTTACCATGCTCCATGCAGTGATAACTAACTCCTCCGAAGTTCAGCGCTGGCTTCTTAAGTTGTTACGAGGGACGTAAACTTCGTTAGCAATTCTGCTTGTGTATTAAATAGAACTGCTTTCGTACGAAGTGTAGTTCATAGTTTATATATAAGAGAAATAAAATTTTGAAATACCGCGGGATGTATCGTGTTTTCTCTGATCGGAGAATTTAGTCTAAACGCTTTTTATCATCCTAACATTATGACGTTTAATTTGAGGTTCGAAATAATAACGTCTACTTAAAATTGCTTCTATATTGTGTATGATGTGTGTGTGTGTGTGTGTGTGTATATGTATCATCATCATCATTTCAGCCTATCAGAAGTCCACTGCTGAACATAGGCCTCCCCCATATATATATACGCCCATAGTTACACGTATTTATTCTGTTAGTATGTAAATAAGTATGAATTTCAGACTATGTGTTATATAAAATATTTATTTACGGCATAGAATTGGTTTCAGTTTAGTTAAGTTATACATGTATTTTGTTTAATTTGCACCTCAACAATATCTCCCCGCGCCTCGGGTTGCCAGATAGAGAATGCCAAAAGGCATTAAGTATGCCCTTTGTAATACATTTATAAAGGTATTCAAATAAAGTTTAAATAAATAACCACTCTAGTTGATCACAAAACAAACTACCTAAGCGTTTAACAATAATTTACGGTGACTTGAACAAAACCTCACTAAATACAATTGTCCCTAAACATGTTCAAATCTTCCTTCTGTCTGTTTCAGCTTGAAAAAATAGACAGAAGAATGAAATGACTCTTAGCCAGCAAAACATGGTAAATGTTTGCTCCTGGAGAATCCAATGGGATGCTAATTTCGGATTTAGGGTGAGAAACGAGCTAATAGACCACCCGATGGTAAGAGGATGCTGCAGCCCATGAATAAACAACTTCAATCGAAGAAGTCAGCTGAACAAAGGCCTCTCTAAAAGCGCATAGGTCAGCAGAAGCAAGCATACATTTTTGCGAAGTTTTGCCCACACTCACCACGCTGGGCATGTTGGGTTGGTGAGTCCAGTGCCTGTACCCTCGCACTACCGATGCTGCTCAACATCACTACACAGGTATTAACAACCAATTATAACCCGACGCGCACAATCGCGCAGCGTGCTTGTAATAATATTACAGAATGCGGTATGCGGGGAGAAAATTAATTAGTGTTTAATATCTTTGACATGGTGCCATCGTGTAAGAAGACATTACCGCCATAAACAATTGCTCCTTTAATATCCGGATTCATAACTTAATTAACTACCTACAAAATTAATCACAGTGATTGTTATTTAATTTTACGTTAGTAAAAAACTTTTGAATTATACGTATATACAGTCCTACCGGACTCGACACACCCCTCTGCTACACGGTACTTACTCAACTACGAACTATGCTCAAAATTCTGGGCTATGCCGTGCTGCCCGTACTTACAACGAATAATAATCTAGCTCAGATACATTTCATCAAAACATTGTAAAAATATTTTTAAACGTGAAGTCAAAAAGAAGCACCGATCCAATTAATATATATTTATTCATATTTCATATACATGTTATGTCAAATAACTGATAGTAGCAAATACATACCACCCACCCACACTTACTCACACACCCACACTCACTCACACACACACACACACACACACACACACACAGATAAACCAGAAATTGCTTGTTAAACACAATGATTCGGTATATAATCATCATCATCATCATCATTTCAGCCTATCAGAAGTCCACTGCTGAACATAGGCCTCCCCCAAAGATTGCCACGAAGCTCGGTCCTGAGCCACCTGCATCCATCGACTTCCCGCAACATTTATTTGTATTTGGCCTTATTTATTGTTAAAACTGATGTATTAATTATTTTGTTAATCGCTGTTGGATTGCCAAATAAATAAAATAAAATATATTAATTGTTTTTTTATAAATAGCCAGACTATTTCTATTATCCCAAGGAATTGTATCAAATAATTTTGTTAAGGGTTATAACTTGATTATTGGTAGGATCCTTGGCTCAACCTTAGCTCGAATGGGCCGTACGGGGTAGTACAGTGGCCTAGCAGAATACCGGCGACAAGTAGAGGCCTTTTGTGCTTCTGCGTTTCATTCAGTGAGTGAGGTATATATTCAGTAGTGAGGGGTTTTTTCCTCCAAAACTCCTCGGTGTTCCACATTTGTCGCATATCCGTAGGGCTACTGGAACGCTTTCGCACACAACCACGACTACATCAGCACCGGCTATCCTCGGCGGCCCCGCCTCGGGAGAGACAATGTCCACTCGTTCTCCATTCAGGCTAAGCGCGCCTCGGTCTCCAAACCCACGAGCGCAACAGACCTCTCCCCCTAAGTTCACCACCCGGAGGCTATGGGGATCAGGAAAGCTGGCGCTCTTAAGCACCAGCATTCCCGGCATCCCACCGCGGATCTGGTTTATGGGTCCGCCGGCGACCAAATTTCGGTCGCGGACAATAGGGAGAACAGTTCATCTCCCTCGCGACTCCACCTCGGCGGTGCAAGGCCAGGAGAGCGGTGCAATGCTAATACTCTCCTTATAGTGCACCAACCCGCATCCGAAGTGGGCTCGCCAAGCCCACTCGGAGCGGCCACCTCGGGCCTGCCCTCCCGCTTAGTCAGGTCGCCATGTAGGTTCCAATTGGCGGATCTAGTCTATCGCCTCAACGCCGATCAACCGTGGACCCAATCTAACCTAGCTTCATACTCGTATATACAGCTAATTTTCCCTTTACGAAAGATATATTTAAAACTAATATGTTACGTATTTTCTACGTTCAGCTGGAATTAACCAGTGAAACACTTTTGAAATATACAGACCACTTAAAATAAAGTAGACCCCGCTTCGGCAATACTTTCTGCGGTCAAGATAAGATCCAATAAATAAGATAAGATCCAATAAATTGTGACTTAAACGTTTCGCAAATTTATCGTGGCCGTTGTCTTGACGGAGTGCTCGACGTCGCTAGCCGACCTGTTCGAACTGCTATTGACGTGCTCACACCGATTACGCTAACCAATCTTTGGAAAAATCTAGAATTGATATTATAGGTTTTACTACCATCCGCTCGGTATTTCGGTCGCTTATAATCTATGATTACAGCGTTGCTTCACCTATGACGATGTTTTTTTTTTTTAAACAGACACATTCATATATTTATTTATTTGACTTCATATTCAGCGCTGAACATAGGCGGATTTAATGTTTGCGGCAATCTCTACCGGTCTACCTCAGAGAAACGAACCGTAGACCGTACAATATGAAATAAGAAAAATTCCAAACATTGGATGTAACATAATGATTTCTTGTATTTACGCGAACACAACTCATTTGAAATGAAACTATTATTTACAGATTTTATAGCGTTTAATTATGTTTTTATATTTCCGAAGTTTCGATTGCTTTACAGCAGCCGTGATCTTCTTTAAAAGAGAGGGTTTCTATCAAAACGTTTTTCAAGCCGGCGAAAAAGGTAAGTCAATTTTTGGCATCTGTCATATGCAATATACCTGTACAAGATGCAGGAGTGTACGAGCTTGATTGTGAATTTGGTCTGTCTTACATAGGGCAAATTAAAATATCTGGAGGATCCGCGTGAAAGAACATATAGCTGACGTGAAACACTGACGCTATAGGAAGTCTGTGATCATATCCTTATCCATTAAGGCTGGGGCGATCAGATTTGATGGACCACAAGCCCTCGCAAAAGAACACCGTTTCCTGCCAAGGATGATTTGCGAGGCTGTTGAAATCAAAAAACATCCTAATTTCATTATAGAAGATGACTGGGTACTACCACCGGCTTGTGATCCAGTAATGAACAAAATTAAATACAAACCCAAGAATACCACTGCAAGACCTCAAGATACTGTGAGCACATTCTGCGTAGATAGAAAAATTTGTACATAAAAGCTGAAGGTAGCCCGAGTTAACTATGACATCTGGACGTCTAACACCTCGGCCCCCGTAGCTGCTGTAAAGCAATCTAAACGTCGGGAATATAAAAACAATTAAACGCAATAAAATCCGTAAATAATAGCTTCTTTTCAAATTGAATGTAACATTCAAATATTTATATGATTATTCTATATGGTATTATATAATTCTGGTCATACCCGGTATTTGTCCGTGATTAAATGTATCACAGTTTATCTATCAAAATGTAAAATCTTCAGTACAATCGCTTCATTACTTTTTACGTATAAATTCAGTTATTATGGTTTTACTGGGATTCAAACTAATCAGAGTCATAAGTTTTCGAGAACGTTAAAAAATACTGGACCGAATTATATTCGGTTCAGTATTTTTTGTGCAAGAATCTTGTATTGGTCAATCCCGTAATTTTGCCGGAGTTAATAGTATATTTATGCATTTCATGATGATTTATAGCTTTGAACTGTTTAAACGTTATTTAATCAGTTCAATAGTTTTTGCCTAAAAAGCTCATACTCATCAATCCCGGTATTTTCCCGGGATTTAAAATATCGCAGACTTTTTCCAGTAAGTCTAGCGTAATGCCTGAACAAATAGATAAACAAACCAAAATTCCAAATGTTCAGAGTTAGGCTTATATCTTATCGCAACAGGTAGGTTATTTTAGATTTGTACGTGGTACAGGCAAGTTGCGGGCTTTGCTGCACTCTCCCTTTCCCCATACCCCTCCTAATCTTCCCTCCTACCCACTAATCACTTAACATCAGAAGAGCCGCTTGCTATAGTAGTCCGCCTGATGGAAAGTGGTCGCTATGGGCCATAGAGACCAACATCCATCCTCGATTAAGAATCGAAATGTACATGCGATATCCCTGAGGCCTTATACTCTATGCCTGAAAAAAATATTTCACAAACATTCCGTGTGTAATTCATTCTTGATAAAATCATATTGTGCTATTTTTTAATAATCTAATTTTATATACTATATTTGCCAAAACTATCACTTACGCTGTGTATTTCCAACTAAATTCACATCCAGTTTAGCGAACTAACACCGGTGTGAAACTCAACTCTAGTAATTAACGTTACAAGGCAAAGTGCAAATTTGCGGGTTTTCCTTCTAATTCAAGAGAAACACCGTCACGTTATAAGTCGACAAGTTCGTTCCTGACCCTTCAGCTTAACAGACAGACGTTGGATGGATTTTTTTTAGATCGACGTGGGGGAAAGGTGAGCACCTTTTCCGTCACTACACCGTCTCCGGTGACTGGTTATGTCGGGATCAGCATTGAAGATGCCGGACCGACTAAAGCCCCCCACGCTATTCGCCCGGTGATCTTTACAGCTTCAGCAATAGAGACTCGCGAGACGTTGGGTGGAACGCGGTATTCCAGATATTAACGGGGGTGGTAGGGGCTACGGGGATAGAAAGTGCTTGCAACTGCACTAATTCGAAGCGTCAATAGGGGTTTTAGTAGCGCATTACATTTGATGAACTTTTAATTACAGTCTATCAAACACTTTGTGTTCTGATTTGTGAAAATTGTCCGAGAAATAATTGATAAATTTAAAAGCAAATTAGGTTATGTATAACACGTGTAAAAACAAGCGTTTTGCGCTAGCTTGCCTCCTAACGCGTGCTGTCGCGGGTGGGTTGGGTTTGAACTTGTCGGACTATAATCTCGAATCACGTACAGTCGCGTGAACTAGCACGTATATGGATTTGCAAGTTCCATGCAATATCTTGTCACAGAATTTAAAGTTTCTGTAACTTCACAGAGAAAATACTTATAATAGAGCATCTCTTATTTGTGAATTTATGCGTCGAAAATAAATACGCGGAGAACATACTAACACGTAAGTTGCACTGGAGTAGCGAGGTAGACCATTTCCGACTCCAAAACCATCTCAAACATATTGAGAGGAGGCTGCCCAGCTCCCACTGCTGTTATTTACATGCAGGTACAAAAATATTTTCAAGTGTTTTATTCTTGGCTCACTTCTACGGCGACTGTTGTTTCAACGGCACTGGTGAAACGAATGGCGATCTCTATATCAACAGTGGCGGTTCCCCGGCGAGGTCACCAGCGGAACTCGGAGCTGGTGCGCACCGTGTCCAGGTCTTCACTAGTATATTACTCACTTGCGTGGGATGCACAATCAGAAATGCATACAGCGGAAGATGTCCACCGTGAGTCGACTTTAGCTCACAACCACGTGCGATAGCATCCCTTTGACGTCTGTTTAGGGGGGGGAGGGGGAGTTGATTTCTCCCTCCCGAAGACAGACGAAGTAGCAAGGATCAACTACCTTGCTGGCCTAACCTAACCATCCTAGGGGGAGAAAGGTTCTTGAGCGGTGACCTTGTACACAAAAACTCTGTGTAGGATAACTCACTCTCCCACCATAAAAATGGAGTAATGACCTAGAGATACTCGTACTTCGAGGAAGGAGGGGGTGGTTCATGTTCTGCATTAGACTTGTGACAGACTTGTAGTTATGATAAATGATGAATGGATATCTTGTAGTACATTAAAAAAAAAGTAAAACTTATAAGCTCACGCTTAAACTTCAGTACGCCTCCCTTAAGACATATAAGACTGGTAGAAACTCCAACTAAACTAAATGAAGTTTATAAAAGACCGTTAACAAACCTAGTCTAAGTTAAACAACAAGTATCAACACTACATTACCAACTTCAATTATAGGCTTTATAACTTTGAAAGAATAAACAATTAAAACTTTTTTTAAATTCAGTACATAAAAGAATTTGCGTGGTTTTCTCTTTGTTTTTAAATGTAACATTTTGAAACCTGAAGATTTCATTTGTTGACATTTAAAATTAATATTTAATATAAAAATATAACAATTATATTCACCACAATCTAAAAATCGAAATAACCATATCATTTCATCATCATCATACATGTCTTTCCAAGAAAGCAAATTACTAAAGCAAAAATATCTTCTATTTTTTTCTATTCCTCAAACTCATCACGCTGAGTAAACCGGTCAGTAAGTGTACTTCCGGTAAGGATTAGTGTTTTTTTTATGGGAAAGGCGGTAAACGAGCAGGCACGAGCAGTTCACCTGGTGGTAAGTGACTACCGTCGCCCACGAACATCCGCAACACCAGAGGTGCTGCAGTTACGTTGCCGGACTTTAAGATTACTCTTACGAGAGGGAGATGGGAAGGAGGATGTGGAGGGGGATGGGGAGGGGGAGCGGGCTTCCGGTTACCTCACTCACCGAACGAAACGCAGAAGCACAAGATGCGTCTACTACACGCCGGTATTCTGCGAGGCCATGGTCGAGCCGGCCCATTCGAGCAGCAGCAAAGCCGCCGCTTGGCTCTATAACGTTTAAAATAATAGTAATAGTTTCGATTCGAATTTATCACTTCATGTTTTATCAAAACCAGTGCAGCTCACTCACAGTTTTTCAACTAACTATTGATTGGTCATAGGGTTTCAATCCGTTAAACTTCATTGAATACGTGAACAGAAATGTGTATCCATTGAATTTTATTTTACTTCATTTTATTGAGTGTTTCTGAAAGCCTCTCGCATTGCTGGCTGGAGAATTTGGTGCTTAGAAGAATGAAAACCTTTTCAATATTGACTATTACAGTTGAATTTAAAATTGCGTCACATTTTATCGAAGAGAAGAAGTCTAATTGTATTTTTCTCTTTGTCTATTGATATTAAAAACAATGTAATAACTCGGGTAATAATTCTCAGAGAACATAAGTTCCATCCCGAGATATCGTAGAAGTCGACTAAAGCGAAATTATTGGAATCTGTCCAATGGTTTTCGACAAATGCTGGATAAAACATCACATAAAAGTCAAACAAATATCATACAGACCTGTGACGGGCAACATCATCTATGCTGCTGTCACCAACAGCTAATCTTTCTAATTAGAGACAGATTTACTTGTGTACAAGGTCGTATTTAAGAATTCGACCCATCGCTTTCCTTATCGACAGTAACCCAAGCGTAGGACATACCTCTTTAAGCCCATACGGCGCCACCATTGGGTTGCTGCATCCCCCCTCTCTAGTTTGTCGGCAGTACAGCATACCAGTGGCAACAGTCGCGACGCCTTGCATCGAAACAGCACCGGCAGCGGTTTCTCCCCGATTTAATTATTACATGTGGGATTTCTGCTCGCGTTTCTTCTTCACTAGTTAAGGCCGCCGGGCCAACACCATATCTTCAATCCGTTAGGTTTCATTCGACCCGATCGCGAAATAACCGGTTCCTGCCTCCAGTAACAGATACATGGAAGGACCTTTTCCCACATAACACGCCGCTTGGCTCTACCACATAATCTAAACGTGGTAGAGCCAAGCGGCGGCTTTTGCTGCTGCTCGAATGGCCCGGCTCGACCGGATTGGTATCACTACCTCGCAGAATACCGACGTGAAGTACAAGTATCTTATGCTTCTTGCGTTTCGTTCGGTGAGCGAGGTATCCGGAGGCCAACTCCTCCTCCCCATCCCCCTCCTCATTCTCTCGTCCATCTCCCAAATACCCTTAAAGGCCGGCAATGCACCTGCAGCACCTCTGGTGTTGCAGATGTACGTGGGCTACGGTAATCACTTACCATCAGGTGAACCGCTTGCTCGTTTGCTGCCTTTCTCATAAAAAAAATATATATTTCATTATCTGTACGACAGGATGAGATTTTGCGACATGTTTGTGAAACTCACACATTGATGAAAAAATTAAAAAAATATTTCTGCAGCAAAAACAATATCTGACAACACATTGTAGACAATTGAAAACATGTTGAAGCTGAGTTAGCTGTGATATAGGAAATGAATTTAAAATACATTAAAATAATACATATGTGTTGTATATAAGCTACTACATAAACGTGTAATAAATAAATAATATATTTATATCTAAGGGATGTATGTGTTCAGGGCCTTAAATTCACGATTACATTGATTTGCTGGTGGTAGGAGCCATGTCTGCTTTACTATGATACCCACACTAGACAATAATCTGTATCGTGGGTACCTATGCGATTAACGTTAAGTTTTAGAGCCTCGCCATGGTTGAAACGATATTACGAGGAATCAAAATAGCAGTAAGTAACTTTAAATTAAAAATATATATATGAAATCTGTACAATACATAAAACAGATAGAATAAATCAAACTATACATATAATAAATAATTCAATAAATAGTACTTTGTTTAAGTTTGAGTATTGCCTTTTAGGATCATATAAGAGATTGAAGTAGACGTTCAATGCAGTCATATGTAAGAGTTTTCAGCCATTTACTGAGGCCATATTTCGCTTGATTTACTGAGCAGCATTTAATGTCACAAGTTTTGACGATTTTGTTGGGACGACGAAAAGGGTTAACAAACGAGTTAACCGTCACCTGGTTACAGCAGCCCATGGACATTACCCAACACCTTCAATCTAAGAATTTAACAGATCCTTTGACCTCTTTAACCTCTGTGGACTAACATGGAAGACACACTACCTACCTCACAACCTGTAATTATATCGGGCCTCTATATCCTTCAACCCGGAAGACAACAGTGGTTGCACTGCTGAATAGCTACGGAAATAGGTTTGATGGTTGCTTCCTCCTACCTGACGACGGCTCCTAGGATGGACAATAATCCTAACCACGTTTGGCAATATTAGCGTGATTCGTGTTAATGATAATTGTGTTATTACCATTATATATTAAAATATAATAAATCAAAACTGTCGATTGTACCATACGAAACCTCAATGCTTTTTAGTTTTAATGTGTCGTATTTATCGTACAACATTTATAAAAGTACTTGTAAATTGTTTGGACTACCATTCGACTCTTTCATATGGCATAAAAATTCATTGAGGCTCCATTCACAAAACGTACGTTGCATTTGACGTGGTCGCTGAGGGGTATGCGAATAGAGTTTCTAATTTCAAATAGAAATACAGGTAACCTTACGATGTTTATTGTATACTCGGAACATACTGAGAAATGGTTTTTTTTTAATCTAAACTACTAAAATATAGTATATGATTAAGAATTATCATATCATATATCTGTCTGTTATATTTAGGCAGTTCAAGAGTCGGGTTTCATTCAAACACGTCACCGTTTTGATTCAAAAAGAAAAAGTTGCTTGAAATATTACTAAATTTGACTATGATATTACTTATTATTATCTTTTGTTCTAGTTTCATAACATTTCTACCTTCAAGAAAAGAGCTTATTCCTCCCTTAAAGGCCGGCAGCGCATCTCTAGCTCCTCTGGTGTTGTGGATGTTCGTGGGCGTCGGTGATCACTTACCATCAGGTGAGCCGCACGCTCGTTTGCCCCCTTCTTCTATAAAAAAAAACAGATTTTAATCATTTATATAAATAACACAATCGATTATGAATAAAATCTGTTGTGTGACTAGTACAAGAGCTAATAATAATTGTGAACATGTTGAAGTTTCACCGGGTGATAAACAAGTCTTTTTTTTTTTTTTTAATTTAGAGGCAATCTCGTTGTTACGAATTCTGCCAATGTCAAGTCAGTCATGAAAGTAACACAAACGTCAAATGACGGTTTTTAGATGATTAACAAAACACTTGTTGAGATGTCTACCTTAACAATGAACATAGACTATAGTTATATATACACTACTATATACTAACTTAACTAAATTAATGTATTTTAACTGTCGCCACAAAAGTACTAATATTATAATTTAATCTTGTTATAGATTATAAATTCGGACAATACATGTACAAAAGGAGAGTAGACATAAGACAATAGTGACTTAAAGTTAGTAGGTCGGGGAATATATTTTGGGAGAACATCATATAGAGAGAAAGATAATCTGGAGCAACAAAAAAATAGATGTCTAAAAGAAATGTCAAAAACAAAGTCTTACAAAATATCACTAAAATTTTAAATGTTTATGATGAATGTGTCAGATAGACATATTCACGTCGTTTTACGATTACGTCATTTTGTATTCGATTAAACGACAGTGGAAAGGAGATCGTAGTAACTAGTTGTTAGATTTACCTTACCTTAAGCAGATATTCAAGAAAATGCTGCATCACCTTAGACATGCTATGGAAATGTTTCAGTAACCTCGGCGTCTTTTTGATAAATGTAAAGAAGACTTTAACAGCACCATGCAAGCATTAACGTGGTATTAAACAGAAACAAGTGAAGACAGTTCTGAAAATAACTACTCTGTACGATTGTAAAAATATGATGGAGCTCCGAAAAGATCTGTGTGGCTGTGGATCTATCAGCCTCTAAGTGGACTAGACAAACGTCAGAGGAAAAAGATCGTAGTTGATAAAAAAAATTATACTCTGTTAGTCAATCAGAACTCCTCTGAACAAACAACATCCACAATGTTTTCGATTTTTACGATACCCGATGTTTAAACAGAGGTGCAATTGTTTTATTCCGATAGACGGATGAATTCATCTTAGCTTTTCAATTAGCTTTATAGACAACATCGATCAAATGTAATTTATCTAATTAATTATTGTTTGTTGGATTTAGGGTGTGATAAAGACTGTGGTGTGACTCTAGAATTATTTTTGCTCTCTTTTCCATCTTGTATGATCACACTACCCCTTCTGATCTTAAGAATAAATTTCAGTATCGCTCTTCTACCCATGATAGGGTCCTTCGTTCCTCTGCTAATCATATGATAAGTATCCCGCAACATTTTACCCATTTTGTTGGTGGTTCGGCAAAAGACGGCAAACGAGCAAGCGGTTCACCTGATGGTAAGTGATTACCGTCGCCCACCTACATCTGCAACACCATAGATGCTGCAGGTGCGTTGCCGGTCTTTAAGGATATTTGGGAGATGCGAGGGAAGAGGAGGGGATGTGGGCCTCCGGTTACCTCACTCACCGAACGAAACGCAGAAGCACAAGATGCCTCTACTTCACGCCGGTATTCTGCGAGGCCGTGATATCAATCCGGTCGAGCCGGACCATTCGAGCAGCAGCTAAAGCCGCCGCTTGGCTCTACCACGCTAAAAAAGAGCGCGTGTGACCTGGGTTCGATCCCCGGTGCCGGCAGCACTAAAATTGAAAAAGTAGATATTAAATGGATTTTATCGCGCTTATTTATATTTTTTATTCCTGACATTTTGATTGCTTTACAGCAGCCGTGGTCACGGGGTGACTGAGGTGTTAGACGTCCAGATGTCATAGTTAACTCGGACTACCTTCAGCTTTTATTTATTAATGTTCGGTCCGATCTACGCAGAATGTGCTCACAGTATCTTGAGGTCGTGCAGTGGTATGTTTGGTTTTAGATTTAAAATTGTTTATTACATCATTATGAGTCCACTGCTTGGAATCGATTGCTGCAAAACAATTGCAATTATGAATTGACATTATGACGTCATAACTTTTTATTTTTATCTAAAACAACTTACGCAACACTGTATTGGAAATGATAAACCCAGAGTTTCTGCCGCTTCTTTACTGAAGAGGTCCTAAGTTTAATAACCGGTAAAGTTTTTGACTTTCATCAGAACTTGGAAAATGTCTAGACTGAATAATTTTAACTTTGACTGCTGGACATTGGCTTTTCCAACGAAGTTTATTTTTGTTGTAAACTTACAATCAAAGAATCGTATTCAATCCGAACTTTGTTACTAAAGATACGTAAAGAGTCAAGCGGCGGATTTTGCTGATCCTCGAATGGGCCGGCTCGATCGCATTACTACCAACGGCCTCGTAGAATACCGGCGTGAAGTAGAGCCATCTTGTGCTTCTCCGTTTCGTTCGGTGAGTGATATAACCGGCCCCTCCTCATCCCCCTCATCATCCTCCCTCCCATTTCCCATATGCCCTTAAAGGCCGGCAGCTCCTCTGGTGTTTCAGATGTTTCGTATATATACATAAATATATCACAGCAATGCTGCCATTTGCAAGTTATGAAACAAAGCGAGAGTGTCTTCCAACTTTTCATAAATATCTCCTAATTTAATACTTTGTTTTATTATATTTAAGGAGCTTACATTTTCATTCACAAATCACAAACGTAAATATTTATCGAGTGAGTTTGACGTTTGGAGAAAAGTTTCGGTATATTCCTCCCATCTTCCTTAAGCTGTATACGTCTACTACTGGACATACGAGAAGGCTTTTACGGGGAAGGGTTGGTGAACGCCTTACCGCTAGCGTTGCACTAGAAATGGTGCTGCACATCACTAGTCTGTGAGATTTGGGTTAATCCGGTCAGTAAAGTAGCAGCCTGTAAATGCCTACCGCTGGGCATCCTTCTCAAATTCGAGTATCAGAGAGATTAGGAGCCGGGAAGGGCCCGCCACGCTGCTCCAGTGCGAGTTAGCGGGCTTCACATATCTTCGAAATAATAGACAGATTTCTTAGACAGATTTCCTCACGATGTTTTGTTTCACCGCTGATCACGTGGTAAATACAGTACCTAAAATTGCTATTAACAATTTTAGTGGTGCCGGCACCGGGGATCGAACCCAGGTCACTCGCGCTCTATGTAACTGAATTGATTATCCTGATTACTAGGCTATCACGGCTCATTCGGTCGGAGTCTCGTCCATTAGTCAGCTTGATTTTTGGAGAATCATTTCGATTATTCCCTCATACACCTAACGTATTGCAATTTCTTACATTGAAATAAATATAAAAAGGAGAGCCGAAGTGGCCTGGTAGAGCCGTGGTAGGCTTATGGGCATGGGGCTCGTTTTTCTTTCAAAGAGGTCGAGTGACTCGGGGTTCAAACTCCAGTGCCGGCACCATTGAAGTGCTGAATTTACCACGTGCTCGGGGGTAAAGGAAAACATCGTATATGAGAATTAATAAAAATATTATTTCGAGGACGTGGGAAGTCCGCCAGCCCGCCGACCCACACTGGAGCAGCGTGGTGGACTCTTTCCAGCTCCAAAAATATCTCAGATATTTGAGAAGCTGGCCTTTGCCCAGCGGTGGACATTTACAGGCTGGGACTTTTTTTTTTTGCTTTACTTTACAATGAAGAGAAATACGTTTCACGTTTTTAAATTACTACCTACAATTCGCCCGAAGCGCTGACCTTCGCACAAGTGCTTAATATTAAAATGATTACCAAAAGGTCGGAAGTCAGCACATCGTGGGAAGTGGACGCGCATGAAAAGTTAACGATCGGTCCATTGTGTGTTGGCCTATTAATAAATTGGATACATTAGACAGTTTATATGAAGCATTAAATATATTATTGATTTAGAATAATTAAGACGTATATTTGGTAAAAATCGTATGCATGTACTTTATTGTACACCTTAAAAGCACAAAATAAACAGATCACAGAAAGAGAAACTTCAGAGGCGGTCTTAGCGGTAAAGAGCGATCTCCTCTAAACAACTTTAAGGCTAAGGAAAAGAATGTGTTGTAATTAACAAAACTTTATGTTTATTTCCTTGTACATGTACCAATTACTCATATAGAACGGGCTGTGTTCAACAGTTGACTAGTAAATAGGCTAATCAAAAATCTCCAAAAAGCTTCAGCAAAAGCCGATTTATATTTCGTGAAAGGTTTGCCCATACTCACCGAGCTTTGTACCATACGGCGCCTTCTGCTGCTGAGGCTCTGCGCCGGCTCGACCGGGGTGGTACCGGCGTGAAGTAGAGGCATCTGGTGCTTCTGCGTTTCATTCGGTGAGTGAGATAACCGGAGGCCCTTTCCCTCTCCTCCCTCTCATCTCCCAAATATCCTTCAAGGCCGGTAACGCACTTGAAGCTGCTGATAACCGGAGGCCCTTACATGCTACACAGTGAAGTAAAGTAAAGTGAAATGTCCACCTGTAAATGCTTACTGCTGAGCAAAGGCGTCGAATGGTCCGCCACGCTGCACCACTGCGTATTAGGCGGACTTCACATATCCTCGAAATAATATTTATTATTATCTCTCAGACATGCAGGTTTCCTCAAGATGTGCTCCTTCACTGCCAGGCACCGGGGATCAAACCCGGGTCACTCGCGTTCTCTGAAACATAAGCAAGCGCCCTGACCTCTGCTTTCCTTACCTTTATCCAAAAATCCTTAAAATTAGGCAACGCAGCCGCAACTCCTCCGGTGTTGCATATATACGTGGGTGTCGGTCCATCATCCATCAGATGAGCCGCTTGTTCTTTTACCCCTTTCCTATAACAAAATAAGTGGGGCGTGGTGCCGGTACTCTCGCTTTTATCAAGATGACTCCCTGGGGTTTGGGTTCGTCAAATTCGGGTGGATATTCAGCCATCATTTGGTTCCCATTTAGTTTTTTACACGGGCCACTAAAAACCATATTGCTAACACCTAATTCAACGCAAGCGGAGCTTTGGGTAAACCTAGTTTTGAATGTGATGGTAGACTAAAGGCCTAATTTAAGTTTAAGTTTTCTTTCAGAATTTTTATGATTTAAAGTGCTTTTAAGTATTTTTGGAACAACAAAGACCGATCGTAATTTAAGTAAATGAAGATTCCAAGCCGGAGGTTGCATCTCTTACCTTCTATATTTTGTAATTAAGATGTTTTTTTTCAATTCAACAGCTTCCCGAATCACCCTTGGCAGGATTCGGTGTAAATTTTGCAAGGATTTGTGGTCTGTCAAATCTAATGCAACGGCCCTACCATTAAATCAGATAAGACACGCGAAAGAAGAACGAAACGCAGAAGTAAATGAAGATTCCAAGCCGGAGGTTGCATCTCTTACCTTCTATATTTTGTTAATTAAGATGTTTTTTCAATTCAACAGCTTCGCGAATCACCCTTGGCAAGAGCGGTGTAAATTTTGCAAGGATTTGTGATCTGTCAAATCTAATGCAACGGCCCTACCATTAAATCAGATTTGACACGCGAAAGAAGAACGAAACGCAGAAGTAAATGAAGATTCCTTCAAGGCCGGTAACGCACTTGAAGCTGCTGATAACCGGAGGCCCTTTCCTCTCCTCCCTCTCATCTCCCAAATATCCTTCAAGGCCGGTAACGCACTTGAAGCTGCTGATAACCGGAGGCCCTTTCCTCTCCTCCCTCTCATCTCCCAAATATCCTTCAAGGCCGGTAACGCACTTGAAGCTGCTGATAACCGGAGGCCCTTTCCTCTCCTCCTCTCATCTCCCAAATATCCTTCAAGGCCGGTAACGCACTTGAAGCTGCTGATAACCGGAGGCCCTTTCCTCTCCTCCCTCTCATCTCCCAAATATCCTTCAAGGCCGGTAACGCACTTGAAGCTGCTGATAACCGGAGGCCCTTTCCTCTCCTCCCTCTCATCTCCCAAATATCCTTCAAGGCCGGTAACGCACTTGAAGCTGCTGATAACCGGAGGCCCTTTCCTCTCCTCCCTCTCATCTCCCAAATATCCTTCAAGGCCGGTAACGCACTTGAAGCTGCTGATAACCGGAGGCCCTTTCCTCTCCTCCCTCTCATCTCCCAAATATCCTTCAAGGCCGGTAACGCACTTGAAGCTGCTGATAACCGGAGGCCCTTTCCTCTCCTCCCTCTCATCTCCCAAATATCCTTCAAGGCCGGTAACGCACTTGAAGCTGCTGATAACCGGAGGCCCTTTCCTCTCCTCCCTCTCATCTCCCAAATATCCTTCAAGGCCGGTAACGCACTTGAAGCTGCTGATAACCGGAGGCCCTTTCCTCTCCTCCCTCTCATCTCCCAAATATCCTTCAAGGCCGGTAACGCACTTGAAGCTGCTGATAACCGGAGGCCCTTACATGCTACACAGTGAAGTAAAGTAAAGTGAAATGTCCACCTGTAAATGCTTACTGCTGAGCAAAGGCGTCGAATGGTCCGCCACGCTGCACCACTGCGTATTAGGCGGACTTCACATATCCTCGAAATAATATTTATTATTATCTCTCAGACATGCAGGTTTCCTCAAGATGTGCTCCTTCACTGCCAGGCACCGGGGATCAAACCCGGGTCACTCGCGTTCTCTGAAACATAAGCAAGCGCCCTGACCTCTGCTTTCCTTACCTTTATTCAAAAATCCTTAAAATCAGGCAACGCAGCCGCAACTCCTCCGGTGTTGCATATATACGTGGGTGTCGGTCCATCATCCATCAGATGAGCCGCTTGTTCTTTTACCCCTTTCCTATAACAAAATAAGTGGGGCGCGGTGCCGGTACTCTCGCTTTTATCAAGATGACTCCCTGGGGTTTGGGTTCGTCAAATTCGGGTGGATATTCAGCCATCATTTGGTTCCCATTTAGTTTTTTACAAGGGCCACTAAAAAACCATATTGCTAACACCTAATTCAACGCAAGCGGAGCTTTGGGTAAACCTAGTTTTGAATGTGATGGTAGACTAAAGGCCTAATTTAAGTTTAAGTTTTCTTTCAGAATTTTTATGATTTAAAGTGCTTTTAAGTATTTTTGGAACAACAAAGACCGATCGTAATTTAAGTAAATGAAGATTCCAAGCCGGAGGTTGCATCTATACCATCTATATTTTGTAATTAAGATGTTTTTTCAATTCAACAGCTTCCCGAATCACCCTTGGCAGGATTCGGTGTAAATTTTGCAAGGATTTGTGGTCTGTCAAATCTAATGCAACGGCCCTACCATTAAATCAGATTTGACACGCGAAAGAAGAAAGAAACGCAGAAGTAAATGAAGATTCCAAGCCGGAGGTTGCATCTCTTACCTTCTATATTTTGTAATTAAGATGTTTTTTCAATTCAACAGCTTCCCGAGTCACCCTTGGCAGGATTCGGTGTAAATTTTGCAAGGATTTGTGGTCTGTCAAATCTAATGCAACGGACCTACCATTAAATCAGATTTGACACGCGAAAGAAGAACGAAACGCAGAAGTAAATGAAGATTCCAAGCCGGAGGTTGCATCTATACCATCTATATTTTGTAATTAAGATGTTTTTTCAATTCAACAGCTTCCCGAATCACCCTTGGCAGGATTCGGTATAAATTTTGCAAGGATTTGTGGTCTGTCAAATCTAATGTAACGGCCCTACCATTAAATCAGATTTGACACGCGAAAGAAGAACGAAACGCGGAAGCACAAGACGGCTGCTACTTCACGCCGGTAATCTGCAAGGGTGTGGTACTAAAGATCTATCCGGCCCATTTGAACTGTTGTTTTCATTCTTTGATTGAAAATGACATTTATTTCTTAAATATTTACATAAAAAACGCTGAACGTACTTTCGACGAAATAGGCTACAGTTTCTTTGATATATTATTTGTAATAAGCTAATGTACACACACTTACGATTTTTTTTACCTCCTTACCTTTCCGGAAGAAAAATGATGGATAAGCAGGGCTTTCACCTCTATGAATAATTTAACACTTATCTGTAGCGATGTACTCATAGGTACAAATATTTTTTTTTTTTTTATTGAAAAGACGGCAAACGAGCAAGCGGTTCACCTGATGGTAAGTGCTTACCGTCGCCGACATACATCTGCAACACATTAGATGCTGCAGGTGCGTTGCCGGTCTTGAAGGATATTTGGGAGATGGGAGGGAAGAGGAGAGGAATGGGGAGGGGATGTGAGCCTCCGGTTACCTCACTCACCGAACGAAACGCAGAAGCACAAGATGCCTCTACTTCACGCCGCTATTCTGCGAGGCCGCGGTATCAATCCGGTCGAGCCGGCCCATTCGAGCAGCAGCTAAAGCCGCCGCTTGGCTCTACCACGCTTACACTACACGCTTGTTTATAGATTAAACTCTCATTTTAATAACATGTTATAATATATGTCTTTTCACTGATCATGAATAAAAATACTTAAGTTAACTCTAAATATTTGTTTTATTTTTATTTCGACTGTTAATGTCCATCATCAGTCACCTTACAGCCATTAATCAACTTACAGTTTGTTTCGCCATCACAATATCGTAGCTGTGACTTACACGTTCCTCTTGTCCATTCCCGGATTTTATGTTCTTCTGTGTGCTGGACCAATCCTAAAAAAAACCAATGTCGATCTTATAACCTGTTTGCGATGTAAGAATCTATCTAGTTCTATATTCTAGTATTAAGAGGCGACTAAATTCGTCTTATAAACCTCGTTCCATAAAACCAACTTAAAATTAGCATTCAACAACATAATACAGGATACTTTAAACTCTTCTTTTACTATTCAAGCTACACTCCTCTGAAACGCCCTGCCCGATAACATGATCATTTAAGAGAGTAGTTTGTGATTCATTGACTATATTCGGCATGTCTATTTTCTATTTTTATTATAAGTAGAGCCAAGCAGCGGGTTTAGCTACTGCACGAATGGGCTGGCTCAACCGTAGGTAGCACCACGACCTTGCAGAATTACAACGTGAAGTAGAGGCACCTTATGCTTCTGCGCTTCGTTCGGCGAGTGAGATAATGGGAGGCCCGTTCCTCTCCTCCCTCTCATCTCCCAAATATCCTTCAAGGCCATTAACGCACCTGAAGCTGCTCCGGTGTTACAGATTTAGGTAGGCGAGGGTAATAACTTACCATCAGATGAGCCCCTGCACGTCTGGCCTTTCCCTTAAAAAAACAAACAGGTTTCAAATTTCAATCTGCGTCGAGCGTTTAGCAAAAGGTTGTGTATAGTTACAGAGAGGAAAGAACCTTAACTCTAACCCTGCCCGCAATGTCAAAACACCTGGTTTAGTGTATAGTAGAAGAGATAAAGTGGTACACGACAACCCCGCGTGAGCTAAGTTACCCAACGAGCAGTTAGCTGCTCAGTGTTTAAACACTATTCGAAATTGCTTTGCCATTGAAATGAGTTGTGAAGATTGTATGAAGAATATGTCTTGTAGAACGTCATAGAAGGTATCTACCCCCTGTTAGATGCCATATGAATGTAAGCTTTGATAATTATTTAATAACATATAAGTGAATCCCATTTTTTTTTCAATTCAAACCACCGCCATCACGTGACTGTACAAAACGTGGAAACACCGTCAAACATACACAGCAGTTAAACAATTTCATACGCCGGTCATTCTAAGGCCTTGTTGACTTTTCACTTCCGACCTTTTCGCCGGGCACCTTTTTAATATTTAACACATGCGAAAGGGTCGTTGCGTGTCTAATCATTCCGCCAACGTTCGACATTAAATACCCTTTCGCATTATCTGTTCCGGGGATACCGTATTTTGCATAATCCATTATTATGCAAGACCCTCAACACTGTGCGATGACATTTCATGTTTATACCGTTCTATAGATGGATGAGGGCGACACCTGTCGCCACATGCAATAATGAATGGTAGAAATTTATTCAGGGAAAACCATATTTCAGGATAGCGCTACAGTGCATACAATCCATCATCACACTATTAAAGTTTCTACAGGTCATTACATAAATACAAGATACAAATAACACCCCGGTGGAGGAGACGTCCCCCCTAGGTCAGGAACATCTGCCCTGGCGGCTAGCCTACTCTTTTCCTTTCACACATTCTCAGCCACATTGATGACTCCGACGGTGACCACCGAAGAATATCCAGCGAGCTTCTCCAACAGCAATGCATCTACGTCATCGGCAACCATCACCGCCATTTCACTAGAGTACTGTCGGCACAACGAGTGCTTCCAAATTTTTCAGCCACTGAAAATTATCAACACACTGAAGATCTGGATACAGTCGCCCCGCATCTGCGGGGTCAACTGTACCGACGACTATCCTGGTCACACAATCCAGAGTGGCACTGCTTCACCGCCAGACAGCTTATTGTCGCCTGACGTCAACGAGCTCTTTCATAAAGTTAACTTCCAGTCTTAATGGGGGAGTGATGTGACGACATCTGTCACCACATACGAAGCTCAAGAATGGTAGATATTTATTTACGACTGGTTAGTACCACGGCCTTGCAGGCCTGTGCTTCTGCGTTTCGTTCAGTGAGTGGAGGTAACCGGATCCCCATTCCATCCCCCTTCACATTCCCCTCCTCTTCCTCGACCGGGAACGCACATGCAGTTTGCCACCTTTCCCATAAAAAAAAAAACTCCACACGAAACACGATTAGTCCCAGATTTTACATTCACGATTTTATTGCCCTTCTATCGAGCTAACACGTAACGGTAGTTGTGTTGAAAAATGAAAAAAAAAATAAAATCTCTCGCCGCTGGGACCTCCTTCAGACTTGCCTACGACGACGAGACGACGACGAGCCGATAGCCTAGTTAGCAGATATCTCGCCTTCGAGGCTGTGAGGGTCGCGGATACGAATACCGCCAAGGGTACATGCTTAAAGAATACAAATGAATACCACATACAAATGAAAGAAAATTTAATGAATATTTGTATGGATTCTTAATCTACACTACTCATAAATAGATTGATACAAGACAATCCTATTTGGGGACTGGATGCCGTTTGTGAATGTTCGATTTATTAATTTGTATATATACATTCAATTTGATGTTCGTGAGTTCGTCCAATCCAGACTCGCATGACATTCGGTCGATTGAGCTCTAATCAATCGGTTATGTTCGATTGATTACAGGAAAGGTTAAGAAAAAAAAAATTAAAAATGTATGTGACTTTTAATAATTAGCCCCTGCGAAGCGTGGCAGGATGCAACAAGTGTTGTATAATTATTATAAGCCTTTGAGAAAATTAAGTATTTAAACGCCTCTAAAAGCTAAACATTATAAATGACGTGTTTTATTTCATTACGTCATATGTAAGTATTCTAATGTAGTATATTAATTGAGTACATCATCATCATCATCATTTCAGCCTATCAGAAGTCCAATGCTGAACATAGGCCTCCCCCAAAGATTGCCACGAAGCTCGGTCCTGAGCCACCTGCATCCGTCGACTTCCCGCAACACTGCGCAGGTCGTCACTCCATCTTGTTTGGGGTCGTCACAGTGCGTTTGCCTGTACGCGGCTGCCACTCAAGAACCTTTTTTCAGCAACGGTTGTCAATTCTGCGAGCTAAGTGGCGCGCCCATTGTCACTTCAGCTTGCTGATCCTTACGGCTATGTCGGTTACCCTAGTTCTTCTACGGATTTCATAGTTACAATCTCTGGAGTACATATATAAACATAATATTTAGTTTTAAGTTGGCTCCACTGCACTGTGCGTCATTTTACAATTTTCTGTGCTCAACCTAATGGTAGACTGGTGGAGAATACTTCTTGGCATCCGTCAATTCCGCCTTTGTTTCTATTATTATTGCAATTAAAATTTTAATGAATATATATATAATCGACTTATCTATAGTGCGATTTACGCAACTGGTTTAAGTTCTTTATTTTTCTATTATAGCAGAGTAGCATTTATTCGGGTATCGGATGATGCACAGCCCGGAGGCGCCGACAATCAATCGAATATCGGTGATCAAGAGATCGGCGAGGATCGTGTTTGGAATATATTTGATACTGCCATCTTGGTAAGAATATATTGTCCCTATGTAGCGACAGAATTAATTTCGATTAGATATATTTGTATTTGCGCATAGCGAAGAAAATGTTTGTCACTGTATAGACATTTGGATCGATTTCCGATTACTTACAGACTATCTCTTCAACTGAGATGGGCTGACGTGGTTAACGTTTTAAAACAATCTTTTTAAATGTTCATTAATTATGAAATGAATCATATAATACTATCTTATTCCTCGACACCACCCTCTCACTCATACACGAATTTAATTAATTTTTCATTATTTATTTTTATAACTAAGTACAAGGGGTAATAATAATTGTCAATATGATGAAGTTTGAGGAGGAGCGGGAGGCCTATGTTCAGCAGTGGACTTGTGGTAGGCTGAAATGATGATGATGAAGTTTCACCAATTGACAACCATCGCAAGCGTCAATTAGAAATTCAATAAGCTGTTGAAGATGATTAAACTGGATGTCGTTCTGTTTAATTTTTAATTAACATTTCCTTATTAGATCATCATCATCATCATCATCATCATCATCATCATCATCATCATCATCATCATCATCATCATCATCATCATCATCATCATCATCATCATCATCATCATCATCATCATCATCATCATCATCATCATCATCATCATCATCATCATCATCATCATCATCATCATCATCATCATCATCATCATCATCATCATCATCATCATCATCATCATCATCATCATCATCATCATCATCATCATCATCATCATCATCATCATCATCATCATCATCATCATCATCATCATCATCATCATCATCATCATCATCATCATCATCATCATCATCATCATCATCATCATCATCATCATCATCATCATCATCATCATCATCATCATCATCATCATCATCATCATCATCATCATCATCATCATCATCATCATCATCATCATCATCATCATCATCATCATCATCATCATCATCATCATCATCATCATCATCATCATCATCATCATCATCATCATCATCATCATCATCATCATCATCATCATCATCATCATCATCATCATCATCATCATCATCATCATCATCATCATCATCATCATCATCATCATCATCATCATCATCATCATCATCATCATCATCATCATCATCATCATCATCATCATCATCATCATCATCATCATCATCATCATCATCATCATCATCATCATCATCATCATCATCATCATCATCATCATCATCATCATCATCATCATCATCATCATCATCATCATCATCATCATCATCATCATCATCATCATCATCATCATCATCATCATCATCATCATCATCATCATCATCATCATCATCATCATCATCATCATCATCATCATCATCATCATCATCATCATCATCATCATCATCATCATCATCATCATCATCATCATCATCATCATCATCATCATCATCATCATCATCATCATCATCATCATCATCATCATCATCATCATCATCATCATCATCATCATCATCATCATCATCATCATCATCATCATCATCATCATCATCATCATCATCATCATCATCATCATCATCATCATCATCATCATCATCATCATCATCATCATCATCATCATCATCATCATCATCATCATCATCATCATCATCATCATCATCATCATCATCATCATCATCATCATCATCATCATCATCATCATCATCATCATTTCAGCCTATCAGAAGTCCACTGCTGAACATAGGCCTCCCCAAAGATTGCCACGAAGCTCGGTCCTGAGCCACCTGCATCCGTCGACTTCCCGCAACACTGCGCAGGTCGTCACTCCATCTTGTTTGGGGTCGTCACAGTGCGTTTGCCTGTACGCGGCTGCCACTCAAGAACCTTTTTTCAGCAACGGTTGTCAATTCTGCGAGCTAAGTGGCGCGCCCATTGTCACTTCAGCTTGCTGATCCTTACGGCTATGTCGGTTACCCTAGTTCTTCTACGGATTTCATAGTTACAATCTCTGGAGTACATATATAAACATAATATTTAGTTTTAAGTTGGCTCCACTGCACTGTGCGTCATTTTACAATTTTCCGTGCTCAACCTAATGGTAGACTGGTGGAGAATACTTGGCATCCGTCAATTCCGCCTTTGTTTCTATTATTATTGCAATTAAAATTTTAATGAATATATATGTAATCGACTTATCTATAGTGCGATTTACGCAACTGGTTTAAGTTCTTTATTTTTCTATTACAGCAGAGTAGCATTTATTCGGGTATCGGATGATGCACAGCCCGGAGGCGCCGACAATCAATCGAATATCGGTGATCAAGAGATCGGCGAGGATCGTGTTTGGAATATATTTGATACTGCCATCTTGGTAAGAATATATTGTCCCTATGTAGCGACAGAATTAATTTCGATTAGATATATTTGTATTTGCGCATAGCGAAGAAAATGTTTGTCACTGTATAGACATTTGGATCGATTTCCGATTACTTACAGACTATCTCTTCAACTGAGATGGGCTGACGTGGTTAACGTTTTAAAACAATCTTTTTAAATGTTCATTAATTATGAAATGAATCATATAATACTATCTTATTCCTCGACACCACCCTCTCACTCATACACGAATTTAATTAATTTTTCATTATTTATTTTTATAACTAAGTACAAGGGGTAATAATAATTGTCAATATGATGAAGTTTGAGGAGGAGCGGGAGGCCTATGTTCAGCAGTGGACTTGAGGTAGGCTGAAATGATGATGATGAAGTTTCACCAATTGACAACCATCGCAAGCGTCAATTAGAAATTCAATAAGCTGTTGAAGATGATTAAACTGGATGTCGTTCTGTTTAATTTTTAATTAACGACTATGTATTTGTGCCATAGAAACAACGGAGCCGTGGAGTCGCTGTATAATTTCTAAAAGAATCACATCCGGTTGAATACGGGCTAGGTCGTTACAGACACTCGACAAGAGGGCGGAGGCTTTTATCACTCGGAGGTTAAGTATGAACATTCACTGCGGAACCGGAGTCCGCGTTTTGTTATTTCAAGGATGAGTTTATAATTATTGTGCACTGTTGAATGAATTGTTGAATGCCGATGGTTCAGCTCCTCTGGTGTTGCGGATGTTCGTGGGCTTCGGTGATCACTTACCATCAGGTGAGCCGCATGCTAGTTTGCCCCGTTCTTCTAATTAAAAAAAAATAATGTGCTTTTATTGAACACATTAAAAGAGCAAGTCAATTAGAAGGTATAATTCTGGCGGACTTATAGTGGTCTCTTCGAGGCAAACAAAACCATTGTATTATTTGTAAAACAGTGTAAGTATTGAACTTCTTTTCTCTATCAGCCTATTAGTTGTCCCCTACGTGATACTGATCTCTCTTAATGGGAGGATTTGCCTTAACTCAATGGAAGGATTTGCCATAACTCAATAGGAGGATTTGCCTTAACTCAATGGAAGGATTTGCCATAACTCAATAGGAGGATTTGCTTTAACTCAATGGAAGGATTTGCCATAACTCAATGGAAGGATTTGCCATAACTCAATGGAAGGATTTGCCATAACTCAATAGGAGGATTTGCCTTAACTCAATGGAAGGATTTGCCATAACTCAATGGAAGGATTTGCTATAACTCAATAGGAGGATTTGCTTTAACTCAATGGAAGGATTTGCCATAACTCAATAGGAGGATTTGCCTTAACTCAATGGAAGGATTTGCTATAACTTAATGGGAGGATTTGCCTTAACTCAATGGAAGGATTTGCCATAACTCAATAGGAGGATTTGCCTTAACTCAATGGAAGGATTTGCCATAACTCAATAGGAGGATTTGCCTTAACTCAATGGAAGGATTTGCCATAACTCAATGGAAGGATTTGCCATAACTCAATGGAAGGATTTGCCATAACTCAATAGGAGGATTTGCCTTAACTCAATGGAAGGATTTGCCATAACTCAAGAGGAGGTTTTGCCATAACTCAATAGGAGGATTTGCCTTAACTCAATGGAAGGATTTGCCATAACTCAATAGGAGGATTTGCTTTAACTCAATGGAAGGATTTGCTATAACTCAATAGGAGGATTTGCCTTAACTCAATGGAAGGATTTGCTATAACTCAATAGGAGGATTTGCCTTAACTCAATGGAAGGATTTGCCATAACTCAAGAGGAGGATTTGCCTTAACTCAATGGAAGGATTTGCCATAACTCAATGGAAGGATTTGTGATAACTCAATGGGAGCATTAACCATAATAGCGACGCATGACAAGCAAGTAAGCAAACATAGAACCAGATGCCTCGCATCTTGAATATACTTTAGTGTAAACCATAAAACAAAGGGATACAGAAGGTACAACTTCAGGCAAACAAACCACCTCATACGTTGCTATCCATCATGGTCTGTGTTTACGTTCATGCATCTATGGAGATGATTAATCCGCTGTTTTTAACTGCTCGTACTGCGTAACAGTCTGCTAACTAAATGATACAATGTGTGAAATCCCTTTCTCCAAATGTCAACCCCCACTGCTTGTGGTGAACCCTGCTACTAAACTAACGAGAATATATAAGCGACCGTATGATGGCGGAATATATCACCGAATTTGTATGGCCCAAGTCCCACAGACTAGTGATGGGGAGCGGTCATCAGTATAGTGCGGGTAACGGCACTGAGCACGCCAACCCGCTTGCCCAGCGTTGTGAATATGGGCAAACCTTCCGGGAAGACTGACGTTTTCTTGGAGAGGCCTACATAGCAGCAGTGGACTAATATAGGTTAAAAGTAGCGGAATGTAAGTGCGCACTGCTGGAAAAAGGCCACCTTCGAGTATCTGAGAGGGTTTTATTGTGTTATTATACAAAAAGACATAAAACTCTTTTCAAAAAAATTAATATTCAACATTAAATCCGGCTGATTGTACTTTATCCATATGAGTAATGCTCGAAACGTTTGTTATTTATTCATGTAGTGGTTGATTTAGTGTAGTCAAGCGTAAATTTATACCTCATTGTTGGCGGATCCTAATATTTAATGGTAATTCTACCGTAACATATTCTAGAATATTGAGTGAATTAATAACTTTTTTGACACGTCCTGCGGGTCTCGTAAAAGTCGATAAAGATAAACGAGAAGAAATATCAAGGCTACCACAAATTCGAAACGGTACAGAGCCAGTATAATTACGGGATGCTGGGCATTCCATCTTAGTTCACGGAGGTGACAGACAATTTGTAACATTCTTCGATTGTACTTGTTTACAGGTGTACATGGTCTGCAGTAGCTTTTTCCTTAAGTTTGATTGTTAACGAGCTTAAAATATTTTTGTAATGATTGTTTAATTTTTTTTTTAAATTGATACTTGCGATTGTTGTCACTCATCGTATTGACAATTATCATTATCTCTTGTACTAGCTCCACAACACATTTTATTTATTTATATAAGTAACCGACCTGATCAGGGACAATTCGTTGTGTGAGTGTGGATTAGAGGAAGGTACTATGGAACATCTATTTATTTGCTGGTCCAGATTATCTTTCCCTCTATATGAGGAGAACTACCTACTAACTTTAAGTCATTAATGTCTTATGTCCACTTTCCTTTTCTACTTGTATTCTGCGAATTTATAAACTATAACAAGATCAAATTTTAATTATTTGTAGTTTTGTGGTGATAGTTAAAATATAGTAGTTTAGTTAAGTTAGTATATTGTAGTGTATATATAACAATAGTCTATGTTCATTGTTAAAGGTAGACATCTCAACAAGTGTCTTGTTATCAATCTAAAAACCATCATTTGACGTTTGTGTTTTTCTCATGACTGACTTGACATTGGCAAAATATATGTGGAGTATAAAATATATCTATAGTATATATATGCGGAGGCAAATTATAGCCGATGATATTACTTCATAGTACTTAAAGAGAGAGGTCAAAATAATATTCTTATTTCATTTCCTCCTCGTGTAACTACAGAGAGCTACCGGGTCCCTTATAATAGGGTAAGTTAAACGATCCACATCCACATTCTCAGGAGACACATAATAAAGCGCATTGTATGGAATTTATTGAAATAGTTGGCCAGGGGTTGTTACCAGACGGGCTGCTTACTCACAATTATTTCCGGGTAGTTTGACTTACACAAAGTTTACTAGTGTAATGAATTGTGTGGGTAAACCGAAGCCAACAGCGTAGGATCAGCTAAAACAGTAATGAAATATGTACACATACTCACAACAATAACTGTTTGTATTCACTCAAATCGTTTGTACGTGGCAGAGCAGCTGGCAGCTGTAGTGGCAAAGGTAGCAACATGACCTGGCAATATACCGGCGTCAAGAAGAACACTCACCGAACGAAATGCAGAAGCACGAGACGCCTTTACTTGACCAACCCATTCCAGCATCAGCAAAAGACAAAAAAAAAAAGCAATGAATATTAACAACAACTAGAAAGAAATAGGATTTGTATTGCAAAGACTCATAGTAAGATAAGCACTAAGGGCTTTATATAGCATTCCATGCATACAAACAGAAAATTATGAAAATAAAGCCGGCAGATAAAGCCTATTGGGATCTAACGGAAATATTTTCGTCGAAATGTCCTCTTCTTCACGCCGGTATTCGTCGTGCCGGCCCATTGGAGTAACAGCCAAAGTTGTCGGTACGCACTGCCACGTTACATAAAAGGTAGAGACGAATGATCGGCTCTGTATTTGCTCACACCGGCGGCACTATAACTCCGATAGCGTTTGTAAAGAGTGTCTATCGACACGGCCTTATATCCCACGCCACCCAGAAGCCATGCAGATCTGGAAGGCAAGCGATCGGAAGCACCAGCCCACCCACCACGGGCTCCACCGCCAACCAAATTTCGGTGGCAGAGAGTTGGCAGAGCGGCACATCGGAATATCTATACTGCTCTGCCTCTGCGACCCCACCTCAGCCTCATCAGTGGTGCGGACCCCGCGAGAGACGTAGAGGATAGCGATGTACCTCGACTGTGGAAGGTGGAACGAAGCAACGAGGCAAACCAGCTTGCCATCCCGCTAAGTCAGGCTCAACGTAGTAGGTTCTTCTCGGTTCACCCCCTTCCCCCCCCCGGGGCTTAGTAGCTGCGGCTTAATAAAGCCACAAGTTGGTGGACAAGGCAAGGACGGACCCCGATAGGGGGAGAGCCTACGGGTCCCTCATAACCCAATTTGTACGGGGTTAGTAAGTGTTGAGTGGCGAGCCGTATCATAGGGTCGTCAGTTTGATATTCCGAAGAGATTTTCAAGGTTTTTCCTGCTTTAGTCGCTTTTTACAATATACAGATGGTGCGTGATAGATGCTTACGGCGGTATTACACGGCAACACCTGGATAATAGACTGTACTCATGAAGTCATGAGCAATGTCAGAATACAAAACTGATTCTAAATTCAAACGCTAATCCGAAAGGCTTCGCTAAGCCGATAACGGAGTTACATTAGCGGCATCCATTACAGTTGTCTTTGATCGAGATTAAAAAGAATACTAATTGATATTGGATACATTAAAAATTTAAAAGCTTAAAAGAGATTTACAAGGAGGTACGACTTTTGTTCAGACCGTCGGGCCGTCTGAGTAGTATATTTGTGAAAGAAAGATGAAACTTTATTCATTACAACACTATTAGTTAAAGTTATTAATAAAACAATTAGGAGAATAATAAAAACAAAAAAAAACTTTTTTTATTTTTAGAATATTTTTTTTTCTGCGCTACATTGCGATCCAACAAATGGGTCTATGCTCAGTATATGTTACGGATGGAGGAGAGGGCCTCCGGTTACCTCACTCACCGAATGAAAAGCAGAAGCACAGGATGCCACTACTTCACGTCGGTATTCTGCGAGGCCGCGGTATCAATCCGGTCGAGCCGGCCCATTCTAGCAGCAGCAAAAGTCGCCGTTTGGCTCTCCCTATTCTCCTCCTCCCTCTCATCTCCCAAATATCCTTAAAGACTGGCAACGCACCTGCAGCATCTATGATGTTGCAGATGTATGTGGGCGACGGTAATCACTACCATCAGGTGAGCCCCTTGCACGTCTGGCCTTTCCCTTAAAAAACAAACAGGTTTCAAATTTCAATCTGCGTCGAGCGTTTAGCAAAAAGGTTGTGTATAGTTACAGAGAGGAAAGAACCTTAACTCTAACCCTGCCCGCAATGTCAAAACACCTGGTTTAGTGTATAGTAGAAGAGATAAAGTGGTACACGACAACCCCGCGTGAGCTAAGTTACCCCACGAGCAGTTAGCTGCTCAGTGTTTAAACACTATTCGAAATTCCTTTGCCATTGAAATGAGTTGTGAAGATTGTATGAAGAATATGTCTTGTAGAACGTCATAGAAGGTATCTACCCCCTGTTAGATGCCATATGAATGTAAGCTTTGATAATTATTTAATAACATATAAGTGAATCCCATTTTTTTTTCAATTCAAACCACCGCCATCACGTGACTGTACAAAACGTGGAAACACCGTCAAACATACACAGCAGTTAAACAATTTCATACGCCGTTCATTCTAAGAGCTTGTTGACTTTTCACTTCCGACCTTTTCGCCGGGCACCTTTTTAATATTTAACACATGCGAAAGGGTCGTTGCGTGTCTAATCATTCCGCCAACGTTCGACATTAAATACCCTTTCGCATTATCTGTTCCGGTGATACCGTATTTTGCATAATCCATTATTATGCAATACCCTCAACACTGTGCGATGACATTTCATGTTTATACCGTTCTATAGATGGATGAGGGCGACACCTGTCGCCACATGCAATACTGAATGGTAGAAATTTATTCAGGGAAAACCATATTTCAGGATAGCGCTACAGTGCATACAATCCATCATCACACTATTAAAGTTTCTACAGGTCGTTACATAAATACAAGATACAAATAACACCCCGGTGGAGGAGACGTCCCCCCTAGGTCAGGAACATCTGCCCTGGCGGCTAGGTCTACTCTTTTCCTTTCACACATTCTCAGCCACATTGATGACTCCGACGGTGACCACCGAAGAATATCCAGCGAGCTTCTCCAACAGCAATGCATCTACGTCATCGGCAACCATCACCGCCATTTCACTAGAGTACTGTCGGCACAACGAGTGCTTCCAAATTTTTCAGCCACTGAAAATTATCAACACACTGAAGATCTGGATACAGTCGCCCCGCATCTGCGGGGTCAACTGTACCGACGACTATCCTGGTCACACAATCCAGTGTGGCACTGCTTCACCGCCAGACAGCTTATTGTCGCCTGACGTCAACGAGCTCTTTCATAAAGTTAACTTCCAGTCTTCATGGGGGAGTGATGTGACGACATCTGTCACCACATACGAAGCTCAAGAATGGTAGATATTTATTTACGACCGGGTTAGTACCACGGCCTTGCAGGCCTGTGCTTCTGCGTTTCGTTCAGTGAGTGGAGGTAACCGGATCCCCATTCCATCCCCCTTCACATTCCCCTCCTCTTCCTCGACCGGGAACGCACATGCAGTTTGCCACCTTTCCCATAAAAAAAAACTCCACACGAAACACGATTAGTCCCAGATTTTACATTCACGATTTTATTGCCCTTCTATCGAGCTAACACGTAACGGTAGTTCTGTTGAAAAATGAAAAAAAATAATAAAATCTCTTGCCGCTGGGACCTCCTTCAGACTTGCCTACGACGACGAGACGACGACGAGCCGATAGCCTAGTTAGCAGATATCTCGCCTTCGAGGCTGTGAGGGTCGCGGATACGAATACCGCCAAGGGTACATGCTTAAAGAATACAAATGAATACACATACAAATGAAAGAAAATTTAATGAATATTTGTATGGATTCTTAATCTACACTACTCATAAATAGATTGATACAAGACAATCCTATTTGGGGACTGGATGCCGTTAGTGAATGTTCGATTTATTAATTTGTATATATACATTCAATTTGATGTTCGTGAGTTCGTCCAATCCAGACTCGCATGACATTCGGTCGATTGAGCTCTAATCAATCGGTTATGTTCGATTGATTACAGGAAAGGTTAAGAAAAAAATACTCAAAATTTATGTACCTTTTAATAATTAGCCCCTGCAAAGCATGCTAGGATGCAAGTGTTGTATAATTATTATAAGCCTTTGAGAAAATTAAGTATTTAAACGCCTCTAAAAGCTAAACATTATAAATGACGTGTTTTATTTAATTACGTCATATGTAAGTATTCTATTGTAGTATATTAATTGAGTACGTCATCATCATCATCATTTCAGCCTATCAGAAGTCCACTGCTGAACATAGGCCTCCCCCAAAGATTGCCACGAAGCTCGGTCCTGAGCCACCTGCATCCATTGACTTCCCGCAACACTGCGCAGGTCGTCACTCCATCTTGTTTGGGGTCGTCACAGTGCGTTTGCCTGTACGCGGCTGCCACTCAAGAACCTTTTTTCAGCAACGGTTGTCAATTCTGCGAGCTAAGTGGCGCGCCCATTGTCACTTCAGCTTGCTGATCCTTACGGCTATGTCGGTTACCCTAGTTCTTCTACGGATTTCATAGTTACAATCTCTGGAGTACATATATAAACATAATATTTAGTTTTAAGTTGGCTCCACTGCACTGTGCGTCATTTTACAATTTTCCGTGCTCAACCTAATGGTAGACTGGTGGAGAATACTTCTTGGCATCCGTCAATTCCGCCTTTGTTTCTATTATTATTGCAATTAAAATTTTAATGAATATATATGTAATCGACTTATCTATAGTGCGATTTACGCAACTGGTTTAAGTTCTTTATTTTTCTATTACAGCAGAGTAGCATTTATTCGGGTATCGGATGATGCACAGCCCGGAGGCGCCGACAATCAATCGAATATCGGTGATCAAGAGATCGGCGAGGATCGTGTTTGGAATATATTTGATACTGCCATCTTTGTAAGAATATATTGTCCCTATGTAGCGACAGAATTAATTTCGATTAGATATATTTGTATTTGCGCATAGCGAAGAAAATGTTTGTCACTGTATAGACATTTGGATCGATTTCCGATTACTTACAGACTATCTCTTCAACTGAGATGGGCTGACGTGGTTAACGTTTTAAAACAATCTTTTTAAATGTTCATTAATTATGAAATGAATCATATAATACTATCTTATTCCTCGACACCACCCTCTCACTCATACACGAATTTAATTAATTTTTCATTATTTATTTTTATAACTAAGTACAAGGGGTAATAATAATTGTCAATATGATGAAGTTTGAGGAGGAGCGGGAGGCCTATGTTCAGCAGTGGACTTGTGGTAGGCTGAAATGATGATGATGAAGTTTCACCAATTGACAACCATCGCAAGCGTCAATTAGAAATTCAATAAGCTGTTGAAGATGATTAAACTGGATGTCGTTCTGTTTAATTTTTAATTAACATTTCCTTATTAGACAGTTGTAGTTCATCGCGAATTCTATCGCTTCTTACTAGTTCTTCTCGGATGAATTTACTTAGAGGAATCCAGTCACTGGCTTCACACTCCACCATCAAGTAATCTTGGTACATTAGTTGACGGCTGAAGCTATACGAGATACGAATAGCCGCGGTAGCTTAGTGTTAAGGACGCTCATTTTAGTTTCATAAAGCGGGAGTAACCTGGGTTCGATCCCCGGGGCCGGCACCACTAAAATTGTTAATAGCAATTTTAAGTGCTGTATTTACTACGTGCTCGGCGGTGAAGGAAAATGTCGTGAGGAAACCTGCATGTCTGAGAAATAATACAATTTCTATTTCGAGGATATGTGAAGCCCGCACTGGAGCAGCGTGGTGAGCCCTTCCCGGCTCCTAAACTCTCTCTGATACTCGTATTTGAGAAGGAGGCCTTTGCCCAGCAGTGGGAACTTATAGGCTGCTACTTTTTTTTTACTTTAAAGCTATATGAACAGCTGTAGGAATCCGTCAAGTAATGCCGATCTGTCAATCAAATCGGTCTCATAATCTACAGTAGTTCTTATATACAGAAGCGACGTCAACAAGTTAGGTCTCCACGGGATTGCTTGCGAAAAAAAATTGGCAGACGATCCGGTCACAATTCATTAAGTGACACAAGTGATCATCAAGAAGATTCATAAATATTGCCACGGTCAAAGAGCTTGCGAATTTTTTAACAAAAGTGACCCAATAGCGTGCCACCGATCCGTCTGGGAGAGAATGCAAAAACCACGCGTGGGATGCTGCTTGAGTATATCATCGAATGCCTCTCACATCGACCAAAAGCGGGACGGCATTAGAGAATCAGACTCACGTTCGTGCCACTCACCCAATACAGCATTAGGTGAGTGGTAGATTTTTAATTAACGACTATGTATTTGTGCCATAGAAACAACGGAGCCGTGGAGTCGCTGTATAATTTCTAAAAGAATCACATCCGGTTGAATACGGGCTAGGTCGTTACAGACACTCGACAAGAGGGCGGAGGCTTTTATCACTCGGAGGTTAAGTATGAACATTCACTGCGGAACCGGAGTCCGCGTTTTGTTATTTCAAGGATGAGTTTATAATTATTGTGCACTGTTGAATGAATTGTTGAATGCCGATGGTTCAGCTCCTCTGGTGTTGCGGATGTTCGTGGGCTTCGGTGATCACTTACCATCAGGTGAGCCGCATGCTAGTTTGCCCCGTTCTTAAATTAAAAAAAAATAATGTGCTTTTATTGAACACATTAAAAGAGCAAGTCAATTAGAAGGTATAATTCTGGCGGACTTATAGTGGTCTCTTCGAGGCAAACAAAACCATTGTATTATTTGTAAAACAGTGTAAGTGTTGAACTTCTTTTCTCTATCAGCCTATTAGTTGTCCCCTACGTGATACTGATCTCTCTTAATGGGAGGATTTGCTATAACTTAATGGGAGGATTTGCCAAAACTCAATAGGAGGATTTGCCTTAACTCAATGGAAGGATTTGCCATAACTCAATAGGAGGATTTGCTTTAACTCAATGGAAGTATTTGCCATAACTCAATGGAAGGATTTGCCATAACTCAAGAGGAGGATTTGCCATAACTCAATAGGAGGATTTGCCTTAACTCATTGGAAGGATTTGCCATAACTCAAGAGGAGGATTTGCCTTAACTCAATAGAAGGATTTGCCATAACTCAATAGAAGGATTTGCCATAACTCAATAGGAGGATTTGCCTTAACTCGATGGAAGGATTTGCCATAACTCAATAGGAGGATTTGCCTTATCTCAATGGAAGGATTTGCCATAATTCAAGAGGAGGATTTGCCGTAACTCAATAGGAGGATTTGCCTTAACTCAATGGAAGGATTTGCCATAACTCAAGAGGAGGATTTGCCTTAACTCAATGGAAGGATTTGCCATAACTCAATAGGAGGATTTGCTTTAACTCAATGGAAGAATTAACCATAATAGCGACGCATGACAAGCAAGTAAGCAAACATAGAACCAGACGCCTCGCATCTTGAATATACTTTAGTGTAAACCATAAAACAAAGGGATACAGAAGGTACAATTTCAGGCAAACAAACCACCTCATACGTTGCTGTCCATCATGATCTGTGTTTACGTTCATGCATCTATGGAGATGATTAATCCGCTGTTTTTAACTGCTCGTACTGCGTAACAGTCTGCTAATTAAATGATACAATGTGTGAAATCCCTTTCTCCAAATGTCAACCCCCACTGCTTGTGGTGAACCCTGCTACTAAACTAACGAGAATATCGCGACCGTATGATGGCGGAATATATCACCGAATTTGTATGGCCCAAGTCCCACAGACTAGTGATGGGGAGCGGTCATCAGTATAGTGCGGGTAACGGCACTGAGCACGCCAACCCGCTTGCCCAGCGTTGTGAATATGGGCAAACCTTCCGGGAAGACTGACGTTTTCTTGGAGAGGCCTACATAGCAGCAGTGGACTAATATAGGTTAAAAGTAGCGGAATGTAAGTGCGCACTGCTGGAAAAAGGCCACCTTCGAGTATCTGAGAGGGTTTTATTGTGTTATTATACAAAAGACATAAAACTCTTTTCAAAAATTAATATTCAACATTAAATCCGGCTGATTGTACTTTATCCATATGAGTAATGCTCGAAACGTTTGTTATTTATTCATGTAGTGGTTGATTTAGTGTAGTCAAGCGTAAATTTATACCTCATTGTTGGCGGATCCTAATATTTAATGGTAATTCTACCGTAACATATTCTAGAATATTGAGTGAATTAATAACTTTTTTGACACGTCCTGCGGGTCTCGTAAAAGTCGATAAAGATAAACGAGAAGAAATATCAAGGCTACCACAAATTCGAAACGGTACAGAGCCAGTATAATTACGGGATGCTGGGCATTCCATCTTAGTTCACGGAGGTGACAGACAATTTGTAACATTCTTCGATTGTACTTGTTTACAGGTGTACATGGTCTGCAGTAGCTTTTTCCTTAAGTTTGATTGTTAACGAGCTTAAAATATTTTTGTAATGATTGTTTAATTTTTTTTTAAATTGATACTTGCGATTGTTGTCACTCATCGTATTGACAATTATCATTATCTCTTGTACTAGCTCCACAACACATTTTATTTATTTATATAAGTAACCGACCTGATCAGGGACAATTCGTTGTGTGAGTGTGGATTAGAGGAAGGTACTATGGAACATCTATTTATTTGCTGGTCCAGATTATCTTTCCCTCTATATGAGGAGAACTACCTACTAACTTTAAGTCATTAATGTCTTATGTCCACTTTCCTTTTCTACTTGTATTCTGCGAATTTATAAACTATAACAAGATCAAATTTTAATTATTTGTAGTTTTGTGGTGATAGTTAAAATATAGTAGTTTAGTTAAGTTAGTATATTGTAGTGTATATATAACAATAGTCTATGTTCATTGTTAAAGGTAGACATCTCAACAAGTGTCTTGTTATTAATCTAAAAACCATCATTTGACGTTTGTGTTTTTCTCATGACTGACCTGACATTGGCAAAATTTATGTGGAGTATAAAATATATGTATAGTATATATATGCGGAGGCAAATTATAGCCGATGATATTACTTCATAGTACTTAAAGAGAGAGGTCAAAATAATATTCTTATTTCATTTCCTCCTCGTGTAACTACAGAGAGCTACCGGGTCCCTTATAATAGGGTAAGTTAAACGATCCACATCCACATTCTCAGGAGACACATAATAAAGCGCATTGTATGGAATTTATTGAAATAGTTGGCCAGGGGTTGTTACCATACGGGCTGCTTACTCACAATTATTTCCGGGTAGTTTGACTTACACAAAGTTTACTAGTGTAATGAATTGTGTGGGTAAACCGAAGCCAACAGCGTAGGATCAGCTAAAACAGTAATGAAATATGTACACATACTCACAACAATAACTGTTTGTATTCACTCAAATCGTTTGTACGTGGCAGAGCAGCTGGCAGCTGTAGTGGCAAAGGTAGCAACATGACCTGACAATATACCGGCGTCAAGAAGAACACTCACCGAACGAAATGCAGAAGCACGAGACGCCTTTACTTGACGACGATATTCTGCGAGGCCTTGGAACCGGAACCCGGATGAGCCAACCCATTCCAGCATCAGCAAAAGACAAAAAAAAAAAAAGCAATGAATATTAACAACAACTAGAAAGAAATAGGATTTGTATTGCAAAGACTCATAGTAAGATAAGTACTAAGGGCTTTATAGTTGCATTCCATGCATACAAACAGAAAATTATGAAAATAAAGCCGGCAGATAAAGCCTATTGGGATCTAACGGAAATATTTTCGTCGAAATGTCCTCTTCTTCACGCCGGTATTCGTCGTGCCGGCCCATTGGAGTAACAGCCAAAGTTGTCGGTACGCACTGCCACGTTACATAAAAGGTAGAGACGAATGATCGGCTCTGTATTTGCTCACACCGGCGGCACTATAACTCCGATAGCGTTTGTAAAGAGTGTCTATCGACTCGACCTTATATCCCACGCCACCCAGAAGCCATGCAGATCTGGAAGGCAAGTGATCGGAAGCACCAGCCCACCCACCACGGGCTCCACCGCCAACCAAATTTCGGTGGCAGAGAGTTGGCAGAGCGGCACATCGGAATATCTATACTGCTCTGCCTCTGCGACCCCACCTCAGCCTCATCAGTGGTGCGGACCCCGCGAGAGACGTAGAGGATAGCGATGTACCTCGACTGTGGAAGGTGGAACGAAGCAACGAGGCAAACCAGCTTGCCATCCCCGCTAAGTCAGGCTCAACGTAGTAGGTTCTTCTCGGTTCACCCCCCTCCCCCCCCCGGGGCTTAGTAGCTGCGGCTTAATAAAGCCACAAGTTGGTGGACAAGGCAAGGACGGACCCCGATAGGGGGAGAGCCTACGGGTCCCTCATAACCCAATTTGTACGGGGTTAGTAAGTGTTGAGTGGCGAGCCGTATCATAGGGTCGTCAGTTTGATATTCCGAAGAGATTTTCAAGGTTTTTCCTGCTTTAGTCGCTTTTTACAATATACAGATGGTGCGTGATAGATGCTTACGGCGGTATTACACGGCAACACCTGGATAATAGACTGTACTCATGAAGTCATGAGCAATGTCAGAATACAAAACTGATTCTAAATTCAAACGCTAATCCGAAAGGCTTCGCTAAGCCGATAACGGAGTTACATTAGCGGCATCCATTACAGTTGTCTTTGATCGAGATTAAAAAGAATACTAATTGATATTGGATACATTAAAAATTTAAAAGCTTAAAAGAGATTTACAAGGAGGTACGACTTTTGTTCAGACCGTCGGGCCGTCTGAGTAGTATATTTGTGAAAGAAAGATGAAACTTTATTCATTACAACACTATTAGTTAACAAGTTATTAATAAAACAATTAAAAGAATAATAAAAACAAAAAAAAAAACTTTTTTATTTTTAGAATATTTTTTTTTCTGCGCTACATTGCGATCCAACAAATGGGTCTATGCTCAGTATATGTTACGGATGGGGAGGAGGAGAGGGCCTCCGGTTACCTCACTCACCGAACGAAAAGCAGAAGCACAGGATGCCACTACTTCACGTCGGTATTCTGCGAGGTCGTGGTACCAACCCGGTCAAGCCGGCCCATCCTAGCAGCAGCAAAAGTCGCCGTTTGGCTCTCCCTATTCCCCTCCTCTTCTCTCCCATCTCCCAAATATCCTTAAAGACCGGCAACGCACCTGCAGCATCTATGATGTTGCAGATGTATGTGGGCGACGGTAATCACTTACCATCAGGTGAACCGCTTGCTCGTTTGCCGTCTTTTCCATAAAACTTTACTTCTTCACTTTCTTATATATTCAATGTTTTACCACTGCCTTGAGGTTGATTGGTAGAGAATGCTTTTAGTAAAGCTAGTCTGCCATTTGTTCTTTTACTGTTTTGTAAGGTTCAGTAAAGAATAAATAAATCATAAATAAAGTTGAAAACCGAATTTTTGTCTATATATTCGTTTATGACTTTCTAGTGGATTCTTAACACTTATAGTTTAACCATCACAGATCTGTAGGCGTGAAGCCGGGGCGCTCCGCTAGTTACTATGTTATAATGACTCACAGCACCTACAGCATTGTCAGCTTTTCTTATTAACCGGCTTATAAGCTTGTTAAAGAAAGCTCTGCTTTTGTTCGTAACGTTTGTGATAATTAAAAACATACCAACGGGGTTACCACGGTTATCGGTATATGTCTTTATGAGATAGGGTAAAAGTAGTATATTACCTAACCTTTCGCTGCATTTGTGAAGATTGGAAAACTTCTACAAATAAAACCATTCAATTTTGCAGAATACGGAAAACAATATCACCAAATGAACTTTAAAAAGCTGGAATCTTGCCCGGTTCACAGAAATAAAACTCATCAAATATCTTACGGTACTTTACAATAATCTGGTTCGATCGTTCGATAAATCATTTTCAATACAGGGATTTATATGGCCAAGTGGTTGGGGATCAGCCTCTGAATCAGAAGACCCAAATTCAGACTCGTTGTCAGTTTTTCCAAATAATCTCTGATCGAAAGTGAATTGACCGACTAAAACAAATCTCTACACCTCTGACCGTAGTAGCCTAGTGGTAAGGTTGCTCGCTTTAGTTTAGAGTGCAAGTAAACTGGGTTCGGTCCCCGGTGCCGGCACCACTAAAGTAGTTAAAAGCAATTTTAAGTGCATCACTGCACAATCGTGCATGTATGAGAAAAATAAAAAAAATTATTTCGTGCGGGCTCTTTCCGGATTCAAAAAAATCTCAAATATTTGAAAAGGAGGCCTTTGCCCAGCTGTGGGCACTTACAGGCTGCTACTTTACTTTACTGATCATGCCCCTAAAGGATAATTAGAGTATATATTTAATTTTTGTTTATTTTTTATTATTTATGAAAAGGATTTCAACGCGAGGTTTTAGATGCCATCATTCGATTTGTATATCGGTATATCGGATGGATATCGGATGTTTGATGTTACCTGAACCCAGCAGTATTTTTAGTACGTGGTAGAGCCAAGCGGCGGCTTTAGCTTCTGCTCTAATGGGACGGCTCGACCGGGGCAGCATTTCCCCTTCCCAACTACTGTCACTAACATTCCTCCCATCAACCAAATATCCTTAAAGTCCGGCAACGCACCTGCAGCTCCCCTGCTATTGCAGGTGTACGTGGGCGACGGTATTTATTTAAGATCAGTTGAGCCACTTTTCCATAAAAATAATATAACATTATTAATATATTTTAGAGCGCCAATAGCCTAATGGGTTAGGGTGCGGACTGCGAAACATGACGTCGCAGGTACAAGCCCACCATTCGACTATTGTCGTGAACCACTCCAAATGCAAGCTCTAATGCTTAGTTGGAGGGTTAACAGGAATATTAGTAATGTTAGTTAAATAGCATTGCTAGTATTCTTTAAAAAAAAAAAAATTTTTCTCTCTTTTTTTTTTTTCATTAGTTAAAATCACATGCTCTAGCTAGAGAGTATACATGTTCCATGGACTTCTATGTTGTATGTTCTATTTTTTAATTTACGATGTTCTGTTCCCTCTAACTTACTTATACTATGGCTTTATCCCTGCCTATCTTCTTTCCAAACTTTGTATGCAGTGCTTTATATGCGTTTTGAAGTTATAACCTGTTTCCTTCATCTCGCGATTTGTCCTCTTATCGTCTAACATTTCATCAACAATACATATTCCTCCAAGTTTAGCTTTTCTGTTATTTTACACTTTTCTACGCTATATCTAAATAATTAGTGACGTCTGATAAATCTTAGATAATGTTAGATCGATCACCATCTCGAAGATAGGTTGGCTTTCGACTGTCACGACTCCCGCTTAACAACTCAGGGAGAAGGGAGTGTCTGAAAACCTCTGGGTCAGCAAAAGGCAATAGAAAGTGATTCAAAACTTTCTATTGCCAAATTTAGTATTAAGATAGTTATAAAGTTGTTTTTTTTTATTGTTATGTGACAATAAAACTACTTTGGATTGAATTGAATTCAACATAAGTGCATATAATATTCCTCATCATCATCATTTCAGCCTATCAGAAGTCCACTGCTGAACATAGGCCTCCCCCAAAGATTGCCACGAAGCTCGGTCCTGAGCCACCTGCATCCATCGACTTCCCGCAACACTGCGCAGGTCGTCACTCGATCTTGTGGGGGGTCGTCCTACACTGCGTTTGCCTGTACGCGGCTGCCACTCGGGAACCTTTTTTCCCCAACTGTAATATTCCTACATTCTCCAAACTGTCAATGTAAATTAAATTTGTTTGTTATTTTACTGTTGCCTCTGTCCGTGTAACGAAAGGAAAACATATTCTAGTTTGTGACAGCTGAAATAAATAACACTTTGAAGTAAGCTTCGAGAACTACCTTCGTGATAAACAACCTGGTTTTCAGAGAAAAACATCGCTACAATAAATTGACTTTGATAAATTATAACTAAATACTACTTTGTTTTTATCTAAAAGGTGGAAAACGAACAAGCTAAACGTGGTAGAGCCAAGCGGCCTCGAATGGGTTGGCTTGTCCGGGTTGGTGCTACAGCCTCGCAGAATACCGACGTGAAGTAGTGGCACCTTATGCTTCTACCTTTCGTTCGGTGAGTGAGGTATCCGGAATTCCTCTCCCCCTCCCCATCCATCTCCTCCTCCTCCCTCCCATCTCCCAAATACCCGTAAAGGTCTAATCACTTCCCACCTGAGCCGCTTGCTCATTTGTCGCCTTTACTATTAAAAAAAATTTAGATAAATGTAGGTGGACTTGTGTTAAGCAGTGACAATGATGTTGAGTTATTACTTCTAAAGTATTAATTAGTATTGAACTATGGCAGGTGTAAATACAATTAGTACAGATTGCTAATGAACGTGTTCATCTTCTGGCTGACATCTGTCTACCACATGACACATAGCTGGTCAATTAATTTACAAATAACTAATACCATACTAGCACATAATTAATATTACTATTAATTACGTTATGAGTATTTAATAATCTGTTGTGTTGAGATTACATTGGAATATATTATTTTTAATCACCGTAGTAACCTAAACGCTCGCTTTAATTTCATACTACTCAAATGTCCTAGGTTCGAACGTCGGGAAAAAAATAAAGTAAAGTAGCAGCCTGTAAGTGCCCACAGCTGGGCAAAGGCCTCCCTCTCAAATACAAGTATCAGAGAGGGTTTAGGAGCCGGGAAGGGCCCGCCACGCTGCTCCAGTGCGGGTTGGTGAGCTTCACATATCCTCGAAATAATATTTTTATTATTTCTCAGACATGCAGGTTTCCTCACGATGTTTTCCTTCACCGCTGAGCACGTGGTAAGCCGTGGTAGCCTAGTGGTTAGGGCGCTCACTTTAGTCTCATAGCGCGCGAGGGTCCTGGGTTCGATCCCCGGTGCCGGCACCACTAAAATTGTTAATAGCAATTTTAAGTCCACGAAAGTCGGTGCTGGTACCAGATAAAATTGTTACTTTTACTTTTATATTATTTTTAATTTATAAAGTATACGGTGATGACTATTGTCGAGTGGTTAGGAGAATTGACTCTGAATTAGGAGACCAGTGTTCGATCCCCGAAGAGAAAGATTCGTACTTGCGATTGAAACGTTTGAAACTTATGTGCGATTGGAATCGTTGGTTCGAACACTCGGCTCATCTTATGTGACGTACTCCCAAATAAGCTTCGGTGAAAAGAGGGTTGAAAGGACTACTATGTCTAGAATTCCAGTATTGCTCGGTAACGGACCAAGGACCGAGCCCTGTGGTACGCCCGTTTACATAGAGGAACATGTGCCACGTAGGCTTCTTTACTATTTGAAATAAAAGATTATCTAAGATCTGATAAATCGATAATATTATATAAGATCTGATTATCTAAGATCTAGAGGCGACAGAACTTTTCAGTTTTTAATTTGACTTCTTATGAATGGTTACACCCTAAATACTATGTTCTTATAAATAACGAAACAAAAAGTCTTTAACCTTTTGTCTATAATAAATATTGATAACATTACGCAAGCATAGAAATGGTCAAAAACTGAATTTAACATAAAAGTCAAATAAATTTAACTTTCGGAAAAACTAGTTACTGTGTGCAATGTTTGTTTTGTAGCGCGTCAAAACGAGTTCCGTTATGCACAAAAAACTTTTGCAGCGTTCGGTTTTATAGTGTTTGATTTAGCTAAATTTGAACGATCACTATCTGTCACACATCTACACATAGCGATCTACTCTCCAGAAGAACGCTAGGATCATTGCAAACTTTTTACAACTCTGTCACTAAGAATAAGTCTTTATCATCATCATCATCATCATTTCAGCCTATCAGAAGTCCACTGCGGAACATAGGCCTCCCCCAAAGATTGCCACGAAGCTCGGTCCTGAGCCACCTGCATCCATCGACTTCCCGCAACACTGCGCAGGTCGTCCTACACTATAATAAGTCTTAGGGTACACTAATCAACAGTGCAAGCAGACTGTACAGACTTGTATAATTACAGAATGTAAGGTATTCCATCACGGCCCACAACGATAACAACGTATCTGTAACCTTCTTGTCAAGTGTCAGTTGGCTGCATTAGACAATTACCATTATGTGAAATGTTAGGACGTTTGTTCCAAAAAAAAAAGAAACCCCAATGAACTGAAGTATTAATTAATTTTGCGAATTCTTCTTTAAAAGGCACTTCGTTCTTGTCATTGATAGTTTAACTTTTTATGTATTTGAACTTGAGCGCTGAATTGTTTAATTCTGTGAAACATTACAATACAGTACAAAATGTAATAAGGCTTCTAAACTGTAATTATTATGAGTGTCTTAGGTATCCTTTGAGTAGTTATGAGATTGTTTGCATTTTCCTTTGTTCGGAATGTACAAACTAATTAAATTAAACCAGGAGTAGTTTTAGAGAAATGTACTGTTAGTTCGGTGTTTATGTAATTACTTAAATAATTTAATTTTTGTTTTAAAATTCCTTAACACTGATTGCTTTGAGCTTTAAATTATTCTAAACATATAAATAAAAACGAAGTGTCTGTGATTTAGAAATAACAACTTATATTTTTAGTTCATATGATTATTCGCACGACACCGAAACTCAAAAATCGTTTTTTAACATATTTTCTCTGTCTTTCTGTTTCTCGGGGCTAATCTTGGAAAGGACTGAACCGATTTTGACGGGATTTTCACTAGAAGGTATAAAACATTAAGAGGCTTCTTTTTATCCAGCAAATGTTTATGGTTTCTTCGCGAAAATTTAATAGTCTTTGAAATTCAAGCTCAAAATCCAAACTTTTTTCAACCTTGTTTACACTGTGATTTGTTTTAAAATATTTCTCAAAATAAGACCTTTTAGCGAATTCTAATATTAACACTGCAGGCCGTATGAGGAAGCTCAAAGTTGCTCAGCGCGCTATGGAAAGGGCTATGCTCGTTGTTTGTCTACGCGAAAGAGTCTTCAACGAGGATATCCGCAGCAGAACTAATTTAACCGACATAGCCGTAAGGATCAGCAAGCTGAAGTGGCAATAGGCCGGCCAAATAGCTCGCAGAACTGACAACCGCTGGGGAAAAAAGGTTCTCGAGTGGCAGCCACGTACAGGCAAACGCAGTGTAGGACGACCCCCCACAAGATGGAGTGACGACCTGCGCAGTGTTGCGGCAAGTCGATGGACACAGGTGGCTCAGGACCGAGCTTCGTGGCAATCTTTAGGGGAGGCCTATGTTCAGCAGTGGACTTGTGATAGGCTGAAATGGTGATGATGATGAATATTAACGCGGACGAAGTCGCCGGTGACAGCTAGTGAATACTTTTTTTTACTTTATTTATAATAAAAAATAAGGTTAACTAAAACATGTATAAAAATAACAAAGGAGTAATTAATTCAACGACACCCTTATTATTATAATTGTGTAAAGCCTGACAGAATACAATTACTAATTTAATAAATAGTTTTGTGTCGAATAACCTAATAGTGGTTATTTACAGTAGTTTTGTACCTATATTGTGTTCTGTTTAGTATGTATACTCATTGACAAATATGCATTGCTTAGAAGACTTACATACTAGAAACATTAAAATTGTCAATATAGCGAGACTAATAAAAGAAAAATACATGATGTTACAAATTTGTATAGAAGTCCAGGCGATGAAGTAAATAAGTCAATATTAATGAAAAAGTTTTTTTTTAATTTAGTGAGAAAAAGACAAACGACCAAGCGTCTCACCGGATGGAAAGTAATCACCCACGCACACGTACATCTGCAATACCAGAGGAGCTTCAGGTGTAGGAGGACGGGAGGAGGGGAGGAGGGGCTTTCAGCGTTAATTTTACGTAATTGAGGATCAAATAAATAACGATATGTATCGCGAATGAGCCGCGAACGACTGGCTGTCCGTATGCATGTTTGATGGATAAGTTGAATAACGTTTGATCTATTTATAATCTTCTTGCCTTTCGAGTTATGCAATAAGAATTCATCTTCAGAGAACGCTGCGCGGGGACCGTCTATGAAAGCATTTGTAATTAATGAAGCGACGCGCAGAATTGACTCCTGTAGATTATTACAATTCTGGAAGGGTTAGATAGTTGTGTTGAATATTCAAGTTGAGATCTAATTAGAGATTTGAACACTGATATATATGAAGAAGAGCGTTTGAAAGGCGACAAAACTATACATTTAAAATGCAGCTTTGAATCTGTATATCTGAAATATGGCACGCAAAAGTCTTTTGTAAGTGTCACTATTTCAGAAAAAAAATTTGAATCAAATTTTATTTATTGACTTCAATTAAGATATTTCTTGCAATATTCAAGAGAGTTTTTGTTACTATAAACTTTGAGATCAACAGCGTATAAAATGAAGTGGGTATGTTTGAAACAAAAACTCATATAGTTGATGTATAAAGTAAAGAGTAACGGACCTAATATGAACCGTCGAGGAAGGCCGTATGACACATTTTTATCACTGGAATAAATTCTGTTGTCTTTATTCCAGTCGCCGGGCTCGCCGAACGTCGGCCTGAAATAGAGGCATCTTGTGCTACTGCGTTTCGTTTGCTGAGTGAGGTAATCGAAGGCCCATTCCCCACCCCCCAACTATCACCCAAATATTTTTAAAGGACGACAATGCACCAGCAGCTCCCCTGGTGTTGTATACATGGGCGACGGTAGCTAGTTACCATCAGGTAAGCTTCTTGCTGGTTTTCCCCTTTACAATAAAAAAAACTCATTTCGGTAATATAAATAATGAGAGACGGAAATTAATTGAGTTAGCACAATTACATAGGATGTGGAATCACAACCATTTGTGCCATCCCATGCCTCATCTTCGCCTTCCATCAAGCGAGATTGAGGTCAAACGAAAGTATAATGAAATCACTGAAAACAGGATTTTCTATTCACATTAGATGTTATTACAGTTTGAAGAGCATTGAAAAATTATTGATATATGCTCCGATATTCATTTGGATTTAGTTAGTATTAAATAATATAGTTAGTATTAAGAACTATAGTTATTATTCGGTAGAGAGAATATCTGTCACTACCATCATCATAGTCAAACTCTGGAGCTAATATACAATGGACACCATCTAACTCGCGACGCCTTGCAACTAACACACCTCCGTCCGACTTTCCACATGACACTTTGATTTCTGTCACAGGTAAAACAGTTTTTTTTATGGCAAACATAAAAAAAAAAAGGGATTTGGGTACCCTTTTTGTTTTTGAAAGAATGATTATATCATAATAAACGATTGTTATATAAGGTATTTAACCCTCTACAATTCTTATAATACAGATGTACATTAGCCATGGCTCTGAATATTATATCTCATAATTACTATAGTGATTTAAAGAAATTTAAAAGTAGTTACGAAATCGTAATTAAAATTGTGTGTTAAACAGCAGACCACTTAAAAATTGGAATATATTGTAAGGGTATATGTTATATGGTTAAAAAAATAACTGATTTATTCTATATCTTTGAAAGAGTAAGCTAAATATATTTTTTAGAATAATTGGAAAGAGACTGTAGAGTGTTACTATATGAATTAAAAACAATATTTGTAATAGACACTGCTGGGAAGTTGTAAACAACACATAGAGTACTGTAAGATTGAGAGTTCACAAGTGACCATAATAATTAAAAGTTGATACTAATATTTATGTCAAATGTTCAATGACGGATTTGAGAGAAGTTTTTACTTACCCAATTTTTTTAACAAATTTATACATATATTGAATATAGCTTTGAGAACCAAGAATTGAGCGTATTAAATGAAATGTTTTCCAGAGTTTTATTCTCTTGTCTTGTGTTAAAACTGGCCTCTTTGAAATGATACGGATGGTGGAGGCGATTTCGTTCCTATCAGCAAACCATCAATGCTCATTTCATCAGATTTCATATGTTGCTCAGTTTCACTTTCCCTTCATCATCATCATCATTTCAGCCTATCAGAAGTCCACTGCTGAACATAGGCCTCCCCCAAAGACTGCCACGAAGCTCGGTCCTGAGCCACCTGCATCCATCGACTTCCCGCATCACTGCGCAGGTCGTCACTCCATCTTTATAAAAGTACTATTTATTGTATTCATAATTCTAATTACAGAACACTCTATAATTGTCCACTCTGTGTCAGGTATACCAGATATAGGATGCAATAGCACAACCACGTTTGTTATTCATACACGCATGCGCGCGGCACTTATTTTCAGAGTGATAGACAACCAAAACCGGCTTGTACCAGTTCGTACGACATAATGTTATATTGTATTCTGTATAAAAAAAATTATATCTAATCCAGTATAATAATAACAAAAAATACTGTTCAAGGATTTTTAGAATAAGTATAATATACTTAGTAGTGGAGTTGTGGACAGACTGTAATGAATAAAAAAATATAATAATGAATCGAGGTTTTAAGTTGTAGTTGCAGTTGAGTTCTTGAACATTCTTTACTCAGCTCCTAATGAGCAAAGTAAGTTATCCTGCAAATTGTGCATATTATTTGCTGTAATACAATCTGTCTCTGAACCAGGAGACTCCTTTATAAACTCTATGTGGAAAGCACGTACCTATGATTATATAGAAACTTATGTGGAATTTGTATGGTTGAATTGAACACTAAGGCCCCCTGATACGTTTTCCTAAATGTTTTTTTTATTCCATAAATAATTAAGGCCACTTGTGTTAATAAAATCATTACATGTGAACAAGTTTGCATCCAACCTGTATATATTCAGAAGTTATAATTAAAGTTGGTCTGTCACAATTATAGCATCTGTTTAACATTCGTAACAAGGAGCCGACGGCGTGATATCATTCGTAAATTTTAATTATAATCCTGATTTCATTAGGTACAGTGCCAAGGAGCAGAACGTGAAAGTAATTATTAATTCAAAGTTTAATTCAAACGGAACTCGCTTAACTAATTATACTGCGGATGTTGTTTCACTTGCTTTAAATTATAATTTACGGGCATGTATATCGTTGTGTTTGTTATATTGGATATAATGAGGGTTGCGTGGCTGAGTAATTCTAGCTGCTGCCTTGATGATTCGATTCGAATCCCATTACAAGTTAGGTGGAGATAGACGAAACGTCCCCTGAAAAGTCCCCTGAAGGAGTTTATCGTTCCCGTAGGCGCGCGTGTAAGCATCGGTACCAAGACATGCCTCTCATTTCAGAGGCTACAGCGATTTTTTTTTTTTTTTTTTTTTAATATTATTATTTAATTATTTTGGTATTCTGTTCTGCCGACTCCTGGTACATATTTTCTTTTGTTGGAATCACCTACTACCAATGATTGATACCCCTCAAAATTACTTTTAAAAATATGGGGCTCGAATCATAGTATATCTACAACATTACCTAGGGTCCTTGCATCTAGGAAACCTATAGTTATCGGATTTTCGCATAAAACTGTCAACTTTACGCGTCTTATTATAATAAGACTAAAAATATTAAATCGTGACTAACGGAACCGAGAGTTATCGTTGATTGCCCGCCATTAGAGGAAGCTCGAAGTTACTCAGTGCTCTAAGAAAGGGTTAAGGGATGATATCCGCAGCAGAACTATAATAACCGACATAGCCGAAAGGGATCACTATGCTGAAGTGGAGGTCTGATAGCTCGCTGAACTGGGTAGCTGGGTAAAAAGGTTATCAAGGCAACCTTGTGCAGGCCAACGCAGTATAGGATGACTCCCCGTACGATGTAGTTATAACCGTAGTTTTGTGGGTAATCCATAGATTCAGATAGCTCAGGATCTTAATTTGTAGTAATCTTTGAGTGAGGTCCATATTCAGCAATGGACTTGTGACAGGATGAAATGAAAATTAAATAATGTTGTAATTAATCATAATTAAAAGCACACAAAATAATAAAACGTGGACTGTAAGAAAAACCACACACATACAGACAGCATTAATAAGACATTACTAAGATTTAAACACGAAATCACAGCCAAGTTCATCCTTTATGCGAATAAAAATGCTATTAAGGTAAGGAAACGAGCCAAGTTTGTAAGAACGCGTGACGTAATACCAAACAGATTAAATTTGTATTGTGAAGCTTCAAGAAGTGTATTTTGTAGGGTACTTTCTACCCTTCTCGTTTTCTATTCATGGCAGTAGCGTAATAATATCATGGAACTTCTGTAATTATTTACTCAATATCAATCATAGGATAAAATTTGAGAACTTAATTTTGGTATTTACACAGTGCGACGTTGTAGGTTAGATTTTACTAATAATTAGTAAATTAAAAGTAACAGAGTGTACATAATTAAATTGAGTTTTCCCCCTACGACCACGGCTGCTGTAAAGCAGTCGAAACGTCGGGAATATAAAAGCGATAAAATCCGTAAATAATAGTTTCATTTCAAATAATAGAGGTCTTGTAAACATAATTGAGTGTTACAGAAAATAAGTTTATTTATTAAATGAGCCACGGCTGTATCGCAGTTAATGGACCAAGGGTTACAAGCCGGCGTCAACACTGTTCTATCTTAGAACATCACAACGGCGTATACTAAATGCAGACGAGAGTTCACAGTTTTTTTTTAAAACAATTTATTAACGCTGACAGTGCACGCTCGTTTGTTAGTATGTGTGTGTCTGTATGCGAGAGTGTGTGGCAAGTGTGTATTGTTTTATGGTGTGTTGATGTTTATGAAATCGTATTTATCTTCTCGGATCTCTTTTATGTATCATAAAAGTGAAAAAGTTGAGCTACATTTAAATGTCGCATAAAGTGCGCCCGTTATTTAAATGCGTTTACGGACAGCGAAGATGATGAAACGGTGGGATTTACATCACCTAAATTTGGTATTCAAAACTTTCTTTCTTTGACCTTTTCAAATTTTATGCCGATTGTCATTTTGTTACAATCTACCATGTATTATAGTATCTTGAATGAATGAATGAATGAATGACAGCTCTTTATTTGTCGTAAGATATTCAAAATTCGTTTGTCGGTTCTCAGTTTTTTTTTCAGGTGAGTAAAGTAGTAAAAAAAAGAGACACGAGGACTGCCTCTTTTTTTTTCAGTAATTTTAATATAATATGTGGTATGGCGTCACGGGGAACCGAAAGCATGCCACGATAACACAGTGATCCTCAAAGTTAAAAGCGCAAGTACACTGCAAACTCGATCAGACCTGCCTTCTATAACCTTCAAGTCGGAACACAACAGTGGTTGGACTCCTGATTTGTATTAAAAATAAACAAGTGATTTGTACCTTGATTGTGTTCATCAACACAAACTTCCGCTTATTATAACATAAGCAGATGTACTTTTAACTTTTAATAATGTTTTATTTTTTAATTTCTTGTATTTTTTTTTAGATTTGTTTTGTTTTATTATTCCTTGACACTTGTCAGTCAATTTATTGTCGTCCTCTGATACTACATATAATATACAAATATGTTAGACATAGGTTAGATGATGAAATTCTTGAATTCAGACACACAGATTTTATATCTGGACGATTCCGTACATAAAACGGAACGATGATTTTGTTATGTAGCAACATTGATTATCTGTAAGTAGCTTCCATACTTTTTGTGTCTTACTTATGTGACAGATCGACAGTGCATCCTATTTTTGCAGTATGCAATAGTTGTTGTTAAAGTGATATTTAAATACAGTCCATTGTTATCACCTATTTGTCTGTTATTTAAGTTCTGGCACCTAACAGCATCTCTGATTTACATTCTAGATAGTCTTAATAATTAGAGTGTAGAGCTCATCTACTTCTGGATTGCTTACTTCCTTATAGTGAGCCTGTACTTGATATCTTCCTCACCAGCTTTTTTTTTATCGAAACGAAATGCAGAAGCACAAGTTGCTTCTACTTCACGCCGGTATTCTGCGAGGCCGTGGTATCAACCAGGTCGAGCCGGCCCATTCGAGCAGCAGCAAAAGCTGCCGATTGGCTCTACAGCGCTTAGCTTGAAGTATCTATCCGGTCTTGATTTTGAGGATAAGCAAGCTGAAGTGTGAATGGACCAGATTATTTGGAGAACTGACAACCGTTGGGGAAAAAGTTCTCGGGTAAACGCATTGTAAGCCGTCAGAATGTCCTACAGTGAACTGTAATTATTATGTCGTTCAGGTTTGAGTATTCCCTCTTTTTTAATTTCCTAATTACTCCGAAGAGTATTTAGATTTTTTTTATAGAATAAGGGGGCAAACGAGCGTGCGGCTTACCTGATGGTAAGTGATCATCGACGCCCACGAACATCCACAACACCAGAGGAGCTACAGACGCGCTGCCGGCGCTTTAATATTGATATTTTCATAACACACGTTACAATAAATCAAAATCTTCGATCTATTATCAATGCTATTCCAACAGATCGTCGTTTCAGGCTCGACCTGTTTTGTTTTTGGTTCATTTGCTGGTCACGCGTCATGCTAAGATACAATGTGACGCAATTGGATGTCGTGTTTACTGTAGCCGTTAGGAAACATAAAACGCTTCTGGCCGGCCGTTGGCTCGTTTCATAGTTAATTTTTGGATCCGGTTCAAATTGGGCACGCGCACTATAATAAATAAAGCTAACTGTGCTCCCATCGTAAGCTTTTCTTTTTTTTTAATTCTTTCCAATTATATTTAAAAAGAATATTATAGTCGTATCAAATTAAACATGTGTGCATGTGATCGACTATTAAACGACAACGTTATGATTAGTCGTTATTATTGTATTATTAAAATTCAGTCGATGCTCACAGTTGCGTTACTTATTCTTTCCAATTTTATTATTTTTACATTTTAATTTAATACATTTTAATAAGCATTTCAGTTCGATATGAATTGTTAATTTACCTTGAGCTATTTGTTCTTTTTTTTAAGAATACTAGCATTGCCATTTACTAATATTCCTGTTAAGTCTTTAACGTGGTAGAGCCAAGCGGTGGTTTATATATTTTAAAATTATATATTATGATTTACATACCTACGGAGTTACATTTGCCCGTTTCTTCTTCATCAGATCAGTTTCATTACGAAACGGTGGTAGATTGTTGATTTGGTTGAAAAAAAAAATTATATTTACAAACGAAATTATCTTTCTTACGTCGAAAAATAAAAAACTGTCATTCATTCATTTCTTTCATTTCATCTTATTAAAAAAAAATACCCCGCTTTGGTTACATCTCCTTACATTGTAATTCTTATACAACTTTATCTGCTTCAGTGAATTCCAACTATTACCAATACATTAAAATACTGTTCATGGAGAAAGCTTTAGAAGTAAAAAACGGAGTTAAAATACGTTCTGTAAAAATCGTTAGTTTTCTCATGGTAGGATAGCATAGGAAATTTGATTTCAATTACATATTACTTCTAAACTAAAACTTTGTATTTTAGATGATCATATGATTAATGTTTAACAAAGCTTAAGGAGAATGCTCGACCCTGCTGCATGAATAATGCAACGTTTATATAATTTCGGAAAACGTCATGTTAGTATATCAAAGTGTAAGTTTATAACTCTCTGTGGACATGTAGAGTATGGCAAGCGAGTTAACACGAAGTTTAATTACAGTTTAACATCACTAAACGAAGATCGGACAGTGTTGCGAGAGTGGACGGTTCAGTAGATTAAATTGGATATACGAGTATTTATAATAGAGCCGAGGTAGACTAGTGGTAAATGCGCACATTTTAGTTTCATACAGCGTGAGTTACCCGGGTTCGTATTTCCAGTGCCGGCATCAATAAAATTGTAAATAGTAATTTTAAGTGCTGAATTTACCACGGTGAAGGAATACACACAAAAATTTTTTTTTTTTCAAGGATGGCAGATCCTGCACTGGAGCAGTATACCGAATCCTTTCTAGCTCCAAAACGCTCTCAGATATATGAGGAGTCCTTTGCCTAGGTTTGTTTGCCTATGGGCACTTACAGGTTGCTACTTTTACCAGTGAGTTGTCATTATGCATATATAACATGTTAAATTTTCTCATTTATTTTAGTATTTTTTTTTAATAATACTCATACAATGTATTGTATTTCATAATACTAGGGAAAATACCCAGCGTAAGCTCACCCTCGGTAGTAAAAGTTTAGGTTATGTCAATTTCCACCGACTAAAACGCCAAAGGGTTCCGCCTTCGACTCATTTTGGCAATGTCACGAGACGTTAATCACTTACCATCAGGTGAACCGCTTGCACGTTTGCCGACTTTCCAATAAAAAAAAAAAAGCGGCCAACTCAAGCAAGCCCTCCATGCTTAGTCAAGCTAACCATGCTGATTCCTCTGGTTCTGGTTCACCGATCTGGTAGGCCGGCTTGATTCGGTGAGCATCTGAGTTATGCAATGTTGTCTTTATAATAATAATAGTAATTGCCCGCGACTTCGCCTGCTTGATAACAAATTTTGTACAAAGAGAATCGCTCTTGATTGAGATTTCGTTCATATCCGTACAGAAGCGTGAATTGAACAACAATCATAAAAACATTCGCATTTGTTTGTACATATAACACGCCTGGAATCATAATTTAAAAAAAAAGTTATATCAATATACTTCTATTAGTTCTCCAGTTAAAACAATTTTAAACATTTACATTTTTTTTAAAGAAGAAGGGGGCAAACGATCCTGCGGCTCACCTGATGGTAAGTGATCACCGACACCCACGAACATCCACAACACCAGAGGAGCTACAGATGCGTTGCCGGCCTTTAAGGAAGGAATAAGCTCTTTTCTTGAAGGTCCCTAAGTCGTAACTGTTAGGAAATACTGCTGGCGACAGCTGATTCCACAAAGTCGAAGTGCGTGGCAGAAAACTTCGTTTGAAACGCACTGTGGTGGAATGCTAACCATCTAGGTGGTATCGATGGAACTTCGAATTCTGTCGCGATGTACGATGGTGAAACTCAGCAGCTGGGATCAATCCGAACAGTTCCTCAGAAAATTTCCCGTGGAAAATTTTGTAAAAGATGCAAAGAGAAGAAATACATTATTTTATTAATAAGTTTTTTTTTTTTGGTTTTCAAAAAAACGTTACCTTCCGCTGTAGGAATTTCTCCTGTGTCGCGGAGGCAGCTTACATACAAGAATTGCACATGGACAAACATCCAGAACGAGAACTATTATTTGTAGTCCATTCAAATACTAGTCCCCTGCGGGAATCGAACCCGCGACCCACGGCGCCGCAGCTAAACGCTTACCCACTACGCCACCGTGCCTACGAATATATACATATAACAGATTTGTTTGTATGTATATATTCACGCCTTGTTCCTAACGGGGTAGGCAGAGACAACTTTTTCCACTTGCTACGGTCCTGAGATACGTCCTTCGCTTCTTCCACTTTGGTTTACAGTACTCTTCACCTGGCCTTTTTTCAGAACGTCTCCGATTTGATCAGGAAATGTTCGCCAAGGTCTTACTCTCCCGACTCTACCATTTACACTCGCCTCATATATTCATAATATATTTGTGATTGGGGTATAAAAGAAGGCATTGTATAATATTTTTCTTTAATTACTTTTAATAAAGCCACTAATATGGCCTCAAAGTATTTGTTACCATAATCGCATAACAATTAAATTTTCCAGTGCTTTAACACTCTTATATGCTTACAAGGTTTAGTGAGTTCAAATTTAGTTAATTTGCATTAATTGCAGGGATTATGTTAAGTAAACTGCATAATATGCTAAAACCTAAGTGTACTTGAACTGCCTTTAATATTATCTACATGATATTTGGAAGTGTTAGAAGTGATAAAAAATAGACTTGCTAGAGCCAAGCGGCAGCTTTTGCTGGTGCGAGAATGGGCCGCCTTGACCAGGTTGGTACCGCGGCCTCTCAGAATACGGGCGTGATGTAGAGGCATCTTGTACTTCTGCATTTCGTTAGGTGAGTGTGGTAACTCTCCATTTCCCCCTTCATTCTCCCTCCTATCTCTCAAATACCTTTAAAGGCCGGCAACCCACCTGTAGCACCTCCGGTGTTGCAGATGTACGTGAGCGACGGTAATCACTTACCATCAGGTGTACCCATTGCTCGTTTGCCCCCTTTTCCATAAAAAAAAAAGAAATAGTACGTGGTAGGCACGCGGCGGATTTTGCTCCTGCTCGAATGGGCCGGCTCAGCTTGGCTGGTATCAAAGGCTCGCAGAATATCGGCGTGATGTAGAGGCATCTTGTGCTTCTGCATTTCGTTAGGTGAGTGTGGTATCCGAAGGCCCTCTCCCTCTCCCCATTCCCTCGCCTCATCATCCCTCCCAACTGCCAAATGTTTTCGAAAGAGGGGAACGCACCCGAAGCACCTCTGGAGTTGCTGATGTACCTGGGCGACGGTTGTAGGTGGTTGCGGCAGCGGAATGCTAAACGGAACCTTGGCTAAAAAATGTTGATGTGCGTTGTTCTTTACTGCTTTTATCTGTGTGGGGTTAATTCGTGAACCTTTGTTTTAAAATCAAATTTATAAATCAAAATTGTTCAACGTCGTTTCTTAATCGTGAACTTTAGCTTCCCTCAGGGTAGAATTGACTACGTCTGCGACTTGTCTGTGGCGAAAGTTCACCTTTTTATTTTACACTTTATTGCACGCGACGGGTTAAATTTGAGAATTCTGATTTTATTTTAAATTTATTGCTTGCGCTCCCTTTCGTAGTTTTGTAATTTTCTAGAGTTGTGTGATGTGCATTCCTTCATGTATTTATCTTAAAATATAGTAACATTTAATTTTTATTAAAGATGCCTTAAATTCGAATTGTAAAAACACCAACCAAAAATAATTTAATTTTGACATTTTCAGTCTACCAACGAGCGCAGATAGAACGTGTTGGATTTTTTCGCCTACGAACCCTCTACCGAAAACGGGAATACAGGTTTTTTGGCCATCCATGAAACATATTCTATTACAAGGGCTATAAATTTATTTCATGAACAGACAGAGAACATCTCTGCATGGTTCAAAATGAAGGAAAGCAGAGCTGTCTCTTGATAATATCGAATAACCTATAGGTATATATAAACACCGTAGGTTATAACCTATTTATTATCTAACTCCTAGAATAAAAATCTCGGTGCGGATAGGAACGAAATCAAATCTATAATCTAAGAGCCGCTGCGCCAAGGTCACCAGTGACAATCTACGATAAGGTAACTATTCTGACGTCGCAGGTCTGCTGGAAGAAATTTATTAAGAAATAAGCAGTACACTGTAAATACCATTACCTGCTATGATTTTTCTTCTTCATGAATAATTAAATAAATAAAAAGCAGTTTGCGCAGTAGGGATATTTATAGGCGACGACTTTACTTTTTATAATCTGTGTTTATTTCAGGTCTATGTCTAGCTGTGAACTTAGCCAGGGGACGAAAAGATAAAGTTCAATATCTTTTTATATTAACTTCCATATTACTATTCTTCGACGTTCGAATACAACATTTCCTATGTTATACGAAACGCCATATTTTACGTAATAAGGTTATTTGACGGAGATGAAACAGACAAAAGGAATTCTAGCGTTTTCTGGAAAATAATTCTTGTTATTTTTCCAATTATTTCAGTCCATACAAAACTGTAAAAATTGAAAAAGTTTTTTTGACAAAAATAGAGAATTATTTTTTTAAAATAAAAAACATAGAACAAGACGAGATTAACCATGGGTTCCTTTTCACGATATAACAAATGAAACAGCATCATGTAAATAAACAAAAGTTAATGTCGCAGAAAACATAATTTCACAGTTTGTGAATTGCAGGAGTTCATGTGTTATATATGACCTTTCTAGTCAGCAACCTCGTTTCATATCGTCAGAATAAATGAGGTGTTAAGGGGCTATCAATAATTTACGGTTGTTGTTAGAAGGTGCTTTCGTGATCAAAGTAAAGTAATGGGAATGAAAAAGAACGTTTCAGCAAGCTTGGTAGGCTGAATCGATCGGGTTCGCGGAATACCGTCGTGTTGGAGAGGCATCTTGTGTTTCTGTGTTTCGTTTAATGAATGAGGTAGCCGGAAGCTCACACCCCCACCCCATCTCCCATCCTAATCCTCTCTCCCAACTCCCAAAGATCCTTAAAGGCCGGCAAAGCGTCTGCAAGCACTCTGGTGTTGCAGATAAACGTGGGCGACAGTGATCACTTATCATTGAGTGAGCCGCTCGATCATTGAGTGAGCCGCTCGATCATTGAGTGAGCCGCTCGATCATTGAGTGAGCCGCTCGATCATTGAGTGAGCCGCTCGATCGTTTGCCCCGTTTCTCATAAAAAAAGTACCTCACGAATGTTCAAAAAGTTATGTCAAGCGTGGCTTGGCGCTTCGTGTGGGCTCGGTGGGGGGCTTCCGCCGCCGGCCACTTTTCGGCCAGATCCACCGCAAGGCACCGGCATGGCTGGTGCTTCCGCGCGCTCGCCCTCCTGATCCCCATGACCTACAGGGGATGGACATGGGGGTATTCATTGCACATACATATATCACAAAAAGTTGCTCAAATATATTTCTTCGGCTTGGTGTCTCACGTCTTACTCACAACTACAACGGTTGTGGTTTAGGAGTCTGTTTGTCTGTACTTAGTAGTCACACGTCGAATCATGTTTAGAAGTTACATAACTGTTTATAAAACGTTATCAACACCCAAAATTAAATTAAAGAAATAAGCTGTCACAACTGTATACTACTTACTACGGGATTACAACCAGTTTTTACCGGTGCTTATTTAGAGGAACGTGATAGGTGAAGCTGTTGGCCTTTTGAGAGCTTCGATAAACTCGTTCGTGCAAGCCCTTGCTCCATAAAGGGGATCCAATTGAACTCTTATAATTCGAAGACCTATAGAGGGTACGGGATTACGGGAGCTTCATGCCTCATTCATTCACTGTATTATTTCTTCTTAAAGTTTAACTGCATCGATGAAGCGTACAATAATTCACTAAAGTATTGCACCATAAAGGTCAAACATACTCTTTTATGCCATATATTATCTTTTATGCGTCATAATATTAAATGTTGGAATTTTGTTACGATCTGTTTCATCGTTTATTGGTCGAATTTATAGCCTCGAAACGATGCGGGGTACGCGCAGTGGCTATAAATTTACCATTCGCATATTCACATTGAAATAATATGTTGCGTTGCTCTACAGAATAAACGTCATCAAAATTAGAATCGTAAAATAGCAACTAGAAAATATAACTGACTTTATTTAGAGCATAGAGTTTACCACGTACTCGGCGGTGAAGGTAGACATCATGAGAAAACCTTCATGTCTGAGAAATAATAAACAATATTATTTCTAAGATATGTGAAGCTCGTGAACTCCCACTGGAGCAGCGTGGCGGGACCGGTACAGCTCCAATAACCCCTCAAAATATTTAAGATGGAGGCCTTTGTCCAGCAGTTGGCCCTTACAGACTGCTAATTTTAGAAAGTTCCTGTGTATCGAATAAAAAATAAGACAATTTATTCAATTGTCTTATTTTGAGAGTTAATAGAATAGAAGTTGACTTGCCGAAATTCATTATTTTTAAAGACGTTAATAAAAAGCTACATCGCATAATTCTGCAGATAAAATTCAAAACTATTCAAAGAGAAAAGCACCATGCACCACCACCACAACAATCACCCACACCACCGCTATACCCGACACACGGTAATATACACCACCAACGTTTTAAATACGACACGTGCTTCGCCTTGCAACGAGGCATTATCAAGCTATTAGACTTTGAGATCCCCAACCGCCGAGTGAGGGCTTTAAAGATGGAATGGAAATTATATTTTATTATTTATATTTTACATTTGTTATATTCCTCTTATTTCACATAATTTTATTTAACAAATTAAGTGTTACTCCTCTGACCTTTCAGTTATTTATTTATTTGTAAACTAATGTCCATGTTCTGCGTTCTCTACATGGTGTAGAGACTCATTTCGACGAGCGCGATTCCCGTGACGTATCGATGGGCACCTAATTGGGCGTCGAGCTCGTAGGCCGTACTCATGCAGTCGATTTCGCACAGTTTGGGGACTTACATCAACACCGTTTGAATTTTGTAGGCTCAAACTGATTCCTCGAGCGGTTAACATCGGCTGGCGTCTTGCAGTCAGTTGTATGTACCGGTCTTGCCGAGTGGTTGTACTCCTTTTACGGCCTGAATGCTGTTCAGCGGGTTCCCTTGTATTATTGTAGCGCTGCCAAAGACGACAAATAACACTTCTATGAATGCCAAAATGCCGATATACCTGAGATTGATTACTTCCCGCTTGCAACATCCCTACAGCTCTTTGCATTTCATTTGACGTCAAATGACGTCGCTCCATGACCTAAAGAATATCTAACAATTCAATTTTGTCGCTAACTTTATTTAAATGGTTGGTAAAATTATAAAATCAAGACTAAAAGTAGTAATAAAAACGCACTTAAATTCAAACAATTTTTTTTACCTTTTTTTAAGTTTACCCACGCACTTTGAGTGAGTAAAGACTTAGAAATTAATTAATATAAATGGTAAATTTGTAATATCATGCATGTTGCTTAGACTTTTTTGTGTGTGTATATTTTGAAATTTATATACTGGATATAATAACTTTTGTGTTATTTACGTTCTAACTTTAAAAATCACCGGCAAAGCCTAGTTTTAAAGGAATGCGTATACGGTGTATTATTGATGTAATCATGAAGGGCTTAGAAGGGCCTGAACTGTGAAGGAAGAACTGAAGAATTCAGTACTATGCTGTCGAATATTAACTGTTATGTAAACAGTCTTACAGAACGAGGTACTCGATCTTGAGTCTTAAGAGAATTAATAATTTTATTCTCTGGTTTATCTCAAGGGAATTGGGATGTTTTAAAATTGGGTAATGTGTTGTTATTGAGATTCTGTAGTTACATCTTTGACGAATAGGATGCCGTTTAAGCTTAGATCATTTCTGAGATAAAAGGTCGTATATCGTATCCATCGTATATCGAAAATAAATCATTAAGGAATTGTTTTGAATGCTCCAAAGTAGTGAGAAGGTTAAGAGATAACTTTGGATAACGCACATATGCATAGCATGTAGTAATTAAAACAAATGAATGAACAAGCATGAGCTTTGTTTTGAAAGATAGAAAGTTTTTCAGACCATAAAGGGACACGGTCTGAATATAGAATACAGAAGTAAGAAATTCCATTATAATAAACTAGCGAATCGATTCCATAATAAACCTTAGCGGCTATCCCCGGACTTCCCATAACAATTACTTTACATTTGATTAGATTAACCGAGACACAATGCCTGCACGACCAATCTCTGACAGCATCCCTGTTATCGTTAAGTTTTTTATAGCCCAGTGCAGATCGCTGATCAAATCAAATGAAATCAAGTTACAGTCCTTAGCGGATTGGCTGATGTAGAAGATAAGATGAGAACCACTTCAGGGATTGAAAATCCTAGACAAGTGAGAAAAGGCTAATGGATATTATGAACAACTGTATTGAATTCAATTGAGATGTTGACGAGCGCTTCCACTCCTACTTGTTGATCATCTATACCATTGCGTATATATTCAGTAACCTTAACCAACAATTCAGAGTCAGACATTTAAACGGTAATTTTTCAGCGTCAGACATTAAACGGTTCATTTTCAATTTTCTTAAAGTAACATTCTTATATTAATTTTATTACACGTTTAATTTTCAAGTTAATGTATTTCAGTTTATAAAATTAATTATGAAAGTAAAGGCTTAATTAACGAGACATCATTTTTAAAGAGTAATACCAACATTACATCCGTTAAAATGCCAGTATTTTCATCACAGATAATAAAACGGGAAACCTTTAAATAAAGATACTATGCATGTTGATAATTTACTTAATTAATTATTTTTCGTTAATTAGTACAACTCTTTAATCAGGTAATTAGCATGAAAGTATATAATTACATTAATTATGCAAATATTTTATAATTTGGATTCGCGATCTAATTAATTAATTTCTGTGAAACGTAATTAGGATGAAAGAAGTCCAGACTTATTGGAAAAATAGGAATTCTTTCACGGAATAGATTGCGCTGGTCTCTTACAATATAACAGCGGTGTGGGAACGGTGTAAAAATCTGCCACCCTCATTCTTCCCGTGGGTGTCGCAAGAGCGATAATGCCATCCGACAGATGGCGGGATAATCATCTTGTAAAATACCAGATCAAAATTAAGCAAACCGATGACGAGCAGCGCTATCTAGCGCTATCTAGGGTGCGCGATGTCTGGCACCTCGAACCCCAATCCGCTTGCCGTGCGTAACGACAATGGCCAATTATCTTCCCATGTCCTGCAGTGGACTATTTACAGACTGTTAAGGTTTATTGTTTTTAAAGAATACTTGCAATGCTATTTATTAAGAAGCATTACTGATATTCTTGTTAACACTCCAACTAAGCATTGGAGCTTGTGTCCTGCAGTGGACTATTTACAGACTGTTAAGGTTTATTATTTTTAAAGAATACTTGCAATGCTATTTATTAAGAAGCATTACTGATATTCTTGTTAACACTCCAACTAAGCATTGGAGCTTGTGTCCTGCAGTGGACTATTTACAGACTGTTAAGGTTTATTGTTTTAAAGAATACTGCAATGCTATTTATTAAGTAGCATTACTGGTATTCTTGTTAACACTCCAACTAAGCATTGAGCTTGTGTCCTGCAGTGACTATTTACAGACTGTTAAGGTTTATTGTTTTAAAGAATACTTGCAATGCTATTTATTAAGAAGCATTACTGATATTCTTGTTAACACTCCAACTAAGCATTGGAGCTTGTGTCCTGCAGTGGACTATTTACAGACTGTTAAGGTTTATTATTTTTTAAAGAATACTTGCAATGCTATTTATTAAGAAGCATAACTGATATTCTTGTTAACACCCAACTAAGCATTGGATCTTGTGTCCTGCAGTGACTATTTACAGACTGTTAAGGTTTATTATTTTTTAAAGAATACTTGCAATGCTATTTATTAAGAAGCATAACTGATATTCTTGTTAACACTCCAACTAAGCATTGGAGCTTGTGTCCTGCAGTGGACTATTTACAGACTGTTAAGGTTTATTGTTTTTAAAGAATACTTGCAATGCTATTTATTAAGTAGCATTACTGGTATTCTTGTTAACCCTCCAACAAAACATTGGAGCTTGTATCTAGAGTGGTTCACGACAATAGTCGAATGGCGGGCTCGGAACCCATTTGGCTATTGGCGCTTAAGTAAGTTTGCGTCATAAATCTCAGGTAATCGTACAAAAGATTGATAATATCATTAACATATTTACCAGATGGTGGACGCCTTCTCCGCCCAGGAGTCACCGGGTGGATTCCACCTTCATATTCATTTACGCCGCCTAGCAGCAGTGATGTGTTCCGGCTAGAAAACTATCTAGAGCCAGTATAATTACGTGCTGTGTGGTATTCAATCTTAGTCCTAAGGAGGGATGACCCACCCTTAACCGCCTTCGAATGAACTTGTTTGCAAGTGTCCAGGGGCTGCAGAGCCACTTACTGTCAGGTAGATATTAAGCTCGTTTTTCACTGTAATTTACACAAATAAAAAAAAAACTTCCAAATTAGGCTATTTCCTTGGTCGCCTTTTACTACACCAGTGGGAAAAAAAAGGGTTGTAGATTATGGACGTAACCACAAGGCAAAGGGTAAAGTCTTTAAAATCACGTGACAATTTCCGGTAGCATATCCGGCGAGAGTTAAGAAAGTGATCGTAAAGTTTGTAATTAATGACGTGTAATTGCCAATTCCAGTGCCATAAGTGGTATAAGTCGGAATATATCATCCCAAAAGGGCAAACTCACCTGCACGTTAGCCACTCGAGACGGAAGAGGTCCGGGTGACCGAATGATGGCGGAATATCCATCCGATACCACACAGACTAGTGATGGGGTGCAGCGTCTCAAGTGGGTACTGTGCTCCCCCCCCCACTCTTGTCCAACGTGGTGAATAAGGGCAAACCTTCCAGGAAGTAGGATCCGGCTGCTTTCTTGAATAGACCTATTTTCAGCAGGGGATAAGGCTAATGTAAAGCACCTATAGCCTATAGCGTAGTCTGCACCCTAGGCTTAGGGTGCAGACTACGAAATATGACGTCGTATCTTCGGACCCACCATTCGACTATGTATAGTATTGCTTGTATTCTTTTAAAAAAAAATAAAAAATGTAGTGTCAGTAGTGGTGCCATAAGTATGACTTATGTATGTATATATTCACGCCTTTTCTCAACGGGGTAGGAAGATACAATATTCTTTCACTTGCTACGGTCCTGACATACGTCTTTCGATTCTCCCACTTTCATCAATCTTCGCATGCATGCTCGTTGGTTTAGAGCACTCTTGAGCTGGCCTTTTTTCAGAATGTCACCGATTTGAAAAGTATGACTTATAATTATATAATTTTAATTATTTAAATTATATGACATGCGAAGGGTTAAGTATTCAGTATCGCTGTGTTAGATTGTATAAGGTATTCTTCAGAAGATTTTTATATACGGTAAAGATGCATTCTGTATTAGGTGGAAGCCACCTTTTCTACATGTCACATATTTATTTGTACAATATTCGTCTGAGTGTGACCAACCTTTTCACTATTTCAGTCGCTAATTACTTTCTACCACTGTTGTATTCCGGTTTCCGGTATTCCGGGTATTGAAAGTTAGTTAAGACTACTTGATTAGTAAATGCTGTAAGCCATTCCTTAGTCCACTGGAGTGGCAATGCATCTGTGCAGGTATCCATTGGCTATCCACTAACAATAAGGTTGTTTATCACTCAGATGTTAGTCTTGTTAGTTGTGACTTTGCATTTAGTATTTAAATAAGGTGTCTTTACCTTCCCGTATCAGATGTTACGCGTGTGCGATAGCATCGGAGAAAGTCAGATGCAGTGTCAGAGATAGGGGACATGTTTGAAATGAAATGAAATGAAATACACTTTATTGTACACCAATTAGCAAAAATAGGAAAAAAATAAATAAAAAGAATCATAGAATTCCCAAGGGTACAATTAGCTGCCTTATCGCCTTTCTACCAGGCAACCATTTTGCAGAGGAAATAATGACCAGTGAGCAAGGGTTAAGGGTGTACGCAAGTTACTAAGAAGTGAAAATATAATATAATAAATATACATTGATATATACACAAACATATATATATATATATACTCTCACATATACTGATATATCTAAATAAATACACAATATATACCCATACATACAGGAACATAGAGAGTAAAGAATAAATAAAATAAGAGCCATACGACGCTAGGAAAAGTAAGTATTAAAGGATAAACATATAATGAGAGACGAAGGTTCTTTCGTTTGCTTGTTCAACGTGTCACAACATTATCCGTGGTAGAGCCAAGCGGCGGCTTTGGTTTCAGCTCTATTATGCTGACCGGGAGATGACCAGAGGCTCGCACCCCCCACCCCTCTCTCAACGCACATGCAGCTCTTGTGGTATTGCAGATGTACGTGGGTGTCGGTTATCACTTACCATCAAATGAGCCGTTTTCTCAATTAATCCCTTTCCTACAATAAAAATATAAACTAGTAAGAAAATACAACCCCTGCTTTCCGACCTTCAAATTTTATTTGGGGGAGGCCTGTGTTGTGCCCGGAGGCCTATGCCCAGCAGTGGACTTCTGATAGGCTGAAATGATGATGATGGATTTTATTGTAACCACCCTGGGTGGTTTGGTTTTACTTAGCTAACTATAGTTGATTAAAGAAAAATATGTACTACTATCTACAAAATTGGTTCACAATCGCTGATTGGACATGCAAAAAAATAGCGATGAATTGAAAACCTTTTCAACATCGGTTGAAATTAATTTCAATTGTTTTAAAAAATCAAGAGTTGTTTTAAGATTGAATAATTGATACGAAGATTGTTTAATATATTAATAATACTAAAATACACAAAAACGTACAAATTATACTTTTTTTCTATAAATTACTTTTATTTTAAATAACCTTCGCAAGTTACTTGTTTATGATGTTTTTTTGTAATGAAATAATGTTCAGCATGCGATAATTCAAGTAATTAAAGATGATTGCATTTTTTAGGGTTTGGAGCCCTTTTAAAGCCTACGCACTCTTTGCGAACGTCTGTCTGTCTGGGTGTATTAGTTTTTCACAAAAATGGTTGAAATTTTCACAAAATGTAGTATTATTACAGCGGTTATAATAACAAATAAAAAATAAATAAATTAATGAGTCCTAATATAAGGTACCTTTTATTTAAGCTTTCCTTTATTTTTAGCTCTTTAGTAATAACTTTACAAGAGTCAAACTAGGTGTGAGATAATTCTAAAGTAAAACCTGAACAAATAATACAAACTGGTCAAGTGTGAGTCGGGCACTGGCTTAGAATTTTTTTTTGTGGTGTGGTTCACGACAATAGTCGAATGGTGGGCTCGAACCTGCGACGTCATGTTTCGCAGTCCGCACCCTAACCCATTAGGCTATTGGCGCTTTATCCCGAATCCCGAACTGAATGAAACAAAACACATTTTTTTTGAGCAAATAGATAGCACAAGTATGTTTTTTGGTTGTACGGAACTCTGTGTGTGCGAGTCCGACTCGATCTTGATCGGTTTAATTATTGTACATTTTACATCACAGATGAATAAATCTTCAAATTGTACCAGATATTTGGTCTCAATTAGTGCCGGTTGATTTGTTAACAATTATGTGTAATCGGTCAAAGATAAAAAAAAGGGGGTCGTGAATTTTTATTGCAGTCAAAGAATGTATAAAAAGTGCGCATACTGCATGTATATAACAAAAGGATCATTGTACGTTATAGTTCGGCAACTGAAAATTTAAAAAGGTAATAATTTTTTTTTAATTTTAATTGTTATTTCTCCTTTGTATCGCTGAATTTTATTACTTTTAGTAAACGAAATATCAAATTCGATACATTTCACGTTGTGATTTTCGTCGATATGGATATTTAGCGCTCACACGTGTTATCCAGAGATAACGTATTCTATGTTAAAGAAATTATTTAATTACAAAAAAAGCCTTATAGAGAAGCTCGAAGAGAAGAAGAGCATCACCCCATCTCACAAGCGCATGCACTACTTCTTCCTTATATCTAAATATATATATATATAAATTGGAATAGATATTGAAGGCGGCCCGCGTAAGTCAGTCTTCAATCAATCAACTACTTGCGAGCCTTATGCTCACGCGCAAGTGCCGTCAGCCTTTGAATAGATAGTTTAGTCGAACAATCACTCAGTCCGGTGATGGGGATTTGAGTGTAGAGTACTTATTCGATTAAATACATCGCCATCAGTCTGTCGTCAGAGCATCAGCTATTATTATTTATTTAATCTATATTGCATTACTTTATATAGAAGGATACAAAAGGCGGATTGAATGCCTATAGGCATTCTCTACCAGTCAACCTGTGGGTGTGGTCAATTTTTTTGGTAGATGTAAAAATAAGTTAGAGAATCATAAATTACAAAACTACTAACTACATTCATTATCATCATTTCAGCCTATCAAAAGTCCACTGCTGAACATAGGCTTCCCCCAAAGATTACCACGAAGCTCGGTCCTGAGCCACCTGCATCCATCGACTTCCCGCAACAAAAAACATTACTAACTACATTACTGATAAATATTTGTACATATATGTACATAAATAAAATCTAATGATATACATAAAATACATACTTTCATACATACATACGTATCTACTAACGTTAAATGCATGAGTTTCAGACGAAGTTGTGTTGTTAAAAAAGATAAAGTTGGCATGCTTACGTTTAAATATTTAAACGTAAGGGATTCCCTCTTGCGCGTCTTTCAATTCAATTACTTAATTTATACTTGTGATTGTTGTACGGTGTCCTATATTTCTTTTCAGGTTAAAATGACAAGAAACATCCTGATTCTCATAGCTAGTGCAATCTGTATCGCCGAGGTATTTATGCATTTAATACGACCGATGCGGTGACTTCTGTATCATATTCCATAGATCGAATTAAATCATTTCTCTTATTAATGTAAAAAAATAAGTAAAGTAGCAGCCTGTTAGTGCCCACTGCTGGGCAAGGGCCTCCTTCCCAAATACGAGTATTCGAATTCGAATACGACTTGAGAAAGTACAAGCCCTCCTGGCAAGATGAGCCGAAACACGGAAGCGTCATCCTATCTCGTAGGTAACGAATCCCCCTGACGATGGAAGCCGAGAGCTTTGACCACCTCTGCTAACAACACCTGCACGTGCACCTTGCTACTACCGGCCTATCTTAGTGCACTTCTGAACATAGCCCCACACCAAGTAAGTGATAGTGCCCACTGCTGGGCAAAGGCCTCCTTCGCAAATACGAGCATCACAGAGGGTTAGGAGCCGAGAAGGGCCCGCCACGCTGCTCCAGTGTGTGAGCGCCCAGACCACTAGGCTACCACGGCTCGATCGCACGTTACTAGTGCCAGCAAATTCTGGTGGATTGCTCCCCGCTCGCCAGAGCCTCGTTAGTTGGATAATTGTATGGATCACGTGTTGGTGATGTCGTTTCGCCTAAGGGTTTTTTTTATATGGAAGGCGGCAAACGAACTAGCGATTCACCCGATGTTGAGTGATTACCGTCGGACCACGTACTTCCACAACACCGGTGGCGCTGCAGGTGTGTTGCCGGCCTTTTAGGGTATTTCCGAGTTGGGTGGGAGGATGAGGTGGAGGATGGGGAGTGGGCCTCCGGTTACCTCACACATCGAACGAAACGGAGAAGAACAAGGTGCCTCTACTTGAAGTCGGTATTCTGCGAGGCCGTGGTACCAACCCGGTCGGCCCGCCCATTTTGAGCCAAGCGGCAGCAAAAACTGGCGCTTGGCGCACGTACAAAATATGAGAATGTGGAATTAGATGGTTAATTCACCCCACTGTTGGTCAACTGATAACAGATGACCTTAACATATTTCCACATGGTCTCAGAGAACCAATGGACCTTCTTTGATATTTATGATAAATTTAACAAATGTTACAAATGTTTAAAATTTAGTAAAAGACTTTTATAGGTAACAGACACCTCTGCATACCCCATCAGAGATTACAGGTGTGAGTTTTTTTTTTTAATCATACACCGTTACTTGACTACAGTCTAACCTTGTGTTAAATGGTGATAAATACTAGTTTCGCCAATCACCTTATTCTTCTTCTATTATATTCTTCTATCTTCTCTACTATTCAGATATCTCTTGGTGTTTTTAAAACTCAATGTTTTCCAGTTATTAAATACATGTACATATTTAATTTCATCGTTTTAATGCTTTAACACTATTTATTTCAGATTATTCAACCACTCCATGGTAAGTATTGGCTTTTAAAAATATTAAATTTTTTTTTTGAAAGGTCTATATGGCACTAAATACCACTTTTTTATTTTAGTGAACGCGCTTTTAGAAGGTACTGTAACAGGTAAGTCTGTTGTTTGATTTTTGCATTTTTAAATATACATTTCACTGGATACTAATATCACAATTTAGTAAAACCAATATTTTATCATATGATTAAAGTTTTTAAATGTGTTATTTTATCTAATACAGATTTAACCAACATCTACTAATATTCACGAAATATAATACTATACTAAAATAGCCTAGTTGTCAGGGCGCTCGCTTAAGCTTCATAGAGCACGTCTGACCAGGGTTTGATACCTGGTGCCGGCACCACTAAAAATGTTTAATAGCAATTTTAAGTGCTGTATTTACCACGTGCTCGGCGGTGATGGAAAAGATCGTGAGGAAACCTGCATGTCTAAGAATATACACACACATATATATATATGAGTGTGTATATATATATATATATATATAGATGCTCATTTATATGCTCTCACGACTGTACTGAAGTATATTTTTTAGTCCCCACAAGCCAACTTTTCACCAGAGCCTTAGTATTCGAGCCAACGACACATGTCGTACGAAAGTTTTCTTTTTTTACGAAAAATCGAACTCGAATCACCTGTTTCGGAGGTAGATCCCCTAACCACTGGACAGTTGTGCATTTCTGTTCCTTCGATCGATTATTGACACGGCAAAGACTATTGCTGGATAATGCCCCATTACGAGGCGAAAACGACCTCGCGTCTTCAATATACGATGCAAACAAGGTTAAATTATAGATTAGTATTTTCCCAAAAAAGCACACCTTTACAAATCCAGTGCCACACAGTATTTGCATGTATAGAAAATTTTAATTGCTAAATAATAATAATATTAATTCCTATGGCAGGTCTGGCTTCGGATCTCGGAGGGATAATTATGCCAGGTATGAAACATTACGCTGCTAGATTAATTTTAATGTTTAAAAAAAATGCGTAAATATAGTCAATTAAAATTGAGATGGCAGTTTTTATAACGCACTGCTAAATCATCTCGTTCTGTACGCGGTAGAGTCAAACCGTGGCTTTCGCTGCTCTCTCAAATATCGTTAAAGGCCGGCAACGCACCTGCAGCCCCTCTGGTGAGTACCATCAGGTGAGCCGCTTGCACGTTTGTCCCCCTATACCGGACCATAAAAAAAAAACGAAAGAGTAACATAATAACATGTATTTAAGTATTTATTTGTGCATTGTTCACAGGCGCAATACCTGGCGTAAACGTAGAAGGTACGTATCAGTCTTAAATTAAAATTTTAATTATTTGGGATCATCCTTGTCAGGTCTTACCTTTTCCGTCCCTTACAGCACCCGTGGGCAAATGGTCCGGCGAATTCTTACGCCGATATCACACGACCATCTGCACACCAGCACAGTGGCATCCCGATGTATTATAGTAGCTATGAGTCTTGTCGTCGTGTGGAGTTTCTGTTCGTAGTGGAGCAAAGCGGCGGCTTACGCTACTGCCCGAATGGGTAGTACCACTACCTCGCAGTGCAGGCAACCCTCCCATCCCACAAATATCCTTTGAAGCCTGCTGCTTCGCTGGTGTTGGGGGTGTACGTGGTAATCGGTGATCATTTACCATCAGGGGAGCCCCTTGCTCGTTTGCCCCCTCGCTTACAATCGAAAGAAATTCCGTGTAATATGATCGAAGCGTCAATCTTTTGCAATAAATAAAATTATATCAATCATATAATTTTACTTAAATTTCGAATAAGACTGGCTACTAGTTTTCAAACGATAAGAGTCAAAGTGATGTCAGCTAACCAATGGTTCTGTTTTGGGCGACGACAGAGGCAGTAGGGGGTACTTTGGCCCCAGGAGCGACGAAATAGAAACAGCACTGTAGATCGAACAGTAAGTAAGAACAATTTTCTTCATATTTCATCTGAGTACCATGAGAGCCGTGGGGTCAGAGCGCTCGCGTTAGTTTCATAGAGCCCGAGTGACCTATCCATGGTCTGATCATCTCCGGCACCACTAAAATTGTTAATGACAATTTTAAGAGTTGTATTTACCACGTGCTCGACGGCGAAGGAAAATATCCTGAGAAAACCTGCATTTCTGAGAAATTAAAAAAAAAATATTTCGAGGACATGCGAAGCCCCCCAACCCGCACTGGAGCAGCGTGGCCGGCCCCTTGCGGCTCCAAAAACCCTCTCAAACGTTTGAGGGGGCCTTTGCCCAGCCGTGGGCACTCAGAAGCTGCTACTTTACCTACTTTTACCATTATGTTCTCTGCATACACGAATCCATTTTTTTTTATTATATAGATAGAGCACAGGTAATGCTGCTCTAAATATAAGTCTACAGAACTTGAGTTCTGCGTCAGTTCAGTTCTTTTTGTAGTTATTGTAATGTTGGTAGTACGTAATATTTTGTATTTTATTTAGACATAATAATAATTAAAATTAAGTAATGATATCATGTATTCACTGGGAACTGTACACACTAGAAATGAAACTATTGTTTTCGAATTTAATAGCGTTTAATTTTTAGTTTTTTCATCGCGCCGTCTGCTTTACTCGAGTTCTAATATTTTTAAGTGCGGGATTAAATCATACCAACATTATAAAAATAGCAAAACACTGAATATATGTCTGGGTCACAGATATAATATAACAATAAACCACCTCCTTTAGACGAATTCACGCTGTTTTAATATATTTTAACTGCTAGTCAGCAGAGGGTGAAGGGGGTAATATATTATGCGCATAAAACATATAAAGAGCCGAGGTAGCCTAGTTTAGTTTCATAAAGCGCGAGTGACCGGGGTTCGATCCCCGGTGCCGGCACCACAAAAATTGTTAATAGCAATTTTAAGTGTTGTATTTAACACGTGCTCAGCGGTGAAGGAAAACATCGTGAGAAAACCTGTATGTCTGCTAAATAATAAGAATTTTATTTCGAAGATATGTGAAGCCCGCCACCCGCACTGGAGCAGCGTGGCCGGCCCCTTGCGGCTCCAAAACCCTCTCAAACGTTTGAGGGGCCTTTGCCCAGCCGTGGGCACTCAGAAGCTGCTACTTTACCTACTTTTACCATTATGTTCTCTGCATACACGAATCCATTTTTTTTTATTATATAGATAGAGCACAGGTAATGCTGCTCTAAATATAAGTCTACAGAACTTGAGTTCTGCGTCAGTTCAGTTCTTTTTGTAGTTATTGTAATGTTGGTAGTACGTAATATTTTGTATTTTATTTAGACATAATAATAATTAAAATTAAGTAATGATATCATGTATTCACTGGGAACTGTACACACTAGAAATGTAACTATTGTTTTCGAATTTAATAGCGTTTAATTTTTAGTCATCGCGCCGGCTGCTTTACTCGAGTTCTAATATTTTTAAGTGCGGGATTAAATCATACCAACATTATAAAAATAGCAAAACACTGAATATATGTCTGGGTCACAGATATAATATAACAATAAACCACCTCCTTTAGACGAATTCACGCTGTTTTAATATATTTTAACTGCTAGTCAGCAGAGGGTGAAGGGAGTAATATATTATGCGCATAAAACATATAAAGAGCAGAGGTAGCCTAGTTTAGTTTCATAAAGCGCGAGTGACCGGGGTTCGATCCCCGGTGCCGGCACCACAAAAATTGTTAATAGCAATTTTAAGTGTTGTATTTAACACGTGCTCAGCGGTGAAGGAAAACATCGTGAGAAAACCTGTATGTCTGCTAAATAATAAGAATTTTATTTCGAAGATATGTGAAGCCCGCCACCCCGCACTGGAGCAGCGTGGCGGGCCATTCCTGGCTCCTAAACCCTCTCTTATACCCGTATTTGAGAAGGAGGTCTATGCCCAACAGTGGGCACTCATAGGCTGCTAGTTTTACTTTACTTTAAAACATAATAAGAATGTTTTAATAAGAATGGTGATATTATTAATGTCAATACTAGGATAACCATTTTAGTGGATCCGGAGATCGAACCCAGGTCACTCGCTGTATGAAACTAAAGTGAGCGCCCCGACCACTAGGCTACCACGACTAATATTGATTAATACTAGGCTTTTCCATTTGTTACAGGTAAACTTGTTAATAAATCAAAAGTAATTAATGCTACAATAAAGAACAAATTGAATGAAGCTCTTTGATTTTTATTTATTATGTCCTCCCTTCTATCCCATTATCTCTTGACATCTTGTAATAGAAATTCTGAGAAAACGAAAATGAGAAGTTGAATGGTACGTTGTGAGTACAGTCAATTACTTTTAAGGGTTGTATATTCAAAGGAGTGGATATTCAAAAATTCCGTTGTGCCCCATGGGGCAAAACGGCACAATTTGCCCCAAAGGCACAACGGCACATTGTAATAAGTAAATACCCACAAGGCAGCCGACATGTATATTATAAAAAAAATACGTATAGGTACATATTATACGTGGTATAGCCAAGCGGCGGCTTTTGCTGCTGCTCGAATGGGTCGGATCGACCGGGGTGATACCACGACCTCAAAAAATACCGGCGTGAAGTAAGCTACACTCACCAAACGAAGCACTGGTGTTTTTTTTTATAGAAGAAGGGGGCAAACGACCGTGCGGCTCACCTGATGGTAAGTGATCACCGACGCCCACGAACATCCACAACACCATAGGAGCTACAGATGCGCTGCCGGCTTTTATTGTATGTAGATGTACAAGATGCCTCTTCTTCGTGAGACCGTGGTACTAAACCCGGTCGAGCCGGTCCTTGTCTCTACCATGTTCAGACCCCGCTATGCAATTGTACTGTATGAAGAACTATAAGACAAATTATAAGATAAAAATTTACTTAATTTGTAGTCATTACATAATTTGATATTATCACACTTCGTTAATAACTTAATTTAAATATATATATATAATAACAGTAAAAGATTAATGAAAAAAAAAAAACTACTCGCTTACTGCCCGTCCGCTGCGCACGGACACCGGGGGCCGACTGAAAATCAGCGCTGCGACACCTCGTGGCTCATGCCGAGACGGTCCTTTCCGCCGCTTCATCACAACACACACAAATTCCTTGTGATACATTCACTTTTTTTTTATAGCACAATTTATTTATTTTTAATTTCCTTTTTTCATCTTCTCTTTCATATTCATAGTTTGTTTTATTTATTTTTTCTTGATTTGTTATTTTATAATTGTTATGTATCACCATATCATGTGCTGTGTTTAGATGTAAGTGAAGGAATAAATGTCTTTATGTCTTTATAAATGTCTTTTTAAGACTATTGATGTTTATAGAGAGAAAGCAGTTACCAAAAGTTTACGATTATGCCTCTAAATCATTTTTTTTTACGAGCTTTCGATTACGAGGGCGGTGGGACCAGGTCCCAACCGTTGCAGGTTAACTTGACAAAACACCTGCATTGATTTTTTTTTAATTTAAAATTACGGTTAACTTTCTTTTTTTTGAATACGCTATCGAATCGGAAACGAACAAAGGACCTACACCATTTACATTTCATACACCAGTCAATTCGCTGGATAGGCTTCCGACCTTTTGATAATCATTTTAATATTTAAAATGGCTGCCTACATAGCGCTTAGGGCAAGTTGTTACGTTGAAAAAGGTTCACAAGTTTTTAAGTTAAAAATTCAAATCAGCGAAATATGTTTTGGTTTTATTTTTATCGATACTGCTAATTCTGATTGTTTGTAAGAGTTTTTGTTTAACTTGCGTTTTTCGGTTATGGTATTAAAATATAAAGTTGAGATTATAATTTGTTTTGTGGTATTTAATATGCTTTTTATTTAATTTGAATGCTTTAAAATTAAATTATGTTTAAATAAATAGGTTTATGTGACAACAACGTTTCACTGATGTTGTTGAAACTTTTTTAAAATGTTCCTTTTCATTCCAAAAGTGCTATAGGCTATTTAGAGCCATGGTTGCCCATCAAGGCGTTCAATTTAGTTTCATAGAGCGTGACTGACCAAATTTTAAGTGCTGTATTCACCACGTGATCGGCGGTGAAGGAAAATATCGTGAGGAAACCTGCGTGTCGGAAAAAAAATATTTCGTGAATGAATACAGTGGAAACCTGCAGACCCGCGCTGGAGCGGCGTGGTGGGCTCTTGGGGGTTCCAAAACCCTCTCAGATATTTTAGAAGGAGGTCTTTGCCCAGCAGACTGCTACTTTACTTTACTATAGGCTATTTCAATATCCTACTTAACAACTGGTGACAGACTCCTTCTCTACCCCGGAGTTGTCTGGGCAGGTACCACCCTCTGCGGCCAATAAGTGGTGCAACTAATGTTGTGTTTTGATTTTATTTATTTTATTTTATTTTGTTAGGTATAGAGCAGGGATTGCCAAAGTGGTCGACATAAACGAGAACTGATTTTGGGGGTTGACGAGGTCTAAAAATCGACCCCTATTAATTAAGACAAGTTCTTATTTGAAACTTTGGAGATACTGTATAAGTTTTGTCACGTGTACCAACTTGTTATAAGACTAAAATTTTAGTAGGAAGTATCATTGTTGTAATTTTTTACGTAATTTATGTTAACAATTATTAATTGCATTTAGTGAACTATAGGTCCATTTATTTTATTAAATTTTGATGAGAAAATTGGTAATTATTTAGTATCAATAGGAAAAAAAAACTAGAAATAGGATTTTTAAAGTAATTTGTCCATGGGTATTAACTGATACCTCACGATACCTGATCGTGAGGTATCAGTTAATCTTGACCAAAATAGTTTGGGAATCCCTGGTATAGATAGTCTTTATAATTGGGCAGTGAGGCATTCTATCTCCAGCCCACAGGTGTAACATCGCATCTGTAACCATCCATCGATTAAACTCGTTTGCAGGTGTCCACGCTGCAGTAACCATCAGGTGAACCGTTAGGTCGTTAGTCAATCCAGATCCGATAAAAAAAATACATATCTCAGCAACTGAGCTCCTTTTAGATTTCATTCAAACCGCAACTATTGAAATTTCGAATCACATTTATCACATTCAGCTGATGTGGTGTAACTGGATATTTTCGATAACTATTCTCAAGCTAGAAACTTTTCCATATATCTTCAAACTGCAATTCTGCCATTTGCAAACATCATGAATCAATATGAGGGAATATGAGCTCCGTGGAAATATTCGTACGTCCGCCATTTTGTTTTCGTAATACAAAGTAATATTGTTAGGGAACGCGGGATTAGTAATAAAAAAAAATCTTATTTAACCAGTGTGGAACAGTTATCTAGATTATATATCTCTATTATTCTTAAATTTTATTTTTAAAATAATATTATTCGTTTTGTTTTTATTCTTTTATTCTTTATAAAAAAATTCTGTTGTCTCGCGAAGGCAGTTTAGATATACAAATTGCACATGGACAAACACCCAGACTCGGAACTTATTATTTGTCGTCCATACAAAGACTAGTCCCGTGCTGGAATCGAACCCGCGAACCACTACGCCACCGAGCCGTCGTATAGCAAAACACCTGCTACGTCTATCTCACCACCCCACGGGTTGACTGGCAGAGAATGCCAACAGGCATTAAGTCCGCCCTTTGTCCCCTCATACTTTTGAGCATAGTAAAGCCAAGCGGCGGCTTTAGCTGCTGCTCGAATGGGCCGGCTCGACCGGATTGATACCACGGCCTCGTTAATTAGAGGCATCTTGTGCTTCTGCGTTTCGTTCGGTGAGTGAGGTAACCGGAGGCCCTCTCCCACTCTCCATACCCCTCCTCATCCTCCCTCCTATCTCCCAAATACCCTTAAAGGCCGGCAACGCTGGTGTTGCAGGTGACGGTAATCACTTACCATCAGGTGAACCGTTTGCTCGTTTGCCGCCTTTCCCAAAAAAAAACCTTTTTTTCCGTTGATGGAAATGCTTTATTCATACCCCGTTGCTGGCCGGGAGGCCAGCTAAATGGGTTATGTCGGACTCGGATCTCGGAAGGAGAAACATACAGACTAAAACCATCCACGTCGCTGTTGGCCCGGAGGCCTTTACAGCTTCGCCGGTAGAACTCGCGATTAGGAGGCTCGTGAGTGAAAAGATGCATTATTGGTGCTGGCTGCTGCAGTGCTATGGTCTGACCGGCTTAGGTTACCAGCGATATGGGGGAGGGGGGTTCATTAACTACTAAGCGTGCTCCCTTTTATAGAGCCGTGGAAGCCTGCCGTGGCTTATTCCCCTAAGTCGCCACTTACGACACCCACGGGAATAAATGGGTGGGGGTGGGGTGGAGGGGGAGAGCAGAAACTTACGCCGATACACACATTCTATTCAATTGATAGATAAAAGAAATTGCCTTCGAGAGGAAATACGGCGTTTAAGATCAAATTTAAATTCATAAACGGAAGTTGTTTGTACGTCACTGGTCTCCCTCAGGTCGCATTAAAATTCATTGGAGCAACTTCGACTGTATTCAACGCGCACGGCCCGGGACGAGCGCCTGGAATGTTTAATTGTGACGCTTACTCCGTTAGTTGGGTGCTTGTAATGATTCCCGTAACTTTGAACTGGAGCAAATATTATTTGCTTAGAGAAATACAAAGCCGTGGTAGCCTTGTGGTTTGGCCGGTCTTTAAGGATATTTGGGAGATGGGAGGGAAGAGGAGAGGAATAGGGAGGGGGTGTGGGCCTTCTGTTACCTCACTCACCGAACGAAACGCAGAATCACAAAATGCCTCTACTTCACGACGGTATTCTGCAAGGCCGCCGCTTAGCTCTACCACGCTAAAAACTCGCTTTAATTTAATAGCACGCGTGTGACCTAGGTTCTATTTCCGGTGCCGGCACAACTAAAATTGTTAGAAGCTATTTTAGGCGCAAACTTAAGCAAGTGCCGCACCCGAACAAGGAACGTGGCGTAATATTCCCAGCTCCTTAGTTCTCTCACAAATATTTGAGAGAAGGCCTTTACCCAGCAGTTGGCATTTCAAGCTACTAAAGTACCTGCAAGTCACATTATACAAATCATAATATATCTATATAACTCGCTGGTCCAGCAGACGTTGTTCTACCGAGAATTAAAATGTATTAATAACTCGAACAAAGCACTACCTATGGAGTCTTATGTAATTTCCTTTTTTACCCCGTACCAACAGACGAGGTACGTCCGTTACCTCGTCTGTTGGTACATTTGGACGCCAATGATGATATTTTTCACTTTTCCAATAGAAACTCCTCGACCCTCTTGGATGTGTTCAAACATTTCATAAATATTTATATGAACATATGCTGGTTTTGTAGAGCGCGAGTGACCTGTGAACAATAAAATAGTTAAAAGTAATTTTAAGTGCTGAATTTACTACACGCTCGGCGGTCATAGTGAGGAAACCTGCATGTCTGCGTAATATTATACCGAGGACGCGCGAAGTCCGACAATCCGCTTTGGAGCAGCGTGGCGGACCCTTACCTTTTGACTTTAAAATCCTTCTCAGATATTTGACAAGGATGCCTTTGCCCTGCAGTGGGCATTTACAGGCTTCTACCTTTTATATTCTTACGATGTCTGACCCTAAAATTGTTAAATAGCGTGTGACGTAACGCAGGGTGCGCGCCGATTGGCGGGATAGCTCAGGTTGCCCGCACCCCGCGACACTCTTAGTTTTTACCAACTGACTATTTGTTTTGTATATGAAAACGAAACAAGTATTTTCTGACCTGTTTGCCCCATAATAATGGTAGCCCGAGTTAACTATGATATCAGGACCTCTAACTTCTCAGTCCCCCGTGACCACGGCTGATGTAAAGCACGACGTATAAAAATAGTCACATTTTTCATATTTTTTGAAATTGCCAAAACCTGATTTCCATTTTAACAGATACTCATACTACATGAGAAAATCAAGAAATGTAATTTATGATTTGGAATAATGTACTAATTTCTCTTGAATGTCCCTGTTTTGTTACATCTTACAGTCTATAAAAAGATACAACAAGTGGTTTACTGTTTTAGTACGGATGAATTTTAAGAATCAAATTATTTCTCTCCACTTAGAAACACCCTTACTTATTTTTGTTTTCATTTGATAGAGGTAAAAATCTATCAGTCCACCTCATGGTAAGTGGCTACTGCAGCCCATCATCATCATCATCATCATTCACACATCAGCCTATCACAAGTCCACTATTGAACATAGACCTCCGCTAAAATTTGCCATATATCTCGGTCCCGAGCAACCTGCGTCCATCGACTTCCCGCTACACTGCGCATAGCACACATCCAAACAACTTAAATCGAATAGGTTACAGATGCGTTGCACCGCTGAGGACTAAGAGATAATGCCTCACCGCACATAATTATGCTGACTCTTTATACCAGTGATTCTCAAAGTGGTCGATAGCCGAGCACAAATACGTACAAGATGAAAAACTCGGCAAGTCAAAAATTATGTCAAATTTCCCTGTACCAACCTGTAAAAGTAAAGTAAAGTAACAGCCTGTAAGTGCCCACTGCTGGGCAAAGGCCATCTTCTCAAAATACTAGTATCGGAGAGGGTTTAGGAGCCGGGAAGGACCCGCCTCGCTGCTCCATGGCGGGCTTAACATATCCTCGAAATATATATTTTTTTTTATTATGTCTTAGACATGCAGGTTTCCTCACAATGTTTTCCTTCACCGCTGAGCACGTGGTGAATAAAACACTTAAAATTGTAATTAACAATTTTAGTGGTGCCGGCACCGGGGATCGAACCCAGGTCACTCACGCTCTATGAAACTAAAGTGAGCGCCCTGTCCACTAGGCTACCACGGCTCTCCTGTACCAACCTGTACCAACTTGTTATAAATATGACTAATATTAAAATAATATTTCCTACTAAAGTAAGACGTATTATTGTAGTACTTTTAAAAAAAATTACTTAATTTGCATTAATAATTATTATTTACACTTGAATTTTATGTCTATTTATTTTGATGAGAAAATGATGTCAAGTTTACTCACTTAACCAACCGCAAAGATTGAAAATTGGTAAGTTTTTTGTATCAATAGAAAAAGAAACTAGAGATAGTATTTTTAAAGTAATTTGCTGCTATGGGGGTCTGAGGTAGCAGTTCATTTTGAAAAAGGGGTCTATTGCCCAAAATATTTCAGAATCCCATCTCTTTACCTTTCAGATCAGACATCAGTGATTGCACCCGAACCGCTGTAGAAATGGCTTGGTACCGTTATGTACCACGCATGTTAGTCATTCGTTGAAAATATACGCCATGGATGCAGAACACGTCATTTGTTTAAAATATATCATCACGTGTGATCACAATTTATGGGGATGAAGGCATTGTGAGCCTCCGGGCAATACCCGATATAGTTCTCTTATCGACAAAACGAATGTGAAATTCCCTGAGCCGAACTACGAACTTTGCACATTTGCTTCAGTTAAAACTTCCTTTTATCGTTGAACTCTTTTCTTATATTGTTGTCGTTTACATGAACCCAACATTAATATGTCCGAAGTCTGAAAGTCAGAAGAAGGTTTACAAGACAAAAACAAAAATTAAAAAAATGTACCAGAGTCATAAGTAGCTCGGGATTTAATCTTCGATCAAAGCATGCATAAGTACAGAATAATACAATGACAAACAACGCAGTACAAATAAGTAGGTTGGGTATGTAAACCAAGAGTAACCTCGGTGACGTGATCACGTGATCTACCTAGACTAGCTCCGTCGACAGAGTCGTGTTTGCCTCAACGACCCACTTCCCCACATATCCTTAAAGGCCGGCAACTCACCCTGCAGCTCCTCCGGTGTTGCAGACGTACGTGGGCGTTGGTAATCACTTACCACCGGGTGAGCCGCTTGCTCGTTTTTCCGCTTACCCATAAAATAAAAAACTAAAGAGTCGGATTAGAGTTTGATGAGATGATTGCTATGAGAGTATTTTTTTTATAGTGAGCCCAGAATTCATCACGTAAATCATAAACCTTATTCCCATACGCTTTTGTTCGAAAAAAATTTTTAATAGGAAAGATGACTTTTAATATACTGCAACACCAGAGTAGCTGAAGGTGCGATCAAATGTCAATTCAAATTCAAATGTGTCAGGTCTAAAATATCTAGACCAGTGTTCAAAATGTTCCTTTCGAGTAGTCTTCAACGTGGTAGAGCAGAATACTGGCGTGAAAGTATCTCGTGCTTTTGCGTTTCGTTCGGTGAGTTAGGTAAACGGTGGCCCAATATTTTAGTGGTGCCGGCACCGGGAATCGAACCCAAGTCACCTGACCTTATTTTCTTTGTTTTTATCCAATTTAAGAAACTCTTTTAACTATGATAGTTTGAGACAATTTATCATTGCCTTCAATTCGATTTTCAACAACACTCCATCCTACAGATAAGTTACTCGATTTTCGGTAAAGTAACTGTTCTCCAAGTTGGAAGGAAAACCCGCAAATTTGCACTTTACCTTCTAACGTTAATTACCAGAGGTAAGTTTCACACGTTTCGTCTTTAGCTGTTAAAGTGGATGTTAATTTTACCTTGGAAGTTTATAATGTTTGTGACGGTGATGTAGAATACAATTTAGATACTATATTCGAATTATAATTTGAGTAAAACGTCAAAATTGTTGTAATTTAATTAGCTTTATCCGTTAACTTTAAGCGGGTTAAGAGATAGATATGCTAAGACTTGCAGAATTCCTAAGACATTCTTCTTTTCATTACTATTTCTATTTTTATGATCTCCAGATCCCTGCTAGACTCGCTGGCAAGCCCACAGTACTTTCAAGACAGTCTCTTGAAAAGCTTCGATCGAAGACTTTACTCCTTTTCGCAAAAATTAAGCTTCGTGCAAACTTGGTTGGACGAATCCCGCCAATTTGCTGTACCAAAGCCAAGCAGCGACTTTTGCTGCCGCTCGAAAGGGCCGTTTAGACCGGAATATTACTTACTACGAGCTCACAGAATACCGGCGCGAAGTAGAGACATCTTGCGCTACTTCGTTTCGTTCGGTGAGTGGGGTAACCGGAGATCCGTTCTTCATCCTCCATCCTCATCCTCCCATCCAACTCTCAAATATCCTCAGAGGCCGGCCCCGCACCTGGATCTCCTCTGGTGTCGCAGAGGTGAGCTCGTTGTCATTTAGCTTTTTCTCACAACTCTCTGCGATCTTAAAAACAATTTCAATTTATAAAGAGCACATTTATGTGACTCTCACCAGCATATAAGTAGTCATAGTAAGCGTGGTAGAGCCAAGCGGCGGCTTTAGCTGCTGCTCGAATGGGCCGGCTCGACCGGATTTGTACCACGGCCTCGCAGAATACCGGTGTGAAGTAGAGGCATCTTGTGCTTCTGCGTTTCGTTCGGTGAGTGAGGTAACCGGAGGCCCACATCCCCTCCCTACTCCCCTCCTCTTCCCTCCCTTCTCTCAAATATCCTTAAAGACTGGCAACGCACCTGCAGCATCTATGGTGTTGCACATGTATGTGGGGTCACCTGATGGTAAGTTATTACCGTCAGGTAATAACTTACCATCAGGTGAACCGCTTACTCGTTTGCCGTATCTTCCATAAAAAAAAATATATCGGGGCAACAAAGTTTTTTAATTGATCCATTATATTAAGCTGCAGTAACATTTTTGTATATATATTTTTGGTTTCCTTGCAGGGTTCCGTCAAATTCTGATTTTGATAGGTTTCCCATTCCGTCGAGTTCTAAAAGTACGGCTGTCTTAAAAATGACTGACGCCTCCGACGGCATTTTATACACAGCAATCACTTCAATTAGATTTTCTTAAACGCCTTTCCTTTTCCGTTTGGCTGTTGGGAGTAAAGAATAGCGCCAACCCTCTCTGACCATGGGTGTCGTAAAAGGCGACTAATGGTAAACATTTATATTAGGAGATGGGCAGCAGCATCTACCTGCACTAGAACAAAAAAAAAACAAAAAAACTGCCTTAGCTACCAACCCGCTCGCCAGGCGTGGCAACTAAGTCAAACCCCCTCATGATGAAACGCCTAACTCCATAATATAACCCAACAATCATAGTGGAAAAATATTATGCGAAAAAGCGGTAAATCGATGGAAGTTTCTCACATGAACAATAAATGCAGAAAAAATTACGAAATCAGAAAAAAAAAACAACTTTTATAAATTGTGACGTTATTTACGTCGAGACCAGTGCGAGAGATTTATTAGCTTAATTGTAGTAACTATATCAGTTACAGTTACAGGGCAAATAAGTCAGATCGAAGCTTCGGGCACTTTATTACGACGTCCGTCGAGCGATTTGTGAAAAGTTCAAGTCAAAATTTATGGGGCTTTACTCGTTTCTTGATCCACAAAAAATATTACTTCTTAGTAAAAGCTACTTATTTTAAAATCCGATGTATATTTAAAGTGGTTATATATCGGAAGTGGTGGCAATAATGAAGGAAAGGGAATGAAAGTAAACGTTAAAGCGTGGTAGCGCTTCAAGCGTGGTAGAGCCAAGCGGCGGCTTTAGCTGCTGGTCGCAGAATACCGGCGTGAAGTAGAAGCATCTTGTGCTTCTGCGTTTCATTCGGTAAGCGAGGTAACCGGAGGCCCACATCCCCTCCCTATTCCTCTCCTCTTCATTTCATTTCATTTGTGGTGGGCGACGGTAAGCACGTACCATCAGGTGAACCACTTGCTCGTTTGCCGTCTTTTCCATAAAAAATAAAGTTAATAAGACAACGTTTATGGTGTTTGAAACAGAGGGGAGGATGACGGTAATAATGAATTTGTTTACTTAGGAACAATGTTTACGAGAGATGGAAGGTACGAATGTGACATTGAAAAGAGAGCGATGGCAGGTAATATGGTGAATGGGGCATTGCATACATTTATGAACAGCCAGACATATCTCACAAAGCTCGTTTGGCTGTGCATAGAGTGGTATTGGTACCAACACTAACATATGGAAGCGAAAGCTGGGTATGGCAGAAGAGGCATGAAAGCAGGATAAATGCAGTAGAAATGAGAGCGTTGAGAAGTATGATTGATGTGAAGATAACTGACAGGGTTCGAAATAATGTGATCAGAGAGCGTTGTGGCGTGAAAGACGATGTAGTGACACGAATTGAGAAAGGGATGCTGAGCTGGTTTAGACAAGTGGAGAGGATGAATCAAGGTAGGTTGACGAAACAAATAAATGAGGCGAGTGCAAGTGGAAGAGGATTGTCTCTGCCTACCCTGTTGGGAACAAGGCGTGAATATATACATACATATATATATTTAAAACAAACATAGTCAAATTCTTTAAGCGATGGAAGAAGCTAACGTAACGTAAAGAGTGTCAACTTATGCAGCAGAACTATGATGGTATAGATATGATATGAATGATATACACGTGAGGGTCAGCAAGCTGAATAGGTGATGGCCCAGCCGCATAGCTCGCAAAACTGACAACCGCTGAGGAAGCAAGGTTCTCCAGTGACGAGCTAGTACATGCAAACGCAGTGTAGGTTTACCCTCCCCTAGATAGATAAGCGACCCGCACAGTAATGGCTTTAAGACAAATTGAAATGAATGAATAGATAGTTAATTCGAATCATGATACTTTAAAGATCCTTATATTAAATATTATTAAATTACAGATGTGGTCCTCACGTAGCACATTCAAGCCGCCGAATTAAAAAAAAAATATTTTGTAACATTTAGCTGTTTCATGCATTTTTCCTATTAATAGTACATAGGGTGCGGGACGAGCGAGGAAAAAACGCGACGAAGATTGAAAACCTCAATTATGTCATTCATCTAATTCTATCTTCCGGAGAGGCGAATAGTTGGGTGCGAACCGTTACGCTGAGCTATTCTAAAAGGAAATTAATAATCACTGCCTACCCAAATGGTGAAGGGCGTGAGTAACCCGAAGGCATTTCACCTTCATTAAGTAAATACACTACAAGAGACAAACTTACAACCGCAAAATGTAGAATAATTTAATGTTCCGGAAATCGCTTCATGTCAATTCATATATGTGAATGGCGGAACTGGAGTGTTGAGGAAGAAGTTTCTCGCACGGAAAAGCCTTTTAGAAAAAAATAGGTGCGAAAATATTCTTTCATATTTCCGCTGACTGTGCGATTCCCGAGGTTATCGAAAGCTCTGTTGTGGAGAAGCTTAGTTCATACCAGTGGTTTATTGTCTTTTGTTCTATTTCGTAAAAGTGCACGTCCTGTAAAAATTGTTTTTGTTGAGTTGGAATGGGGTGACGAAGAGCTGATTAGTCCTCATGATGGTGAGCGGTTACTGCAGCTCATGGACACCTGCAAAGAAATGCAATGGAAGAAGAACGGTCTTCTTTGAGGACCAAGATGTAATGCTTCTCGGCCTGTTATTACGAGGCTGGCTCTCTACCTTTTAAACCGGAACACGACAGTGGTTGTACCACTGATTGGTTGAGGGAATGGATGAAGGTGTAATATCTCCAGTATGGTAAATATGTAATATGTATTATTGCACTGACCGCAAGCGCAAGTGACCAGGGTTCGATCCCCGATACCGCCACGACTAAAATTGTTAATTGCAATTTTAAGTGCAGTATTTACCACGTGCTCTGAGGTCAAGGAAACCTGCATGTCTGAGAAGTAATTTAAAAAAATATATTATTTCGAGGATATGTGAAGCCCGCCAATTCGCACTGGAGCAGCGTGGCGGGCTATTTGAGAGGGAGGCCTTTGCCCAGCTATGGGTACCGACAGGCTGCTACTTTAAATAACAGTAACAGACTTAGGTTAATTACGAAGTAAATTTGAAAAATTTCAATTTGAAATAAACTCTTTAATAACTTTTTAATTGGAACTGAAACGATTTTAATCTAATCTAAATAAATGAATATTTTTTATTTTATAAACTTCATATACATGAAAATGTATATAGGCGGACTTAGTGCCAGAAGCATTCTCTACCAGTCTAAATAAATTTAAGTTAAAAAAAATAAAATGTATAAAATTAGTTAGTACAATTAATTTAACTACTTCATCATCATCATCATCATTTCAGCCTATCAGAAGTCCACTGCTGAACATAGGCCTCCCCCAAATTAACTACTTGCTTTTATATAAATAAACTGAGCATATTTCAAAAATACTGTAAGTACCTTTTATATATCCAGTTATTATATTTCATGTTTAATAAACAATTCTCCGATATTGCACAAAGCCGAGTTCTGTGCTTAGTTGAAATTTCAGGACACCCAATTCTAAATATTATATTCTTATCTTCAGCGTGGGAAATGACGCGCGAAGCGACACAATCTCGCCGTTGAATAAATTAAGACAGACTTGAACATGGACGTACAGTTTATAATTCACCACGTGGAATGTTCTGAGGAACTGTTCGGAATGATCCCGGTCGCTGAGTTTCACCATCCTACAACGCGACAGTACACCAAGTTCCACCAATACCACCTAGATGGTTGGCATTCCACCACAGTGCGTTTTCTGTCACGCGGACGAAAGGACGGGAATCGTTGGAGGGTTTAACAAAGACGTAAGTGTTAAAACGCCTTAAAAACGCAAAAATACAACAAAGTCTACGAGAATTACCACACAGAGCACTCCATTACGAGCTTCCTTTGACATACGTTGCGCGTGTTCGTTTCGTTTGATCATTGCACGTACGTGATGCAACTCAATTGTGACCTCAATTTTCCGGAACTCTATTGCCAATGATACAGCAGGTAATTCAAGTGCTATTCAGCTTTTAATTGGATCCATGAGAAACAGCCAAGAGACCAGAGTTGTTATTAAAACATACTATACTTCTTCATGTTTTCTTTTCTTTTCAAAATGGAGTATCGCCCTGCTCGGTGGAGCGGAAAGTCGTTGGATGTCGGTGGTTTTCTTAAACCGTGGTGAGCCTATGTTGGCAGCAGTGGACTTGAGATTTTTTTGAAGAATTAAATAATTTAAAATGAACCCGCTATAACTTAACAGAAATTTGAGCATCTAATGACTATAGGTTCTCTAACAGACTTCAGACAGATTCTTTAAGTAATCCGGTGGTTGGTTACAGTGGAGCTGGAGGACAGGTTCTCTTTCAAGATCTTTACAACATGCAGATCTTAAAAAACTAACAAATTTAATGGATGTAGTATGTTCATCGCTCAGGATGCTGTAGCATCTAGTGATTCCATATAGCATATGATGCATACATTTCTCCGAACCGGCAGTTCACTGAATATTCTGTTTGCGTATGTTTTCTAATCAAACTGCGCAGCGCCGGGGTGTTAAGTAAATATCGGTACGTGTACCGCTCGTCATGAGATAAACAAATATTGACAATATTTTCAAATGAAATACCTTCGCGGCTGTGTAAGATGCTCAATTAAATTACACATAAATAATAAGTAAAGGATTACAGTTTAATATAACAAGGTTAATAATGTAAAAGTCTTTCTGTAACATCCCTTCGACTAATATGTCGATAAACCTAGTTCTGCCGCATATCTCTATAAAGCGAAGTAACATTGAGCATAGCCTGTTGAGCAGCTTTTATCAGAGATAAGAAAGGGAGTTCATATTGCATTGTCATCGAGTTCTGAGCAATGTTTGAAGTTCGGGAACTTAGTTTAAAATCGATTACAAATTTTATATCGTACGGACAAACCAATCAGCAGACAGACTCAATTAAAACGTGGTAATAAAAAACAGTATTTGTATGAAGATTTAACGAATGCTAACGAGGTATTCCATTTTAGTCCTTAAGCATGTTATGCTTAAGGACTCAAATAGAATCTGGGTTACAGTTACAACTTATCCTCTATTGGGCTATGTGCTCGTTAATTACAGTTTAATAGAAAAAAAAAAGTTTTTTATGAAACAAAACTTTTTTTCGTTGACAATTGGAGGTGTAAGCACCTCTGCCCACCACAAAAGACAATACGGGTGTGAGTTTATACGAAATATTGTGATGACGTTAGAAGCTTTGACACGTACTCAGTTTATAACCTTTTCCTAATAGCAAACTAGAACATAAAAGATAGGCGTTAAATAATGTATAGGTGATGTGTCGTTTATCGTGTCATATTTCTTGATAGAAATATACTATTAGAATTTCACACGCGTAGACGTCGTAGAACACGTAGACCTGGATGTACGTAGAGCCCCTTCGGGCTTTATTAAAGTGCTAATGTGGTAGAGTCAAGCGGCGGCTTTGATCGGGATCGGTACCACGGCCTCGGAGAATACCGGCGTGAAGTAGAGGCACCTTGTGCTTCTGCGTTTCGTTCGGTGAGTGAGGTAACCGGAGGCCCAGACCCCCTTCTCATCCCCCTCCTCTTCCTCCCTCCCATCTCCCTAATACCCTTAAAGGTCGGCAATGCACCTGCAGCACCTCTGGTGTTGCGGATGTACGTGGGCGACGGTAATCACTTACCATCAGGTGAACCGCTTGCTCGTTTGCCGCCTTTCCCATAAAAAAAAAGTCTTATTCATCATCATCATCATCGTTTCAGCCTATCAGAAGTGAACATAGGCCTCCCCCAAAGATTGCCACGAAGCTCGGTCCCGAGCCACCTGCATCCATCGACTTCCCGCAACACTGCGCAGGTCGTCACTCCATCTTGTGGGGGGTCGTCCTACACTGCGTTTGCCTGTACGTAGCTGCCACTCGAGTACCTCTTTTCCGCAGCGGTTGTCAGTTCTGCGAGCTATGTGGCCGGCCCATTGCCACTTCAGCTTGCTGATCTTTACGGCTATGTCGGTTACCTTAGTTCTGCTGCGGATATCATCGTTGCAGACTCTATCACGCAGAGAAACACCGAGCATAGCCCTTTCCATAGCGCGCTGAGCAACTTTGAGCTTTCTCATACGGCCTGGTTATTAAATATTGCAATTGCAAATATTCAGAGAGACTTTTATAATATTTATCACCATTTCTTTGTTAGTTGCTGCCATATGTCCTCGGAACTTGGCCGCTTTGGGCCCGGATTCAGAGACAACCGTGTTTTTTATCGCCTCGGCATCGGACACACTAAAATACTCGAAAGCTACCGTTGAACCTTTTAAGACTTTCATTTACACCAGATCCTGCAAAACCTCAAATTCTTTATTATATAATGATTAGGGAAATACCTTATTTTAGCAGTAGTCTTGTGATCTTATAAGTCCAGGGTGATGGCAGTAGCAGTGAATAAAAGTAATTTCATTAAAAAGTATTATTATAGTAGTGTAAGAGGTAATTCCACAGATCTCTCATCAACAACGAGATCAAGATAGGAAGTCTGTAGAGTAAGAACGCGTGCCTTATAACAAAAAGGTATTCACTGAAGGTCACACGTGTGTGCAGACCAACATCGACCCACCCTGATGATCATGTGGAGGCAATGTATGAGGATATTTCCAGAGCCATGCATTGGTCTAAGACTCTCCTATTGTTGATGGGAGACGCATGAGCTGATAATAGGCAATTTTTGATAAGGGCAATGAAATCTAAGAGGGTAGCAGCTGGCTGTCTATTTAGCAAAGGAAGAATGCATTATGAAGAACTCCTATTGGAATGAGCCCGGATGGTGCTACAAAAATGAGATTGTTTTCATAATAACGTGCAAGCGTCTGTTGTTCAGAGATGTCTCTGTGATAACTAGAGGGAAAATCGACAGTGATCACCGAATGGTAAGAGTGCGTCTCTTAAGAGAGTTGAAGAGAGTTGAACTTTAACTTCAGGCTCGAGCGATCTCGTCTGATGAAGTCTACGCTCCACGAAGTCAAAAGCTTTCTGATCACACTCTAAAACACATGAGAGCCGGACGAGAAATGAAGTTGTAGTCTAAAACTGATACCTCAGTATATCGTCAATTGAATAGACAGATCTCCAAATATCTTCAAGGCCAAAGTGAACTATCTAATCTAGGCAAGCGTGTACCATCCGTGGCCTCATCTTCGCTTTCCATCGGGCGAGAATGAGGTCAAACGCAAGCCTATTTTTTCATAAAAAAAAATATATGAGGCAAGACATACGTAAGTTTAATACAGCCTATGTTGAAAATGCTATAGAGCGGAACAGAGGCTTCAAAGAGGCGCCAGAGATCTGTCTATCGGATAGAGCCATCTGACCAAATTGAAGACCGAAAGCGGCACAGTTATTTCCGCTGGTGATTTGTGATCTTGAGTGAGATCTAGAGATCTTACGGATAGCTGTACACATCGTCGTTGAAACCACGCTCTGATGAATAAAGACCCAAAAGTCCATCCGATCCGACATTAGTCTCATAACATCCCGGATGTCAATCTGACATTGCTGGCCATATGAGAAAGCTCAAAGTTACTCAATAGGCTACCACCAACAAGGCTGTGCTCGCCGTCTCTCTGCGCGAAAGAGTCTGCAGTGATGATATCCGCAGCAGAACTAAGTTTACCGGGACATAGCTGTTAGGACCAGCAAGCTGAAGTAGCAATGGACCGGCCACATAGCTCGCAAAACTGACAACCGTTGGGGACAAAAGGTTCTCGAGTCGCAGACACGTACGGGCAAACACAGTGTGGGAGAGACCACAAGATGGTGTGACGACCTGCACAGTGTTGCGGGAAGTCGATGAATGCAGGTGAATCAGGACTCAGGACCGTGCTTTGTAGTAATCTTTGGGGAAGGCCTATGTTCAGCCGTGGACTTGTGATTGACTTTAATGATGATGATAAAGAGGTAATTATATCTTTCTTAACTAAAAGGTAAGCTTCAACGCTTGCGTTCTATGTTCCCACCAGCTAATTCACAAGGCACCCAATTCTCAAATTTTGTATTTTACAAATTTAGTGCAAATTAGTCAACTATTTGAAGTAACTATCGCTAATTCTTTTCATAACAATCGGTTTGAACCATCACTTTTAATTCATAGTTATTTATCATAGTGCCTAGTCTTGCTTGCGGTTCATTCATCGAGTCCGAAGTTTCCACTACTAAAGTGATTTATAACTAAAAACGCAAAGTGCGTTTTTTAGTTACAAACCTCTCCAGCCGTAGCATTGATGTTGCGTGCCGTATCTGCTGCGTAAAGAGTTCCGACATGGTTCTTCCATTACACCTTTAATGGTTCTACCATGTCGGATCTTGTTTTCGAAAATTACTCCAATTTTTGAGGTTGTGTTTAACTCAAATTCCGAACGTAAAAACAATTGAACGTCAAAAAACAGAATGGCAATGTTTTTGCGTAAAAAAGTTTTAATCACGAATCTTGGACCATGCAGATTTAATTTCAATTCAAAGTGGCTAACTATGAGAACAGTCTTTTCTTTGACAAAATATTTCATTCATAGCTTGAATAAAGACTCTGGAATTTAATTTCATTAGCCTAAGTAATGAATTACTGACTAAAAGCGTCTACGAAAAGACATTATTTAAATTTGAAGATTTGACATAGGTAAATGAAGAGGTTCGAAGGTTTAGATATTTTTTAACCTTTAAACCTGGACAACGGGACTGGTGGTGAATTCGTCGCCATCTTAGTGTCTAAGTGGTAAGTGCTCTACACATGTGGAATCGAACTCGAGTCTCCTGGTTCAAAGGAAGATCCACAAACCGACATCACATCTAGCAAAATAAATTCAAGGAAATATAAACGTGGTACAGCCAAGCGGGGGTTTCTGCTGCTGCTCGAATGGGCTAACTCGACCGGTTTGGTACCACGGCCTCACAGAATACCGGCGTGAAGTAAAGACATCTTGTGCTTCTGCGCTTTGTTCGGTGAGTGGGGTAACCTGCGCCTCCCCCCATCCGGAGGATGAGGAGCTTATGATGATACTACCCTACCGAGCAAACGAGTCTCCGAATGTCTGACAAATTTTTCGAACCATTTGTTGCTGGGACAGGTTTAATAATGGGGAGCAGAGCAGAGCTCACTAGTGCTTCGGTAACGGCGCTGCGCTCAGCAACCCGCTTAAACCCCATGGTTGACGGTGCTGCTTGAGGGATCTCTTCTCATTTGCTTCTGATTTCTTGGAGAGGCCTAATGAACATAAGTAGGCTTTTTTTTATTGGATTGGGGATAAGAAAAACCAAATATTGAAATGTCTGGTATGACTCCTTCAGCCATTGACACCAGAAAACTTCTTCAATTGGAGAAGCTTACAAAAGCGTTGATGCGTTATCACCTCTGAGAACTAAGCTGGCATGCCACGCAGCCCGTAATTTGTACTGCCTCTCTATACTTTTCAAACCTGAAAACAAAATTTCTTACTCAGCCACCAAACAGTACATAAATAAACTGATAAAGAAGCTTGACGATGTTAAGTTTGAACAAGCTTGAAAAATATCCCTAAACGTGTTAGAACAATAGAATTTCGATTTTTGCAAGGTCTTTGAATATGGCATTAATAATAAGGTAGTTGATAGAAAGAATGAATCACTATGATTTTGGTTTTTAAATAGTTGATAAAAGTCTAAGGATGACGTCAATAACTTTATACATAAACTGTAATTGTCAGGAGACCGTCTTCTTCAAAATCTCTCAAAAATATAGGTCGACTCGTTTGAGGACGTGAATTTTTATTTGTACTTCCTACTACAAGCGAGCTAAAACTAGAGTTTCTTTTAAATATGCTCCATCCAAGGTTTCGAACAAATTGTCTTGAAGTGCTCTTGAAGTTACTTTATTTTTACTTTTAGGTAACTTGCTCGCACGTTTTCTTTTATTTATTTATTTGTTAAACTTCATATACATGAAAATGTATACAGGCGGACTTAATGCCAGAAGCATTCTCTACCAGTCAACCTTTGGACGATGCAGAGATGAAATGAAGTAGGTGTAGGTGATAGAATAGAGAGAACTAAAGAGAGGGTAAAAAAAAACAATTATAATAAATGTAAATCTATATGTAGATGCAATATTTAAATACGCATACATAATAATAAATACATACACACGTACGTACATACATTTATACTTTTTAAATATATTAATAAATTAAATATTAAATATATGTAAAAATAGACTATTACTGAGATGATTCTGCCATTTTTTAAAGAATATGTTCCTTAGCTTTCTTTTTAAATATGTACCGACTGTTAGACGCTCTGATTTCGAGTGGGAGCGCATTCCAAAGAAGTACGGATTTTATATAGTTCGTTGGTGGATATTTTTTTTTTTTTATTTAAAATACTTTATTGCATACACCCCAATTTGAGGTTACAAAGGCCGGACTTAATGCCTATTGGCATAGATATCTATATTCTACCATACAACTACAGTTGACGTCTGTTTCCTACATAACCAAAATGTGTACTTGCTCAATGAAATAATTCCACGAGCATTGCCTGTCTTGTATTTAATTAACGAGACGCCTTCGAGTCGGGCGAATAAAATTTGATTAATCCAAAACCCTTGCGGCATATAAATTTAGAGTTACTGAATACTAAGCATTGCGCATGCCTTAATTCCTTCACCGAACCTAATAAAATATTACAATGTACGTAACTAGTAAAAGGACGGCTTAACTATGTTGAGCATAGGGCAGCTCATACTGAAGAAAATCTTCTCCGAATAAAATACATCTAAATGTTCGATATCAGAACTTTTTACATGATATTAACGTACACAATTGCCGTATGTAACCGAGTAAGAATCTGTCACTCGTAATAGACGACTAAGGGTAAAGATATGAAGATAGTAATGGCAACCAACTGTGGGTGGGATACCTATCATGGGCAAATACCAGAGCAAAAATAAGCATATCGATGTTGCACAACAGCGATCGCAAATTCGCTTGCCGAAAGTGGCGTTTGTGGCGTTTGTGGCGAGTCCTTATGGGAGAGGTCTTTCTCCTGCAGTGGACCATTTACAGGGTGTTAAAGTTAAAGCCGTGGTAGCCTAGTGGTCAGGACGCTCACTTTAGTTTCATAGAGCGCGAGTGACCCGGTTTAGATCCCCGGTGCCGGCACCACTAATATTGTTATATAGCAATTATAAGTGCTGTATTTACCACGTGCTCAGCGATGAAGGAAAACATCGTGAGGAAACTTGCATGTTTGAGAAATAATAAAAATATTATTTCGAGGGTATGTGAAGCCCGGCAACCCGCGCTGGAGCAGCGTGGCGGCCCTTTCCGGCTTCTAAACCCTCTCTGATACTCGTATTTGAGAAAGAGGCCTTTGCACTGCAGTGGGCACTATACTGCCCACTGCAGGGCATAGAGGCTGCTACTTTAAGGTTAAAGTAGCAGCCTATACATTTTTTTAAAAGAAAAAGGCGCCAACGTGCATGCGGTTCACCCGATGGTAAGTGATCACCAGATGAACTGCTGATGGACTTCAGGCCTTTAAACATCCGCCATTTTATCAGCATCATAATTAATCTTAGGTTCAATATCTGTATTATACGCCGACGAATATGCATTCGCAGAAACGTTCCAATTAGATGCTCCATCCAGCATCCAGCTAGCTGTGAAATTATTTGCATTGTCATTAGTTTGCTATGCAATATTTCAATACATTAGTATAATACATAACATAGAATTGTGTAATAGAATATCACATATTCTTCTGGCTTCTAGCCTAGAAACAGTCCACGACAGGACAAAGATCTCTCTCATAAGGACCTAACGAAGCGTAACACAACAGTTGTAGTTCTACTTTTTGGCGACAGTGATGGGTAACAGTGTGTACCTGCCCGGATTACTCCTCGGCAGAGATGGAATTGATCACGAGGTAAATCATTTGAACAATACTAAAGCAGTACAGCAATATTAGTGAAGACCTCTGTTTTCATACTAATTATTGTATTTTGTATCGTCTGTAATAGAATATGATACACATTTACGAAATTTCGAAATGAAGATCTTTAATATTTACCGCTATATACATATACATCTATGTATGTATATATTCACGTCATGTTCCCAACGGGGTAGACAGAGACAATCTTCTTCCACTTGCTACGGTCCTGACATACGTCTGTCGTTTCTTCCACTTTCGTCAATCTTCGCATGCATACTCGTTGGTTAACAGTACTCTTCACTTGGTCTTTTTTCAGAACGTCTCCGATTTGATCGTGAAATGTTCGCATAGGTCTTCCTCTTTCGACTCGATTATTAACACTTTACATATATATATATACTTAGCCGTGGTACCTCAGTGGTAGCACTTACTTCAAAGAGTGAGCTTCGATACCAAAACTTAAAAAAAACGTTCTGAGATAGTTTTATTCAATCAATAATGTTTAAACAATGCTTCAACAAAGAGCAAACCGTAAAGTCGATATAATTTCAGTGAACACTTTTTTCTGTGTAACGACATGGTAAGAGAATATATCCCACGGATCATCGACTAAGTCCACCATTTTTATTTAGCCGCTTTGATCGCAGAGGGATATCGTTATATAACAGCGTTAAATTATTCATGAACGCTTAACGCCTCATTTATTCAAACGCTTTTCAAACGTTATATAACGTGTTGTTCTGTGACATAGCTTAGTGATATCGAATGCACTTTGGAAATTCATAAACATATTATCGAAACGGTCTTATCCACTATGCTATAAAACAAATCGCAAAAATTCCTTGTGACGTCAAAAGTCGATGAAAAAAAAAAAGTAACCGAATAACGTCTGGCGTGGAAACTGAGCGCGAGGAGGTCGACCGATGACGAAGCCCCGTCTTGAATGTGAAAAATAACACGGTATGTTTTAATCGACGATTTAAGCCACACGGGTATACCCGTGAGGGGGCCTTCCGGTTGCAACCTCACGGGAGAACAGGCCGGTTATGTCGGGGCTTCCTTCGCCGCGTGTCGCCAGGACACGTCCTTGGCGCCACTGGCGTCGACCGCCCGTGACGCACTGTCAATACGACGGTGCGTACAGCTGTGATCTCTTTGTGGGCCAATGGTAATTTCAATATGTTTCTATGTTAACAACATAACAACACGAGCTTTAGTTGTTTGTCCTGACATGTATATTTGTTTGTATTTTGTATTAAAATTCATTATTCTATGTGTATATGGTATATTTGTATATATTTTATTTAAGTATGTATGTATGTATCTACCTATCTGTGTAAGTATATATTTTGATATTTATATAATTTTACTTGTTTTATTCTCTTAGCTGTATCGCCTCTATTACATATATATCTCTGCTTAGCCTAATGGTTGACTGGGAGATAATGCCTCTAGTTATTAAGTCCACCATGTGTACCAATCTGTGCATAAAGTTTAAATAAATAAATAAACGTTAGTGGACACGCCAAAATGGCTGTCGACTTCGTCAATATAGCGTAACATAACACACCTCTTCGTACATCACGAATACGCGCTTGGTTATCTCGGAGGAAAGAAGGAAGGGAGGGGGGAAAGAGAGGATTGGGCCTCCGGTCACCTCACTCATCGAACGATACGCGTAGTTACAAGGTGTCAGTTCTACACGCTGGGTGGTATTCAGCGAGACTGTGGCACTACTAGCGTGGTAGAGCCAAGCGGCGGCTTTTGCTGCTGCTCGAATGGGCCGGCTCGACCGGATTTGTACCACGGCCTCGCAGAATACCGACGTGAAGTAGAGGCATCTTGTGCTTCTGCGTTTCGTTCGGTGAGTGAGGTAACCGGAGGCCCGCACCCCCTCCCTATTCCCCTCCTCTTCCTTCCCATCTTCCAAATATCCTTAACGACCGGCAACGCACCTGCAGCATCTACGGTGTTGCAGATGTATGTGGGCGACGGTAATCACTTACCATCAGGTGAACCGTATGCTCGTTTGCCGTCTTTGACATTAAAAAAAAAATACTATCACGGTCAAGAAGGCGCGTTTCTTACACCATCACCATATCACCACCTCGACCGTCCGAGACGAGGCCCGAACCTCCCTCGGACGGTCCATAGATAGCTTACCACAAAGAGGTAAGCATGAGCAGAGGGAGATGTACTCTTGCACATCTACTTAAAGCATAAACGCCTGCGGCCTCGAGGACGCAGGCGCAAACCTATGAAGCTGTAAAGGCCAAAACGGCTAACAGCAATAACTTCATCGAATACATAAGGCGCGTTTCGAGCACCAGCAAAAGCAGTAAAATACCGAGTGATATAAATCACTCTTATACCGCAGACATTGGTTGCCCCCACCGCGTGTCGTCCCTCACGGGCATCAACACCAAACAACGGATTCATTGTAGGATTGATTTTCGGTGCTGCAGCACCAGCAGATTAATGGGTCGCAGTTCATTGGACTTTCATTTCGACCACGCGAACCTCAAATGGCACCAAATTATTCAACTACAACCTGCGGCTCGTCACGCTTAAAATGCTGACAAATTATACTCTACAGGCATAAAACCCTGTTGGATTGATATTAACGATATGAGCTAAATTAATTACACTCCTTTCTATAAAAATCTACAAGTTGATATGTAATACATGTATCAACATAATTACGTTGATGTATAATGATAACAATAATATACAAGCTGAAGTGGCAATGGGCCGGCCACATAGCTCGCAGAACTGACAACCGTTGGGAAAAAAAGGTTCTCGAGTGGCAGCCACGTACAGCCAAACGCAGTGTAGGATGACCCCCCACAAGATGGACGACCTGCGCAGTGTTGCGGGAAGTCGATGGATGCAGGTGGCTCAGGACCGAGCTTCGTGGCAATCTTTGGGGGAGGCCTATGTTCAGCAGTGGACTTGTGATAGGCTGAAATGATGATGATGATGATGATAAAGATAACATTTTTTTTATAAATATACATGAATTGTTATACATAAATTACTTTACTCAAATATTTTTTATTAGAAAATTTTGACGGTTTCAGAGGTGATTCAAAACTTTTTTACAACTGAATCATTTCAAATATAACTTATACTTTTCATGTGAATGCAATATTATGTAATGCAACGTTATTTAAATTGTTCACGGAGTTTACAAAAACCCTCTAACAACTTGTGAAGCCGGGGTTAAACTTTATGGATTTAGTTACCGCATCATGCCAAGTGTACAGTGGGCTGTGTGTTAAATTTGAAGTGAGACCAACAAGGTATAAAGTAAAGTAGAGTAACAGCCTGTAAGTATCTAGTATCTATAGACCCGCCACGCTGCTCCAGTGCGTGTTGGCGGGCTACACATATCCTCGAAATAATAATTATTATATCACAGATGGAGGAGGCCTTTACCCCTGTTTGGGTAAAGGCCTCCTCCATCTTCTTCCAAGACTCTCTGTCTTTGCCTGACTTTAACCAGTCGCTTCCTGCGACATATATTATATCATCAGCCCACCGTCTTATTGGTCGACCAACATTCCTTTTCCCCTTTGGTCCTTTCCATCGTGTCGCTTCTATGGTCCATCTTCTCTGGTCTGGATATCGTGAAACATCTCCGGCCCGTCTCCCCTTTAGTAAGAGAGTAAAAGGTATACTTACAACAAGTTAAATAATCTAAATTTAAAATTTTATATGTTTGTCGATCGATCGCGCTTCAGGGCCTGAACAGATATTAACGAAGTTTAGAACTTTTATCACATTTAAGAGTTCACATGGGCCAAGTATGTGATCGCGCGGACGAAGCCGCGGGCCGCCGCTAAAGGAACATTAAAAGTTATTTATGTTTACAAATTACTTTGCTCATTTGAAATTTACTAAAAGCGAAAATTGTTTAATATAACTTCAATCGTCGAGCATAAATTAAGTAAGCTTTGCACTGCAGTACGCTTCGTTAGTTCATATTCAAAGCGACGTAATTGGCAGGCAAAGCCTGTGCTCTCGGTAAGATTATTTTGATCGGAATATTTTAGTTAAAGAATATACGTGGTAGAGCCAAACGGTGGGTTTTGCAGAAGCAAATATAGCCGGCCCATTAGAGCAGTAGCTCGAATGGGCCGGCTCGACCAGGTTGGGAACCACGACCTCGCAGAATACCGACGTGAAGTAGAGGCATCTCGTGCTTCTGCATTTCATTCTCCCTCCCATCTCTCAAATACCCTTAAAGACCGGCAACGTACGGGAGCACTTCGGTTGTTGCAGATGTACGTGGGCGACAGTAATCGCTTACCATCAGGTGAACCGCTTGCCGGTTTGCCGCCTTTCCTATAGAAAAAAATATACCTATATGTGCCCACTGCTGGGCAGCGACCTCCTGCCCAAATACGAGTATCTGAGAGGGTTTTGGAGTCGGGTAGGGCACGTCACGCTGCTCCATTACATTCGGTTCATTTGGTTCTTTTCTATACTCGGGATGTGTTATACGACATATTCGGTCGGCAAAGACTGTGTTGTTATATAGCAAGGTGCACCTCGTATTTGTGTGGTTGGCATTTCGAGAAAAGGTCGGCATATTCCTCTTATTGTACGATTGCTTAAATGTATGCCATAGATTAAATCTAATATTACTTAAAATATTTTAAATCCGTCTTGAATTATTTAGATCCGCATTGTTTAAAATACGGTTACAGTACTTGAAATACCTCACTTTCCTTATTAAATAGAAATAAATTCAATTCCAGCCGCTACTCGGGCTATGTAATTGTGGTTACATTTAAACAGTGGGCGCAAAGTTGAAAAAAATTGCTAAGTAAATTTTTATTCGAGTTTCGCCACGGACTGTATTACTTTATTTCGAAACCATTTAGTGGATTTATTATTTAAACTGTTCGTAACTAGTAATTAGAACGAAATTTTTAAATTACGTATTAAATTAACTGGTTACAATGTTAACAACAACAGTTACTACCAATATTCAAAATAACTGTTGGTAGATGATGCTGTAATTAAGTTAAAAACAAACCCTGGGGCGGGGGGGAGGAGTGTTTGTTTTTAACAATTTAACGTATAATATAACATAACATATTGGTAAAATATATAAATCGAGTATTGGAGGCGTAGAATCTGCTAGCCCATCACATCCCGTGGATGTCGAAAAAAGGGAAAAGTGAGAAAAAAATCAAAACACATATACATACTGATTTGTGACTTCTGAGCAACTTTTTTCTGATATATTCAATATCCTTTATTAATATTCCAATAAATTAAAATGGTGTTATTTCCACAGGCAGCTAAACAAATGTCAAACCGATTTGAATTTAGAATTTTGCAAAGAAACTTCTGATATAACTTTACTGTGGGCCCGCAATAACTTGGTTTGAAAACAGAATTTGATGTTTCCTGGGAAGTTATAAGCAGCATTTAAAATAAAAAAAATTAAGTTATTGTGATATTTTTTTCGATAAATTAGCTGATGAGAAAAGTTAAAAGTTTTAAAATTTAAAGATGCGAATTACTATTTCTTACGAATTCCAATCTAGATCTGCATAGCTAATAAATGCAACCTTGCTGGTTATGTGTATTTAACGAAAGTTGAAGTTTATTTGTTACAAAAATACAAATATTTCCTCTTTCTTATATTAGTATAGATAATAGGATTATTTTTAAATACATTTTCTTAAGCACAGTCTTTTTTAAATTTTGTGACAGTTTGTTGCAAAGAAAAATGTAGCTCAGGAATCAGGGCACTGTCTTTTAAGAACGATTCATTAACTTATCATGTACTCAGTCTGTAAAACAAAGTCGGCAGAAGCTTTATCATACAAATGTTTAAGAAATGTCGGGCGCGTCGATTTATATCTTTCCAAATGTATGTAATTGTGATTTATAATTTATATTGTAATGTAATATATTGTAATTGTATGTATTTATGTATATATTCACGCCTTGTTCCCAACGGGGTAGGCAGAGACAATATTCTTCCACTTGCTACGGTACTGACATACGTCTTTCACTTCTTCCACTTTCATCAATCATCGCATGCATGCTCGTTGGTTTAGAGTACTCTCGACCTGGCCTTTTTTCAGAACGTCTCCGATTTGATCGTGAAATGTTCGCCTAGGTCTTCCTCTCCCGACTCTACAATTTACACTCGCCTCATATATTTGTTTCGTCAGCGTAGTTTCATGCACCCTCTCCACATGTCCAAACCAGCTCAGCATACCTGTCTCAATTCGTGTAATTGTTATGACTGTATAATAATATGGCACTAACGAGATCGTTTCATGATGAAGCTTGTGAGATCTCTCATAGATACTAAAATACAAATCGTGTATGGGCTCGTTTAATATGGTTTTGTCTAATTCATTGCACATGATTATATATTACTTTATTTATTTACACTTCATTGCATACACTACAATGGGAGGACTTAATGCCTTGTAGCATTCTTGCCTGTCAATCCGGAGAGATACGAAGCTATAGAGGTGCGATCGGAAAGTAATAACAAAAGAAAATTTAATCGTACTGAGAAATGTAAACATACATACTAATTAAAATAAATGAATGTGCACTGTTATATATACAAACGTTCATAGATATATACACATATACGTATATATGCTTATAATGTTACATACATATTTATATTAATCTTCATCATCATCATCATCATTTCAGCCTATCACAAGTCCACTGCTGAACATAGGCCTCCCCCAAAGATTGCCACGAAGCTGGGTCCTTAGCCACCTGCATCCATCGACTTCCCGCAACACTGCGCAGGTCGTCACTCCATCTTGTGAGGGGGCGTCCTACACTGCGTTTGTCTGTACGTGGCTGCCACTCGAGAACCGTTTTTCCCCAACGGTTGTCAGTTCTGCGAGCTATGTGGCCGGCCCATTGCCACTTCAGCTTGCTGATCTTTACGGCTATGTCGGTTACCTTAGTTCTGCTGCGGATATCATCGTTGCAGACTCTGTCTCTTATATTAATAAAGAAGTAAAATATTAAGTGGAATAAATCGGACTGTAATGGAGTTCAGAAACTATTGACGAATCAGACTCAGTTATGAGTGTAAAAAGCGTATGCTTTAGTTATTTCAATTCATGTATTATATTTATGACATATTAGTACTTGGTAAGTCGGTAAATTTTGATTCATTCAAGCATGAGAGATATTTTGTTGTAAAAAAGGATGTTAATTATAATAAATTCGATAAAAACCTAAACCAAAACAACACTGGCAACCTGCCCGATCGAGTATTTCATGATCAGTCGGAACGGCATTAAAACCGGCTGTTTCACATTTCATTGGGTTTTATCTTGTACCGGTAATACGGAATTAGGATAAACTAAATGTCGAAGGTTGTTATCGATTTAACATAGTAATTTTAAATGAAGATAAAAATACTTATCTATATAGCGATATTCAACGCAGAATTTAACAGATTTTAACGTGGTAGAGCCAAGCAGCGGCTTTTGCTGCTGCTCGAATGGGGCGGCACGACCGGTTTGATACCAAGGCCTCGCAGAATACCGGTGTGAAGTAGAGGCATCTTGTGCTTCTGCGTTGCGTTCGGTGAGTGAGGTAACCGGAGGCCCTCTCCCCCTCCCTATTCCCCTCCTCATCCTTCCTTCGATCACCCAAATACCCTTAAATGCCGGCAACGCACCTACAGCACCCCTGGTGTTGTAGATGTACGTGGGCGACGGTAATCACTTACCATCAGATGAACCACTTGCTCGTTTGCCGCTTTTCCTATAAAAAAAATCCGCTTATCAATTACCGATTTGCTTCAAATATTAACAAAAGAGTTTACTTTAAATAATTATGCAAAGATTCAAAACAGAGGAATTCTGATATGGAATAATTGGACGTACTTCTTCTTTTTCATTATCATATTTAATTCGAGTACAATGCTCTCCAAGGCAGCACACAATCATAAACGGAAGGGTGGGCCTTTGAGCGCAGTATTGGTATTCTGGCACTTGTGATGAAATATGCGATAAATTGGAATAATTTTTCCACCATCGCCGGTCGCCAGTGGGATTGCGAGTATACGTTGAATAATATTTTAAACTTATAAAAAAATGTGAGCTAACGACGGATGGATGTGGAGATAAAGATGGTATATTCCACTTATATATTAAGATATCCAATATTAATTTGTTACTGGCTGAAACCTATCGCTTCGCAGTGGCTACTCTAGTCAATCAAACACATTAGAATTGTTTTTTTTTAATTCTTAACTCTTTCAGTAATGTATTGGGTTTTTTTGTTTATGGGAATTGTGGCAAACGAGCATCTGGCTCACATGATGGTAAGTGATTAATGACTCCCATGTATATCTGTGAAACCCTCCACGTGCCCACTTCCGCAAGATGCCTATACTTCCAGTATTCTGCGATGACGTAGTGACTGAGGACTACTCCGACCCATTCGAGCAGCAACAAAAGTCGCCGCTCGCCGTCTTGTTACACACACAGACAAACATTGATTTTTATATAGAGAAATAGTTATATATTTGATATAAGAACAATGTCATATCATTCATTAAATGATCGTTCGAACAAATACGCGAAGAAATTAACAACTTGACTAAAGCGGTCTCCTGAATCTATTTTGTTTTATCATGCTTTGTTCCAATGCAGTAGTTTGTGGCTTAATATAACATTTTTACGATATTCAACTCTCTCAGATAAAACATATCCTCACTACGTGCTAAGCGACAAAGGAAAACCACCGTTTGAAAATTTGTATGTCCCAGAAAAAAGAAATCGGGCATGATTCGGACATGTGCAGCAAATAAACCCGCGTTGAAGCACTGTGCCGGACTTTTCCTATCGTCAAGACCCTCTCTGAATGTGAGGGGATTATTTTTATACAACACCTCCTCACCCTCACCATCCTGGCTAGATGCGCAGGAACACAGACGCGTCTACCTACACCGCTGTCAAACCCACGTGGCAAAGGACTCTCCCGATTCCGGCCCCCTTGGGCATCAGGAACACCAATACTTACTTAGCTAAGCAACAACCTTCCTGACACCTCACGGCTGTCTATGGCTCTGCAGTCGACTACATTTTTCCCGCAGAGGGTATATTCCTCTTTAAACATTTGGAGTGAGCTCAGAAGAAAGTCGCAAGTACTTATTAGTGTTGTCCGATCTGGCGGCCGCTGGTGTAAGTTTCTTTTTTTTTTTTATTTGAAATACAAAAACTGCTTGAAACAATAATATTTTAGGCCGAACATATTAACCCAAAGCCATACTGCATTCGTGCAGATAACACAGCTTCTAAAGTCACATAATCCTCTGCATTACCTGGTATAATGCCTGTTGGGCTTATCTCGTCCAATTTAACTTTCAGGTGTATATACGCCCTCACAAATATGTACAATAATTGTACATGGATTATGTTTTGCACCTTCTTGGTTTCTATTTCTAGAGGAAAGATTTTTTAATGTAATGTAATTATTGCGTTTAATTTTAACGTGACGTCGCCAGATAGTTGTATACTTACAGTCTGTGATAATATTCTATATCACCCAACCATTACATCAGATTTGATAAACCAAAAGTCCTTGCTAAAGAACATTGATCCCTGCCAATAACGATTGAGTCACGATACTAGTGACGGTAAAGATATATTTTGTTTTTAATAGAGAAGATGGCTGGGTGCACCACCGGCATGGGATCCTGTAATAAATAATATCAAATCCAAAGTCAATCATGTAGCATGCTTGCCTTTATAATAAGTTATGCGTTATGCGGTTTGTAGAATTTAGAATTAACCATGTGCGCGGCGATGAAGAAAAACATCGTGAGGAAACTTTCATGTCTGAGAAATAAGAAAAAATATTAGTACGATGACATGGCAAGACCGCCAACCCGCACTGGAGCTGCGTGGCGAAGCCGGTTCGCCTTTACCCAGCAGTAAACATTTACTGCATTGACTGCTACTTTACTGTACTTATCGAAATTACCAATAAGCATCGCACCTGTCCGGTTAATATTACGGATTACCATTTGGAATTACACGGACTTGCGTTTCTGCATCCTGTTTTCCGCCTATCCGGAAGATAGAACGTAGCAGAAGGTGAGCGTACTATTTCAATGAAAGATAACAAGTCATAAATATGGTGAAAACGAGCTCAAACTACACCTGGTGGTGAGACACTGCAGTGCATAGACACCTACAAACAACTTCGATCGAAGAAGGTCACAGATGCGTTGTCAACCATGAAGCACTGAGATGGAATGCCTCACAGCCAGTAATATATAACTTTGAAATTGGAACACACAAGTTTGTTTGTTTGGCGGCAGAAATACCTACAGACAAAGAAGGGCTCTTCCACCTATATTATAGTAAAGATTTTGCAAAGTAAAATGCTAATGGCATTAAACAATTTCCAAGATATTTTAGTTTATTTTGTTCCCATTTAAGTGTACGGCTCAGGGAGTGTACAGAAACTTAAACGTGATTCAAATTGATAACATTCCGAAGCTTCTACAAAATCTGGATATCCATTTGATATTCTATTGATGTGGTATTAAAATAAATACAATAAGTTTTCACTCGCAGTACGGTTGAATCACAGGTGTATAATGAAATTGAAATTTCTCAGCATTTACAAAATATCAAAAGTAATCTCTTACCGATTCATTGTATACTTATGTCAGACTTTAACGTGATAATTATTAGAAAATGATGGATGTTTTGTCACGAGATGGAGTGACCACCTGCGCAGTGTTGCGGGAAGTCGACGGATGCAGGTGGTTCAGGACTGAGCTTCGTGGCAATCTTTGGGGGACGCTTCTGTTCAGGAGTGGACTTGTGATAGGCCGAAATGATTATGATGATAATGTGCTACACAATCTGATTGAATTATTGAAATTTAAGGTGATTACTTAAGGTTTAAGCAGAGACCAAAAAGAGATCTGCTATTTGGTTGAATCAGCGTAGCCCTTTATTTCAACCTAAAACCGCTAGAGTGGTATCCAGGACCGAGGAAGCAGCAGCGCGCAGAGATTACGCCGAAGAAGATTTTTTGATATTGGCAAACACAATATTTATAATAAAGGCAAAACAAGGAGATAATCCATATAACATCGATCTGTTAAAATTCCATTTATCACTAAAAGTAGAACGAAGAAATAAAGAGAAATAAACTTCAATGATTAGTGAATGCTGCACAATTTCCGAAGACACAGTAAAAGAAAAATTAAAAACAAAGTTTCTTAACGTAGTAACGGTTGGAAATTAAACAATGAACTAAACGTCAATATCGTGCAAAGTCTGTTTTGTGTTCCGAAAATATGCATTTTGTGCATTTTAAATATTTCCATTTCTATCACTTGGGGATGTTTATTATGAAGTACATTTCGTCAATAACCTTGACACCTGTTACCTGTGGTGTAACTCTTTACACCTCAGCATACGACCCACGCATGCACGCAGAGTAACCCAAATATATCTCCGAAAACTTTTTTGCTTCTCCAGCATAAAGGACGTGACAGGTAGGGAGTTTTGTTGCCGCGTTTGATCTCTCAGGTACTCGGGACCATTGTGTGTAGGTTTCCAATCAATTTTAATTGTTTATCGCTCAGATATGTGCGAACTAATGGATTAAAATTCAATTTGGCTGAGCTACCATCATATATATGCTAAGTATCTATCTAATACTGTCAATGGTAGATGAAGAGTAATTTAGCATCTACGTCTGGCGCGTGTAAATTGCTTTTATGTGTGGTAATTGTCCCATTCATATTACGACCACTCACACATCAATCCCACCGATCTAAATTGATTAAAATAATCAATAGTCGCCTTGGTACAAAGCTTAGGATCGCGGTAGTAATAATAAACCAAAGACATAACCATAGACTACTTAATAGACAGAGCAATGCTGGTGTAAAATCAAATTGTCAAATATATGGTGAATAGCTGAATCAACTGTTCAGTTATAGCCCTAGATAGAAATGTTAATAAAATTACTCCATAATTGCTGAGTATTTTGCTGTAGTGCTTTCCTAGGTAGTATGACTATGTTTCTGCATAGGAGCCTTTGTGGATTGCCCGAGACAGAAAATGGTAAGCATTTTCTCTCTCTAATCAGTAATGTATCTACTATCCTGCTCTATTTTATTCCTCCGGGGTGACGACGCCTCTGTAATAGTTTTTTTTGTCCATGTGCTTCAGTCTTCACTTACCCACGGGTGGACTGTAAGGTCATAGGTAATTTTATTTTTAACGGATATCATTGCTCTTTGCTACATTTATCAAAGTACATTACGCACTACGTGATATGTTTGAAATAATTCGAGGCCTTTGTTATATAGAAGGAGCTTTAAAGTTTGAAGAAAAAAATGTTGTCTTTGACTTTAACTTTGACATTAGGTTTAGTATCATCGTTACACGAGATTACAGTGTATACCTTAGTGATACACATATACGTATTTTTAACGTTAAATATATTTAATTGTGCGCTCATTGAACAATTCGCTGACGTTTTTATTTAAAATATCTCAGGATTCTTGTCTGCCGGCGACAGCATGAAATTAAATTTCACTCGAAACGCCACTTATAGGAATCGGACCGAAAACTGAATTTTTAGCAGACAGCAATATAGTAATAATTATTTATTATTTCAAAAGACTACGCAAGTATAAACTTAAACTAACATGGATATACAAAATATTTTTAAAATTGCAGATAGAACAATTCTTACTTAGGTGTTCCAACAATTCGAAGAGTTCGACAACTTAAACTGCGAACTTTGAAATACTTCTATCAAATGTGTAGTATTCGTGTAAATACAAGAAATCATTATACGAGTATTACAGTAATCATAATTAAAAAGATTATTCTTGACATATATATATTTATTCTTTATTGTGTCCCTAAAAATAAGGTATACAATGGGCGGACTTAATGCCTTTTGGCATTCTCTACCAGTCAACCCTGGGTGAGAAAGAAAACATGTTGGCAGGTTTAAAATAAATAATAAATATAAATTAAATATTAAGATTAAATACATAACCCTTATAATACATATATACATACTTATAACATACATAATACACTATATATAAACGTATTCTTACAAAAAGTTGTGACATTTGTAAGAATATCCGCGAGATGGCTGAATGATAAAGTTCGATGTAAATAACCGGACCGGGAACAGGCTTTAAGATTAGCGTGTTTCTGGTTCTGAGATCGACGTCCCGTTCTTCAAGCGTGACGTTCCCTCCGATCATTACATTGGGAAAAGCCATATCCATCAATGTATTCATCCCATGCTGATAAAGAAGACTAAAACAAAACATGTCCTGTTTATAGAAAGCAATATAACATGAGTTCTAAACCAATTTACGAGTATCTACAAAACAACAAACATACAAATGAACATACAAACTTTATCTTCATAACATTGGTATAAAGATGAACGTAGATTATAAAGTGTAAGGGTGAATATTTCAAATACCAATTGGCATTTGGAAAATAGATGTAATATAAAAGGTTACATGTGATGTTTGTAGCCAAACAAACGAGGCTCTAGCGATCACATGACGGCGGAATATTCATCCGACTTTGCTGAAACCAAATCCTTGATATGCCCAATCTAAGCCTCAGAGATTAGTGATTGGGAGCAGCATCACTGGTGCGAGAGTATTGGCCTTCATCAACCTACTTGCCTAGCGTGGTGAGTATGGGCAAACTATTCCAAGAAATGGATAACCTTCTGCTGACGTTGACATTTTTGTAGAGGCGTATGTTTCGTAGTAGACGAAAATAGGCTGATCTATTATTAGTAGGTAATAGATTAAGGAAATTGACATAGAACATTATTGTTTCTGCAGGATTTTGCTTCTATCCCATTTTCGTGTCTGTTGGATCGTAAGAACAAAAGAAATACTAAATACAAGAGGACCAATTATTTCATGTACAAATGAACAGGATAATAGATACAATATCAATAGCCGATCTTAGATGATAAGGTTTCAACATCTGTTTTATTATTAATCCACAAAAGTATTGAAAAACAGATGTTAAACTAGAAATAATGTAGTCCATAAAAATGTTTTGTTACGGATGTTTTGTGTGAATGTTATAATATTTTTATATGGTAAATAAAAGGTTTAGTAAAGATCCGCTTTAAATTACTAATATTGTAATAGCTAAGAACGATACAGTGCTTCTCGTCCATTCATTAGCGGCCTTGAGGATGCTTTTTTTTTATCCGAAAGTGATTACCGTACATCTGCAACATCAGAGCACCTGCAGCTGGGAGTTGGACGGGATGAGGATGGGGGATGGAGAGGGGGGATGGGCCTCCGGTTACCTTACTCGCCGAACGAAACGCAGAAGCAAGGGATAGAACCATTCGAGTAGCAGCAAAGGCCGCTGTTTGGCTCTGTTACGTAAATTCGGAATCCAATGTCGTTATGAGAAGGTTTTGCTGTAAGAAATAAGACACACAGAATACTGAAAAGCTTGCGCTTAGGAGATTTCCATTCAATTTCTTTGGTTCGAATAGTGACGAAATTCAAGTATTTAGAATGTCTAAAGAATATGTATTGTGACTGAACACATAAGCTGATGTTGCACGTGTGGAAAGAGCCCTGGGGATTTTGTGTAATATACTTACAGGATGGTTCGCGAAGTGCTCTTCAGACGTCAACGTTTTGTTATTCAGAACATATTGTCAATGTTTATATACCTACCAACTTTGAATAAGTATTGTGTTATTTTGTACATACTTCTTATAATAGCACGCTGTAGCTGCGCAAAGGGTAATGTTTTCAGATTTATTTATTTTTTATAGTAAAGGCAGCAAACAAGCAAGTGGTTCACCTGATGGTAAGTGATTACCGTCGCCAGACCAGAGGAGCTGCTGGTGCGTTGCCAGCCTTTAAAGGTATTTGGGAGATGGGAGGGGGATGGGGAGGGGCAGAGGGCCTCCGGTTACCTCACTCACCGAACGAAACGCGGAAGCACAAGATGCCTCTACTTCACGCCGGTATTCGGCGAGGCCGTGTTAACAATCCGGTCGAGACGGGCCATGCGTGCAGCAGCAGAAGCCGCCGCTTGGCTCTACCGCGTTCCAAAATTTCTTTGCTATCCTAAGTCGCGTAGCATCGTAAAGGCACAACCAATGTTTTATCTTATGTAATGCATGGAGTTATTTAAGCCTAGTAGTCAGGATGCTCCAGAGTACACGATTGACATGGATTTGATGGGTTTCTGCCGGAACCTCTAAAATTGTTAAACAGGCAATCAAGGAAATCTGAATGTCCAAGATATATTAATGTATTTCGAGAACACTCGAGTCCAAACCGAATTGGAGCAGTCTGGTGATCGTGTCCCGACTCTAAAACTCTCTCAAATATAGAAAAGGAGGTATTTGATTAGCAGTAGGATATTTGCACGCTGTTTAAATTCATTTATTTTTTCATTTTGCCGGTACAGTCCACTGCAAGACATAGACATCTATCATTAGAAGGACTTGCCATGATCACCACGCTCGCCAAGCGGATTGGAGAACACCTCGCACCTCAGACCCTACCCGTCACAGGTCCGCTCTATTTCGATCTGGTATTTTTGGTGATGGTTATCCCACCCTCAGTTGGTAGCAGTCGCGGCTTTCAAGGCTTTTCCTCTTTCACAGTCGCCTCTTGCGACCCCAAGGGAATGTAGGGGGTGGCAGTTTTTAACACCGATACCACTCGGCAACTTATATTTGACTTTTCTTTTTACTTCATTGTAATTCATTGCTTTTAAATTGTATTTTATTTACGCGAGAACAAATTCCAAAAATGAAGCCATATAATGATAATCGTTTTCGGATATTTATTTAGGATGCTCATAAAATCCTTGATAGTCCTATTTCCACCACTAATGTGGTTGGGACTTGAGACTTTAACGGGTACATCTGAACACAGGCTTTAAAAATATTAAACGTTATTTAATATTTGTTTCATAAGTTTCGATTTTGCGAAAAGAAATAAAGATGCGATCCTGAAGGTCGTCCAGAATTATATCCTCAATTGTACCCGGTCTATAACCTATCGTTAGTATCTATGTATGTATATATCACGCCTTTCTCCCAAAAGGGTAGGCAGAGACAATCTTCTTCCACTTGCTACGGTCCTGACATACGTTTTTCGCTTCTTCCACTTTCATCAATCTTCGCAGGCATACTCGTTGGTTTAGAGTACTCTCGACCTGGCCTTTTACAATCGCCTCGTATATTTGTTTCGTCAACCTACTTTCATTCATCCTCTCCACATGTCCAAACCAGCACAGCATCCCTTTCTCAATTCGTGTCACTACATCCTCTTTCACCCCACAACGCTCTCTGATCACATTATTTCGAACCCTGTCAGTTATCTTCACATCAATCATACTTCTTCACGCTCTCATTTCTACTTCATAGATTAGTTCACTCGATTTTATTATTAACGTATAAAAATTGCAACAAGTTTATTAAAAAATATTATAATAATTTCATTATGATTTTAAAAATCAATTATTATTAAAAAAAACTTTACCTTTCACTGTAAGCTTAGCAGCTTACATACATAAATTTGCACATGGAGCGACACATCGAACCTGGACACATGGAACTCTTACTTGTAGTCCATTCAAATAGGGGAATCGAAGAACAGAGTTGTCGATTGATTTCTAAATAATAATTTCTGTCTTGTACCAGTTGAATTTTCTAAAATATTCTTCTGCAAAAAAAAAAACCGTTACAGTAATTATTGGTAGAAAATAGAAAGTAATATATATATATATATACATGAAATGGGAAATGTGGAACTGTTCTGAATTAGGTGCTAAGCAATGCTATGTACGGAAGACTGAGCCTGGATTTACGTGAACCGAGTGTTACGTACCCTCTCATCTCCAGCTTAAGAAATGATGCGTGAAACGAGACGCGTTTGAATAATATATCGTATATTACAATAACGTGTTACAAAGTTTTCTAACATCGCGTTGAAAGTCGAACATTAGAGATTGTAACGTTTGTAACAATGCGACGGTAAAACAGTGTTACAGACGCTTTGGAAATGGTGATGTCGTAATAATGGATGAAAACCTTGATTAATGTAAGGTACCAGTTAGTAAGGTTGCCTGAGCATTGGTTATAAAGGTGTATTATGCAAGGACTATTCGAGCCTACGTAGGTGATCGAACTGAAGTCTCTAGTTTCGAAGGTAGATTCCCTAACCATTCAAATATCATGGCCGAATACATACCAACACAAACTGTAACAGAATCGTATTCATTTTTTCTATAAAAATTGTATTGAACGCCATTCTCAGGAAAGCAAGGAAACCCAATATTTGTTACTTGTTTATTTCTGTCTGTCTTTGAATTTGTTGTACAATTACACCATAATTGTCCGGATTTCATAGAAAATTTGAATTTGAAACCTCCAGAATTTTCAATGTTTTTATTGTCCTGTACAATTAAATTTTTATGATCTCTGTCTCAGGAAACAGGAAAAGATTTAATTTCGCTTTATATTAGGTGTATTTCCATTGAAAATTTAATTTAACTTCTTCGAAACTAGTTTATACTCGTACAAAGTTATGGTACAGAAATAATAAAAGAGACTCGATATAGCTTTTTTCAGAAACTTAATTGCATAGAAGCTTAAGGGATTTTCTTGAAATAAATTCTTATCTCATGATTATTTGGAAAATATCGGGACACCTATCAGGTCATTGGTTCCAACATCACGAGATTGGTTCCACAAAGTTCTAAGCTTCTGTGAATTGAAAAAAAAAAACAAAAAAAAAAGAAGGCGTGGATTGTTCATAGTCCGTTCGTTTTATACCGGGCAATGAATGTACCCATTTTCGCTTGTACCCATTTTACTAAATGATTGTACTGCAGACGAAGGTACGAGTATGAAGGAATAGGAAGGGTAGCTATCTGCCAGGTCGGGTGTTATTTTAACGTGGTAGAGCCACGCGGCGGGTTTTTGATGCTCCTCGAATGCGCGGGCTCGACCGGGTTGGTACCGCGGCATCACAGAATACCGCGAAGTAGAGGCATCTTGTTTGATGAGGAGATAACCGGAGGCCTTACTTCCCCTCCCCAACCCCTCCTCATCCTCCCTCCCAGCGCCCAAATACCCTTAAAGACCGGCAACGCAATTAAAGCACTTCTGGTGTTGTAGATGTACGTGGGCCAAGCTAATCACTTACCATCAGATGAACCGCTTGCTCGTTTGCCGCCTTTCCCATAAAAAAAAGAATAAAATCTGTTTAAAAAGAGGGCAACGATAGAGATTCTTTCGCCGGTTTCTCCTCTGTCAGAGGAACCTCCTTACGAAATGGTGGTGGATTTGAAAAAAAAAAAACATTACAATTGACAAGTGAATTGTATGAAGAAATTGAAATGCAGTCAAATGAATATTTTCATCTCATTTCATCGTAGTTGGGGATAAGATGGCTTTACACCCGCTCCGCTTCGCTCAGCAGGCTTCGCCCCGATTAGTATTGAGGCCCGGTAGTTCATGACTCAGGTCTTTAATTAATTTTAAACATAAAGTCTTTCGACTATTATCAGAGTTATTAGACATCTTCAGGTAGGCGTGGCTTATCGGGTAGAGAAACAGTATTCCAATAAAATAACTACGGCAATAATCACTGCACTTATAATTTTCAATAATACAATTAATAACTTCACCAAATAATTATAGATCGCTAAGATCGAATTAGATTAAAAAGAAACGTCCATCGAGAACGTGGTTGCGTGCGCCTTTGTGACCGTTCGAAACCGGCGGCCTCACCAGCGCCCGGTGTTCGTTCTGGGCGTTGACATTTTTATAAAGTGACAGCTGACATATTGAGAAGCCGATGGGCCGAAAAAGAGAACAACATAACTGCCACTTACAACTGAGGCCATGTCTGTATTCGACAGATCGGTGTTGGATTGTTTGACAGCGGTGCTTCGAGTAGCGAGTTCAATTCTCGCATGGGACAAGTGTTCTAAGCCTGCAAGACTTTGTTAATTTTTGAACATAAAGTCTTTCGACTATTATCAGAGTTATTAGACATCTTCAGGTAGGCGTGGCTTATCGGGTAGAGAAACAGTATTCCAATAAAATAACTACGGCACTAATCACTGCACTTATAATTCTCTATAATACAATCAATAACTTCACGAAATAATTATAGATCGCTAAGATCGAATTAGATTAAAAAGAAACGTCCATCGAGAACGTGGTTGCGTGCGCCTTTGTGACCGTTCGAAACCGGCGGCCTCACCAGCGCCCGGTGTTCGTTCTGGGCGTTGACATTTTTATAAAGTGACAGCTGACATATTGAGAAGCCGATGGGCCGAAAAAGAGAACAACATAACTGCCACTTACAACTGAGGCCATGTCTGTATTCGACAGATCGGTGTTGGATTGTTTGACAGCGGTGCTTCGAGTAGCGAGTTCAATTCTCGCATGGGACAAGTGTTCTAAGCCTGCAAGACTTTGTTGTTCTTTTAACAATTTATGCCTATAAAGACCTCCATGACAAAGGAGGAAGAACAGGAAAGGACTCCTACATTAGCGGCAAGGAATTCATAAATAAAAAATATTTCAAAAACTGTTGTACAGTCTATACAATTATTTTTTTTATTTAAAATAATCAATTGCTTACACCTTATAATTTGAGGTAACAAAGGGCGGCTTAATGCCAATTGGCATTCTCTGCCAGTCAACCCATGGGTTGGTGAGATAACCGTAGTATATGTATTTATTTAACTTAGTAAATTAAATAACTAACACAAATTATTAAATATAATATTAACTTTGCGGTAAAACGAATAATTAAAAACCTGCACCATCAAACTAGACGGCTCGGTGGCGTAGTGGTTAAGCGTTTAGCTGCGGCGCAGTGGGTCGCGGGTTCGATTCCCGCACGAGACTAGTATTTGTATGGACTACAAATGATAGTTCCCGGTCTGGGTGTTTGTCCATGTGTAATTCATGTATGTAAACTGCCTCCGCGACACAGGAGAAATTCCTGCAGCGGAAGGTAACGTTTATTAAAAAAAAAAAAAAAAAAAAAACTTTTCTTCATCCCCTATAAAGTAATAACTGATAAAATCCCCAAATATGTCCTGGATTTATACTTTCATCTGGGATTACATCAGAGTTAAGGTGCACTATATCGCTATGTCGCACAATGCGGGTAGCATTTCAGATAAACATGAATTATTGACTATCAAAAAAATTGAGATTAAGCATATTTATTTTAAAATAATTTAAATAAGATTAAATTAATTAAAATTTTATGTACGATATAAAATGTATTGATTTTTTTTTTATGGAAGAGACGGCAAACCGTCTACCGTCGCCCACATACATCTGCAACACCATAGATGATGCAGGTGCGTTGCCATTCTTGAAGGATATTTGGGAGATGGGAGGGAAGAGGAGGGGAATAGGGAGGTGTGGGGCTTCGGTTACCTCACTCACCGAACGAAACGCCGAAGCTCAAGATGCCTCTACTTCACGCCGGTATTCTGCGAGGCCGTGGTATCAATCCGGTCGAGCCGGCTTATTCGAGCAGCAGCTAAAGCCGCCTCTTGGCTCCACCATGCTTAAGATAAGAGAACTAACATAAAGTATTGACATATGAAAAAAAAATAATGTAACTATGATTCCATTTCAAAAAAAAATCAAACAGATGGGTACGCTATTCACTAAACCATTGAGTCGTCAAACATTTCAGAATATAAAATACCACAAATGTAAAACGGGTGTAGCGGGCGTTTTCTTAACGAGGTCTTTGTTCAGCAGTGAACTAAAATAGACCGTTTTAATTGTAGTAGTGTGTAAAATAATGGTATGTAACAGAAAAAAATCGTTACATATCTATACATAAAAATCTTTAGCGATAGAAATGGTATGTGGGGGAAATCCATGAAAGTTTTCCGCTCAAATAGGCCTTTTCAGAAATAGATGTGAAATATTTCCGATCGTGTTTTCGCTGACTACGTAGTGACGTGCGAGATTTTCGAACACTTCACTGGAGAAGCTCAGTTCACATATGATTTTAAATCTACATATTGTGAATTCGCATCATCTACGTTAATGGATTGTATGACAAGAAACAAATCTATTTTATATATTTTTTTCAGACGTCATCTGGCCTAGAACTAGGATTAAGTGTCTTAGTAACTGGTGATAAGAAAGATATAGGCATGCCTAGATCATCATTTTCATCATTTCAGCCTATCACAAGTCCACTGCTGAACATAGGTCTCCCCCAAAGATTGCCACGAAGCTCGGTCCTGAGCCATCTGCATCCATCGTCTTCCCGGAACACTGCGCAGGTCGTCACTCCATCTTGTGGGCGCGTCACTGCGTTTGCCTGTACGTGGCTGCCACTCGTGGCCCTTTTTTCCCCAACGGTTGTCAGTTCTGCGAGCTATGTGGCCGGCCCTTTGCCACTTCAGCTTGCTGATCCTTACGGCTATGTCGGTTACCTTAGTTCTGCTGCCTAGATAAACACGTATAATATTATGATATACATCATAGATTAACTCCATCCGCCATCCATCTGGCTTCGAAGGCAGGGTTACTGCCTACTAGACCATCGTCTTCTAACCCTTAGCTGGCGGTGAACGGCGTAAACAAAAGCTGGCAATACATGCAGAGAAGTTTCGCTGATGTACAGCACGCTCGGCTTGGGTTGTGGGGGCAATAGTGGCACCCTCGTACTAGAGATACTCTTCCTCATCTCTAGTCTGTAGGATTTGGATTTGGCAAACTCGGATGAATATTTCGTCGTCATTCGGTCGCCCGTGCCTCACTTATGTTCTGGTATTTTGCAAGATCATTATTATCCTGCCATTTGTCGGCTTCCATCAACATTGTATAGATCGTCATAGCATTTTGTGGGAGTCGTCCTACGATGCGCTTGTCTGTACGTGGTTGGAACTCGAGCTATGTGGCCGGACTATTGCCACTTCAGCTTGCTGATCCTTACGGCTATGTCGGTTACCTTAGTTCTGCTGCCTAGATAAACACGTATAATATAATGATATACATCATAGATTAACTCCATCCGCCATCCATCTGGCTTCGAAGGCAGGGTTACTGCATACTAGACCATCGTCTTCTAACCCTTAGCTGGCGGTGAACGACGTAAACAAAAGCTGGCAATTCATGCAGAGAAGTTTCGCTGATGTACAGCACGCTCGGCTTGGGTTGTGGGGGCAATAGTGGCACCCTCGTACTAGAGATACTCTTCCTCATCTCTAGTCTGTAGGATTTGGATTTGGCAAACTCGGATGAATATTTCGTCGTCATTCGGTCGCCCGTGCCTCACTTATGTTCTGGTATTTTGCAAGATCATTATTATCCTGCCATTTGTCGGCTTCCCTCAACATTGTGTAGATCGTCATAGCATTTTGTGGGAGTCGTCCTACGATGCGCTTGTCTGTACGTGGTTGGAACTCGAGCTATGTGGCCGGACTATTGCCACTTCAGCTTGCTGATCCTTACGGCTATGTCGGTTACCTTAGTTCTGCTGCCTAGATAAACACGTATAATATAATGATATACATCATAGATTAACTCCATCCGCCATCCATCTGGCTTCGAAGGCAGGGTTACTGCCTACTAGACCATCGTCTTCTAACCCTTAGCTGGCGGTGAACGGCGTAAACAAAAGCTGGCAATACATGCAGAGAAGTTTCGCTGATGTACAGCACGCTCGGCTTGGGTTGTGGGGGCAATAGTGGCACCCTCGTACTAGAGATACTCTTCCTCATCTCTAGTCTGTAGGATTTGGATTTGGCAAACTCGGATGAATATTTCGTCGTCATTCGGTCGCCCGTGCCTCACTTATGTTCTGGTATTTTGCAAGATCATTATTATCCTGCCATTTGTCGGCTTCCCTCAACATTGTGTAGATCGTCATAGCATTTTGTGGGAGTCGTCCTACGATGCGCTTGTCTGTACGTGGATGGAACTCGAGCTATGTGGCCGGACTATTGCCACTTCAGCTTACTGATCCTCACGGCTATATCAGTTTCGCAAATTTTAACTCGATCACAAAACACAAAATGTAATATTTATTATAGGAGGACACGCGGACGAAGTCGCGGACTGAGGCAAGTAGTTAATATTAACAATTTATTCTTAACTGCCGTAACAACGGGGGTAGAAGATTACCAACATGTATCAAAAATATTAATCTCACAAGTTACAATATTGTATCTCGACGGGAGTTAAGTTATGGGCCGTGTTAGGGCATAATGAGAAAGTGTTTTGATTTTCAGTAAAATATAACAAATATCTCCATCACGGCTTTTGCTACTGCTGGAATGGGGCGGGTCGAACGAGGCGGTATCACGACCTCGCAGAATACCGACGTGAAGTAGAGGCATATTGTGCCTCTGCGTTTCGTTCGGTTCGGCGAGGTAACCGGAGGCCCACTCCCCTCTACCCAAGTCCCCTCCTTATCATCCCCCCTAAATCAAATTATCCTAAAAGGCCGGCATCGCACCTGCATCTCCTCTGGTGTTGCAGTTGTTTTAAAAAAAATGTAGTCAATTAATTAAGGATACAATGATATCAATGAGTGCTATAAAAAAAAGTTTTACCCAGATTTTTACACACGGCAACATTTGCTTTGCGGGGAAATTCTATCCAATTAAAAACAATAGAACATAACAACACACAACTACATAACATATTCTTTGAAAGGAACCCGCGATCAAAATATAGGTATGCTGTGTTTTTTTCTATGACTAGCTGGTCCAGGCAGATGTTGTTCGGCGGATTCCCGTAGGTGGCGCCATGAGAATGAAATGTATTAATAACTGGACTAAGCGGCCACCGATTGGTCTTTTTTGGCCCGAAATCAACTTAAATTGGAGATTTTCGATAGATGGGAGTAGTTTTGGATCCATAAATATAATATTTAAAATTTGTTCATCAGCCAAACATAGAAACTTTAACATATAAATGTTTTTTTAAAACTCTAGTAGGATTATACAAATTCATTTCATTGTTTCATTTACACGATTGTCATTTATTTCATTGTCAACATTACTTTCTGATTATAAAATTTCATTACGCACGTGTAGGGTAACTATTGTGATATAATATTTATTTAAACGTATTTATTTGCGAAAACACTGCAACGTAAATAGCTTTATTACGTATTGACATATTCCAGCTGTGTCCCACCGAAATGAACGTGAACATTTAATGAAACGTATACTTTTTTAAATATCAACAATTTAATGAACAGGTTATTTTACAACTAGATTTTGTTGTGTTTTGAATATTTGTTCGATATATTCTTTATATAACACGCGCTAGTTCGTGAACTATGTTATATGCCAAAAAGCGTGTTAAGCTGTAGGCGACGTGTTACATCAGTCTGCGACGCGCGCCCGTGCGGAGTGGACGTTTCTCTCAAACAGCACCCATGTGCTCACGAGAAGCCAATTCAAGTGACAATAGAAATAGTGTCCAGTGTTCGCGGGAAACCGCTGTGAAAGTGTAGTGCTACTGTACTCCTGCCCTGTAAGTAGTTCGTACACAAATCTCGCCTCAGAGGCGGCTATTTTTAAATTTCTGTGTCGCTTGTTGCGCTAGGCAACAGCTAGGTACTCATCCCTGCGCACCTAAAAGCGCGGGGTATAGAACCAGTAGGCACACACCTCCCTGCCTTAGGTAGGGAGGTTTAGAATCTCTCTCACACACGCCATTCAATGGCCGACACGACCAAGATGGCCGACGCCGACAAGATGGCCGCCCATTGCGCAAATTCCGAACTAGCGAAGTTCGTTAAATTCGCATTCCCAGATATCTGGGAAAAATTCGTAGCTTTCCGGCTGGGCTCGAACACCGAGGTCGCCTCGCGCCCGGCGTTCGACACGGACAGCCCTCTCTCTCCGGACGCCTCCCCTGAGTCGCCCGTAGCCACGGAGGTTAGCCTTCCCGCGTCGCCCACCGCCAACGGGCACGCCGCTTACCTGTCGGACTCCGGGTCAGACATGGAAGTCGAGGACGCCTCTCCGGACGACGGCTTCACGGTCGTCGTCAGGAGAAAGTCGAAAAAACGCGTTGCAAAAAACGAGGACGAGCCTAACTCGGATTCGTCATTATCGCCGAAAGGCACGCCAGCCAAAAAGGCTGCGTCGCAAACCCGCCAGCCAATACCGAAGCGGGAATCCAAAACCAAACCGGCAAAGTCCGTTCAAGCAACCCGACTCGCGTCAAAACCCAACGCCGCCGCGACCTCAGGGGCCCGCGCGCCCAAACCCCGCCGCCGATCATACTCCAGGACAAAGGGCACTGGAACGACCTGTCAGTATGGCTGACTAAAACAAAATTCTGTGCCCAAAAGCACAAACCACAGCTCAAGGAATCCGCGTATTCCTTACTAATATAGACGACTTTCGCACGGTGACTAGACACCTAAAAGCAAAAACATTAGTTTCCACACCTACTCGCTAGAGGAGGACAGACGTCTCCGCGTAGTAATTCGCGGACTCCCTAAGGAGCTCCTCCTCGAAAACATAAAAAACGACCTACTCGAAAAAAATATTCCTGTGCAGGAGGTACACCGAATGTACCACCCACAGAAAAAGTCACCGTACGACTTGGTCCTAGCCATTCTCGACCTGTCCCCGGAAGGCAAGGCTATATTTAACATCCAAGCGATTTGTAAGCTTACGAACCTATCCATCAAGGCACCGCGGAACAAAGGTATCATAAATCAGTGCCACCGCTGCCAACTATACGGCCACTCGGCCAGAAATTGTTTCGCGCGTCCCCGCTGCGTCAAATGCCTCGGAGACCACGGCACTCCGGAGTGCGAGCGCACGCGCGACGCAACCGAACCGCCAAGCTGCGTCTTGTGCGGCGAACAGGGGCATCCCGCGAATTATCGCGGCTGCAACAGAGCGCCGCGAAAGAGACAGCGTGGCGGCACCCAAAAGAACGGTCGTAGGAAGGGCCCCGGGGCTCCACGGTCCCAACCTCCTGCGCCTGCCAAGCCAGCGCCTGCCAAGCCAGCGCCTGCCAAAACGGCATCTGCCAAACCAGCACCTGCCAAACCAGCGCCAGCGCCTGCCAAGCCAGCGCCTGCCAATCCCACTGCTGAACTCACGCAGAAAGCCAATGCCTGGGCTAAACCCCTAGGTTATACTCAAAAGAGCGCGGTCGCTTCACGACCTGCGGCCTCCACTCCCGCGCCCCAAGGCGCCTCAAACTTCGCCGCCGACTTTTCGTTAGTATGCGGCTTCATCAACAACATTAACGTTGCTGATCTATCAATCCTAGCCCGCAAATTACGCGAGGCAACGACACCCCAGGACAAACTCATGGCCACCATTGAGCACATGCCCACTATCGACGCGATCTGGTCGTTTCAATGCGCCTAAACCCGCGTCATGCCCAAATTTAACACACACTAATTATTCCAATGGCTAACGCAGTAGGAAGATTAAAACCGCGCTCTATGACTGTCGCTGCATTCAACGCAAACGGCCTCAAAACGCAGAAAGACGAAATCGCTACGTTTCTTCGCGATCACAACGTCGACATTATGCTAGTGCAAGAAACCTTCTTGAAGCCTAGCAATCGCGATCCTAAAATAGCAAATTACAATATCATCCGTAATGACAGGTTAACGTCCGCCAAAGGCGGCACTCTGATTTACTTCAAAAGGTCCTTGCATTGCATACCGCTCGACCCTCCCGACCTAATAACAATCGAAGTTTCCGCGTGTAGAATAGCGCTAACCGGCCACAGGCCGCTTGTTCTAGTATCAGCCTATCTGCCGCCAAACAAAACCCTCCATTCGTCAGACATTAGGACGCTAACAGAGCTAGGCCCCTCCGTCATCATAGGCGGCGACCTAAACAGCAAACACATCAGCTGGAACTCGCGCGTCAATAATACAAACGGCAACGTGCTCGCCGACACACGGGACCGCTACTTGTTAGACGTAATCGCACCCGACTCGCCTACGAGATATCCGACGTATCACACTCACGCGGCGGACGTACTCGATATCGCGATTCTTAAAGACGTAAGCCTAGCTATTAACTCGATAGATACGCTTCACGAACTCGACTCAGACCACAGACCGGTCTTACTCAAGCTGGTCCAGCCGCATGGTGAGGTCCCTCAGACCAAAACCATCGTGGACTGGCGTACCCTCGAAGTCAAACTCGAAGCTACGACTTCACAGCACCTAGACAAAATACCGGACAAGATAGACTCGCCTGAAATAGCATGTAGGGCAATAAACTCACTCACAGACCATCTCAAGTCAGCCGTCGAAGAATCCAAAAGGACGGTCCCTGAGTCGAACGCTCGGCACATGGAGCTCCCGGCAGGTCTTAGACGTCTAATTAGGAGAAAAAACGCAGCTATTAGAGCACATGACCGTTATAGAACGGAACAAAACCGCGAAACCATGCGACGCCTACAGAGGCAAGTAAAAGAGCGCATCACTGAATTTAGTAACACTAGGTGGGATTCTCTCCTTGGAGACATCGAGCCATCGCATACTGCCTACTGGCAGCTGGCCCGATCTCTGAAAGTAGAGAACGTGGCAACAATGCCCCCGCTATTACGCCCCGATTTAGACACGCTAGCCTTCGACGACAGCGAAAAGGCCGAATGCCTCGCGGACAGTCTAGAGAGCCAATGCACCCCCTCGCGTGAACCAACGGATCCGGACCACCTGCGGCAGGTGGACGAGGAAGTAACACGTAGGGACGCGTTACCACCAGTGGACGATCCACTAGAGCCAGTGACACCCAAAGAAGTCTCTGAGATAGTAAGCAACCTGAAAAACCGGTCAGCACCCGGAATGGATGGTATAAGCAACAGGGTATTTAAAACTCTCCCAGCCCCACTAATATGCCTACTGGCAAACATCTTCAACGTACTCCTCGCCAGCTGCTCCTTCCCGGATGCCTGGAAAGAGGCAGACGTCATAGGCATTCCGAAACCAGGCAAGCCCCGTAACCTCGCCTCCAGCTATCGCCCTATAAGTCTCCTCAACTCTATGGGGAAAATCTATGAAAGAATAATCCTGAAAAGACTCAGACAATTTGTGTTTGAGAACAACATAATTCCAGACGAGCAATTCGGCTTCCGTTCCGAACACTCGTGCGTCCAACAAGTGCACCGCTTAACGGAGCACATATTAAAAAACCTAAACCTCTCCCCCAAGCCCAATAGGACGGGAGCACTATTCTTCGATGTCGCAAAGGCATTCGACAAAGTCTGGCACAACGGTTTAATCTATAAACTGTATAACTTCAATATCCCAGACAGGCTCGTGCACATCCTACGAGCCTACTTGTCCAACCGCACCTTTCGCTATCGAGTAGAGGGCACGCGATCCTCAATCCGCCCTCTGAAAGCCGGAGTCCCTCAAGGCTCCTGCCTCTCCCCGATCCTCTTCTCACTGTACACGAGTGACATTCCAAAGGAGCCCCAGGTCAACCTCGCACTATTCGCGGACGACACGGCCCTATACTTCTCCGACCGCCACAAAGGTCGCATCACCTTAAGACTCCAAGCCGCTGCCAATCGTCTAGGCGAATGGTTCCGGAAATGGAGAATTGAGGTTAATCCCGAAAAAAGCGTAGGAGTTCTCTTCACAAGGGGAACGAGCACGGCCAATCATAATTACGAATCTCGTAAATTAGGCACTATCACCCTATTCGATCGACCGATCCCCTGGGAAAGGAAGGCGAAATACTTAGGGTAACCTTAGACGCGGCGATGACATTCGCCCCCCATATTAGGACAGTCAGGAACAGGGCCGCCTTCGTCGCAGGCCGCCTACATTCAATGATCTGCTCCTCAAGCAAGATGTCACTTAGACACAAATTACTCCTATACAAGGCTTGCATAAGACCTATCATGGCCTATGCCTCGGTAGCCTTCGCTCACGCGGCGAAAACACACATCGCCTCGCTACAGACCGTCCAAAATAAGTTTCTGCGTAGCGCCACCGGTGCAAGCTGGTACCAGCGTAACGACGACTTACACAAGGACTGTAAAATACCGACGATCAAAGCATTCTTCAGGGAAACGTCACGGCGCTACTTCGAATCGGCCGCCGTACACCTAACCCGCTGGTGGTAAACGCCAACAAATATTCCCCGATATTAACGCAACGGTGCGTCACCGTCGCCCGCGTAACGTATTAGACGACCCGGAAGACGTAACAGCACCGACAGACCGACAAACTGAACTAGTTTCGGTTAACACTCCTCAACCTGAACACACTGTACATACAGTTAGGAGTAGAGTCACATACACAATCCCCCGCCGACGCGTAAGAGCGTATCGTGCAAATCAAACACCCGCGTACACACCGTGCACCCGGGATTCAGGGCGGTCCTTACCGCCCATTACTACCGAAACACCACGACCGTCCGAGACGAGGCCCGAACCTCCCTCGGACGGTCCTTAGATTGCTTACCATAAAGAGGTAAGCAGTAGATGTACTCCTGTACATCTACTTAAAGCATAAACGCCCGCGGCCTCAAGGACGCAGGCGCTAACCTATGAAGCTGTAAAAGCCAAAACGGCTAACAGCAATAACTTCATCGAATACATATACGGCGACGTGTTATTCTAATCTCGGATTTACGTGTGCCGTGTGGGTATTCTTATCTCGAGCGTGGGAAATGACGCGTGAATCACCTTCTCACGTCTGAATAATTTACCGCACGTTAGAGAGCATAATATTACAGCGAGATACGTGTATGCAGTAATAGTTTTTTTCTTTTTATTGTGTGTTCTTGCCGCCAGTTGCTAATTTATCTTAATGTTTAATTTCAAACTGATGATGATTGCCGTGTGCCACCACAAGAGCGCCGTGAGAATGTTCCGTCCATTTTCTTCTCAAGGGATGAGCTATGAAAATCACAAAGGCTATCGACCAATACGAACTCTCCTGGCAAATGTACGGGTGTGTCTGGCGCTGCGATCAGCAATCCGCTGGCCATTGTGGAGATTATGTCTAATCCTTTTAATGGGAGAGGTTCGTCCTCCAGTGAACTGTTTACATGCTGTTAAAGTAAGGCAATCCCAACATGTATATTTCTGAACTAACTCTTTCTATAACCTATGTATAGAAACCGGTCACAAGTGAACTCCGGTCCACAGTGCAGTCCTCATTACGCAATTTCTTTAGCAAGATTTGAAGTGTTCGCTCCGTTTGATCATCGCACGTACGACTAAATGATGCGACGTAGATAAATACGTACTCATCCTATGGATGGGATTCAATGGTAACCTCAATTTGCTGGAACTTTAATGAGAATGACACCGTTGATTATTCAAGTGCTATCCAGCTTTTGACTAACATCGCGCGAAACACTTTATTTCACACTATGGTTTTCACACCTTATTATTCAGATAGAAAAATAGTATAAGCGATATTCAAGTGATTAGTGAATCTGAGTGGTAGAGCCAAGCGGCGGCTTTTGCTGCTGCACGAATGGGCCGGCTCGACCGGATTGGTACCACGGCCTCGCAGAATACCGTCGTGAAGTAGAGGCATCTTGTGCTTCTGCGTTTCGTTCGGTGAGTTAGGTAACCGGAGGCCCACTACCCCTTCCCATCCCCCTCCTCATCCTCCCTCTCATCTCCCTAATATCCTTTAAGGCCGGCAACACACCTGCAGCACCTCTGGTGTTGGGGATGAACGTGGGCGACGGTAATCACTTACCACCAGGTGAACCGCTTGCTCGTTTGCCGCATTTTCCATAAAAAAAAATATCGGCTTTCGGATTGGAAGATTCGAGTACCACCACGCTAGACCAGCGGGTTGGTGGGCGTGATATCCACGCATTAGTGATGCTGCCCCATCACTGGTCTGTGGGATTTGGTTGTTTATGTATGTTTATTGTGGTAGCGGTTTCAGTCTCCAGCCTCGTATATTTGTCAGCAGGGTGCACCTCGTGCAGGTGGAGTTGGCGTTTAAAGAAAGAGACGACACATGTTACTTATGACTTCTTGGATTTACGCGAACACTTTTTTTAAGGGCGTATAACTTAATTTTACATTCCTTACGTTTCGATTGCTTTACAGCAGCCGTGGTCACGGGGGGACTGAGGTGTTAGACGTCCAGATGTCATAGTCGACTGGGGCTACCTCAGCTTTTATCTATTAATTTCGGTTCGATCTACGCAGAAGTCGCTTACAATATCTAGAGACCGTGCATTTGTGTGCTTGGTTAGTGATTTAATTTCTCAAGCTTCGCTATTGAAATTAGTCAATTTCATGTGGATTTGTGGTTGGAAATTAAACGCGATACAGTAATAGTTTAATTTCACGGGCTATTTATATTTATTAAATCCATATGACGATGTAATTTGAACGCTTAACACGTATTCAGTTTATGTAACGTTCCTAATAGAAGTGAGACGGTAAAAGGCGAGCGTTAAATAATGTATAGGAGGTTTAAATCGCTTGTCATATTTCTTGCTAAAGGCACCTTATCAGTATTACAGGCGCGTAGACCACACCTTGTGATAACGTACGAGTTTATCAGACGCGTGTGTTCTTATGTTTTATTAAAATCTTATAAGAAGTTTCATCTTGTTGAAGATTTATTCTTGTGAAAGGAAAATAATATTTCTATTATTTCTCAGACATGCAGGCTTCCTCACGATGTTTTCCTTCACCGTTGAGCACGTGGTGAATACAGCACTTAGCACCGGGGATCGAACCCGGGTCACTCGCGCTCTATGACACTAAAGTGAGTGCCCCGACCACTAGGCTACCATGGCTTTTCTAAAGGTGAGGTGTGATTTTCTTTTTTGACACTAAGCTGATATACGAATGAATGCGAATCACTTTTGTAGCCATAAATTAATTGATCACAGCGCCACCTATCGGATACTATAGCTATTAACCATGGTCTTAATAAAACTAATATACAGTGTGAATATGACTTCAATCGGTCAAGTTGTTCGAAAGTTACACGGTAACTAACAGATACATGAAGATATGCATAGAACTTACGCCTGCATTTACTCACGGGTTGGGCAGGGATATCATTAACTTTATCTGTGAACGGAAAAATATTTTTTGAGACAGTTTGATCTCCCATTCGTGACTGAACATTTTAGCGAGTAACTAGAATTTGAATAGTTTTAGCAAACAGTGATAGGTTTCCAAACCATTGCCGCTTCTCTCCTACTGCAGTTAAATTTGCACTTTTATCATTTTTCGCATTTTGCGATAGCCAAGGCATTCAAAGATTAAAACGTGTATTCGTATAAGAGATACACTTAAAGCCATATAAACCAAAACTAATGTAATACTATAACGTATAACGTCATATAGACGACCGCGTGGCTCAGTGGTTAGCGCACCTGACTGCCGAGCCTGGTTCGAATACCAGTCGAAGTTAATATTTGTCCAAAAACACAAACTATTAGATTTCAGGTCTTGTGTCGCTAAACTGCATTCAACCTTCCTTCGATCTCTGCGGGAAGACGATGGATACAGGTGGGTCAGGACCGAGCTTTGTGGCGATCTTTGGGGGAGGCCTATGTTCAGCAGTGGACTTGTGATAGGCTGTAATGATGATAATGTTAATCACAATCACAACTGTTAAACATTAAGAAACAAGATTTAGTACCTCCTCAACATGAAAATGGGTCCAATATAGAAAAAGTTCTATGTAGATCAGACATCTCACTCTAACGTTATTATATATTATATAAACTATATAAAAGATCGCAAGTTTAGATACGAAATAGTGTCCCGTCTCATATCTCTCATATATTCCGATATGAATGTGAAATGTGTACATTGCCACCGCTGTGTTTGTGTGTTATTAAAGATTGAGTAGACTCACGTTGGAAAATTCATACGCATATTCGTTCACTATGGAGAATAAATTACTTGTAAGATATACAATACGCGGGTGAGAATGTACGCTTATTGCGAAATATAGAATATACTTCGGCTTATTAAAGTACACCGCTGTACACATGCAACTGAATTTATGCTACAGGACCATAGTGTTTAACAAAATTAAAGCACAAGTGCACTGCGACCTTGAGCAGATTTTATAAGGATAGACTCTGACTGTTTCAGAAGTAATCGTTTGAAAAGTAAAAGCTTTTGAAGGTCAAAAGTATGGAGACTTAACGAAAAGGTAAAAGCACGTGCTGGGAAATGTCTGCTTTCACTGCATAGTGTTTTGGAGCAAAGAAGAGCTTGAAGGCGAACGTGAAGGTATAAAGATTATTTTTATTTACACAGACATGAAGGTTTCCTCCCGATGTTTTCTATGATAAATGCTAAATAAGTATTACAATCATATGTGAATCCATAAATTAATAATGCAATATACCCTTGTCAGCTGATAGCTGGTGAATAAGTTTTGCCCCGGTTTGCCAAGCCGGACGGTTCTCAGGCACAATATACTCCCCGAAATAACAAATGGTTTAACTTGCTTACTAGATGGCGGTGCGTGCACTGAGTGCTGTCTGCAGCTGTTCATGTGGGCAACGTGGTGGAGCCAAGCGGCGGCTTTGGTACCATGGTATCGCAACCGGCGTGAAGTAGAGGCATCTTGTGCTTCTGCGTTTCGTTCCCTCCCCCTCCACACCCCACTCATCTTCGCCCTCTTATCTCCCAAAGTGAGGTGACCGGAGGCCCACTCCCTCAACCCCTCCCAAATACGCTTGAATGAGGGCAACGCATATGCAGCACCTTTGGTGTTGCAGATATAAGTGTGTGACGGTAATCACTTGCCATAGGGTGAACCGCTTGCCCGTTAGCCTTTACCATTTAAAAAAAAAATGTGATCCTCTTCCCGATGGCGAGCAGGATCGTAAAAATGCTCGATTACACACAATGAAACCGAATGTCCCTTCCAATGGGACAAGATCGATCGATAAAACAGTACACTTCCTTTTTCTTTGTGGGTTTCCTGGAAGATATCGCTTCTTAGCGATAAGGCCGCTCATTGCACATTTTGTTTGTTTATGTAAATAGTCTTTGTTTGTTAAGTGTTCTAATATACAATAAAGTATATTTTATTCATTTCGTACATTTCGTTAATTTCATTCATTTCGTTAATTTCTTTCATTTCGTACATTTCATTCATTTATTCCACCCGGTGGTGAGTGGCGAAAAATTTCAATCGCAGAAGATTGCCTTGTCGCCATTGAGGACTGACCGAGCCTCACAGCTCATACTTACACTGGTTCTCTATACCTTTCAAACCGTACAACAAGCACTTGCTGTTGAGCTGCCGAAATGGGTGAGAATGAACGACTGGACTGCTAGTGAAGGAGTCTAGCATCTGTTTAGAATTATAAGTACGTTCGTCGCCCAGCGATGAGACGACCTTTCGTAATCCGCTTACGAGATATCGCTAGTGCAGTGTCTGTCTATAGACAATCCGAAGTAGATTACAATGCCCGAATACAATGCAAATGCAAACAGAATTTCCGCTAGTTAGATACTCTATGGAGCATTCCATAAAGCATTCCTGCCAATGTCTCGTAGTATTATTATGTTGAATTTGAGGCTATGAAAAATAACAACATACTTCCGGTAAATTTACTAAAATAACTTTTGTCTTTTTAATCCAAGTTCTTTTGTTAACTTAAAGTTGTTTTTGTCTACTAATGTACCAACCATTTAATTGATATTAGCCACAATACTAACATATCCTCAATTACAACGAAAGAACGTGTTTTACTGAGCTATTATTGCGTTCAATATTCATTCATATTCATTCATACATTCATTCATTCATTATTACTATCTAAATGAGAATATTGCAATTGTAATCAGTACCTATAAAGAGGGATATAACATTAAATCAAAGGTTAATCTCGGCGCTCGCGAATCACAAGAGGCTCACCAACATTCAACGAGGCTCGGGGAACCGCGTGATAGGGAAAAATCCATACTAATATACCGAACTCGTATACCACTGACTTGTCGTGGGAAGCAGCATCTCCAGTGCGAGAGTACAGGTACTGAGTTCACCGGTCCGTCGAGCCAGACTGGTAAGGATGAACGAATCCTCGGAAAAATGGATACCGTTGAGCAGGGGCTTTCTTGGAGAGGCCTATGTTCAGTAAAGAACTCAAATAGGCTGAAGATGCGGAAGAAGAATAAGGTTTCTCTAAAAGAGAAGAAACAGGCTAGAGAAGCTCTGCAAAATATACGTTCAAGCTGATGACACTAGGTAGTCTGTCTGTGATCGTATTTTCCATTGTCACCTCTTACCACAACCGCGAGAACTACGGGGTAGAAGAAAATTTCAATCGCAGAAGATTGCCTTGTCGCCATTGAGGACTGACCGAGCCTCACAGCTCATACTTACACTGGTTCTCTATACCTTTCAAACCGTACAACAAGCACTTGCTGTTGAGCTGCCGAAATGGGTGAGAATGAACGACTGGACTGCTAGTGGAGGAGTCTAGCATCTGTTTAGAATTATAAGTACGTTCGTCGCCCAGCGACGAGACGACCTTTCGTAATCCGTTTACGAGATATCGCTAGTGCAGTGTCTGTCTATAGACAATCCGAAGTAGATTACAATGCCCGAATACAATGCAAATGCAAACAGAATTTCCGCTAGTTAGATACTCTATGGAGCATTCCATAAAGCATTCCTGCCAATGTCTCGTAGTATTATTATGTTGAATTTGAGGCTATGAAAAATAACAACATACTTCCGGTAAATTTACTAAAAGAACTTTTGTCTTTTTAATCCAAGTTCTTTTGTTAACTTAAAGTTGTTTTTGTCTACTAATGTACCAACCATTTAATTGATATTAGCCACAATACTAACATATCCTCAATTACAACGAAAGAACGTGTTTTACTGAGCTATTATTGCGTTCAATATTCATTCATATTCATTCATACATTCATTCATTCGTTATTACTATCTAAATGAGAATATTGCAATTGTAATCAGTATCTATAAAGAGGGATATAACATTAAATCAAAGGTTAATCTCGGCGCTCGCGAATCACAAGAGGCTCACCAACATTCAACGAGGCTCGGGGAACCGCGTGATAGGGAAAAATCCATACTAATATACCGAACTCGTATACCACTGACTTGTCGTGGGAAGCAGCATCTCCAGTGCGAGAGTACAGGTACTGAGTTCACCGGTCCGTCGAGCCAGACTGGTAAGGATGAACGAATCCTCGGAAAAATGGATACCGTTGAGCAGGGGCTTTCTTGGAGAGGCCTATGTTCAGTAAAGAACTCAAATAGGCTGAAGATGCGGAAGAAGAAATTTTAATATCATCACACATTTGTTGACAGACTCGTGGCTTCAGACAAAATGGCGGGTTAACTATCCATTTGAATACCGAACCGAAAACACATAGACTGAATGGAGATACAATTAGTACTTTGCCTCGCACATCATCATCATCATCATTTCAAAGATTGCCACAAAGCTCGATCCTGCGTCACCTGCATCCATCGACTTCCTGCAACAATGCGTCGTCAGTCCATCTTGTGGGGGTCGTCCCACACTGGGTTCACCTGAACGCCTGTCTGCCACTCGAGAACCTTATTTCCCCAACGGTTGTCAGTACTGCGAGCTATGTGGCCGGTCCGTTGTCACTTCAGCTTTCTGATCCTTACGGCAATGTATGACATTTATAGGCCTCTCTCACAAGGAAGATTTTTTATGAGGTATTAGCAAACAAACAAGGGGACTACCCATGCCCGCGTACATCTGCAACACCAGAGGAGCTGCAGGTGCGTTGCCAGCCTTCAAGGGTATTTGGTGAGGGGAGGGAATTGGGAAGAGGTAGCTGGAAGAGGGTAAGCCTCCGGTTACCTCACTCACCGAACGAAACGGAGAAGCACAAGAGCCTTCGACGAGACCTTAGACATTTTAGACGAGGTGTTTATAGCGCCATCTGTCGGTAGCCATGTGCATTTTCCATTGTCACCTCTTACCACAACCGCGAGAACTACGGGGTAGAAGAAAATTCTTACAATGATTTATTACAATCAATCTACAATGTATTATTTTAACAGTGTCCTGGTACGCGAGAACAACACTTAAAATTACCTTGTACCGTGTATAAATTAATTCGGTTATTATCAAAGCGGCGCACAGATTACCCGTACCCGTATTTCAGTCCTCGATTAACTGTTACCATTTTTGGTCAGCGTAAATACTGAAATATGCATGCCGGTTACGCCATACAACGAAGCCACAACTATCCAGTTATTGCAATAAATATTACGTTATATAAATAAATAATAATATGAAGGTAATGATGATTTTAATGAGGTAGTTTTAAGTGCGCAAAGTCTTCCTATCAATAGGTTTAAAAAATTGTTTAAACAAAGACTTATATAATATAAATGAATACTTGGATGATAAAAACCATACATATTTCTATTCTATTTCTATTGAAATGTTTTGATTTGAAAGAAATACAAAAAAAAGGTACCCACGGAGTTTCTTTCGCCAGTTTCTTACCCGTCGGAGAAACCCTACGAGACGGTATGAAAAATAAAGACGTAAGTCAAGTGAAATGTATGTTCCTTGTCATATTATTATTTAAAAGGAGTTTAGGTACGAGTGTGTGCCAACTATTGTAAAATGAAAATCTGTTTGTTGAATAGTTATAGCCGGGTGGTTAAGTGATTTGCCTCCAACGCAGGAGCGGAGGGTTCGTATCGGTATGTTCTTCGACACTGATGTACCGTTTGCATCGTTGGTTCGAACACTAAGACGGCGGCTGGCTCACCAATTGTCACGTTGTTCCAAATAAGCTCTGGTGAAAAGTGGGGTTAAAAATGTCTAAATATTTGACCACCCCAGTACCGGGTACACGGTTGTGAAATCGTATATTTTTTTAATATTTTTTTTTTACTGGCGTTTCTAAATAGTTTTCCGAGGAAATCACGATAATTGTTTTTGTAAATAAAATGTTTAGAAAAAAAATATGTAATTCAAATGACCGTCTCTTTTTTACTGGAAAGCGGGCAAACGAGGAGTTGGGCTCAACTGCTAATAAGTGATCACCGACACCCACGTATATCTGCAACATCAAAGGAGCTTCAGGTGCGTTGCCGGCCTTTCAGGATATCTGGGTAGTTGGGAAAAGGAGACTATGGGGTAAGGAGAGGAGTGGCGCTCCGGTATAAAAATAGTACAGTATTTATTACAGTATTATCTTTACATTACAAAGTAATTGACGTTAGGAAGCAGTTTTATAAAAGAATTCTCTGTGAAATTCGAAATTTCTGAAGTACTTCAAGCAATGGATCTGAACTAATTGGATGTTACAGAGTGCTTTTATTTTCGTTTTAGGGCTCCGTACCGAAAGGTGCAAAACTATATACCATATTAATATCACTCTGCTGTCGGTCTATCGTGTCGTGATCTATTTAGGGTATAATGATGACTCAAAGCCGAATATTGAATTGTAAATTCAATTAAATATTTTTTCATGGGATTATTTTTGAAAAAATGAAAAAATTACGTAATTTTTACTTTTTTTATATCTTCAAAAATAACTAATTTCCAAGTAGTTACTTTTGGATCGACGTTTTATCGTCGGATTCTATCTCTAAAACTGTATAGTTTAATTCTTAATTATAATATCGATTCATTAATGTTGTTTGTGAGCAGTGACCAAAACTAAGAATTGTTTTTTTTTTAATATTCACCTTACAACAGGAGCATGCAAAGCTATTACCCACTATGATTTCCATTGCCTGCACTAATTACCTAATTACATATCTAATTTAAAAAGAAGTTAATTCGTCTAATATGTACGGGACCATTGTAGAGGGAAGCTCCACTCGCACTTGAGCGGTTTTTTCCTGTAGACTGATATAATTTGTCAGCGTCATGTCCACTGTACAAACTCGACGATTAATTTAGTACAATCACTGCAATTCTGTCTTCTTTAACGCCCCACTCTGTAATGTATTAAAATAATGACGACGATATGTTAAATGGCGGAAAATCGATTGAAGTTTCTTACATAAGCGCGCATTTTAAGCGTGGTAGAGCCAAGCGGCGGCTTTAGCTGCTGCTCGAATGGGCCGGCTCGACCGGATTGATACCACGGCCTCGCAGAATGCCGGCGTGAAGTAGAGGCATCTTGTGCTTCTGCGTTTCGTTCGGTGAGTGAGGTAACCGGAGGCCCACATCCTCTCCCTATTCCTCTCCTCTTCCTTCCATCTCCCAAAGACCGGCAACGCACCTGCAGCATCTATAGTGTTGTAGATGTACGTGGGCGACGGTAAGCACTTACCATCAGGTGAACCGCTTGCTCGTTTGCCGGCTTTTCAATAAAAAAAAAAAAAACATAATAAATGAATGTAACCAATCAGTGGGAATAAATTACTTCGCACAATTTCGAAGGAAAATATGTAATAAAATAGCACATATCACTCAGTCCGAAGTGGTAAAGTGCACCATCTCCCTCGCCACAACGATCACCCACACATGGTAATAATAATATATACATACAGGGACTCCGTGACGGACCGCTCTAAGCTCAAACGCAGAAAGCGGTGCTCCTCGATAAACCTCGAATAGTCCGCGGGTCTCTTTCCTTATCCCCCTAACCCTCGGCCGTCTGATCTATATTCTAATTTTATTATAAATATATCTAAATATACAACCCAACCAGTTGAGAATATAAAAAGACCCCAAAATATAATTATGTAAATATGTGTGTAATATACGAGATATTGAACAACATTTAATACGCGAAATTGTAAGCTACATTATGCTTTTTTTTTTTAAAAATAGGCTAACGTTTGATCTCAATCTTGCCCGATGGAAGGCGAAGATGAGGCCTAGGATGGTACACGTTTGCCTAGAACGTGTCTGTTCACTTTGGCCTTTGCTACCGTTGTTTGTAATCCTGCGATCAACAATAATTTAAATTTTAATATTTTATTTAGAGCACTCTAAGATTACTCGTCTAAAGATTACAATAGTAATTAATATCACATGCTTAGCGGTGAAGGAAAGCATAGTGAGGAAACCTGCCTGTCTGAGAAATAATAAAAATATTATTTCGAGGATATGTGAAGACCGCCAACCCGCACTGGAGCAGCGTGGCGGGCCCTTTCCGGCTCCCAAATCAGAGAGGGCTCTGATGCTCGTATTTGAAAAGGAGGCCTTTGCCCAGCTGTGGGCACTTACAGGCTGCTACTTATATTTTTTTCATTTACTTTTATTAATAACCGATATTTTTACATACATATTTTGTTGATAAATCTTCATTTTTGTATTACATTTCGATACTATATGTCGAAACTCTCTTAAAGTTTTGTTTACAATCAATTACAAATGCTGATCTAAATACATAAACCAATGTATCAATTAGATAAAACTTATCCCAAAAGTTGCTGGAGCTATAGCAACAATTTGACATATAATAGTACCCCTGCTTGAATACTGAAGACTTTTCCGCAGTTTGTGAATTATTCTTAAAATGCTTTGAATCGATTTATGAGTTCATAACAACAGATGGGCGGCCATGTTGTTACAGAAGTCTGTATCCTCCTCGAGTTGTGTGGGATCTATTAAGCTATGACTATGGTCAGAAGCTACCTAAAACCAACAAGGTGCTGGCTGCAACGAAATTATGTCTATTTTTATAAGACAGTGTCCTGAACAGCCAGCTAATCCACTGTGTATCTCATTCACTAGATGAATAACTGATATACATTTTCTTAAACAATAGATAGCTAAAATTATGGAAATACTTACGTCACGTCAACAATACCATACTCTTGAACCTTAACCTAATCGGCACCTGCCTACTCCATTGGTTCGAAAATACGAAATAGATGCCAAGCAGTCAGGATTGGTTTCAAGCATTTAGCAGTTACCCCAAGGCTCACACCTCGGTCCCCTCCACTTTAACGTGGGCTTATACGATAAAGAAATCTGTTTTAAGTAAGTAAGGCATTTTCGTAAGTGGTATTCTAACGCGGTTTATGCTGCTGCTAGAATGGATCGTCACGACCGGGATAGTGCCACGAAATTTGGAGAAGAGAGTGGGCAGGGAAGAAGGGAGGGCCTCCGGTTCGTACCTCCTTTATCTGTACCCTTCAATTAAAACTTCTACTGTATATTTGTAATTAGTTTTATTAAATACATCAGAAATTCGATCGAAGTTTACAGCCCTTCTAAGAGCTTAAGAAGGTTGCTTGAAACTTTTGTTTCTAGTAGCTACTACACGGTAATTGTAAACTTGCGGGTTTGGTTTATTCAATTGGAAGTTATAACTTTGTTAATCTTATCGAAACAATACTTCAAAACGTATCTATAAAATAGATTTAAAACGATTACCAGCAGCGTATTAGTAGTAAAGATCATGAGTACTCGTAAACCCAAAAGCTAGTGATTCATGGCAATAGAAAAATGGCGTAGGTCACGTTTGTTTCGCAGTTCACACACTAACCAAGCTTTCTGATAGTAATTACTGAGTTAGTCAACCACAATAGTACAAAACGGCGGCTTTTACTGCTGCTCGAATGGGCCGGCTCGACCGGATTGGTAGCATGGCCTCGCAGAATACCGGCGTGAAGTAGAGGCATCTTGTGCTACTGCGTTTCGTTCGGTGAGTGAGGTAACCGGAGGCCCAATCTCCCTTCTAATCCCCTTCCTCATCCTTGCTCCTATCTGGCCAATACCTTTAAAGACCGGCAACGCAACTGCGACACTACTGGTGCTACAGATGTACTTGGGTGACGGTAATCACTTACCATTCGCGGTGAATCCGCTTGCTCGTTTGCCGCCTTTCCTATAAAAAAAAACCAAAGATTCTGATAGTAATCACTTAGTTAGTCAACCATAATACTCCTAGATTAAAGGCGTAATCACATATCTCAAAAATGATGTATGTTTAATTGGTGTAACTCAATTTAGATGTAGAGCAGTGAATGGAGTAATCGCATATGTTTACCGTGCACAAAGGAAATTTGCACATGCTGCACACACCTTAATCAAGATGTTAAATTACGTCCATAATTCTCTGTACCTGACGTGAATAGTACACTGTAAGATAGAGACCTGACGTGCGTTGATCGTTCGTCTCTATTCTATTTGTTTTACAACATACTCTACTCGAATCTGTGTTTTACTATGAATTAAAAAGAACTTTAGCTTAGAATAAAAAAAAAGTGAAATCTTTCTATGCGACAGGCGTCCCACCAGTCTCAACATTTCAATTCACTTGATTTATTTTCCCATGGTTTGCTTCTGCTGCTCTTTCAGAATTAAACATTGAAACCGAAACTACGTTTTTATTGCCACATTTTTATGGTACAGTTAACGAAAAAACTGCTTAATCAATCTTGTTCTTATTTAACGTGATTTTTAATTATGGCTTAAAGGTGTGTCATCAATAATCACATTTATAAAGAGTTGTTTTTTAAATAATAACAATTTTTTTGTTTGTTATTGAACTACCAAAGCACCTCTCGCATATTGTCATCTTATGCACTATGCAGTGTTGCTACCTTGCAAAAAAGAAACAGTTAGTTTCTTAAATTTGACGTTCATAAGAACTTTAAATGAAGCCTTAATTTAATAAAAAGTCAGACCGAATTGAATTAGTCAAGAACCATCGGTCTCATCAAAAATCGATTAAAACAAATTAATTTTCGTTTACTTTAGATCGTTTATTTAACGTTGATTTATAGAAAATTACAAATTGAACCATACATACATAAGTATTAAGATACAGTTTTAAAACAAGGATAGAAGGAAAATAATGAGTTTGAAATAAAAGAGAGAACGTACTATATTTGTTAGGTAACAAATTCCACACGGTTTTCTTAAGGATCTGCATAAAGCTGAGTTTTTCGATGGAACTTCTAAAATACACTTCTAACTAATAATGCGGTGGATTAATACGAAATAACAACATTCGTAAAACCTTAATAGTTACTAAAACTAAAACGAGTTGTTAATAGTCCACTGCTGAAAAATATCTATCCTTGAGGACAATTTATAAAAGATCACAATGTATTTGCACTTTAAAGACACTTGTTATGACAGATGTTCGAGATCAAATATCACCGAACATTGCTAGAGAATAATCTAGTTACTGTATGTCAATAAGCCCGCGATAGAGGATTCTCCTCGTCGAGAGATAGAACGTGACGGATGGCGAGCCTTGTCACCGGATTTTCTTCCGGAGATTGCCATGAGGATTTAAAGACATTTAAAACACCTATGCGATATTTTATTTGTTTATGGTCTCTTGAACCCTGGTCACTGGCGCTCTATGAAACTAAAGTGAGCGCCCTGACCAGGTTCTTACAATTTCTAAAGTATATCCAAAGGAAATATATAAGCGTTAACAAAGGCAGAAAATTACGTAACAAAACGTAGGTGGACTCTTAGAATGAAATAAATTTCGCTGATCGTCAACGTCGGAGCGCAAACCGAACCAAACGGACAATTTTCGAGCGAAAACAAATTATGCTCTATTTCACTCCGATGACAAACGTTCCGCTTGTGAATATTTGTAGGCAGTGGCACATTTTAAATTTAATTAACACAAACAACGTGCTAGCTTAATGGCCAAGGAGCTCACTTTATTTATTTATTTAATCTTTATTTACACATGAAAGAGCAAAAAGGCGGATTTAATACAAAAAGACACTCTCTACCAGTCTACCATTAGGTTGAACAGAGCAAAGGTAAAAGGATAGGGTCAGTCGCTCACTTTAGTTTACTCGAGCGCGTGTACGACCCCTGGTGCAGGGACCAATAAAATTGTTGACAGCAATTTTTAGTACTGTATTCACCAGGTGCTCGGCGGTGAAGAAAATATCGCGAGAATTAAAAATATTATTTCGAGACTATATGACGGGCTCTGGAGAAGCGTGACGGACTCTTCCCGGCTCTGAAAACCTCTCAGATATTTGAGAAGGAGGTCTTTGCCCAGCAGTGGGCACTTACAGACTCATATTTTAGAATACGAGGGAGAAGATAAACACAATTCACGAACAGAGCTGCATGGTGACGGCCAGAAGATGCTGGTTGTTGACGAAAACTTTCTGCACGTCCAAATAACGAATAACGAAGTACTTTAAAGTAAACTAAAAGTACGTTGTTTTTAAGGAAAAATTTATATTTTGTGCTTATCGTATCTCAGTACTTGACATTTCTCACTTTCGTTGTTAAATGAAAATATATTTTATTTTATCCGCTGCTTGGCTCATAAAGTAAAAATTCAATTTAATTAAGCTCATAAGAGGAATTAAAATAAAAAAAAAATACACACTATATATTAAGAGTAGGAAATGTTAAATTTTTTTTTTTTTTTTTATAGAAGAAGGGGGCAAACGAGCGTGCGGCTCACCTGATGGTAAGTGATCACCGACGCCCACGAACATCCACAACAGTAGAGGAGCTACAGATGCGCTGCCGGCCTTTAAGGAAGGAATAAGCTCTTTTCTTGAAGGTCCCTAAGTCGTAACTATTCGGAAATACTGCTGGCGACAGCTGATTCCACAAAGTCGAAGTGCGTGGCAGAAAACTTCGATTAAAACGCACTGTGGTGGAATGCCAACCATCTAGTATCTAGGTATCGATGGAACTTCGAATTCAGTCGCGATGTACGATGGTGAAACTCAGCAGCTGGGATCAATCCGAACAGTTCCTCAGAACATTCCCCGTGGAAAATTTTGTAAAAAATGCAAAGAGAAGCAACATCTCTTCGCAAGGCCAAAGGATCAAGCCGATCAGAGAGAGCTTGGTCGCCGACAATTCGAGCCGCTCGACGTTGGATGCGGTCAAATGGAAGGAGTTGGTACTGGGGTGCCCCTGCCCAGAGATGAGAACAGTATTCCATGTGGGGCCGAACTTGCGCCTTATAAAGTTGCAAACGGTGGACCGGCATGAAATACTGTCCCGCTCTACAGAGCACACCAAGCTTTTTGGAGGCCAATTTGGCCTTTCCTTCCAAGTGACCACGGAACTGAACGTCGCTCGATATGTCAACGCCAAGGATTCTGATACTGGCTGAGGCAATAAGGGGAATGTTCTCAAAAGAGGAGAAACGACAAAGGGATTCTTTTAGCGGTGAACGCGCAAACCTGTGTCTTTTGGGGTTGAATAGGACCAAATTACGTCGACCCCAATCCGAGACTTTGAATAACAAGGTCTCGACTTCAGACACAAGTTAGTTCCGGCACTCGTCGACGTGTTCCCGAGAAATATTCGCGCGGCCTGTATATAGGGCATCACCCGTGCTGTCGTCTGCATAGCAATGAATGCTACTGATTTGTAGCATGTCGTTGATATGCAGAAGGAACAGAGTGGGAGATAGCACACAGCCTTGTGGAACACCAGCATTCACGGGTTTGGGGTCCGAGCATGCACCGTCGACAACAACCTTGATGCTCCGATCCGTGAGGAAGCTGGTGACCCAGTTGCACAATCTCTCAGGAACCCCGTAAGATGAAAGCTTTGAAAGAAGCGCTTTATGCCAAACCCTATCAAATGCTTTCGCTACGTCCAGACTAACCGCCAAAGCCTCCCCCTTAGACTCAACTGCTTCTGCCCATCGGTGAGTCAGGTAAACTAGAAGATCACCAGCTGATCGTCCGTGACGGAAACCGTACTGTCGGTCACTGATCAGCTGGTGTTCCTCCAGGTACCTCAGGAGCTGGGTGTTGATGAGTGACTTCATTATTTTAGATAACAAGGGGGTGATGGCAATAGGCCTGTAGTTGGACGGATCAGAGCGGTCGCCTTTTTTCGGTATTGGATGCACAAATGCTGTCTTCCAAGATTCCGGGACGACGCCTGAAGAGTAGGAGTGCCGGAAAAGACGCGTGAGAACCGGTGCCAACTCAGGGGCACACATCCTCAGCACAATTGGAGGGATTCCGTCCGGCCCACTCGACTTATGAATGTCCAGGGAGCGGAGTGCCTTTCGCACTGAGCTCTGCAGAAACTGAATTTCCGGCATGGAGCGCTTACACCACGGGATGGTAGGTGGAGAGTTTCTTCGGTCATCAAGAGTCGAGTTGGATGCAAAAAGAGAGCCCAAGAGATCGGCTTTCTCTTTTGCAGTATGGGCCAGCGAATCATCCTCCTTGTGTAGAGATGGGAGAGATGGCTGACACAAATTCCCCTGGACAGCCTTGGCGAGAGACCAGAATGCGCGGGATCCCGATGGGAGGCGAACTAGTCTCTCGCCAATTCTGCCAATGTGCTTTAACTTTGCCGCAGCGATAACTCTTTTGAAGGACCTGGAGGCAGAGTTGTACTCGTTTTTAAGAGCACTGGTTTTTGCATCCCGAGACGACGATGCATCGGCCCAGGCCTGGTAGCACTTCCGCTTTCGGCGTGACGCTATTTTGCAGGTGCGACCAAACCAAGGCTGGGATTTACCTCCGACAGGCACTGCAGAGAACGGAATAAAAGTTCCATTCCTGAAGTACCACATCGTTGACAGAATCTGCAACGACGTTGGGATCATCCAGCGAGAAGCAAACCTGCCCCCATGGGTAGGAAGCAAAGAAAGACCGCATTCCATCCCAATCTGCCGACCTATAGTGCCACACACGGCGGAACCCCGCAGATCGCGTTCGGGATCGGCGCGCGATAAACACTACACTCCGGATCAGACAGTGGTCCGACGAGCCAAGAGGGGCATCGACTGAGACCAAATATCCGTCCGGGTGTGAGGTCAGCAAAAGGTCCAACAGGGAAGGTGTATGACCTTCCACGTCTGGGATCCGCGTCGGCGAGGTTACCAGTTGTGTCAGGCCATATGCTAATGCAAAGTCGTGAACAGATCTCCCGCATGATCGGTTATGCGAGAACCGAGCCAATCGGTGTGGTGGGCATTAAAATCGCCGAGAATCACGATCTCTGCGGATGGGATCTGTTGTAGCACGGAATCTGTAGCCATTTGGATGTGGTCGATGAGTCGGTCAGTTACGGTATTACCGCTATGGGACCTGTAAAGGCACGCATAGACGCGCGGATGGTCGTCGCTGTCGATGCGCAGCCAAAGGGTAGAAAGGTCCAAACCTTCAAGACTACCGAGGCGTCGAGAACAGATATCATCTCTGACGTATACGCAAACTCCGGCACGGGGCACAAAGGAGTGTTCCAGTTTGTACCCCGGGTAATGGAGATAAGAGGTATCAGCCGGAGACGATATCTGAGTCTCTGTAAGAAAAAGCAAGGCCGGCTTCACCGTTTCAAGATGGTAATGAACGGCGCTAAGGTTCGAGTGGAGTCCCCTGGTATTGCAGAAATCCACGGCGAGCGCGGTAGGGGATGCCATAGTTTCCTTGCTGCGTTTGCCTCGAGTAGGAAAGAAAGAGAGCGGAATATTGCCCCAGAATACGCGGGGCAGACTGAGCATCCACGATTAGGTAGCGTAGGAAAGCCTGAACGTGGATGCTCAGTGAGGATTCTCCAGAACCGTAGGTACTGGTATTCTCCTGGGGTAGCTCAAAATTATATACCGCTACCATATTTGGGGAGGGGGGAGGGCCTCCGGTTACCTCACTCACCGCACGAAACGCAGAAGCACAAGATGCCTCTACTTCACGCCGGTATTCTGCGGCGTGAAGTAGAGGTATATTGAGTTTAATTCGAATAAGGAATTTTCTTAATACCGTTTAGAACGAAAATGCCAGTGTTAATCTCCAGCACAGTTTTGTGACGTGGTAGAACCAAGCAGTGGCTTTAACTACTGCTCAAATGGGCCGTCTCGACTGGGGTGGTACCACGACCCCGCAGAATATCGGCGTGAAGTAGAGGCACCTTGTCCGTCTGCGTTTTTTTCGGTGAGTGAGATAACTGGAGGTTATCGCCCTCTCCCCATCTCCCATACCTCTATCATCTCCCATAACCTTCAAGTTCGCCAACGAACCTGCAACTCTTCTGGCGTTTCAGATTTACGTGGGTGACAGTAATCACTGAACAACATATATAACGCAAGCTCGTTTGCCGCCTTTATCAAATATATATTTTTTTTTTTAATAAGAATAGAGAACATATCATTATGAAATATGAACATAATTCACAAACTCAACCGTATTCAAAGCTCTGTTGGCAGCTAGTTATCGCGTCACTGACCGGAACATTACACTTGAATTACTGCAACCACATATGCGGCGCAAGCACGAGCTACTGTTTTAGATTTGTTCAATTATGATATATATATATATATATATAAGATAGTATCTGCATAACATACTACTCGTATAATATCATCATCATCATCAACTTATCACAAGTCCACAGCTGAACATAGGCATCCCTCAAAGATTGCCACGTCTGGCGAGCGGGTCGTCAACCGCAGTTTTTATCGTATTATTTCAATTCATCATCATCATCATTTCAACTTATCACAAGTCCACAGCTGAACATAGGCCTCTCCCAAAGACTGCCACGAAGCTCGGTCCTGAGCCACCTGCATCCATCGACTTCCCGCAACACTGCGCAGGTTGTTTCGATTGCCGTAATAATTTACCTACACCTTTCGTCGCGTGGGTTTCGTAAGAGGTGTCTAAGAGAAAAAAAAGGCTCGAAAGATAACAACAATCGCAATTGATTCCGCTGGATCTGCGATCATTAATACTACGCTTGCTTTGCTAATTTCAAGCATATCGAGATGGCTGAATCAGCACATTGAAAAATACTAGACTATGATGAAGCGCTACGATGAGAAGCGGAAGCGTCAAAGGTGCATTATGTTTGGTGCTCCGATAGCCAATCCAGAAAAAAATTAAAAAAGAGGTTACCTACGGAGTTTCCTTCACCTGTCTGTTCTCCGTGAGAAAAGCCTCATTATAAAACGATGGCAGATTGTAAAAAGAAATAATAATAAGATTTAATAATGATATTTCGTAAGTCAAGGAATAAAAATTTTCATTTCATTCATTTTGCGTAAATTTACCGAGTTTACTCTTGCACAATCTACGAGTTGAAAGGAGACTGTAGATTTTATACGCAGCTCCATATCAAATGTCAATCACATGAATCAAACATGTCTTAAGAATATAATCTATTACTCTAAAGGAAGACAATTAAATCCAATATTTTTTATCGAAATGTGTAGTAGAATAAGGATAATTACAAAAAGGAATTAAGTTACGTGGGTGACAGTAATCACTAAACAACAGGTGAACTGCATGCTCGTTTGCCGCCTTTATCATAAATTTTTTTTAAAATAAGAATAGATAACACATCATTATGAAATATGAACATAATTCACAAACTCAACCGTATTCAAAGCTCTGTTGGCAGCTAGTTATCGCGTCACTGACCGGAACATTACACTTGAATTACTGCAACCACATATGCGGCGCAAGCACGAGCTACTGTTTTAGATTTGTTCAATAACGATATATATATATATATATATATATATAAGATAGTATCTGTATAACATACTACTCGTATAATATCATCATCATCATCAACTTATCACAAGTCCACAGCTGAACATAGGCCTCCCTCAAAGATTGCCACGTCTGGCGAGCGGGTCGTCAACCACAGTTTTTATCGTATTATTTCAATTCATCATCATCATCATTTCAGCCTATCAGAAGTCCACTGCTGAACATAGGCCTCCCCAAAGACTGCCACGAAGCTCGGTCCTGAGCCACCTGCATCCGTCGACTTCCCGCAACACTGCGCAGGTTGTTTCGATTGCCGTAATAATTTACCAACATCTTTCGTCCGGTGGGTTTCGTAAGAGGTGTCTAAGAGAAAAAAAAGGCTCGAAAGATAACAACAATCGCGATTGATTCCGCTGGATCTGCGATCATTAATACTACGCTTGCTTTGCTAATTTCAAGCATATCGAGATGGCTGAATCAGCACATTGAAAAATACTAGACTATGATGAAGCGCTACGATGAGAAGCGGAAGCGTCAAAGGTGCATGATGTTTGGTGCTCCGATAGCCAATCCAGAAAAAAATTAAAAAAGAGGTTACCTACGGAGTTTCTTTCACCTGTCTGTTCTCCGTGAGAAAAGCCTCATTATAAAACGATGGCAGATTGTAAAAAGAAATAATAATAAGATTTAATAATGATATTTCGTAAGTCAAGGAATAAAAATTTTCATTTCATTCATTTTGCGTAAATTTACCGAGTTTACTCTTGCACAATCTACGAGTTGAAAGGAGACTGTAGATTTTATACGCAGCTCCATATCAAATGTCAATCACATGAATCAAACATGTCTTAAGAATATAATCTATTACTCTAAAGGAAGACAATTAAATCCAATATTTTTTATCGAAATGTGTAGTAGAATAAGGATAATTACAAAAAGGAATTAAGTTATAAGTAGCTCGAAATTAAACCTGCCTGAGGCAGGTCCCTAACCACACAGCTACAGTGACAGTATCAATCCAAATTTGACGAGTTATTACAGACTAGTCATGGGAGCAGCGTCTTTAAATCGTGGGTTGCCAGCATTTCGTTCGTCGACTCGGAGGTCCAGTGTGGTGGTAAATCTTACAAACAAGTCACGTCAGCTTTCATTGGAACATTATCGAAAGGCCCATGCTCAGCAGTGGACTTCTACAAGCAGATCAAGAAGATGGAAAAGAATAAGATGATACGCAGGCGGCTTATCATCTTACTTACCAAGCGTTAAGTAATGTTCTTCAATTGGTAGAGGCATATCTCCAGCTTTCGACTACTTAGAGGCTGATTAAGAAAAAATGGAGAATATACTCTTTTCTCAATCACCTCACCTGCACGTGGTGCACACTGCAAGCCAACAAACGAGGCTCTGGCGATTGGTGGCGATTCCGATGGCTGCCACATACATCTTACATGTGCTGCTTGTGGTGTGGTTGCTCGAGTTTGCAGTGCACTTGTGCTTTAGTGTATGGTGGATCAATGTATTATTCTTGTGGCATGCTTACAGTGGTATACCTTTTATTTAATTCGTGAAAGAAAAAAATCAGAAATGGTGGGTTTTCATCCATCCGAATTCGCCGTGTCCTGTAAAAATCTCACAGACAAGAGATGAGGATCCAGCATCACCAGTGCGAGAGTACTGGCGTTGCGCTCACCGATCCGCTCAGCCAGCGTGGTGCGCATGTCCTAACCTACCAAGATATGTATGCAAGACTTGAGGTAGGCTGAAATGAAAAAATAAATGAAATAAAACGCGTTGAACAGTACAGCCATAAATCAGGGGTACGGTAGAAAGCTAAAATATACTGTTTTAGTAGCAGTAGTGGTAGTAAAAAAAAAAGAGAAAAATCTTTATTTAAATCAGAATTTAAATAATAAAACATTGCGCAGCTATTTTACTCGTGAACATTTCGCTTGTTACTAAACATTACCGGTCTGGCGGAAATGCAATTTTTGGTCGGATTCCTATAAGTGTTACAGCGAGCGAAATTTAATTTCACGCTGTCGCTGGCAGTCAAGAATTTCGAGATTTAAATAGAAACGTCCGCGCAACGCTCAAAGAACGCAAGAGATGACTGTTACTACAAAAAAAAAAATTTTTTACATATTAAAAAATTACCAATTCTTAATATTTTTTTTTAAAATGCAAATACTAACAATTTTTTTTATTTACACGAACACTACACATTTGAAATAAAACCAGTTTACGGATTTCATAGCGTTTTTTTTTTGTTTTCCTTTTTCTTTTCGTTTCGTTATATTCTTGTCGTTTCGATTGCTTTACATCACCCGGGGTCACGAAGAGACCAAAGCTTTAGACGTCCAGATAGTTTATATTATTATTAGTCATAGGCAACTCGGGCTACCTTCAGCTTTTATTTGTTAATTTTGGTCCGATCTACGCAGAATGTGCTCACACTATCTTGAGGTCGTGCAGTGGTATGCTTGGTTTTGGATTTGATTTTTATTGAAATTAGGAATGTGTTTTGAATTCAATAGCCCCGCGAATCATCCTTGGCAGGAATCGGTGTTCTTTTGCGAGGATTTGTGGTCTATCAAATCTGAAGTAATGGTCGAGGCGATCAAGGATATGATCACAGACTGCGGACCTCCTAGAGCGTCGGTGTTTCACATCAGCTATGAGCTCTTTAACGCGGGTCCTTACAGATCTTTTAGTTAGCCCTACGTAAGATAGACCACATTCAAAATCAAGCTTGTATACCCTGCATCTCATAGAGAAATATTAGTTCCATATTTTTTTTTATCTAAACTTGATAGTGGCGTATCCATCTCCAACCGCTTAAAATAAATCGGACAATATTAAACACAACAATGACAGGTTGGTTGTATGTTTTTTTATATTACCAGTAAGTTTTGCGCGTTTGCAAATAAATGTGACATGTGAAATTGAGTGTAAAGGTTTCATTATAAAGGCCGAATAACTAAAGTAGAAAAAGTTAAACCAAGAAAACACTGGCAACTTGCCCAATCGAGTGTTTTATGATCAGACGGGACGTAGTTAAAACCAGCTGTTTCACATTTCATTGGGATTTTATCTTGTAACAGGAATACCGCGTTAGAGGCTGTACCGGGAGTCGAAAAGCGAATTTTGTTAAAGGTTTTGTGAGTTTAAGAAAAACAGATGAGTTAGGATCGTTATTTCGTTATATTCGCATCGTGAATGAGTTCGACTGCACAAAAATTACAATTTATTACAATTTATTTTATAAATCAATGCAATTATATGTTCTCAAAAAGTCGTATAGAATTCCTTTCAATAAGTCGTAAAGGCAAGCCGAATACTACATAGCAAAATATATTCTTTCACTACTAAAATTCTTTTCACGTCTTCAGGAAGTTATACTGCCTTCCAGATAGTTTGTCAAAGGACTCGAAGTTGGAAATTCCGTTTTAAAATCCTATTCAATGGATGTCAACGGTACGGAACTCTCTATTGAGTATTTTCTATAAATATTTTCTTAGAACTCATTTCTAAACCAATTTTAATTTATGATTATATACGTAAGTGCTACATGCCGCTTGTTTCACATTAAAATAGTTGATAGATCACCGTTCAGTGCTCTATTCCTAGTGAAAGCTAATACATATTTCAATTGAAGCTATTATTAATATACAGCATGACTCAATTGTTTCAGTTTTAACCCTTTTTATTAAACACATAATACGAGTACATGAATAAGCTGAACGTAGATTTAGTATTAACCGACATAACCAAGGTGTACGCAGAGAAATAGCCGTTAGGATCAGCAAGCTGAAGAGGTATTACCCCCCATAGCTCGCAGAACCGACAAACGTTGAGGATAAAAGGTCCTCGAGCGATAGCCACGTACAGGAAAATGCAGAGAGAAACGACCGCCCACAAGATGGAGTGACGACCTGCACGGTGTTGCGGGAAGTCGATTGATGCAGGTGACTCAGGACCGAGCTTTGTGGTAATCTTTGGGGGAGGTGTTTTGAACATAAGTTCAGCAGTGGACTTGTGATAGGCAACATTTTTTTTTTATGGAAGTAGGGGGCAAATGAGCGTGCGGCTCACCTGATGGTAAGTGATCACCGACGCCCACGTACATCCACAACATCAGAGGAGCTACAGGAAGGAATAGGCTCTTTTCTTAAAGGTCCCGAAGTCGTAACTGTTCGGAAATACTGCTGGCGACAGCTGATTCCACAAAGTCGAAGTGCGTGGCAGATAACTTCGATTAAAACGCACTGTGGTGGAATGCCAACCATCTAGGTGGTATCGATGGAACTTCGCATTCGGTCGCGATGTACGATGGTGAAACTCAGCAGCTGATCAATCCGAACAGTTCCTCAGAACATTCCCCGTGGAAAATTTTGTAAAAAATGCAAAGAGAAGCAACATCTCTTCGCAAGGCCAATTATGATTATGATGATCATGATGATGATGTACGCTGCCAACACCATATGCGCGATAGTATACATCACAAACTTTTTTAAGGTAGCCATATGATTTATTTATTTATTTATTTATTCTTTATTGCCTTAAGCTTAAGGTTAAAATGGGCGGACTTAATGCCAAGTGGCATTCTCTACCAGTCAACCCTTGTTATGGTGAAAGGTAGTTGGCAGGTATAAAACAAAGAATAAAAAAAAAAAAAACTCCAATAAAAATAACTTGATTATATGATCGATATTAGCAAAATGTATAATTAGCGAAATGAGGTAATTTCTCTATGTTATCCGTGTGTACATTTTGCATAACGACGTGTCACGTTGGCTTTCTCAACTAGGTCTCACTGTGCGTCATCTCTACAGACCAGTTACGCAAAAGCTCCGTCACATGAGCACTGCGACGGCATCACGAACACTTCTTTACCGACACCTTCCAGGAGTAGGGATCTAATAACGTAATAAAATAGAAAGAAAGAAACTTTACTTGTAGCTCAGGGCTAACAAAAAAAAAATTTACCTAATAACGATTTTTATAAAAGAGGAGAAAATGTAAAAAAAATATTTCAGTAGTATTAACGTTACTTCGGAGAGGCAAAAAAAGGGCTTGCGCTCATGGAAAGATGTCTGTTCATTTTTTATTTTATTTTATTTATTTGGTAATAAAATAGCTTCACATTTATTTACACACAGACTGGATGCGATCATATGGTAATTTCCCTAAAAATAAATTTAGTAGTAATGGGCATGTGCATTTGGAAACAGTGATTTTTTTAAAGAAAGTAATAAAAACGTTCAACATCCAAACAAATAAAAATGCCTAGTAATACAATTAAAACTCTTAAGCTATTAGTCATGATTAATAGTTTACTGACCTCTCCAAGAGCGGTGACCTCGCAGGACCTCATTGACGGCGACTTCAAACGCGGGCACCGGACGGTCGAGAAGGTCGTTGACCTGGGTATCATTGGACTGAAGTTAAAATAACAAAAACCACACATACACAATTGAATAGGAATAGGACTTAGCAATAGCTTGAATATGATAAATTGAGTGTCATAACGTTGCATTCAACCTGTATATATATATATATATGTATATATTGTATTCTGTACGTATCCGAGACTCTCAGCGTTGTAATTAAATTCTTAGCCAATCAACCCGTCGGCCCTGTCCCAAATTCTACTTATCAATTTATCGATTACGACACATATATAATTTAGTAAATAATCAATCATTCTAAACCAATAACAACAGATAGAATAAAAAATAACCGACTAATTTGAAGTCGAGGTAACTTTAATTGTTATTAAAGGACTCGACTTGGAAGGTACAGGGGTTCACACCAAAGAGAAGCAATGCGGTAGCAGATTATTTCGCCATTACCAATATTAGACCATAAACTATACTGAGATTATTTCGCCACTACCAATGTTACATCAAAAACATCGTGGATCTAGTATTTCCATTTTAAAAAATAAGTAGTAAGTTATATAAGAAAAATTCATAGTCGGTGACAAGATAGCAGTCGTACATTTTTATTTTAGTCGAATTATTTTTATAATTTCTTACGCTTGTTGAGCGTTGCGCTGACGTTTTTATTTAAATCTCGAAATTCTTGACTGTCAGCGAGAGCATGAAATTAAATTTCGCTCACTGTAACACTTATAGGACTATCCGACCATAAATTGTATTATTTGTCAGACAGGTAATGTTTGGTAACAAGCAAAATGTTCTCGACTGAAATATGAGTAGTTGCGCAATCTTATATTTCTTTTCTCTAAATTCTTATTTATGTAAAGTTTTATCTCTTCTCTTCTCTTCTCTTGCTGCAGTATTTCTGCATCTGCCTCTTTTAGTCCACTGCTGGAGATAGGGCGCTACGAGAAAGCGACTCCAAAAGTTCGCATATGTCTTGGAAGGTTTACTGAAAAGGCGAGGTGATGAACACGTTTTTTACGATATATAGTGGATGCGAATCCATCCTGTATATATATATTGTATTCTGTGTATATCCGAGACTCCCAGCGCCGTAATTAAATGCTTAGCGAATCAACCCGTCGACCCTGTCCCAACGTTTATTTTTTTTTAATAACAAAATAAACGTTACTGCTCACTGTAGGATTTCTCCAGTGTCGCGGAGACAGCTTATATACATACATTATACATGGACAAACATCCCCAACCCGAAACAATTATTAGTAAGTCGACACAAGATACTTTTCCTGTCCGGGAAACGACCCGCAGTGCCAAAGCAAAAAGCTAAGCCACTACGGCACCTAGCCGATATCCACAACAATACCGGTACCCTAGCTTTGCACATAGTGAGTACGTTAGAAATTTTTAAGACGCTGCAAAAACTAGGCATCAGCCGTATGTTTGTGCATCACACTATCGACGGGTACACCTACAATCCCAAGTCCACCACCTACAATAGAGCCAAGCGGCGGTTGTAGCTGCTGCTCTGGGCTGGCTCGGTCTGGTCAATACCACGACCTCGCAGAATAACGGCTTGAAGTAGACGCAACTTGTGCTTCTCCGTTTCGTTCGGTGAGTGAGGTAATCTCTTCACCCTCCGTCTCCTCCGTCTCCTAAATCTGGTGTTGCAGATGTACGTGGACGATGGTAATCACTTACCATCAGGTGAACCGATGGCTCGTTTGCTGTCTTTCTCAAAAAAAAAAGTTGTTTCGAGCTCGCGCTGTTAGGATCAAAAGGTCTATGAAGGCTGTCAAAGTCAGCCAATTCGACGAAACCCTATAAGAAAACGAAAAAAAATTGTCTTGTGAAATTTAGATTGCTAAGCGCTATGAGCCTGACGAGTGAATTATTAAACAAGGCCTGAAGGTGCTTGCAGTCTATAGACAGGACATGCACAAAATTAGTTCCTGCAGCTTAAAAGAGTGGATCCATCAAAACGCTTGCCGTCCCGAGGCTTCCGGAATACACAAAAAAGTCCCTTGAAGCGACAAAAAAAAAACGAGGATAGAGTAACTAGAACAAGCAATGTAATACTATACACTGTATTATGAAATAAAACTAATATATTTGAAATTATTACAGAGTTTATGACTGTACTAGGTATAGCTCTATAATGCTATTTAAGTATAATTGGACTATTAAAAACATTTTAGTAGATAAGATATAGATCCAACGAACACTTCGCAACGATAAATGCCGCAGCTATAACTCGGCCAACGCTACGATAACGTTATTTGCGTCATAAAAGTGTTGGTTAAAACATTATATTGCAATATTACAACTACATCGTTTCATACTCTGTATACGTCGTATCATATTCTACTACGTAAGCTTACACATAAAGTTATACTTTGAGTAAAAATTATTAATTAAAAAGTTTTTCTCTATTTCATCAGTCTGTATACAAAAAGTCTCTTTCTATGAATGCGCCACTAAAGAAAGTTTTGCCCATACTCACCGCACAAGTGGTGCTGCTTCTCATCACCAGTCTGTGGGACTTGGGTTCAGCAAATTCGGAAGTATATAGCGCCACCATTTGATTGCCAAAGCCACGGTTGTTGACCAGCAGAGCATGGAAAATTTTATTTGAAACTACAGAATAAAATTCTGGCTTGCTCCTATCGCACTGTCCCTGAAAAATACCTTTCCTCTTTTCAGCAGAGGGCCATGATGGATTTTACGTAATCCCCAGGCTGGCATTAGGTTAGGGATGTCAACCGTCACTGGTATGCATACTGTAGGTGTGATATTAATGATATAAATATTCGGCTATGTACGTAAATAGCTTTTCTTTATTTCTTTATGTCAGAGGCCACGTTATCTTTCTAGAACTGATCTGAATGAATGAATGAATGAAATACACTTTATTGTACACCAATAGCAATAGGAGAGCAATAGGAAAATAAATAAATAAAAAGAAACATAAAATACACAAAGGTACAATTAGCGGTCTTATCGCTTAGAAGCGATCTCTACCAGGCAACCATTTTGCAGAGGAAATAATGACCAGTGAGTTACAAAGAAGTGAAAATATAATATATTAAATATATATTGATATATACACAAACATATATATATATACTCTAACATATACTGATATATATAAATAAATACACAATAGATACCCATACATATACAGGAACATAAAGCTTAAAGAATACATAATATAGGAGCCATAGGACGCAAGGAAAAGTAAGTGTTAAAGGATAAACATCTGTGAATCAAGCGTTACTTTGCTGTAAAGTAAAAGTAAAGTAACAACTCAAATATCTGAGAGGGTAGGAGCCGGGAAGGGCCCGTCACGCTGCTCCAGTGCGGATTGGCGGGCTTTACATATCTTCCGATTCGTATTTTTTTCATTCTTTCTCAGACATGCAGGTTGCCCTCGATGTTTACCTTCACCGCCGAACACATGGTAAATACAGCACACAAAATTGCAATTAACAATTTTAGTGGTGGCTACACCGGCGGTCGGACCCAGGTCGCCCGCGCTCCATGAAACTAAAGTGAGCGCCTCTGACCATTAGGCTACCACGGCTCTATTTTGGAAAGAGTAAAAGTAAAGCCACGTACAGGCAAACGCAGTGTAGGACGACCCCCCACAAGATGGAGTGACGACCTGCGCAGTGTTGCGGTAAGTCGATGGATGCAGGTGGCTCAGGACCGAGCTTTGTAGTAATCTTTGGGGGAGGCCTATGTTCAGCAGTGGACTTCTGATAGGCTGAAATGATGATGATGATGATGATGAAAAGAAAAGTTACTTCAATACAATTCTGTAAGCAAATCCAATTACACTAATAAAAGATCAACGAAGGGAATACACTTCCAGCAAAACCACTTTTGATCCAGCAACATGGCATTATCAAGGGATAGGACTTTGCGATGCGTTCGTCTTCGACGTTGGTGGTGTATATTAACTTGCGTGGGTGGTTATGCTTGCATTGATGGTTGGTGCAATGGAGGTATATAGTTACGTACCGTAGTGCTTCTTTTGTTATTCGTGGAAGGTTATAATTTTGACCATTTTGATTTAGTTTCTTTTCTCCCTTTCCAACGTTTTCAGTGTGGTATTGGTTTTTTTTATGAGAAATAGGCTTACATTTGACCTCAATGTTGCCCGATGGAAGGCGAAGGTGAGGCCTAGGATGGTACACGCTTGCCTAGATGTCTGTTCACTTTGGCCTTAAAGAATCAAGTGCAAGAATCCCACTTTCATCCCGTTGGTGTCGTAAAAGACGACTAAGGGTAAAAAATCATTAAAATTGCAATAGCCACCGACTATTTGATATATCCTGAAAAATACAAGAACAAAATTAAGCAGGTTGATGATAGCCAGCAGGGTCTAAGGTGTCTGGTGTCCGGTACCTGAGCCTTCCGAGCGTGGCGATTAAGGGAAATCCTCCTAATGAGCATGGTCTTTGTCCTGCAGTGGCTTATTACAAGCTATTAATCTAAGGTAAGGTATTTTCATATCACATTAACTTCAGATTCTCTTACGCCGCCTGTATGCAGATTAGTCTATCTATTTATATTACCTATATAAAATGAATTAAAAGAAAAGTCTTCTTTTTAATTTATTTAAAATCATAGTAATACGAAAGCTGAAATTTATTATATTTCAGGAATGTTAATAAACTATGAAGCGGCCTTGTAAAAATTATACTCTCTGAAAGTCGTACGTCATTACAAGGTTACGCTATCACATATGAAATATTAATATGGCCGCTCAGCTCGGAGATGTAACTGTGCGCGCTGTATCGTCCCTATATAGTTCAGCATCAGTATTATATTATCATCCCACGTCTATAAAGAGAAATAATTTGAACACGTGCAAAAATTCTAATGTAATATACTCTAATAATTTGAAATATATTCAAGTAAAATATTATATCACTCTATCGTGGCAAAATTATTACACATTAATGTTTTGATTTTTATCTTTTTCGTAAAGTTGTTTTAAGTAGAAAACTTTCAAAGCCGTGAAGTACAGCGGAAATAGGCTTCTCTCGTGTCATTATTGCCACCCTTGGCATAAGACGTCTGCCCGCCTTCACTGGTTATGCCGGGTTTGCATCGACCAACAACCCCACGGTGCTTTGCCATCGCCGCATGTCGGCATGGTCACAGGAACGCTTTTGCACACAGCCGCGACCTCACCAGCGCTGCCCCAAAATAACAAGGACTTCCTGTTAAGGCCCACGACAAGTCGGGAACCCATTCGGGGATGGGAGGGGGGACTGTCTTCAGCTCCAAAATACTTTCATAAATGTAAGAAGGATAGAAGTAGTGCGCGGTATGGGTGGAAGAGGTTGGTGTTATTATTCTCTGCAAGTTTTAATATATATTTGATTAATTTGTGTCCCTTCCTTCAGTTAAAAATATTTAACTTCTACGCTGATATAGTTTTGCCTTAACTTCAATGTTTGTCAATATCCTACAGGCGTATTTCTGAAATAGACGATTTGCAAAAACATAAATAATTTTACAATACGTGCGAATCGATTACTAAACGAATATTAATATTTGAAGGCGGAGATTCTTATAATAATATTAATACCCCAAGTATATACTACTCAACCAGGTGAGAATATATAGAAATACCCCAAATAATAATAAAAAGAGGATCCATATATTGTTAGTAATAATTATGACTTATAGCTATGTTTGTGGTTTTTTATGTAACTTTTTAAGTGGGTTTAAAGATTTGAGGTTAACTGTCGGTATGTATTCTTTGCATTTGTTTAGTTACGCTAAAGAAGTATAACTTCTTACGTGCGTGCATAAGACAGCAAAATTTAGTTAGACAATATTCAAAATTTTCGATTGGATTCGGAAGTGATATCCCGAACGATATTTAATTATGTCCAGTCGCCAGCAGACACGAAGCCCGCGTTGTTTGAATGGAAAACACTACAGCGTTTCTCGACCGTATAATGAAACACTAATTATTCAGCCACGAACTTCCCGTTCTGTGCCCGTATTTTTATGCTCGAAATTACTGCGCCCGGGGATTAAAAAAATACGTTTTTATTATTACCACGCTTCTGTTAACTCGCTTTGTTGTCTATCTGTTCGGTGCGAATTTCGCAATCGATTTTAAACTAGCTTTACAATGAACTAAAAACTTGTAAACCTAAACATAGGTCAGAACTGGATGATAATACAATATTAATGTGTTTTCTTGTCTGTCTGTGATTTTGACTGTTCGGTACAAATTTTGCATTCAATTTACTTTCCGATCATGAAACTTTAAGCATAGCTCAGAAGTACATCATAGAAACATTTATATCAATTGAAAATTACTATTAATCTATGAACTGGTAAGAAGCGTCGATATCCTGAATTAAAACCAGTGTATACTTGATACACGGTTTACAAAAAAATTAGAACAAACCGATTTTTTGTTTTTTTTTTTTTTTTTGCTTTTCTGCTGTTGTTTGATTTGCAGTTAGTACAACTTTACTTACATTTTTTGTCTCTTCTTATTATACAGTAATTTTTATTAGTTTTCACGTATGTTCATAAGACACTGTTATCATTATTTCAAAATACCAACTGCTCCTTATACTTACGTAGTATGCCATTATATTTGGCATCCTCCCTGTCAGATGTTTTGTTGAAAACATAAACAGTGTTCTTTCAATTTTACTACTCATATTCTGTGTGTGATTTCTTATATTTGTATGTCGAATAATGTTTACGCCTGTTTCTTCTACATTCACGTTCGAATCCGATAATTTATCAAAATTAAAAAAAATAAAACTTCTCGTCTTTTCGAGCAGCCTGTATAAATCCACAGCTGTACAAAATTCAAAAAATAAAAAGCCTAACAAAAAGTTGACATGCCATGCATAGGAAATGTTCACACACTCACTACGCTGAGCAGGCTAGTTGAAGAGCGCAGTCCCGGTACCTTCATACTAAAGATCCCGCTCCCTACCATGGTTTCGGTGTAGTTAGTTAGATTATTCACCTTCAGCAGGTCACCAAGGTTTCATCTGTTAGGCAGCAGAGTACATCGGCTTGTATATAATCCACTCCAGGACTTACGCCTCTTTCGTAACGGAGGATTTGCCACAATCGCCGCGCTCTGCTGGCGTATTAGCAATCGCAGCACCAGACACCTCACACCTTAGTCGCTGCTGCGTCATGGGTCCACCTAATTTTGATCCGATATCTTTAGAGATGGATATCCCGGGTATCTGTCGGTAGCCCTTGCTATTTTCAAGGCCCTTACCTTAAACGCGTACGACTACCGCGGGTAGAAAGTGGGTGGTATTTTCTTATGCCGATACTACATGGGAACGGGTAATGTACCCAACATTGCCCGTTCCACAAAAAAATGTAATACGTTTTATCAATTGGTTCCTTATATCTATTATCATTTTGAAACGCGATGAAGCTATTTCAACCTACAAAGCCTGAAAATCGTTTGCCCTATTTACATGTAACAAGCGTCCGAATTGTTGAACACAGAATAATGTAACAACAGATAAAGTGTAATGTTTCGTGTTATCCAGCATAGTTCTCTTACAGATAGGGGTTTTGTTAGCTTATAAATATATTATGTTGAAAATAAAAACGAAATTATATAGTTTTTAGCATAAAATGTTATTGTTGCTGATATGAAACTACTGGGAATGCTAAAATTACTAATTATATTTTGTTTTTTTTTTTCATTCATCGGTCGAAGAACGAATGAAATTATTTTCCTCTAAAATTTAGTTCATTTCAACACAATGCTGTTGCTTTTATGGCCTACCAGGCGATAACTCAATTTATTATTAAAAAAAGGATCCCCTGTTTCTGAATCCTTTTCACCACTCACTCAACAAGCGGAACATTTTACCCGTTCAAATTGTTAACTGAATATTAAGCTAGGAGAATATGCCACGAACGCCTAACTAACAAGATTTGTCTTTGAAATGACATTTGAGACCATTCTAGATAATTAATCAAATTTTTCTATGATTATGTACATGATTATATTTATAGGAATATAAAGGCGTGGGTCTCCACCTGTCAGCCTTTATCTACCCAAGAGGCAAACAGCTGAGTAGGGCCCAATGTCAATTTATTCTCTGTCCACCCATACAGGTGACAGGATAAATCGGATCGGAATTAAAATACGCATGTTTGAAGGTCTCGTACCTTCAAACATGCGTATGGTTATTCCTTCCATTTTATGTATTAGGATATTTTTTTAAGTGGGAAAGGCTGCATACGAACAAACGGTTCTAATCTGATGTTAAGTGATTACCGTCGCTCGCGTACATCTGCAACACCAGAGGTGCTGCAGGTGCGTTGCCGGCCTTTAAGGGTGCTTGGGAGATGGGAAGTAGGATGAGGAGGGGGGTGGGGGATAAATATCTATTGACAATACATCAGTATTTTACGTGAGGAAGCGGTTTGAGGGCCTCCGGTTACCTCACTCACCGAACCAGAGCACCAGGTGCCTCAACTTCACGCCGGTATTCTCTGAGGCTGTGGTGCCGACCCGGTCGAGCCGGCCCATTCAAGCAGCAGCTCAAAAGAGTCGCCGCTTGGATTTACCACGTTTATGGTGGCAGTATCTTCTCTTATCAGGACTCATCTGAGTAGGTATCACCCTTTTCCCTATTTCTGCTGCCAAGTAGTAGTTCAACTGCAATTAACTTCCTGTTTGGAAGGTGTACTGAGCGAGTATAAGTCTAGGCATTCCATATCAGCTCTCAAGAGTTACATCGCATCTGTAACCTTCTTTGATAAGAATTATTTTCGGGTGCCGTTGGGCTTCAGCAGCCTCGTAACATCAGGTGAATTTTAAATAAAAGCTAAAAGCAAAATAGCAGCATGTAAGTGCTCACTGCTGGACAAAGGCCTCCTTCTCAAATATTTGAAAGGGTGAAGGAGCTGGGAATGGTCCGCCACGCTGCTCCAGTGCGAGTTGACGGGCTTCACATATCCTCGAATTAATATTTTTTATTATTTCTCAGACACGCAGGTTTCCGCACGATCTTTTCTTTCACCGCTGAGCATGTGGTAAATACAGCACTTAAAATTTGCTATTAACAATTTTAGTGGTGCCGGCATCGGGGATCGAACCCAGGTAGGTTCACTAGCGCTCTTTGATACTAAAGTAAAATCCCAGAAAATTTAAGAAATCACTATCAGGTAAATTATTAGCTCATTTGTCAATTCAAATACACGCATACAGAAACGTTATAGTTATCTCTCTAAAAATTACACAGAACAACATCCGTCAAGATAATAGATAAAATAATTTCTCCATTCACAACCAATTATGTAGACTTTATTAACTTATTCCTTGTACTTATCCTTCGCAAATTACTAACATTACTGGAAGCAATCCAAAACGTGTGTGTGTGTGTGTGTGTGTGTGTGTGTGTGTGTGTGTGTGTGTGTGTGTGTGTGTGTGTGTGTGTGTGTGTGTGTGTGTGTGTGTGTGTGTGTGTGTGTGTGTGTGTGTGTGTGTGTGTGTGTGTGTGTGTGTGTGTGTGTGTGTGTGTGTGTGTGTGTGTGTGTGTGTGTGTGTGTGTGTGTGTGTGTGTGTGTGTGTGTGTGTGTGTGTGTGTGTGTGTGTGTGTGTGTGTGTGTGTGTGTGTGTGTGTGTGTGTGTGTGTGTGTGTGTGTGTGTGTGTGTGTGTGTGTGTGTGTGTGTGTGTGTGTGTGTGTGTGTGTGTGTGTGTGTGTGTGTGTGTGTGTGTGTGTGTGTGTGTGTGTGTGTGTGTGTGTGTGTGTGTGTGTGTGTGTGTGTGTGTGTGTGTGTGTGTGTGTGTGTGTGTGTGTGTGTGTGTGTGTGTGTGTGTGTGTGTGTGTGTGTGTGTGTGTGTGTGTGTGTGTGTGTGTGTGTGTGTGTGTGTGTGTGTGTGTGTGTGTGTGTGTGTGTGTGTGTGTGTGTGTGTGTGTGTGTGTGTGTGTGTGTGTGTGTGTGTGTGTGTGTGTGTGTGTGTGTGTGTGTGTGTGTGTGTGTGTGTGTGTGTGTGTGTGTGTGTGTGTGTGTGTGTGTGTGTGTGTGTGTGTGTGTGTGTGTGTGTGTGTGTGTGTGTGTGTGTGTGTGTGTGTGTGTGTGTGTGTGTGTGTGTGTGTGTGTGTGTGTGTGTGTGTGTGTGTGTGTGTGTGTGTGTGTGTGTGTGTGTGTGTGTGTGTGTGTGTGTGTGTGTGTGTGTGTGTGTGTGTGTGTGTGTGTGTGTGTGTGTGTGTGTGTGTGTGTGTGTGTGTGTGTGTGTGTGTGTGTGTGTGTGTGTGTGTGTGTGTGTGTGTGTGTGTGTGTGTGTGTGTGTGTGTGTGTGTGTGTGTGTGTGTGTGTGTGTGTGTGTGTGTGTGTGTGTGTGTGTGTGTGTGTGTGTGTGTGTGTGTGTGTGTGTGTGTGTGTGTGTGTGTGTGTGTGTGTGTGTGTGTGTGTGTGTGTGTGTGTGTGTGTGTGTGTGTGTGTGTGTGTGTGTGTGTGTGTGTGTGTGTGTGTGTGTGTGTGTGTGTGTGTGTGTGTGTGTGTGTGTGTGTGTGTGTGTGTGTGTGTGTGTGTGTGTGTGTGTGTGTGTGTGTGTGTGTGTGTGTGTGTGTGTGTGTGTGTGTGTGTGTGTGTGTGTGTGTGTGTGTGTGTGTGTGTGTGTGTGTGTGTGTGTGTGTGTGTGTGTGTGTGTGTGTGTGTGTGTGTGTGTGTGTGTGTGTGTGTGTGTGTGTGTGTGTGTGTGTGTGTGTGTGTGTGTGTGTGTGTGTGTGTGTGTGTGTGTGTGTGTGTGTGTGTGTGTGTGTGTGTGTGTGTGTGTGTGTGTGTGTGTGTGTGTGTGTGTGTGTGTGTGTGTGTGTGTGTGTGTGTGTGTGTGTGTGTGTGTGTGTGTGTGTGTGTGTGTGTGTGTGTGTGTGTGTGTGTGTGTGTGTGTGTGTGTGTGTGTGTGTGTGTGTGTGTGTGTGTGTGTGTGTGTGTGTGTGTGTGTGTGTGTGTGTGTGTGTGTGTGTGTGTGTGTGTGTGTGTGTGTGTGTGTGTGTGTGTGTGTGTGTGTGTGTGTGTGTGTGTGTGTGTGTGTGTGTGTGTGTGTGTGTGTGTGTGTGTGTGTGTGTGTGTGTGTGTGTGTGTGTGTGTGTGTGTGTGTGTGTGTGTGTGTGTGTGTGTGTGTGTGTGTGTGTGTGTGTGTGTGTGTGTGTGTGTGTGTGTGTGTGTGTGTGTGTGTGTGTGTGTGTGTGTGTGTGTGTGTGTGTGTGTGTGTGTGTGTGTGTGTGTGTGTGTGTGTGTGTGTGTGTGTGTGTGTGTGTGTGTGTGTGTGTGTGTGTGTGTGTGTGTGTGTGTGTGTGTGTGTGTGTGTGTGTGTGTGTGTGTGTGTGTGTGTGTGTGTGTGTGTGTGTGTGTGTGTGTGTGTGTGTGTGTGTGAATGAATGAATGAATGAATGAATGAATGAATGAATGAATGAATGAATGAATGAATGAATGAATGAATGAATGAATGAATGAATGAATGAATGAATGAATGAATGAATGAATGAATGAATGAATGAATGAATGAATGAATGAATGAATGAATGAATGAATGAATGAATGAATGAATGAATGAATGAATGAATGAATGAATGAATGAATGAATGAATGAATGAATGAATGAATGAATGAATGAATGAATGAATGAATGAATGAATGAATGAATGAATGAATGAATGAATGAATGAATGAATGAATGAATGAATGAATGAATGAATGAATGAATGAATGAATGAATGAATGAATGAATGAATGAATGAATGAATGAATGAATGAATGAATGAATGAATGAATGAATGAATGAATGAATGAATGAATGAATGAATGAATGAATGAATGAATGAATGAATGAATGAATGAATGAATGAATGAATGAATGAATGAATGAATGAATGAATGAATGAATGAATGAATGAATGAATGAATGAATGAATGAATGAATGAATGAATGAATGAATGAATGAATGAATGAATGAATGAATGAATGAATGAATGAATGAATGAATGAATGAATGAATGAATGAATGAATGAATGAATGAATGAATGAATGAATGAATGAATGAATGAATGAATGAATGAATGAATGAATGAATGAATGAATGAATGAATGAATGAATGAATGAATGAATGAATGAATGAATGAATGAATGAATGAATGAATGAATGAATGAATGAATGAATGAATGAATGAATGAATGAATGAATGAATGAATGAATGAATGAATGAATGAATGAATGAATGAATGAATGAATGAATGAATGAATGAATGAATGAATGAATGAATGAATGAATGAATGAATGAATGAATGAATGAATGAATGAATGAATGAATGAATGAATGAATGAATGAATGAATGAATGAATGAATGAATGAATGAATGAATGAATGAATGAATGAATGAATGAATGAATGAATGAATGAATGAATGAATGAATGAATGAATGAATGAATGAATGAATGAATGAATGAATGAATGAATGAATGAATGAATGAATGAATGAATGAATGAATGAATGAATGAATGAATGAATGAATGAATGAATGAATGAATGAATGAATGAATGAATGAATGAATGAAATACACTTTATTGTACACCAATAGCAATAGGAGAGCAATAGGAAAATAAATAAATAAAAAGAAACATAAAATACACAAAGGTACAATTAGCGGTCTTATCGCTTAGAAGCGATCTCTACCAGGCAACCATTTTGTAGAAATGATGATGATGATGATGATGATGATGATGATGATGATGATGATGATGATGATGATGATGATGATGATGATGATGATGATGATGATGATGATGATGATGATGATGATGATGATGATGATGATGATGATGATGATGATGATGATGATGATGATGATGATGATGATGATGATGATGATGATGATGATGATGATGATGATGATGATGATGATGATGATGATGATGATGATGATGATGATGATGATGATGATGATGATGATGATGATGATGATGATGATGATGATGATGATGATGATGATGATGATGATGATGATGATGATGATGATGATGATGATGATGATGATGATGATGATGATGATGATGATGATGATGATGATGATGATGATGATGATGATGATGATGATGATGATGATGATGATGATGATGATGATGATGATGATGATGATGATGATGATGATGATGATGATGATGATGATGATGATGATGATGATGATGATGATGATGATGATGATGATGATGATGATGATGATGATGATGATGATGATGATGATGATGATGATGATGATGATGATGATGATGATGATGATGATGATGATGATGATGATGATGATGATGATGATGATGATGATGATGATGATGATGATGATGATGATGATGATGATGATGATGATGATGATGATGATGATGATGATGATGATGATGATGATGATGATGATGATGATGATGATGATGATGATGATGATGATGATGATGATGATGATGATGATGATGATGATGATGATGATGATGATGATGATGATGATGATGATGATGATGATGATGATGATGATGATGATGATGATGATGATGATGATGATGATGATGATGATGATGATGATGATGATGATGATGATGATGATGATGATGATGATGATGATGTTGATGATGAAAAGAAAAGTTACTTCAATACAATTCTGTAAGCAAATCCAATTACACTAATAAAAGATCAACGAAGGGAATGCACTCCCAGCAAAACCACTTTTGATCCAGCAACATGGCATTATCAAGGGATAGGACTTTGCGATGCGTTCGTCTTCGACGTTGGTGGTGCATATTAACTTGCGTGGGTGGTTATGCTTGCATTGATGGTTGGTGCAATGGAGGTATATAGTTACGTACAGTAGTGCTTCTTTTGTTATTCGTGGAAGGTTATAATTTTGACCATTTTGATTTAGTTTCTTTTCTCCCTTTCCAACGTTTTCAGTGTGGTATTGGTTTTTTTTAATGAGAAATAGGCTTACGTTTGACCTCAATGTTGCCCGATGGAAGGCGAAGATGAGGCCTAGGATGGTACACGCTTGCCTAGATGTCTGTTCACTTTGGCCTTAAAGAATCAAGTGCAAGAATCCCACTTTCATCCCGTTGGTGTCGTAAGAGACGACTAAGGGTAAAAAATCATTAAAATTGCAATAGCCACCGACTATTTGATATATCCTGAAAAATACAAGAACAAAATTAAGCAGGTTGATGATAGCCAGCAGGGTCTAAGGTGTCTGGTGTCCGGTACCTGAGCCTTCCGAGCGTGGCGATTAAGGGAAATCCTCCTAATGAGCATGGTCTTTGTCCTGCAGTGGCTTATATTATATTAGCTTATATTTTCATATCACATTAACTTCAGATTCTCTTACGCCGCCTGTATGCAGATTAGTCTATCTATTTATATTACGTATATAAAATGAATTAAAAGAAAAGTCTTCTTTTTAATTTATTTAAAATCATAGTAATACGAAAGCTGAAATTTATTATATTTCAGGGAATGTTAATAAACTATGAAGCGGCCTTGTAAAAATTATACTCTCTGAAAGTCGTACGTCATTACAAGGTTACGCTATCACATATGAAATATTAATATGGCCGCTCAGCTCGGAGATGTAACTGTGCGCGCTGTATCGTCCCTATATAGTTCAGCATCAGTATTATATTATCATCCCACGTCTATAAAGAGAAATAATTTGAACACGTGCAAAAAATTCTAATGTAATATACTCTAATAATTTGAAATATATTCAAGTAAAAATATTATATCCCTCTATCGTGGCAAAATTATTACACATTAATGTTTTGATTTTTATCTTTTTCGTAAAGTTGTTTTAAGTAGAAAACTTTCAAAGCCGTGAAGTACAGCGGAAATAGGCTTCTCTCGTGTCATTATTGCCACCCTTGGCATATGACGTCTGCCCGCCTTCACTGGTTATGCCGGGTTTGCATCGACCAACAACCCCACGGTGCTTTGCCTTCGCCGCATGTCGGCATGGTCACAGGAACGCTTTTGCACACAGCCGCGACCTCACCAGCGCTGCCCCAAAATAACAAGGACTTCCTGTTAAGGCCCACGACAAGTCGGGAACCCATTCGGGGATGGGAGGGGGGACTGTCTTCAGCTCCAAAATACTGTCATAAATGTAAGAAGGATAGAAGTAGTGCGCGGTATGGGTGGAAGAAGTTGGTGTTATTATTCTCTTCAAGTTTTAATATATATTTGATTAATTTGTGTGCCTTCCTTCAGTTAAAAATATTTAACTTCTACGCTGATATAGTTTTGCCTTAACTTCAATGTTTGTCAATATCCTACAGGCGTATTTCTGAAATAGACGATTTGCAAAAACATAAATCATTTTACAATACGTGCGAATCGATTACTAAACGAATATTAATATTTGAAGGCGGAGATTCTTATAATAATATTAATACCCCAAGTATATACTACTCAACCAGGTGAGAATATATAGAAATACCCCAAATAATAATAAAAAGAGGATCCATATATTGTTAGTAATAATTATGACTTATAGCTATGTTTGTGGTTTTTTATGTAACTTTTTAAGTGGGTTTAAAGATTTGAGGTTAACTGTCGGTATGTATTCTTTGCATTTGTTTAGTTACGCTAAAGAAGTATAACTTCTTACGTGCGTGCATAAGACAGCAAAATTTAGTTAGACAATATTCAAAATTTTCGATTGGATTCGGAAGTGATATCCCGAACGATATTTAATTATGTCCAGTCGCCAGCAGACACGAAGCCCGCGTTGTTTGAATGGAAAACACTACAGCGTTTCTCGACCGTATAATGAAACACTAATTATTCAGCCACGAACTTCCCGTTCTGTGCCCGTATTTTTGTGCTCGAAATTACTGCGCCCGGGGATTAAAAAAATACGTTTTTATTATTACCACGCTTCTGTTAACTCGCTTTGTTGTCTATCTGTTCGGTGCGAATTTCGCAATCGATTTTAAACTAGCTTTACAATGAACTAAAAACTTGTAAACCTAAACATAGGTCAGAACTGGATGATAATACAATATTAATGTGTTTTCTTGTCTGTCTGTGATTTTGACTGTTCGGTACAAATTTTGCATTCAATTTACTTTCCGATCATGAAACTTTAAGCATAGCTCAGAAGTACATCATAGAAACATTTATATCAATTGAAAATTACTATTAATCTATGAACTGGTAAGAAGCGTCGACATCCTGAATTAAAACCAGTGTATACTTGATACACGGTTTACAAAAAAATTAGAACAAACCGATTTTTTGTTTTTTTTTTTTTTGCTTTTCTGCTTGTTGTTTGATTTGCAGTTAGTACAACTTTACTTATATTTTTTGTCTCTGCTTATTATACAGTAATTTTTATTAGTTTTCACGTATGTTCATAAGACACTGTTATCATTATTTCAAAATACCAACTGCTCCTTATACTTACGTAGTATGCCATTATATTTGGCATCCTCTCTGTCAGATGTTTTGTTGAAAACATAAACAGTGTTCTTTCAATTTTACTACTCATATTCTGTGTGTGATTTCTTATATTTGTATGTCGAATAATGTTTACGCCTGTTTCTTCTACATTCACGTTCGAATCCGATAATTTATCAAAATTAAAAAAATGAAACTTCTCGTCTTTTCGAGCAGCCTGTATAAATCCACAGCTGTACAAAATTCAAAAAATAAAAAGCCTAACAAAAGTTGACATGCCATGCATAGGAAATGTTCACACACTCACTACGCTGAGCAGGCTAGTTGAAGAGCGCAGTCCCGGTACCTTCATATTAAAGATCGTTTCGGTGTAGTTAGTTAGATTATTCACCTTCAGTAGGTCACCAAGGTTTCATCTGTTAGGCAGCAGAGTACATCGGCTTGTATATAACCCACTCCATGACTTACGCCTCTTTCGTAACGGAGGATTTGCCACAATCGCCGCGCTCTGCTGGCGTATTAGCAATCGCAGCACCAGACACCTCACACCTTAGTCGCTGCTGCGTCATGGGTCCACCTAATTTTGATCCGATATCTTTAGAGATGGATATCCCGGGTATCTGTCGGTAGCCCTTGCTATTTTCAAGGCCCTTACCTTAAACGCGTACGACTACCGCGGGTAGAAAGTGGGTGGTATTTTCTTATGCCGATACCACATGGGAACGGGTAATGTACCCAACATTGCCCGTTCCACAAAAAAATGTAATACGTTTTATCAATTGGTTCCTTATATCTATTATCATTTTGAAACGCGATGAAGCTATTTCAACCTACAAAGCCTGAAAATCGTTTGCCCTATTTACATATAACAAGCGTCCGAATTGTCGAACACAGAATAATGTAACAACAGATAAAGTGTAATGTTTCGTGTTATCCAGCATAGTTCTCTTACAGATAGGGGTTTTGTTAGCTTATAAATATATTATGTTGAAAATAAAAACGAAATTATATAGTTTTTAGCATAAAATTTTATTGTTGCTCATATGAAACTACTGGGAATGCTAAAATTACTAATGAAGGTGAGATATTTTGTTTTTTTTTTCATTCATCGGTCGAAGAACGAATGAAATTATTTTCCTCTAAAATTTAGTTCATTTCAACACAATGCTGTTGCTTTTATGGCCTACCAGGCGATAACTCAATTTATTATTAAAAAAAGGATCCCCTGTTTCTGAATCCTTTTCACCACTCACTCAACAAGCGGAACATTTTACCCGTTCAAATTGTTAACTGAATATTAAGCTAGGAGAATATGCCACGAACGCCTAACTAACAAGATTTGTCTTTGAAATGACATTTGAGACCATTCTAGATAATTAATAAAAATTTTCTATGATTATGTACATGATTATATTTATAGGAATATAAAGGCGTGGGTCTCCACCTGTCACCCTTTATCTACCCAAGAGGCAAACTGCTGAGCAGGGCCCAATGTCAATTTATTCTCTGTCCACCCATACAGGTGACAGGCTAAATCGGATCGGAATTAAAATACGCATGTTTGAAGGTCTGGTACCTTCAAACATGCGTATGGTTATTCCTTCCATTTTATGTATAAGGATATTTTTTTAAGTGGGAAAGGCTGCATACGAACAAGCGGTTCTAATCTGATGGTAAGTGATTACCGTCGCTCGCGTACATCTGCAACACCAGAGGTGCTGCAGGTGCGTTGCCGGCCTTTAAGGGTGCTTGGGAGATGGGAAGTAGGATGAGGAGGGGGTGGGGATAAATATCTATTGACAATACATCAGTATTTTACGTGAGGAAGCTGTTTGAGGGCCTCCGGTTACCTCACTCACCGAACCAGAGCACCAGGTGCCTCAACTTCACGCCGGTATTCTCTGAGGCTGTGGTGCCGACCCGGTCGAGCCGGCCCATTCAAGCAGCAGCTCAAAAGAGCCGCCGCTTGGATTTACCACGTTTATGGTGGCAGTATCTTCTCTTATCAGGACTCATCTGAGTAGGTATCACCCTTTTCCCTATTTCTGCTGCCAAGTAGTAGTGCAACTGCAATTAACTTCCTGTTTGGAAGGTGTACTGATCGAGTATAAGTCTAGGCATTCCATATCAGCTCTCAAGAGTTACATCGCATCTGTAACCTTCTTTGATAAGAATTATTTTCGGGTGCCGTTGGGCTTCAGCAGCCTCGTAACATCAGGTGAATTTTAAATAAAAGCTAAAAGCAAAATAGCAGCCTGTAAGTACTCACTGCTGGACAAAGGCCTCCTTCTCAAATATTTGAGAGGGTGAAGGAGCTGGGAATGGTCCGCCACGCTGCTCCAGTGCGAGTTGACGGGCTTCACATATCCTCGAATTAATATTTTTTATTATTTCTCAGACACGCAGGTTTCCGCACGATCTTTTCTTTCACCGCTGAGCATGTGGTAAATACAGCACTTAAAATTTGCTATTAACAATTTTAGTGGTGCCGGCATCGGGGATCGAACCCAGGTAGGTTCACTAGCGCTCGTTGATACTAAAGTAAAATCCCAGAAAATTTAAGAAATCATTATCAGGTAAATTATTAGCTCATTTTTCAATTCAAATACACGCATACACAAACGTTATAGTTATCTCTCTAAAAATTATACAGAACAACATCCATCAAGATAATAGATAAAATAATTTCTCCATTCACAACCAATTATGTAGACTTTATTAACTTATTCCTTGTACTTATCCTTCGCAAATTACTAACATTACTGGAAGCAATCCAAAACGTTTATTTCACCGTAAATTGTCCAAGCTCATCAGTTGTATTTAATTATATACGAGACTTATGTAGCAGAGTAATAATACAGAATATACTGTGATAACTGCTTTCTATTGGTGTATTTATTTTCGAGAAATTGATCAGTTAAAGATTTCTTTTGAACTGATCACTGTTCAGCAATTTGATTTGACTTGATATGATTGAGTGATTGCGGCAAAATACACCGAATACACTGAATCCTCACACCATAGACTAGTGATGGGTTACAGTGGTGTGACAGTATCGGCATTGGGTCCATCGTCTCACCCGCTCAGCGTGTCGAGTATGGCCAACGTTATACTTGCATGGATTTACAGAGTGATAATGTTAAAAAAGTAAACTGGTAAGGTAACATCTACCAATCACCGAAGGCGGTGGCTGGTTATAACGGGATCAACATTTAAGATGTTGGACCCACTGAAACCCTGACAGTAGATACGCTACATAAACATACCGTAAAAAACTACTTTATTAACTATAAGTTTTGTGTGTGATGATATTTATATTACAAAATTACATGACCATTTTATTAAGTTTGTAAATGTAAAAATGGTGTGTAAAAAACCCGAACCGAATCCCAACGAGATATACGGGTGACATCTACACTGCAGGTGGGGGATAGGTGTCAGCACCTAGCCCCCTATCAGTCACTGAAGGCGGTGTGGCCGGACATGACAAGCTCAGTATTAAGTGCCTGAAAAGGCGCCTAAAACCTCATGGTTTTAAGATACGCCGATGGACCGGTGGTCTTGGGAAGTTAAGTTAACTTGGCCCAGCAAGTTAAGTATTTGAGAACTTAAAAAATCAAAGTCTCCTTTAATCGCGATGATATTTTTTAATGTGACTTCTTGTGTGTGTGTGTGTATGTTGTGAGAAATAAAAAAAAAATAGGTGACGTTTTTGAAAAGTAACATTGTATGCGAATGCAAGCGTGAAATATTAATATATGTTGATAATAATAATGCAGCTATAATAGAGTGTACTATAGCAAATTAATTTACATGTTTACACGTTAAGCCTTATTGGTGAGGTCTAATTAGCTGTAGGGGTTTTAACGGCAGATGTGACTGCGGGTTTTAGATATACAGCCAGATTAGTTACGTACATATATATATGTTCTCTAAATAATGGATGATACACAAACAGCCGTGGTATCCTAGCGGTCAGGGCGCTCGCTTTAGTTTCATAGAGCGCGAGTGACCTGGGTTCGATCCCCGGTGCCGGCACCACCGAAATTGTTTATAGCAAGTTTAAGTGCTGAATTCACCACGTGCTCGGTGGTGAAGGAAAACATCAGAGTGGTGACCTCTTCCCGGCTCCAAAACCCTCTTAGATATTTGTAAAGGAGGCCTTTGCCCTGCTGTGGGCACTTACAGGCTGCTACCAAACTTAACTTATATGAATTTTATTGTTTTTTTTATTCATTTTATTTATAGCATCGTTTTAATGTTTTATATTTGAATTTTTATCCATCCAAAGGTTGCCTGGAAGAGATCGCCATTGTAGCTATAAATTTTCATTAAATTGCCTTTTTCTATTTGTGTTTTATATAATGAAAATGAATGAATGAAATACACTTTATTGTACACCTATTAGCAAAAATAGGAAAAAAAATGAATAAAAAGAAACATAAAATACACAAAGGTACAATTGGCGGCCTTATCGCTTAGAAGCGATCTCTACCAGGCAACCATTTTGTAGAGGAAATAATGACCAGTGAGCAAGGGTTAAGGGTGCACGCAAGTTACTAAGAAGTGAAAATATAATATGGTAAATATTTATTGATATATAAACAAACATATATATGTATATACTCTAACATATACTGATATATCTAAATAAATACACAATATATACCCATGCATATAGAGGAACATAAAGAGTAAAGAATAAATAATATAAGAGCCATACGACGCAAGGAAATGTTAAAGGATAAACAGACATAATTATTTAGGGAGGAAGGAAGTGCGCTTTGACCAGCCTTAGTATATAGTATATTTTTATAAATTAATTTAACTCCGCTTAACTAAAATATGACATACATAAAACGGTCGTAGAAAGCAAAAGTACACATGAGCATGTTCAAAAAACTAATTTAAAATTATCTTAATTTTTTTTTATTTCTACGAAACGAAAGCTAAGGAATCGCAATTTGAATAAAAGCTGGTCATAATTAAAATAAAAATCACTTTATCACCGACAAGCCAGACAACGCCCGCCGGCCGACGTAATTACACTGCAAACAATGCGAGTGAAAAACTTAAGGAGTATTGTTTCGGTGTAATTTATAATGTCGTTCCGTTATAATATAAGAAAATGTATTTAATTTATTTATTTAAACCTTATTTGCACATAACAGAACAAAAAGGCGGGCTTAATGCCAAAAGTCATTCTCTACCAGTCTACCATTAGATTGAACAGAGAAAATGTAAAAGGGTGCACAAAAATATTATGTTCATATATATATATACTCGAATATTATACTACGATACAATACTTATATATGACGGTACTTAGATAGGATATAAATATATATAGTAATTTAATGAAGGATACATTTATATAGCCGTGGTACTCCAATCTAGTGGTGATCAGGCTGCCCGTTTTAGTTTCATAGAGCGCGAGTGACCCGGATTTGATTCCCGGTGCCGGCACCACTAAATTTGTTAATAGCAATTTTATTTTTAGCCATCCCGTACTGGAGTAGCGTGGCGGATCCTTCACAGCTACAAAAACCTATCAGATATATGAGAAGAGGTCTTTATCCAGCGGTGGGCATTAACAGACTACTACTACATATAACCATCAAGTTTGCATCACACAGGGAAATCTAACTTTGAAATGAATGACGTATGTAAAAAGACACTCTCTATTGAGAATAACAGTCTGATTTATATTTGATACATATTTGACTTCGTACAACCTAAAGGGTTATGAAAACAATTTTCTAGGAATAGTTCCATGGAAACTGAACTGAATGAAAAGAAAGATTTTCGGATCATTGTATCGTTTATTGTTCGTTTCATCGTCCATAACGTTTCAAGTCGTGTGACGGTCTTTTTCAGCATCAAGAATCAAATGGAATAGAATTATAATTCCAATTTCATAAAGAAGTGTGCGCAAGGACAAGATTCATTAAATCCTTCCGACCATGTTAGCACGAAATCATTTGAATAATGACAACAAAAACGCAATCGAACTTTAAAAAGACTTTAATTTTTCTTTAAAGCACATGTAGAACCATGGAGGATGCCTTTGTTGAAGCGTGGGCTTACGATATGCTGTAATAAGGGTGACAGATAAGGTAGCACAGAGTGGTAGCACGTGGTAGAGCCAAGCTGCGTTTCGTTCGGTGAGTGAGGTAACCGGAGGCCCTCTTCCTCTTTCCCCACTCCCCTCCTCATCCTCCTTTTCAAATATCCTTAAAGGCCGGAAATGCACCTGCTACTGCTCTGGTGTTGCAGATGTACATAGGCGACGGTAATCACTTACCATTAGGTGAGCCGCATGCTCGTTTGACATGCGAGAATTCCCCCTTCCCCCTCGTAATCCCTTTCCCCTCACCAAATATCCTTAAAGGTTTGTACGAGATGTACGTCGGGTAACCACTCACTTAAAAAAAATAAGGAATTACAGGCGATGTGTTATCGAGATATTTCGTCTATGTGTAAATGTTATGACGCTTTGTGATAAAGAAGAAAGTCATATAAAATCTATAGTAATTTCGTCAGTTGTCGGTTCGCTAGCGGGGACAATTTTCTCGTCCCTTATTATTTTTTTTGTTACATATCGACTCTCTCTGCATAAGAGACGTCCATTGTCGTTTTTGTTAGCACTGTTTGTAAATTCTACAGTACATAAGAGTCAATGTATTTCGAAAAGCCTTGTGTCGCAACCTTCGAATAGCTCGCTGCGGTCGAGGCACACTCGGTAACTATTGATAAAATGAACAGTTCTTTTATGATTTTGTTTCGGATGGCCGCTAAGCGCTCTCGTTAAACGTTTTGACCATTATACAACTATATTTTGATATAACACAACCTTAACAGTTTTCGATTTTACTTAATGCTCGTTGCAAGGCTCTACCACATAAAAAAAAAAAAAAAAAATGAAATAAAAATGTTGATTTATACTTCGGTATTTATTTATTAGAAGGAACTTGAAAGTACACTGAAGCATTGTAACCCATGTACGTGAATATTAGTTTAGGTATAGACATAGCTCATTAGAGCTACATTCTTACTGGCTTAAGACTTGCCATAGCTAATGAAAAGGATACAAAAACGTTTAACAATAGAGATAAATAGAAACATTTGTCTATGTCTGCGTCTCGCCGTACATTGAATATTCATGAAACCTATCTGACGCAGGTTGGATGCTGTATTCCTAGAAATATGTAGCAGACATGTGATATTATTTATTAGTACGTAATGAAAATCACAGATTATAATTGATTTCTACTAACAGGTTTCAATTCTAAAAGAAATAATTTATAAAAGCAGTTTAAAAAAATTTATTAGCCAGTACGAAAAGTTATTTTGGAGTAAGGGGGTTAAATAAGTCGTTATTTATGAGTAAAGGGTTAGAGTTAAATTTAAAATTTAAATTCACTGAATTTAGACCATTCCAAGAAGGCCTAACAGACTTTTATACATACATTTCTTGAAGGATTTGTCCATATTAGATACTTCTTGAATACAATCTGTTACATTTTTGTAATTAAGATCCTCTGACAGATTAAAAACAAAACAAAACATTAGACAACGAATCATTGATTTATTTCCGCTATAAATAAATAAATCACAGTATAATTTCAAATACAAAATTCTAGTACGCTAGTTACGTAACAAATCCAACATAAATTTGGATTCTAAAACCAACGAAGAAAGAGCTCATTCGTCTTTCTCAAGCCGAAGTACCGTCGTAATCCTTCTATTTGTTTGTTTACCGTAATCACATTCGTCACTCGATACGAGCGAGCTGACAATTAATTCTAACAAACAAACAGCCCCCCAACCCGGCTTTGAAAATTCAATTCGAAGTGGTTTATTCATTAATTATTATAAGGCACACTGAAGTATTTTCTTAAATATATATACACACATCAATAAAGTGTAAGCAACATGCATGTTGCTTACACTTTATTGATCACGCTCCATGACGTAAAGAATATCTAACAATTCAATTTTGTCCCTAACTTTATTTAAATGGTTGGTAAAATTAAACGTAGCAATAAAAACGCACTTAAATTCAAACAAATTCCCTTTCATTTAATTTTATGTAAAAACAAAACATTATCGAATTTTTTTTACCTTTTTTTTAAGTTTACATACCTACGCACTTTGAGTGAGTAAAGACTTAGAAATTAATTAATATAAATGGTAAATTTGTAATATCATGCATGTTGCATAGACTTTCTTGATGTGTATATCTATGCAACATGCATGATATTTGTAATATTATGCATGTTGCATAGACTATATTCACGTTTATACGAGGTAGAGACAAACGGCGGCTTTAGATGCTGCTCCAATGGGCTGTCTCGACCGGGTTGGTATCACGGCCTCACTGAATACCGGCGTGAAGTAGAGGCACCTTGTGGTTTTGCCTTTCGTTCGGTGAGTCCATCCACCTCGTCATCCTCCTTCCCATCTCCCAAATTCCTTTAAGAACGGAAACCAGAGGTGCTGCAGATGCGTTCGTGGGGGTCCACGAACACGCCACCCGATGAACATAGTTCGATGGGCATGAATTGGTATGTATACCACGAAGAAAAATGTTAACACTTCGTTTAATGTTCGAATAAATAGGATTACCTGTTTATTTAAATGTGGAGCCTCAAAACACGTATTTATATATATTTAAAATATATTAACAATGAAAAATACTTTCATTGTTACATTTTGCCCTAAACTGTGAGTTTTTATCGCCAATGCTGTCTATTACAAGCACAAAATCGCGTAACTTCTTACAATGCCCTGACTGACCCAAATTTTCATACAAAGTGCCTTGTTATTTTTTTTGTACAGTACGAAAAGTCTTTTCAAAAATATTATTTATTTAAAGAATTGTTATATATAATGATTTCTTGTATTAACGCGAACACTACTCGTACTATATTTGAAATGTTAAATGTTTCTAAGTATTAGTTACGTTATAAACGTTTAAATTTTTTTTTATTTAAATAGCCTTTGGTATCATCCTTGGCAGGAATCTGTGTTCTTTTGCGAGGATTTGTGGTCGGTCAAATCTAATGTCCATTCCCCTCCCACTCCAACTTCCTGGAGCGTCGATGATTTAATAACCAAAATTAATAATTAAAAGATGAAGGTAGCCCGAGTTGGCTATGACACCTGGATGTCTAACACTCCACAGCTGCTGTAAAACAAAAAAAAAAACGCTAAAAAATCCGTAAATAAAAGTTTCAATTCAAATTATAATATAGATATATGAAGAGTGTCGGAACGATTCCTCGTTCTGGTAACCCCGATGCCCCGGTGGAATGCGATAAGAGGGTTTACGAATCAAACACATTCAAATCGTTTCCACAATGGTGAACTGTATATTCATTTCAATTTTTTTTGTAACTGGATTAAAGGCGACTGTGACCGGTTATATCGTAACCAGCATTAAGTGCCAGACAGACGAAAACCTCCACGGTTTTGAGATACGCTGTTGGCAGGGTGACCTTGACATCCTCGGCGGAAGAGACTCCCGGACAGAAGGCTCGCAAGTAAAAACTATTCAAGGAGCAACGAAGATAAGGGTCCGTCAGAAACAAGAGGGAATACATTTTGCAGCAACCAAACCGACCACCTCTTAAGGTGATACGAGACTTATATAAACGACCTTGTACACAAGTTATACCTCGTGGCAGCCGTGAGCCTGGAACCATGCGCACACTGATAAAGAGGTCTGTGGGATCTTCTCTCGACACCTTTTGGGCGTCGGAGGAACTGTACCGGAGCTTGGCCCCTTTCAGTAATGTCCATCGCCGCACGTAGAAATACGTGCGGGTCTTTGGGTTGCTTTTAGCGTGGGTTTTGATTCTGGAGCAGTCGAGCACAGTGGTTTTCCTTTTTAAGCACCCGTTTCCCGACCTCCCACCGGTAGGATTCTTGGGCGGTTCCCTGTTCGAGTACGTCCAGTCTGCCCCACCAGCGGGGGACGGCCTCGACCTCGGCCAGCTCTCTGGGAAGCGCCCTTTTCTCAGGAAAAGTGGTCTATCAACGATCCGTAGAGGTATATTAATTATGCATATATCTCAACACCGCGTTACAGGAGAGACGAGAAGCAATACACCGCCACCTGTCGTTTAGAAATCGCCCTAACATAGTATTAGATTATTTATAGTTAATGGAATATAAGTAAACGCCGTGGCTTTCAAGTTACTGGTCTCGAGTTTAATCCTTGCTCGGAGAAGATCGGCATGGTCTATAAGATAATTATTTCGTGGCAATACACCCATTGTACGTAACAGGGGCAGAGGAGACATTAATAAGTTTAGTGTTGAACGAGGGTTTTTCTATTAAATTTGTAAAATGGTTGAACCTTTTTTCTTTTATTCTTCTTTTTTATATCAAGATTTTAGTAAGTCCACGGCAGACCTGTAGCCAATGAAAGCAGGCATACCATGAATGGAAGTTTTGTTCCTACTCACCACGCTAGACAGCCGGATTATTGAACGCAGTACCAGTACACTCCCACTAGAGATGTCTATGGGATTTGAGTTCGGCATAGTTTGATGGCTGGCTGGTTGTCTGAACTAGTGGTAGACTCCTTCTGTGCCTAGGAGCCATGAGGGTAGCTACCACACTCATACCAAGTTCTGCCGTCAAATAGCTATGCAACTGATATTGTGTTCCGGTTTGAAAGGTATAGGTAGAGAGCCAGTATAGTTACGGGCTGTGACGCGTTCCATCTTAGTCCTCATCGGTGACAACGAATGTGTTACCTTATTCGTCTCCGGCCTTTAACGGTAATTGGGAGATGGAACGGAGTATGAGTAGGGGGATGGGGAGGGGGAGAGTGCCTCCTGTTACCTCACTAACCGAACGAAACGAAGAAGCAAAAGATGAGTCTACTTCACGCCGGTATTCTGCGAGGCCGCGGTACCAACCCGGTCGAGCCGTCCATTTCGAGCAGCAGAAAAAGCAGTGGTGTATTATTTACGTTGGTTGATAACGTAAAGTAAATAAAGACGCATCGAGTATATATATATATATATATATATATATATTACCTTGTCTTCGAAGTTGGTATATAATGACACATTTACCTTTACGAACAGATAACTGTTATAACAACATCAAGGAGCCAAATTGAACCTAACTTCTTAACAAGAAACTTCAGTAATCAGTTTAGAGTCACAACACTGTTTCCAGCGTTCAAACTGTGATGTGGTTCCGGAACCGCAATTCGGTTAGTTCACAACGTGCCAAAGACAGAGTAACTCTAAAGATAGGAGTCACGATAGCCGCTTGGTTAAGGAATGTGCCGCAGAAGACTTGAGTACGATTGAGCAAAAGCCGCCGCTTGGGTCTACCACGTTTAAGGTTTACGTGTAAATTGTTTACGATCTGGAGTAGCCACTAACCGAATTGTTAAATAATTGCGAAATAAGGTGATGCTATGTGTTTATATGCCCGGTGTTTCTCTGCGTGATAGAGTCTGCAACGATGATATCTGCAGCAGAACTAAGGTAACCGACATAGCCGTAAAGATCAGCAAGCTGAAGTGGCAATGGGCCGGCCACATAGCTCGCAGAACTGACAACCGTTGGGGAAAAAAGGTTCTCGAGTGGCAGCCACGTACAGGCAAACGTAGTGTAGGACGATCCCCCACAAGATGGAGTGACGACCTGCGCAGTGTTGCGGGAAGTCGATGGACGCAGGTGGCTCAGGACCGACCTTCGTGACAATCTTTGGAGGAGGCCTATGTTCAGCAGTGGACTTCTGATAGGCTGAAATGATGATGATGATGATGATGAAGGTGATGTTTCTTTTCCGCCAGAGGAACCTCGTCTACGAAACGGTAGTGGATTTAAAAAAAATTGACTTTTGACAAAACAAATTTATGCTCCTGTGTCGACAAACAAAGATTTTGATTTTATTCATCTACAAGTGGATGAAAAGCTAGTAACCCTACAATATATCAAATAGGAATGCGTGTGTTAAAATATTCATAGGCCATTTCACTGTTTATTCATTGGGATTGGTTTCCATACAGTTGCGTTTATGACGTCGTCTTTAGTGAGATGTAACGCAAACCGAACATTTGTATGTCTTGGAACGCCACATGGTTATGTTAATAAATCATATTGTGAATATTTGAACTTCATAAATTCATTGAAACCTAACGTTTGTGCAAACTTTTGTACACAGTTTGATCAAACAATGACCTTGCACGTGACGTAATTTTTTTTTTGTTTCAGCATGTCAATTTTTATGTAATGCTAAATAGATTATGCTATAATGCTATAAGATCCGTTCAAAAGTAAACGCACTCCTACCGGGATTAGAACCGACGACCGTTCGTCGGGTTTGTCCGTTTCCAATCGTACTGGAGTCCAGACGTCAAGTTGGATGTTGTATATTGATACAGGTTAATAAAATGATATTTTTTAATAAAAGTAAACTAAAGTAGTATTTCTTGATTCGGATTTCGCTAGAGGTACGTTGCTAATTTCTATCGAAGTTTTAGGGTTCTTTCCAAATCATCTACTTTTGCTTCACGTGTCATGATTCGCAGGTAACTTTTACGCCCTTTTTCCATTATTTCGAGCCTTGTTTTTATTTTATATCGTTTATACGTGGTAGAGCCAAGCGGCGGCTTTTGCTGTCGCCCACCTATATCTGCAACACCAGAGAAGCTGCAGGTATGTCGCCGGCCTTTAAGGATATTTGGGGGATGTGGGAAAGAAAGCGAAAAGAGCCGAGGGAGGGAGGAGTGAGCCTCCGCTTACCTCACTCAACGAAGGAAACGCAGAAGCACAAGATGCCTCTACTTTATGTTGTATAGGTATATTGCGAGGTCGTGGTACTGCCCCGGTCGTGCCGGCCCATTCGAGCAGCAGCTAGAACCGTCGCCGAGGAAGATAAACATATTTACTCCTGCTGGAATTAAAACTGACGACCAATGGCTCTGTATTAAGGTACTTTAACCACTAAACCATTCGGCCTGGGCAGTACAGAGAGAAACCGTTTACATTAAAATATACTAGGATATTAAAACTGTTATATAACGTTGCAATGTTGGTTTAGTCTAACGCCTATAATTACAGCACCATATATTATTCATGCGCGAAATTCTGTTAATTGTTATAACTCATATTTGTTTATCTGTTCGGTTCGGTTCGCTGGGCATATGCTCAATAGGATGAAACTAATATACGGAATGGAAGTTAGTTGTGTTGAATTTGTAATCGCTTTCCATTTTGTAAAACGATGCGTTCGTAGTACCGGGAATACGATTGTTTCGTCTAAATACAATTGCATCGGTGTGCGACGTGGTTGTTCAACTATTTAAACTTTTTTTTTTTAATCGGCCACTTACAAGAGGCCAATGACACAATGCGAACAAGATTTTTTTTTGGGTTTTCTGATTATAATCAAATAAATGTAGGTAGGACACCAGAATTAGCTCTCAAGTGGTTTAATTAGTTTATTTATATTACTATGATTATTATATTTTATGTAAACACAAGCTGCTTGGTATCAGCGTAAGGATTTGCCATATCTACCTTCTTTCCCGTGGGTGTTGTAAGAGGTGACTTCAGGAAAACACTTGAAAGTCGCTAACCGAGCGTGACGACAATGGCAAATCCTCCTTATGGGTAAGGCCTATGTCCTGCAATGGGCTCTGTCCCCCTGTAAAATAAAACAATAATACAGAAGTAAAATATTTAGACGCTCTTCTGCAGCATCCATGTATCAGTCGTCAGAGTATATATTAGACATGTAACTACACGGAGGAAACTCCTTCACCTTAAAATTGAAATTAACGACTTTAGTTGTACTCGAAATTTAAGTTAGCCCCCTCGTTTTCTAGCTTTTTACTTTTACTGTAACTAGATAATTTTTGGCCGAAGACAATTTATACTTTGCTTACACTAAACTTCAACTAGTTCCATTACAGAGTTCCTTAATTTGTTTGTCTGTCTCCATTCAATAATCGTGAAGATAAGATATAGTTAAAGAACCCTGTTGTCGTCCAGAAATATGCCCATTTAATAGAAATTATGTCTTCCTTGTGTGTTTCACGACATTATTTATTACAGAATTCTGATATACTTTGTATGAAAAGGATACTCAGAAGTAAATTAAAAATTTTTGATTATTTCATTTATTTGATATAAAGATAAGCTCTCTTGATCGTTTACCCAACAATGGGGTGGTCAGGTGACCAGTCATTCAGCTTCAAAACCCTCTCAAGTATTCGTTAATTAAAAAAAAAAGTAGCATCCGGTAAATGTCCTTGTGCTGGAAAAAGGCCTTCTTGTAATAAGGTGGCAAACATGCAAGCGGCCTGGTAGTAAGTGATTACCGTCGCCCACGTACATCTACAACAACAGGGGTGCTGTAGATGCGTTGCCGGCCTTTAAGGGTATTTGGGTGATGGGAGGGAGAATCAGGAGGGGAATGGGGAGGAGGAGGGGGCCTCCGGTTACCTCACTCACCGAACGAAACGCAGAAGCACAAGGTGTCTCTACTTCACACCGGTATTCTGCGAGGCCGTGGTACCAATCCGGTCGAGCCGGCCCATTCGTGCTGCAGCTAAAGGCGCCGCTTGGCTCTACCACGCTTAAAAGCACGTGACAGGTGACGAGTCTGATGTCATCTTAAGGTCCAGGCCAACGCCAATGGTACAAATCATACGTAAGTTATGAAAAATTCCTTGGTACGAGCCCTCTACATCGAACTCGAGTCTCCTGATTTTGGAGGCAGATCTCCAAACTCCTCAGTACATATTTTTAAATGCTAGCTTATCGTTACATTTCACAATAGTAAATTTTAGTAATGTATCAGAATATTCATATATATGGCAATAAATGTACATTTCAACTTTTGAAAATGTGAATGGCTTTACGATTCATAAGCTAGCTAAAATAGCCATGAATAGGTAGTTATGAATATCATATTCAAACCATGAATAGATAGTTATGAATATAATCAGAGATGTCCTGAAGATCAAACCTTTCGTATAAAAGAGACATAATAAGAGTTGAAAAAAAAAAAAGATGTATCAAATCAAAATCATTTATGCAGACTGCAAGAATAAGCAGGTATAATCGACGAGGTTGAGTTTTGTAAAAGTTTCGTATAGTGCTCGACTAATATCCCTTCTATTTTATTTATTCACTCATTTACCTACACTTATATGGAGAAAGCAAATTTATATTTCACGTGACAACCTATTCACATTTTAATATACTTTGCAGCAGGTACATGCTTTAATAATTCATATGACAAGACACGTAAATTCGAAAACCCTTAATGGGGCAAGGTGACGTATTACTCCCTGGGACGGGCCTCCTGCCCCCCGCTTCAAAACTTTATTAAATGTTCAACAATTCAAATAATTTGAAATATCACATGTATGTTGGATGCCACGTTACCACATTAAATTTAACCTCATATTCAAACAGGCTGTTTCGTAGTTATATCAAAATATTAATTATATAAATAGAACATAATGATTTCTTGTATTTACCCAAAGACTACCCAAATTGAAATGAAACTACCATTTGCGGATTTTATCGCGTTTACATTTTGGTTTTTATATTCCGGTACGTTTCGAGTGACTTACAGCAGCCGTGGTCACGGGGGATTTTTATTTATTAATTTTGGTCCGATCTACACAGAAAAATCCATAAATCGTAGTTTCATTTAAAATTTAGAACAGTTTAGTCGCAGGATTATTGTAAGATTTATATGCGTTATTAATTAACTAGACTAACGGCACCCAGGTCAAATATCTAATCGAACGTCCGCTGCCCCCGTTTGAAGTCACCGATACGCCGATATTGAAATTCTGTGGGGTCGCCGCTTATTCCGGGGTCATTGAACTATTAGACATGATGCTTGAGTTTTACTTGGATTGTTAGGCTATTTAATTTGTTTAAAAAGAGGTTGTTTTTAAATTCCTTTTTTTTTCTCTATTTCCAAGATAGTATGATAATTTATTTGTAATAACATGGGTGATCTTACAAAAGTGTTATGTGTTAAGCTCCCATATGCCTTTGCCTTATGGGGCGTATAAATATTAAATGTAATAAACTAATTTTGTTACCATGGAATTACATGCAACACATATAAAAGTTAACATAGTTCTGAAAGAGAATAAACCAATACATTATTATAGAAATGATGGATTTAAAGAATACATAGGTAAAAGTAAAAAAATTTTTACTCGATGTAGATAAGGTTACATTAATTATCCATTCTGTATTTTCCAAGTTTAATAAAACACAATCCATGTAATATAAGAAAATAACATTCACATTTGATTCATTTTAATATTTGATTCTCGCCTCTGGGCGAAGAATTATGATTACACGTTGTATTTTTGTTCAATCTCATGAGCTTTCACGAAATGTATGCTTTTTGTGGGTGATCCAATAATTCTGGAAATTTACTCAGTAAAATCCCCGTATCATTACAAGAGTGATGTAATGCAACAGGAGAATATAACTATTCTACAATGTTTTCTTTCATTTACGCGAATACTACACATTTGAAATTATAGTATTATTAACGGATTTTATCGCTTTTATTTAGCTCTTTATGTCTGTGTAATGATTGTTTTTTTAAGCGTTTTATTTCAGAGTTTAATTATTATATAACGGGGGACGCTCAGTGATGTAAATCAGGCGAAACGATGGGATCTATAAAAGCTAATTAAAAGCAGTAAAATCCATAAAATATAGTTTAATTTCAAATGTATGTATGTATAATGTCAAAACGAAAAGAAAAAAAAGGGTTCTGACAGAAATTCCGACAATTCGAGCGGCTCGAATTGTCGGCGACTAAGCTCTCTCTGATCGGCTTGATCCTTTGGCCTTGCGAAGAGATGTTGCTTCTCTTTGCATTTTTCACAAAATTTTCCACGGGGAATGTTCTGAGGAACTTTTCGGATTGATCCCAGCTGCTGAGTTTCACCATCGCGACAGAATTCGAAGTTCCATCGATACCACCTAGATGGTTGGCATTCCACCACAGTGCGTTTTAATCGAAGTTTTCTGCCACGCACTTCGATTTTGTGGAATCAGCTGTCGCCAGCAGTATTTCCGAACAGTTACGACTTAGGGACCTTCAAGAAAAGAGCTTATTCCTTCCTTAAAGGCCGGCAGCGCATCTGTAGCTCCTCTGGTGTTGTGGATGTACGTGGGCGTCGGTGATCACTTACCATCAGGTGAGCCGCACGCTCGTTTGCCCCTTCTTCTATAAAAAAAAAAAAGAATAACAGCGCTGTGCTTGTGGTGGTAATTCATTTAGCATTGTTATAGAATTATGCTGAGCCGGACGCAGTTCCTGCTTTCTTTTTCTACATATTTTACTATAGTGAATAATTCGTAAATCTTCTAAAAGAAGTTAAGCATTTGCACGTTTGTGTAGAAATATATGACACAATTGTTGACCTGAATCTATTCTCTGTCGAACAAAGCTCCGGTGTCGTCGGCTCTCCAGAATTACAATGACTTTTAATTAACCATATACAATATGGCGCTGACAGCGTATGCTGGGAATGCGTGAACACCCCATGGAACGAACGCATGTATCGTTCACTGGATCTTTTGGTACTTATCCCATACTAATAAAGAACCTGAAAACCTTCAATTCACATTCATGTTTTTTTATTAGAGTCGAAAGTATAGTCTTCTTTATTTAAAAATCGAATATATTTTGAAGAGAACTTTTGTTAACTCTCAAATGTAGATAGAATATTCCCTCATACATTTCCTCCACTACGAGAGTTTTAATTAACCCACTGGTAAATGCCCATTTCAATGTCTGTAACTTCAAAACAAAGCTCGGATAGGAAATTGCCATTATGCTCATTCAACTCTTTATCCTTCTACGAATTTACTCGTAACATTAAGAATAACTTTTGAATATGTGATACAATATTTATAATTGATAAAAAAAAGAAACACTAATGTACATCATCTAGTCCCAAACTGGTATTCCCATGTGTCTTGGTGGCTGAATAAAATACTAAATAGGAATCCATTACTGGTGTACAAACATTTATATTTGTCATACAAATGACATCCAAAATAGAGTCAATATTTATGCAACTCAAAAATTAATGGTTTTAATCTACCTCGGCGACGACAGCTAAGTGACGAGGGAGAAATATAACAATCATCCCTGTAAAGGATCCAATTAAATTTAATTAGATAACAAAAACAAAACCAGCCTATTTTCTTCTTCATCAGGTTATAAAAGTCTACCGCTGGACATAATCCCTTCCATGAAAGCCCTAACAAAAGGAAGATATACACTTACCTTAACAAGCATGATTTAGATTTAAACGTTCACAAGAGCTTTAAATATGCTGAAATTAAGTAAAAGTTTGACTTTAACCTTGACTTGACTTTGACTTTAAATTTAAATTTTGTCTTTGACACCACGCAGAGTAGACAGGCCGGTAAGCGCAGTTTAGGTATTATTGCATTAGATATGCTTTTCCCATTACTAGTCTGTTGGATTAGGGATCTGTGTAGTCGGTCGGTTTGTCTGTTAGTCTGCAGGTTTCAGCGTGTGCATATGACATAGTCATTTGAAGAGAGATGGTATATTCAATGGTGAATTATAGTTTTATTCAACCTGTTCAAATGATTTTTTCATAGCATCTGTCATTAAATAATAACTTTGTATGATGTCAGTCGGTAGAATTAATATCTCTGCCAACCCCGTGTTGGTTATAAAAATCCTTACATCGCTTTAAATATAGTTCATTTCAAATAAACTTGAAATACAAAATTGAAACGGTGATGTGGCGCGTTTATGTTCTTTAAACTAGAGAGGATTTGTCTCAATCATCTTATTTGTTTGTTTGCCGCAATGCAACCTCCACTTGCACCGTAACGAGCAGCCAGTTACCCCACAGACAGACAACGTCGACAATCCGCTCGGTAAGAATGGAGATGTGAATAGAATGTTTCGTATAAAATAAACGGGGCTTACTGAGCTTCCGACGTGAAATTTAAAATTAAATTTATTGTTATCGTATATTTCCTGACTTCTTTAATTTTTATTGAATTTAAAGTAAAAAAAGTAAAGTAGCAGCCTGTAAGTGCCCACTGCTGGGCAAAGGCCTCCTTCTTAAATACGAGTATCAGAGAGGGTTTTAGGAGCTGGGAAGGGCCCGCCACGCTGCTCCAGCGCGGGTTGGCGGTCTTCACATATCCTTGAAATAATATTTTTTATTATTTCTCAGATATGCAGGTATCCTCACGATGTTTTTCTTCACCGCTGAGCACGTGGTAAATACAGCATCAAAAATTGCTTTAAACAATTTTAGTGGTGCCGGCACCGGGGATCGAACCCTGGTCACTCGCGCTCTATGAAACTAAAGTGAACACCCTGACCACTAGGCTACCACGGCTCATTATTGAATTTGTCGTTCAGGAATTTTTTTTTATTTTAATTTATCATCATCATTTCAGCCTGTCATATTTCCAATGCTGAACATAGTCCTCCTCCAAAGATTAGCACAAAACACGGCTCCAAGCCACCTACATCCATTGACTTTTAAGAACAGTGTGCAATCTCTTTTAGTTACTCATAAGTTAGTAATCTTGTTTTCGTTAAGTTTAACTATTCACTACTATATAATAACACGTAGTACTTTTATTGTTTTAACTTTGTGTATTATTTTAAATAACATTAATTAACACGAGTTGTAAATCTCATGATAATCTTCCGGGAGCCAAACCGCGTACGAGGTTATACTTTTTACGTGGTGGTGAAAATGTGGATATAACTTGCTTCACACTGAAGGTAGCGACAGGTTATGTCGGGGTCAGCATTAAGTGCCGGACCGGCTAAAAACTCCACTACAAGAGATACACTGGCCGGGAGGTCTTGTTAGCTTCCACGGAAGATACTCGCGAGCTTTCTGCAAACAAAACCTGGGAACACGGCTTGCCGGCCCTCGCGTTTTAAGTGTGTTGTGCCATCAGTCACCTTCTTCGTCACCTATGGCTAGAGCCACCTCATCCTCCTCCTCCTTAATCGGTACTTAATTGCTGAAGATAGTGACTTGCATCTTTAAGTGCCATCTCGGCGTATGTGCGTGGAAGAGTCAAGCAGGGGCTTTTGCTACTGGCTTAAACGGGGTACTATCATGACCTGCTAGAATACCGGCGTGAAGTAGAAACTTCTTGTGCTTCTGCATTTCGTTCGCTGATTGAAGTACCCGGAGGCCCACTGTCCATCTCCCTTCCCCTTCCTCATACTCCCTTCTAACTCCCAAATAGATGTGTAGTGTGGTATAGTTCCAGAACAGAGTACAGCTCCCATAGCTCATAGACACACATCCTTGATTAGTTAGTTAAGTTAGTTTTCATTTGATTATTGTTACTGATACTTCTTAAGCTATGTACAATATAGTTGAAAATAACTTTCCCCGTATGTATACGAATGTCCGTACATCACTCGACACACAGGCCCACTGAAAACCAGCGCTGTAGTCTCAACTGCAGCATTAAGCTGTGTGTGGTCTGTTTGCCCCATGCGCCACGCAATGCGTCTAGAGGAGGCAACGTTAAACATTGTTTGTGTAAATAACTGTTTGATTAAATGTGTTGCAATGTTTGTTTTGTTATCAAGTGGCGTATTTGTGCAATAAATGTTTCTTTTCTTTCTTTCTTTCTTTCTAAATACCCATAAAGGCAATGCACCTGCAGCTCTTTTGGTGTTGCAGATGTACGTGGGCGACGGTAATCACTTACCTTCAGTTGAGCCCCTAGCCCGTTTGCCGTCTTTACTATAAAAAAAATGTTACTCAATGCCTGATTATCATTTTTAGACTCTAAATATTGAAATGATGAAGAAAAGGCAAAAAAAAGTAAAAAAACTTGGTCTGTCGAAAGAGCCGGCATCGCTCCATCGTCAGGTACCTTGTGTCTTGTCCAGTGGAAGGTTTCTTCCCAGGTTTTCAGGTTTTTCCGAATAATATGGCAGAAGTACCATTATATCGAGTCAATGATTGATTCGTTTGTTTGGTGCGGTGTGTTGCTCATTGCATTTGGTTAATTAGAAGTACATAAAAATTTGAAAGACCTTTTCGAGACCCCTTGTAAGAGTTTTGTTAGATTTTTTTTTTATTTAGCTGTGTCAGCCCAACAATTGTGCTTCACATTAATTATTGAAAAAAATCAACTCGTCTGGATAAATTTTTTATTCTTTCTCTTTTTTTTTATTCGCAGACGCCATATGATGTCTTAACACGTACATGAAAATGTTTGATCTTTTCAGAAGATTATCAAATTATTCTCTGTATAAAAACGAAACGGTTTTTTTTTTAAAAAAGCAAATTAAACGCGATAAAATACGATACGAATAAGTGAACAGTAGAAATCATTAAATGATATCTACATTAATATATTTGCATGTTTATTGTTATTTTGTTATTTTATGAATACAAATACGCTCCATTACTTCAACTCCATACGGAGTAATATCACTAACACGAACATCGCATTTAATAATCTAGAGGTGTTATGTTACTTATGTGGCTTCTTGCGCGCTGCCGGTTTTGTAGAGTTAATTGCCGAAAAGTTATAATTTCACATTATAATTTAAAATTTAAGTCGTAAAACCAGTCTATGTTTTTTATTTATTTAAAACTTTTTTTTTTGGTTAATTTTCTATTGACTGCGTGAGTTAAATATATCCTCGTATAGTTTATATTCGCGATTGTTGTCTCTTGGTGGAACTTCCTTTTTGATACACTAAAAATTAATTACAATAAGCTGCATATCAATTATTGAAAAAAAAAACCCGTCTGGATAATTTTTTTATTCCCTCTCTCTTTTTTATTCGCAGACGCCATATCTCAATATTGTATCTCATCTCAATCCCACAATCAAGACTAATCTACCGACATCACATACATTGAAATTCATCAAGGAGTTTTGGCTACAGACGGTCCCAAAGAACACACATACAATTGAAAAACATAAAACTGTGGAACAAATACAAGTTTTTAGGCGTGGTAGAGCCAAGCGGCAGCTTTAGCTGCTGCTCGACTGGGCCGGCTCGACCGGATTGATACCGCGGCCTCGCAGAATACCGGCGTGAAGTAGAGGCATCTTGTGCTTCTGCGTTTCGTTCGGCGAGTGAGGTAACCGGAGGCCCACATCCCCTCCTCCTCTTACCTCCCATCTCCCAAATATCCTTAAAGACCGGCAACGCAACTGCAGCATCTATGGTGTTGCAGATGTATGTGGGCGACGGTAATCACTTACCATGAGGTGAACCGCTTGCTCGTTTGCCGATTTATCCATAAAAAAAAAGTGTGTGACTTTTTAACAAAACTTTCATAGTGAATAAGATATATATCATCTTTTCATCATCTCAGCCTATCACAAATCCATTGCTGAACATAGGTCTCCCCAAAAAGATTGCCACAAAGCGCGGTCCTGAGACACCTGCATCTACTTCTCGCAACACTGTGCTGGTCGTCACTCTGCGTTTGCCTGTACGTGGCTGCCACTCGAGAACCTTCTTTCCCCAACGGTTGTCAGTTCTGTTAGCTACTCGGTTGTTCTGTTAGCAACTCACCTGCAGCACCTCCGATGTTGCTGATGTACGTGGGCGACGGTAATCATTTACCATCAGATGAACCGCTTGATCGTTTGCCGCCTTTCTACTAAAAAAAAAAACAATATAATTCATCGATTTATTTTATGGTTGTCAGATCCTCGTTTGTGCGCTAGCTGGGAGCACCAGCCTGCAGGTGAAGTTGGTATTTGAAAAAAAAAACCGGTGGTATATTTCCGCTTCCACCCGATAAGTATAAAATATTACATAATACACAATAACACTTTCATCTTAATTTATCGAGCAATATACACCTGCTGGAGCGTAAGTTGATTTATTACTATTGAAATTATGTTGTTTCAGTTATATATTACCTATTGGGTAATTTATACTTAGTTCCATATTATTTTTTTATTTGAAAATCTGCAAACTCGATTTGAAAGAAGAAAAAAACATTTATGGTACAATTACGCCACAAACATACATTAATACTTATTAAGATAATAAATATTTATACATATATATGTATATATATATATATATATATATATATATATATATATATATATATATATATATATATATATATATATATATATATATATGTATATATATGTAGATATATTAAACAATCTACCCAAGCTAATGTTAAGGTTCATTAGACCAAAATACTCTTAATTAAACCTTACATGAAAAAAATATATTAAAATTAGAAGTGTCATGTGGGCCGTGACGCATCGGGCAAACAGATCTCACTCAGCTTAATGCTGCAGTTGGGTTTCAGTCGTTTCGATACCTTTACGCGAAGGGCTCGTACCAGAGAGTCATTGGAAACTTACGTACTATATGTATCGTTGGCTTGGACACTAGATGGCGATCTGTAACAGGCACACGACTGGTCACATAGTCCCAAATAAGTTCTGGTAAGAGAAGACTAAAATGTTTTGATCCCATATATTGGAACGTGAGAGATTATTTTGTACATTTTTAATTAAACGTATTATGTCGCCTAGAAGACATCTCATAAAAAAAAATCTAACATAATTTTTAAAAAATCCTAATGGTAAACTTATTTTGATATAAAAATAAATTCTCTCAATATTTCTATCTTAATATTTTAGCTCAATTAGCGTTTATCAAGATAAGCAAGTGGACGCTACTCAACGGCTCCATTAACTAATTACTCTTTGAGCGAGATTCTTCTTCAGAAAGATGTTTGCTGGATAGTGAACTCCGGACATATAATTGGCATAAATAGATAGAACGGTGGTTTTTATTGCGTCGTTATTTCTAAGGCAATCTGTTAATCATTTGATTCGTCCCATTTAGTAATTAAATTTTGTTATAAATTAAAATTACGTATTTTAGTAGATGGTGCTGTGTATTTTTTCACGCGGTAGAGCCAAGCGGCGGCTTTAGCTGCTGCTTGAATGGGCCGACTCGTCCGGGTTAATACCACGACCTCGCAGAACACCGGCGTGAATTAGAGGCATTTTGTGCTTCTGCGTTTCGTTCTGTGGGTGAAGTAATCGGAGACCCACTTCCCCCCCTCCTCCTCCCCTCCTCATCCTCCCTCCCGTCTTCTAAATACCCTTAAAGGCCGGCAACGCACCTGCAGTTCCTCTTGTGTTGCAGATGTACGCGGGCGACGGTAATCACTTACCATCAGGTGAACCGATTGCTCGTTTGCTGCCTTTCCCATAAAAAAAAATTACGTGGCACATCACTCAAGTTTCATTTGTTAAATTTTTGTACCTCAAATAGTTGACAAATAAATAACTAAACGAATGAATTCCATAAAACGCTCAGATCTTTCTTTTCGCCTTTCCGGGGAGATAGAACGTGCCGAACTCTAAACCAAAATTCCGGACGTTCAAGGCTCTATCACTTAGTGGACTTCTACAATAGTGGAACAGTGAAAAAGGAGGAGGGGAATATTTTAAAACCTTGCAGTTATGTGGACGATTTTAAACGACGTTCAAATTAACGCGTTAGCGTGAGTTAAATTGAAATTAAATTACGGTAGAGCTATTACAGTAAATTACTGTAAAAGGGGACTCATCATTACAGTCTATCACAAGTCCATTTCTGTACATAAGCCTCCCCCCTACCCCCCAAAAAAAACTGCCCCAAACCACGGTACAGTGCTGCACTACCTCGTGGTTCTTTCTTCCTCAACAATTATCACTTTTACGAGCTTACAGGGGAATAAACCTACTAACTCTTCAAATACCGATTTCGTCTGCACGTAGCGCACCCTTTGAAACAAAGAATCGCACCACCCTTTTTCTATGGTCATGGGTGTCGTAGACGGCGAACACGTAACGACCAATATTAAAAAAAAACCGGCATCTCTATGACTCACACTCACGGTAAGTGATTAAGTAACACCGGAGGAGCTCCAGGTGCGCTGCTAGCCTTTAAGGATATTTGAATAGGGCTAAGGGGAGGTGAAAGTGGGCTTCCAGTTACCTAACTCACTGAACGAAATGATGTCAATCATAAGGAAAAGATGTCATGCTCGATGTCGGTCCTTTCGAGCAGCTGCAAAAGGCGCCGCTTGGCTCTTTTTTTTTTTGACTTGTCTGTTTCGGTTATTGGAACCGCGTGCAGGTGGCCACCGCAGTTGTGTACAGGTATTATAAGTAAAGTATGTGGGTAATTTTATATCGTGTGATTTACGCTATTGTAAGTCCAATGTCCAATGCCCATGGCCCTCGAGGTTTGGGCTATCAAATGATGACGGCGAAACTCTATACGAATATTTTACCGACTGGTGATGGGGAAAAAATCTCTACGGCGAGGTTATTGTCAATACACTCGGCGGTCCGTAAGCCCAGCGGCATCAGAATGGGCAAATATTCTATGCCATTGTGCAGTGTGTAGCTTGTGTTAGATTTATTGTAATAATTTCTAACTAACTGATCGACCAGTGATTCATTTATATCGTTTTCTTTCATGGTAGAGCCAACCAGCGGCTTCTGCGGTTGCTCGAATAGGGCGGCTCGGTAGTACCACGGCCTCGCAGAAAACCGTCGTTAAGTGGCGGTATCTTATGCTTCTGCCTTTCGTTCGGTGAGTGAGGTAACCTGAGGCCCTGCTTCTCCCACCCCATTCCCCATCATTCCTCTCATCTCCCGAACATCCTTAAAGAAAAACGTCGTATTGCTTTTTAATAAAGATTAATGACGCTACAGCCGCTTCTAATACTTTGATTGATCTGTGTTTTTTTTTGTAGGGAAAATTTTAACTGAAATAAAAAAAAAGTTATCACCTTGATTTTGTTGGTTTTTGATGAAATAAAATATAGTTAAATATTAATTTTAAATTCGTCAGTTTCTTTATACAAATCGGGGTATTAAAAGCGTAAGCTTAGAAAGTGATCACTGCCGTCCAGGGGCACGTACATCTTCAAATTAAGAATCAAGAATAGATCCGTTGACAACCCTGCGTACAAGGACGGAATGTCACGCTCCCAGTAGATAGGTCACAGGTACAATCGCTCACTATAAACATGCAACAGTATGCTGCTATTTTACAATGGGAAAATTGGTTCAAACGAGCAATCGGCTTTTCCGGTGGTAAGTGATTACCGTCGCCCACGTGCATTACCAACATGAGAAAGAAAGGTGCAGGTGCGTTCTTGGCCTTCAAGGATATTTGGGAGTTGGCATGAGAGCGAAGGACGGGGTGAGGGCGACGGCTCTATCTTTCATGAAATGTATTTATTAAATTTAACGTCCTCCCACATAACATAATGTAAATGCTTGCGGAGAACGGTGGGACCGATTTTTTTTTAATGTTCGTAATAGTCCGAATGAGGTTTTTATGAAAAGAAAAATATGGAAAAGTTTCCCGGAAAATTGGCAAGTCCGGTAAAATCTGAATATACTTTTTTCTATGTTATTTTTGTATATATAAGTCATGATTCACGTGCCGCTGGATATCAATGATATCAATGAAATTTAGTATCGAAACAACTTGAACCCGGGGTAAGGACATAAGCCTTTCACTTTTTATCCCGTAAGTCGTAAGACATTTTTCCTTAAGGACGAGGTCGCGGCCGGCAGCTGGTGTCTAATAAATAATAACATCAGTGTTAAGTACACAACTCGTAAAACAAAAACTACGTAAATTCTTTACAGGCATCTCGATCCAGCTTAATTGACGAACCGTTTTAATATTTTAACGCCGGGAAGTTGAATGTTCACAGCGAAAGCACGGAAAACTCTATCGCACGCTGTCTTGAAACACGTTTAAGCCGTTAGGTATTTTAAACTTTATGCGTAATATAAATGATGGCACAAAGAATATTAGCATTTAGTAACTTTGGTGATTGATAGATGGCGTAAATTCTTTCCGAAGATTATCTTTATCGTACGAATCTAATCAAATATTGGCGGGAAAGGCGACAAACAAGCAAGCGGTTCATCTCATGGTAAGTTATTACCGTCGCCCACGGACCTCTGCAACACTAGAGGTGCATGTGCGTTGTCGGGCTTTAAGAGTGTTTGGGAAATGGGAGGGAGTATGAGGCAGCTCAAAGTTGCTCAGCGCGCTATGGAAAGAGCTATGCTCGGTGTTTCTCTGCGTGATAGAGTCTGCAACGATGATATCCGCAGCAGAACTAAGGTAACCGACATAGCCGCAAAGATCAGCAAGCTGAAGTGGCAACGGGCCGGCCACATAGCTCGCAGAACTGACAACCGCTGGGGAAAAGAGGTACTCGAGTGGCAGCCACGTACAGGCAAACGCAGTGTAGGACGACCCCCCACAAGATGGAGTGACGACCTGCGCAGTGTTGCGGGAAGTCGATGGATGCTGGTGGCTCAGCACCGAGCTTCGTGGCAATCCTTGGGGGAGGCCTATGTTCAACAGTGGACTTCTGGTAGGCTGAAATGATGATGATGATGATGATGATGAGGAGTGGGACGGAGAGAGGGAGTAGATCTCCGGATACCTCACTCACTGAACGATAAGGAACAAGATGGCTCTACTTCACACCGGTATTCTGCGAGGCCGTGGTATAAACCGAAGGCAACAGAAGCCCCCGTTTGGCCTTATCATTCGTTAAAACATTTTGTTACATATTTTCAGAGAACAGTGTCTTGAGGTTGCTGATCATTTTAAAGAAGATTCCAATTAACTAGAAGATTTCTTAAATAAATGCGATAACTTCATCTTATGCAAGACAGATATTCTTGCGGTGGAAAGACAAAAGTTCTACAAACACGATCAAAAAGAATTTGAATCGGTCGAACAGTATGCATTTCAACTTAATTATCGGCGAACAGCGACTTTCTCGACGATCTTATTTGCAGAAGATTAATATGCAGTTTAATAAATGTTAGTCTATCGGAAAAGTTAGTGAGAGAGAATGAAATAACATTACAAAAAACGTGAGAATTAGTACCGGCCTGTCATTATGCCGCTGCAGGATATTGGTTTATCTATAAGGTGCATTTGCACCTCGCACTTTTCACAACGTTTAATTTGCTGTCCTTCATCGATCTGCTTCAATTTAGTATGCTAATTTTCGAGATGGTTTACCTGCCAACTATCGGTAGTCTTTCCGATTATCAAGGCCTTAGTCACTTCTTAGGACATCTACGGGAAGTTACATATCTATTTACTAAATTGTGAATTTAAAATCCAATGACCCTGACCGACATGTTCATCAACTGATACAAGAAAATCTGCGAAGATAATATGCAAAATAACTTAGTTACCTTAAACGTGTGTTGTGATAGAAGACCTATGCAAAACCGTTCGCAACGACTTTTATCGTAAAATGTAATATAACTTATAAAACAATACAGGCCAAAGGACAAAAATATAGTTGAAAATAACTTAAGTTGTCACTGGAATAGTGAACGTAAATTTTGTTAGGATGTAAAGTAAAAAAGAAAGTAAGTCTTTTGGGCACTGAAAAATGAAATTAAATAGTAGGTAGATTATGTTCTGGACAAACATGAATAATCTGTTGAAAGATGTCTAATAGTCAAGTATGAACAACACTAAGAAAACAGTATAATCATAAGCCAATGTACGAATTACATGACCAAACTTGGTGTAAAATTGGAGCAGACATTTTGAATCATATTGTGCGTTGAATCATAACAGGTGCTGATTGTTGAGGCTGGTGTGCTTGAGTTTGGTGCACACTTGTGCTTTAATATTGTGCGTCTCTATATTCTTGTAGTATGCTGACAGTTGCCTATAGGACCGTTTATTTTATGATAAGCATTACCATTGACGATGTAGTGACACGAATTGAGAAAGGAATGCTGATCTGGTTTGGACATGTGGAGAGGATGAATGAAAGTAGGTTGACGAAACAAATATATGAGGCGAGTTTAAATGGTAGAGCCGGGAGAGGAAGACCTAGGCAAACATTTCACGATCAAATCGGAGACGTTCTGGAAAAAGGGCAGGTCAAGAGTACTCTAAACCAACGAGTATGCATGCGGAGATTGATGAAAGTTGGCGTAACTCTAGAGTCCTGCTTATTCTCTTTTCTATCTTAAATGATGCTACCTCTCCTTCTTACCTAAAGGATAAATTTCAGTTTGTGTCTTCTACTCATGACCGGGTGCATTCCGCAACACTTCACCGATTATGTTGGCAACTCCTTTACTGTTCAGGCTGCACTACTCTGGAATTCCTTGCCTGAAGACATTAGGAAAGTGTCCAGTAAGTTATTGTTCAAGAGACTGGTACGTGAACACCTCTTCAAGACATCCGTTCCCACTTAGTGGAATTGATATCATCGGTCATTGTAATTATAATAATATTTTGTATGCTGTATGTATGTATATATATATATATATATATATATGTTTATATGTATACATATTTTTTATATTTATTTATTCCGTCTTTATGTAAATAATTGTATGTGTATTTTATATATTTATTTATGTATCTTTATTTTTTTTTTAACAAATTTTATGTTTGGCACCCTTACTATATCTCTCCACGCCCCGGGTTGACTGGCAGAGAATGCCAAAAGGCATTAAGTCCGCCCTTTGTAATACTATGTTTAAAGGTATTTAAATAAAGTTTAATTTTATTTAAACTTTATATTTAAATAAAATAAAATAAAATAAAGTGGAAGAAGCGAAGGACCTATGTTGGGACCGTAGCAAGTGGAAGAAGATTGTCTCTGCCTAGCCAGTTGGGAACAAGGCGTGAATATATACATACATACATTACATTTATTGCTAATAAAAAAATCTACGAAACAAATTGAGTTTCCATCACCCGTTTCTTCTCCGCCAAAGGAACCTCATTACAAAACAGTGGTAGATTATAGAAAAAAATACGATAGAGATTGATTTGTGTTTGACAAACGAAATTATCGTTTTTAATACAAAGAATAAAGAAAAAATTAAATAAGCTTATGTATATCTTAGATGAAAGCTTAGATGAAAGGATGACACTTCAACCCAATAAAAAAGAAGGTATAGTAATAAGAAAATAAAGAATATTATCAGTGATCAAATGAATTGACAGATCACCAATAAAGATGCACGTATGCCAAACAACGCAGGAACAATTTGATTTGGATCCAAATATTTCTGATCGAACAGCCGAATTTGTAGCCAAGAAGTATTTTACGTTTGGCAACGATTTCAGTAAACACATGGCTCGATTGTAACTCAGTTCGCGTTTGTTCAAAGTGGAACGATTGTCTACAATTTTTATTAACGTTTATATTTCGTTCGATTATTGTCGAATGAAATTATTTCTGGGTCATCTTTCAATTTCGGGCATTTCATGTACTTTTCAGTATCCAAAGTCACGGAGGCAGTGGGGTTTTTGGGTAAGAACTTTTTGTTTAATTTCCAAGTCCAAGGTTAATTAAATGATCAATTTTGTGTCTCTCTGTTTGTATCTCTCTAAAGCGCGAAAAGTGTGTTGTTTCCACAATAAGTTGCCAGTAGTGTAATATGAGTAGTGTCAAATAGGAATCCAAAAAGTCATCGCTGCCTTTCTCTTTTTGTGATACTTACTCCTGCTGCTTATTTACCATAATTTTATTCTATAATACATAAACAGATTGTTTAAGCTCTTGGTTTAATTAATAAACTATTAGATACACTATGGCCGTGGTAGACTAGTGCTCAGGGCGTTCACTTTAGTATCATAGAGCCCACAGTGACCTGGGTTCGATCCCCGATGCCGGCACCACTAAAATTGTTAATAGCAATTATAAGTGCTGTATTTACCACGTGCTCGGCGGTGAAGGAAAATATCGCGAGGAAACATACATATCTGAGAAATAATTAAAAAAAATATATTTTTTCGACGATGCCATTCCCGGCTCCTACACTCTCTCAGATATTTGGGAAGGAGGCCTTGGCCCAGCAGTGGGTACTTACAGGCTGCTACTTTACTTTACTTTATACACTGTCCTTAATTAAGCACAGTGGATTTAAAGTGTTTAGAATATCTTAAATGTTACCATACAGTTTAACACCCCGACTAATGATGGCAAACTGTTAATGTGTAAAACGTTACGTTAAGAATAATCACAAACAGCATAAAGTTGAGAAGAATCCCGCTGTAAATAAAGGAAGAAAAGAAAACCATATTTTAAAAAATTACTTTAGTTTTTAAGATTTATATAAAAATTCTGGTCAAATAAGGAATTGTAATCGGTTAGAAATCTTCACACCTGTGTGAGACATCTTTTCTATAAAAGCCCGCCGTTCCATGCCAAAAAGTCGTTTAGTGTTAAATTTCAAAAGCTCCTCTTGCATTTAAACCAACACAGCGATATTGAATCGGTATGGGATATTTTATCAGTGCCATAATGTGTTTACAGAAAGTGCAAGGCATTCCGTAACCGATCGGTTCGTGATATAAAAAAAAATTGTTATGTAACTAGTACGAGTGGCAATAATAATTATAATAATAATAATCTTTATTATCATAAGAATATGGACCACAAAGTACGAATTCCCTGACATCCGTGCTAGGTTAAGAACCTGTATTACAGAGGTCAGTGTGTTCTCCCAAGTTGATTAACAATAATAATTTCTTAAAACATCAGCTAAAATAGTCGAGATATTAGTACAAAATTACGAGAAAAAAAAAAAAAGTAATTAAAAAGTAACTTAACGAATGCTTTGAACATATATATGTATATATATATAAATGTATATACTGAGATCGTCTGTGCATGCGTGTGTGTGTGTGTGTGAGTGTGAGTGTTTGTGTGTGTGTGTGTGTGTAATGAACGAACAACTACTTTGTGACTAACAAGTTTTTATTAATAGAAATTTAATTTAATTATTGTACAGTTATTTGTATTAGTTATTGAACAGGATAATTCTGCTCACTGGATTAAGTCCTCGGTTTGGTCATAGTTTAATGTAAGAGACCATGTTCTCATTATTATTATAATTATCAATATAATGACGTTTAACCGAGCGACAACAATCGCAAGAATAAATCATACAAGTTATTACATAAATTAAGTCATTTAAATGCGATCCCAATTTTGAAACGATGTGTTTTAAAAAAAACGTTAAAAAAATTATTACTCATTTAGCACAGTCCTAAATCGCATTGAAGGCAAACTTCTTCACTGTCATGTCTTTAATATTTACGTCTGAATCGGCAACGTCCCGGTAAGCACGGTAATTCTCCATTCGAATCGACATATATCCGAGAGATCTGAGCGGCGGTCATAAAACGAACTTGCCATCAAAACCGAATCCGTTCCGCGTTCTCGGTGAAATTTCCGAACGTAGCACGAACTTTAATTCGCTAACCGCATCACTAAAACTAAGACGAACAGATAGAATGCCGCAGTTTCTCTATGAAATGTAAATGGCTGTAGTAAATCTCAAGTGGAAGACGCTGTGGAACCGAATGTGAAATGAAAACTTTTACTTCAATCCTGTCGATTATTTTGGAGAATTTTCTTAATACTTTCTTCAGAGTTTCTTTGGCGTGAAGCAGAGGCATGATGTTCTTTTGCTCACCGGTGGCTCGCCCCACTCCCTCCTCCCCGTAAGGAAGGGGACTCCTCCTGCATCCCCAAACATACTTAACGACCGGCAATACACCTGCAGCTCTGGTGTTACAGATGTTCGTGGGCGTCGGTAATCACTTACATTCGCACGGTGAACCGCTTGCACGCTGTTGTTTTTTCAGTCATCTTTTGACATCGGTATATTTATGTCTTGCGTTGTACTTTGTACTATTGTAGTATGTCCGTCTGTCTCCACCCGGCAACAATGGCACATGGTGGAGCCAAGCGGCGGCTTTTGCTGCCACTCGAACGGACCAGCTTGTCCGGGGAAGTACCACGATTGATGAGTGTGGTAACCGGAGGCCCATTCCCCCTCCCCATCTCCCTTCTGATCTTCCCTCGCATCACCCACCTGCAGCGCTTCTGGTGTTGCAGATGTATGTGGGCGACGCTAGCTCGTTTGCCTTTTGGTTATTGCAAAAAAAATGCAAAAAAAACAAGCTATGGCTTGTTAACCTATGGGTTAAAAAATATCGATATCTAAATGTTTTATTTATATATATATATATATATATAAATATATTACCTAATATTATATAACACTATAATATTTGTACTATATTGCAATATATATTCTTAAAGCGCCAATAGCCAAATGGGTTAGGGTGGGGACTGCGAAACATGACGTCGCAGGTTCGCGCCCACAATTCGACTATTGTCGTGAACCACTCCAAATGCAAGCTCTAATGCTTAGTTGGAGGCTTAACAGGAATATTAGTAATGATAGTTAAATAGCATTGCTAGTATTCTTTTCAAAAAAAAAATATTATGTATTATAGTACAATTGAGCTTGTATAAAATAAGACGATGTGTAATATTTAATTCCCAATCTATCCATGCACTGATTCTTCAAACCAAACCGGAAATCGAATCCAAAAATACTTGTTTGCTGTTTCAATGCACTCGAGTATATCCGAGACGGAAGCACACCGCGCCTAATGATATCTAAATAAACAGTACGTTTTAAATATTTTATACAGCCTTTTTTGCTTCCGCGTTCTATTTGCTTTACATTTTGTTTTATCACCTGTCGCAAATGCAATATGCTTGTAAAATATTTAAAACATACTGGCATTATATTGAAAGAGGCGTCTAGTGCTTTTGGGTTTCGTTCGCTGAGTTCCCATCCCACATCCTCATTCTCCCTTCTATCCTTAAAGGCCGCTAACGTATCTGCAGTCCCTCTATTGTGGCACTTCCTTACCATCAGCTGAGCCACTTGTTCGTTTGCCTCTTGTACCAGAAAAAAAAAATTAGAAGCTACAACTTGTGTTTTGGATTTATTTGATTTCGTAAGTAATGTGATATCCTGTAAACCTCTGCTCAATGAGGTGGCTTTTTATTATGCTGAATTTTTTCGAAGACAAAGACGGCATATTTCACCGAACCCCTTTTTCACTTCAATCTATAAAATGCTCTTTTAAAACTTTAAATTAAGAACTTATTCTGAAAAAGAAAGATTCTTTGAAAGCTTTATCGGAATTAGTTAGGAGCGAATGTAAATAGAGTCACGGATCGGGGTTCAATACAAACAAGAAAATGTCTCTCGAAAGGAATTTAGCTTTATCCGGCTTCTTAGGCGTTCTCAGTATTTCCGTGAGATTATCTTGTAATTTGATTTGATTTGATAAAATATAAAACTTTCTCTAGCTGATTTTGTTTATTTTAAATATGATACTGATATTATTAATTATTTAATTGTACAAATTAAAAATTATTATTAATAATTTAATGCTCATTTGAACTCTACACACCACAAATCTGTGTGTATTTAAAACTAAATCTGTAAAAAGTATTTATTGACAATTACACTGTGGATTACAAACTGCTAAAAGTGGACTTTATTCATTCAAATTTATTTATTTGAAATGAAAAAAAAAACCACTCACTGCCCAATACTGGTGTTGTTTCTACCCACCTTTCATGAGAGCTTAAATTGTAAAATTTTTAAAAGTATAATTAGATAAAATAATTATAAACAAAATAGATGAAAGAAGGAATATACCATCATCTTCTCTAAATGCCAACCGTACCTGTACGTGGTTTCCAAAAACAAGGCTTCGACGCCCCTAAGATGGGGGAAAATCCATCCGAATTTGCCGAAACCCAATCCCACAGTTAGTGACGAGCAGCGGGATAACTACAGCAGGGTATCGAATAATAATCACATTATACATAATATATTCTTTCCCCAGAGGTATTTGATCCCGAGGTTGATAAGTACATATAATTAAATAAATATTTATAACATAAAATACACAAATACGTATAAATTTTATTAGCGTCATTAAGAAGATTACCTCAACAACTTATTTTGATGAATTTCGACAGAGAAAAAAATGTCCCCCTAAATGCACCAACTTGAATGATTTATCTCACTTGTTACTTCAGTATCCGACTGTGGCATGGTCTCTTTCGTAGGACATTAAACAAATATTACAATTTGTAACTATCACAAATTAAGATAGTGTGATTGTGTGTTTGATAGTACCCACCGAATCCGGAAACCGTCAGGTTTAGAAGTTGACTGACTGCTGTGTCGCAGTTACTGTGATCAAACCTCAGACGACGTGAAAAAATTTGTCAATTAAAAAAAAACACTAACACGTCGGGTTGTCTCTGCCTTGCATCCTACCCTTCTTCCGTTCATATCGCATAAGCGTCGCATCGATAACATTCCCAGGTAAAGACGGGTGTGTTCTTTCGTTTACTTACGGCACTATATTATTAACAGCGCAGTTGAGAACTAGTTGGAAAAAAAAGTTATACGGAAAATGGGAAAACAAAACGCTTCTAATTTTTGTTATTTTTGAGAAAGGCGGCAATCGAGCAATAGGTTCATCTGATGGTAAGTGGTTACCGTCACCCACATACATCTGCAACACCAAAGGAGCAGCAGGTGTGTTGCCGGCGTTTAAGGGTATTTGGGAGATGGGAAGGAGGTTAAGGAGTGGAATGGGGAAGGGAAGTGGGCCTCCGGTTACCTCACACACCGAACGAAACGCAGAGAAGCAAAAGATCTCGACTTCACGTTGGTATTCTGCGAGCTACCGGCCCGGCCACGTACATAATGTACGCAAACTTTCCAAAATGCAACCCCCATGCATACTGGCGCTTTCATTAACTGTGAACTAAATCAACCTGATGTATATCTAAATATATGTTATGAGTTACTCAACATGCATAAACGCGCTGTGGATTTCTAGCCGTTCCAGCACAGACTAGGTAATTACTTTGTCTATTTTAAAATTTACGAGCAGTGGAGCAAAACCGAACAGACTAATATTTAATGTAAGCAAGTTCTGGAGCACCGGTGTGAATTTCAGTGCGTTGTTTTAAAAATAGAACCTTCGTTGTGTCATGACTTGATCCTTACAGATTAAGAGTTTTCATTTTCAAATTGCTTTTCCTGTTTCCGGGAAATAGCGTCACGCGTCACGTAAAACTTTGATTTTGTATGCCTACTACTTTTAATAGCCTACGTACTTCATTTAAAGAGCGGTAGGCAGTCCAAAGCCGAGTACGTGGAGGGTTATGCTATTAGCAGTCTATGTATGTATGTTTATATGTTAGTATATTCAACTGTTCCCGTGTAGCTGCTCAGGTACTTATCATATATTGAAAAATTATATATCGTAAGATTTGACTTAAAACCTCGAGAGTACATGTTATTTTTATTGGTGTGAAAATATCTATCGTATACCCACCTTCGCGGGCTCAAGGACAGGTTATGTCGGGTTTGCACCAACCAAAACCTCATGGTGTTCCACCAGCGTCGGCTGCCCTAAGCTGCTCCATCTCAGGGAATGACACTAGCTTTACCTCTGCTTCCTGGCAAGACGCCCTGTAAGTCCTAGGCTATGTGATGGCATTATAAACCACATCTTATGGTAGCATTAACTTCAATTTGAGCTTTTTCGTTACCAGGATTTACTTATACTGGTTAGTTACAAAATAAGAGCTAGGTGAAATGTTTAAATACAATATTCTACATCGTAAGAGCGTACTTGAGTTACAACATCTTTTAGACCTTGTTGTTACCTTGCTCCACTTCCATAGTGGTGCCACCTTCAAGTGTTTCATTTTAAAAACTAGCTTTCCACCCGCGACTTTAATCGCGTGAATGTTTTTCCAGGGCTTTTCCGGGATAGAAAGTAGCCTGTCCAACTCTATACCGGTAGAGCAAAGCAGCGGTTTTAGCTGCTGCTCGAATAGAGTGACTCGACCGAGGTAGTACCACGACATCGAAGAATACCGGCGTGAAGTAGAGGCATCTTGTGCTTCTGCGTTTCATTCGGTGAGTGAGGTAATCGGAGGTCCTATTCCAGTCCCCATATTCCCTCCTCTTCCTCCCTCCAGCCTACGTACATGGGCGTCGGTAATCACTTACCATCAGATGAGCCGCATCCGTATCGGCCCCCATTCTCGTGAAGGAAAAAATTCTAAGCTTCATCAAAAGCAGTTCAGTGGTTTAGTGGTGACGAGAAAACGTCACAGGCAGACAGAGTAGCATTAATAATATTAAGTATTGAATGGTATGAATATCATGAAAGTATAGATGTGTGGCATATGCTGACAAGCATTGAATTATTTTTACGTAATTACAACAATTAATATCAATTATAATTTATACAGGCTATTATTATTAAGCTATTGTTTAACTGTTAGTATTACAAACTTAAAAGCTTGGGCAAAGTTTGGTGTACAAGGGGTCCTTTGTGTCTCCGGTCTACAGACAGACTGGCAATTGACTTTGTTTGGCCTACGAGATTATTATTATTACCTCTAAAATTCAGAACATTTCTCTTATGAAAGTTTAAATACTTTCTTAGCTGAGGAAAATCAGATTACGTAATTCATGATTAAATAAATGTTGCCATAGTTAAATGGAATGAAAGAAAAACTTAAAGCCTTCGATAAAATGACACCATCTTATTTTTCACAGCAAAGGAACGAAACCATGTTAAAAAACAACAAGGTGTTATTTTATCGGAATTATTGTGAATTATTTGTGGATATGTCCCCTGTGCAGGTTAGCAGGTTTTACATTTTCCCACCTCTGATAGAGACAGACAACCTTACGATGTTTTCTGGTACGTCTAATTTAGAAATTAAAATTCCAATATACAATTTTGAAGGTTAACACCTTAGCGTGCAATGAAATTAAAACGAAAGCTCAACCACTGAACTATTGTTTTCTGCGATCAGATTGTCAAGAGTAATTCAAGAGATTTTACTGCATTTTTACTGTACCTCGGTGGTACTAATTTTATAATTCCGAATTAAGAACTATACATTACATTCATGAAATATTTCACATGCACGGTCCAGTAGGTAAAGGCAAACAGTCCGAATATGATTAAAACTAACTTGTAAGTTCAAAGTGGAGCAAATTTTAGATCCTTTTCAAACAAGCAGAGCGAGAACATGTCGTTCGATAAATTGGGTTAAATCAGTCACACGCAAAAACATGGACTCGTAACTACGAAGGGTGCATAAATGTTGTAACAGCCGATTTTGTTTTAGTTCAGCTTAAAGCCTCAATAAATAACTCACTACTAATTATGCCTTCCTGGTGGAACAGGGATCAGGGTGGGATTAGTAATGTCCTTTCCCAGCCGTGGGAAATTTATAGGCTGCTATTTCACGGTTAGGTATTCAATCGAGTCAAAGTCTAAAAAAGTAAATATAAAAAATCGAGTCCAAACATGGCTTTGGACCATCGTCTCAAAAGTACAAATATATTATAAGGAATATGACCTCAAAATGGTCAATTCGTTCAATAGTTACACGATCACTAACAGACGCGCACAAGATTTATATAAATGAAGATTAATAAATAATATGTTCGGTTCAGTCGTGACAGTATATATCGGACCTGCCTCTATATCGGGAGACCCGATCTCAATCCCCTATGTGGAGGTCTCGTACCAACGAGTTTCCAGGCTCACCACCTATCACGTTGTTCAAAATAAGACCTGGTGAAAAGAGGGTTGAAAGGATTAAAACGTCTAGTCCTCTGACCGTTCCAGTAGCGAGTGCTGTTTTTTATTTGTTTCTTAACAGAATCGGTATTTATAAGGTTAAATGAGAAGATAACTTTGTAGAGCATGTTTGTAACTCCTTAGTCGTATATATAAATTAAGTACTACAAAGTATTTTCAGTTAGCAATATCTCCTTTAATGAAACTCCCGCCCGAGTCATTCGAAACAATTGCTTATTTGAATAAGCTCACCATCTCAGACCTATTTTGTGACTTCGAATTGTATAGTTGTTTTTATAACGTTAGATACAAAAACTGAAGACGGCAAGTATTTAATTAAATAAAGATACCGTTCAATTTGAATTTATATTACTTCATCTTACTTTAAACCAGCTTCTGCCCGCTGTTTCTCTCGCCTGGAGAGTCTTCCACAGCTGTCCAGGAAAAAAAAGTCAAAACTTGGCTATGTGTTTTTCTTGGCCATGCAGGCATGTTAGTTAAAAGGCCGGATTTAATTTTTTTCTAAAGTAAAGGAGGAAGACGAGCAAATGCCTCACCTGTTGCTTAGTAATTACCAGGCACATCCCCATCCACAACATCGGAAGTGCTCCAGGTGCGTTGGCAGCCTCTAAGGATATTTGAGTGATGTTGTCCCTTCCGATAATATGGAGGGGAGTAGACCTCCGGTTAACATGTTCAAACGAAAAGCAGAAGCTTCATGTCGGTAAACTTGGAGGTCGTGGTACTACCCCGGTCGAGCCGGCCCATTCGAGCAGCAGAAAACGCCACTGCTTGACTCTACCACGTATAAAAAATCCATGTAATATATTCTATATTATGACTAGTATTACTTAGGATCCTTATTCTGATCATAACAATAACTTTAAAGTGCCGTGAAAATGTTGTGAATAAGTAAAAATATTTTTAGTACATGTTAAATTTCTTAGTGCTTCAAACCCTTTTAAAAATGGTGCAAGACCTGATCTCGGTGGTCGAATGAAGGCCATTTTTTTATTTTTTATTTCATAAAGTTAAATTCAATCAAGATACATTTCGTTTGTTGTGATTAAGCGACACATTCTAAGCACCTAAACATACTTGCATTTTAAAATATTAGGAGAAGATCGGTGTGACTTGAATGTGAATGTATGTTAGTTTAGATGTTCGTCTATCAATCACGCATAAACTATGTAACCGGTTTCGATGTAATTTTGATACGTCAAAGCCTAGAAAAGAAAAAGTAAATACCGAAAAGTAAATAGGCTCTTTTTTATCACAGGTAAATCGCGCGAAGATCAGATCACCACGTGGACGAACTGACGGTGGAACCAAGTCCTGATACCTCGACTCCCCCGTGACCACTGGTGAATCGAGGTATCAGGCATATAGCACTCGAAACGTAGGTAACATTAGAACAAAAATTAAACACGATAAATACGTAAATCACCTTCAATTTGCCGACGACATATTTCTTATGGCAGGATCGCTGGAGGAGCTTAGTACAATGGCTCAATGATCTCAATAACGTCTCACAACAGGTTGGTCTTAGGATGAACATGGACAAGACGAAGTTCATGTCAAACGTCCATGTCACACCAATACCGGTTTAAGTACGTATACCTGGGACAAATTGTCCGATTAGGTAAGTCCAACTTCGACTCAGAGGTCAATCGACGAATCCAACTAGGCTGGGCTGCATTCGGGAAACTACGTCATATCTTCTCGTCGAGTATCCCGCAAAGCCTCAAGACCAAAGTATACAACCAGTGCGTGTTGCCAGTGATGACATACGGATCCGAGACTTGGTCCTTCTCTGCAGGCCGTATGAGGAAGCTCAAAGTTGCTCAGCGCGCTATGGAAAGGGCTTTGCTCGGGGTTTCTCGGTAGGACGGCCCTCCACAAGATGCGAGTGTGCGCAGTGTTGTGGGAAGTCAATGGATGCAGGTGGCTCAGGACCGAGCTTCGTGGCAATCTTTGGGGATGGCCTATGTTCAGCAGTGGACTTGTGATAAGCTGAAATGAAAAATGAATACGTAAATAATAGTTTCATTTCAAATGTGCAGTGCTCGCGTAAATGCAAGAAATTATTACTATTTCCGTTCTTATATCTATCTTTATTATCTTATCTTTCATTGTTTTATTAACCAAAACATAATCAAATGGTCCTACCGCCTTGTACTTGTACACATTGTACGCGAGTGCCTTAGGTGTACTAGAACTAACATAAGATTAGGTGATTAAGAGAATCCCCTACCCAGGTTCCCATGGTAGGGGATTCTCATGGCCTTTTTATAGAAAGAATTCTTTTCTTCTTCTTTTTTTTCTTTGCTTCGTGGTAATATTTATATCAATCATAATTGTGTCCGACCCGAGGTTAAAACTCAATAATTAAAAATAATAATTCAATTACTCTCCGCTCGTAGGGCTTGTTGTGTAATTTAGAATTCGAATAAAATTAATAACTTATAATTAGTTTTTGTGTTACTGGCCTCGTGATCGTAATTGGAAATATAATTGAAACAACAAGAGGGTTGGTTCTTTTCTCGTTCATAGGTTAAAGTTTAACCGTTCAGCGTGGAAATATAGTCTTCTGCGTTTCGTTCGGTGAGTGAGGTAATGGGAGGCCTATTTAAGCCCGCTAAAGGCCGGCAACGCCTCTGCAGCACCTCTGGTGTTGCGGATATACGTGGGCGATTGTATTCGCTTACCATCAGGGGAACCGCTTGCTCGTTTGCTGCCTATCACATAAAAAAAATGTTGTACCTTACTTTAACCTTAGTCTTTAGAGGCTTTAAGTAGTCCACAAAGGTACAAAGGTACAATTGGCGGCCTTATCGCTTAGAAGCGATCTCTACTAGGCAACCATTTTGGAGAGGAAATAATGAACAGTGAGCAAGGGTTAAGGGTGTACGCAAGTTACAAAGAAGTGAAGTATTTAAGTTTGATGAGAGTCCACTGCGGGACGTAGGCCGTCTGTCGTAAGTGGGATTCGCCATAATAGCCACGCTCTGCAAGCGGATTGGCGATCACAGTAGCAGACACCTCGCACCGGTTTCGCTGCAGCCCGTCACCGGTGTACTTAATTTTAGACTGGTGTTTTTCGAGATGGTTATGCCGCCATCTGTCGGTAGACATTGCAGTTTTCAAGGATTTTCCCTTAGTCACCTCTAACGGCACACAGGAAAGGAAACGGGTTAAGTACAGCCGTTTCGAGATTGTTTTTGGAGCTGGGAAGGGTCCGCCACGGTACTTTAGTGCGGGTCGGCGTGCATCACGTTTCCTGGAAGTATTTTTTTTTATTATTTCACAGTTAGGTCTCTTGATGGTATTTTACTCCGCCGAGCCTTCTTCAACCCACGACACTCGTCCATTATGAAACTAATGCGAGCACCCTGGCCACCCGGCTTCCACGGCTCATAGGAGTGGAAGAATTAATAATTCATGAATTTATTCATACGTAAAATATCGTGCACAAAAATGAAATACTTAAATTTTGTAGATTGTGTTAGTTGTTTTTTCTTAAAAAACAAATTCTCTACAGAATTATTCACGAAAGACAAAAGCGTTTGGGATGTTTCCAAGTGAGCACTTGCGCAACCGAGTATCGTACGCTGCAGCTGGCCTTTTGCTATTTCATTTTAATAATTATGTCAAGAGCTTCCTCTGTTTGAAGTTATTTAAGTTTGATGAGCGAATTCAACTTAAAATTTCACTCATCGTCTGCTACGTAGCGCTGTCTGCGATGAAGCCATCATCAAATGCTGGTATGTTTTGCATTGAACTATTTACCATGCTCATAACGCTGGGCAGCCCATGGACATCTGCAAACAACTTCAACTGAAGAAGATTGCAGGTGCATGGTCATCCCTGAGGACTAAGACGGAATGTCTTACATCTTTGTAATTGTGCTGGCTCTCTATACCTCTCAAACCGGAACACAACAGCAATTTAACTGCTGTTTGCTAGCGGAAATGGGTAAGAGGGTGGATAATAAACCAGGACAATTTTTACGCGTGTTGGAGCCAAGCGGCGGCTTTTGCTGCTGCTCGAATGGGCTGGCTCGACTGGGTTGTCTTCTACGTTTCATTGGATGAGTGAGGTAACCGAAGGTCCACTCTCCTTCCCCATCGCCCTTCTCATCCTCTCTCCTTAAAGGCCTCTGGTGTTGCAGATGTACGTGGGCGACGGTAATCTCTTACCACCAGGCGAGCCGCTTGCACGTTTGCCCCATATTCCATAAAAAAAAATCTTGATTATGATTGTTTAGCTGCCATCTTTTACGATTATATATATTACATTAATATGACACAATCACTATTATGACTGAGCAGCAATAAACATAACAATAAGTCATTATTTCAAAAGGACTTAAACGTCTAATAACAAAAAGTTAAATTTCGAGATAAATAACTCATATGCAATAATTAAGGTAAACAGCTTAAGCGCACCTTCGCGACTTTGAATTAAGCTTATACATTTCTCGGAACTAACTCACTAACTGCATTCATGTTATGAATTAAGGCGCGGTTAACCTTTGAATTTCTCTTTGCAATATCAAAGTCTGGCGGAAACTCTAGCACAGGGCATATTAATAATTAGTAATCCTCTACGTTCGTCTCAAGACTACGTGTGGGCGTGGGGTATAATATACGCAGCTGTAGCTAGTGTTACAAAGCCGTATGGTTATATTAAAAAAAAAAACTTACTTCCTGCTGTAAGTGTATATTATTAAATAGTTTTTAGTGATCGGTTGATCAGTGTGAATGTATGAACGAATAGAAGGAATGACCGTTTGTCAAATGTCAAAGCTGAGCTGAGCTGAGCTGAGCTGATGAGGTAATGCTGACGAATAAGAAACAGGCGAAAGAAACTCAGTAGGTACTCCTCTCTCCATTTCCCTTTTTTTTTATTAATAATACGGTATGCAATACAACTTTTTGAAACAACATTCCCAGTAGTAACAATCCATGTATTCTTTTATTACAATAACTGTTTTTATTAAGTCTTTGTTGTTTTCCTTTTTCATTCTTTCTTTCTTTCTTTGTTGTACTGTGATAGAAAGACTTTGCGCACTAACTTTCTATGTATACAATGGTATACATAGCCCTTTGAAAGAGTTACTGACTCTATGGAGTCTCGTAACTGTCATTAAATTTGGGCTGTTACCCAGTCCTATTAACATACTCGAGGTTCAACGAACATCCACTTTTCCGGTTGGTTAAATTTAATCTAACTGTCTCATATTATGATTGCTGCCAAGTAACACAGCTGTATGTAAGTTTTCTTTCACCTGTTTGTTATCCGTCAGAGGAACCTCATTACGTAACGGTAGTAGATTAAAAATAAAAGTAACTTCAAAAGTTATTTTTTCATTGACAAGTGAAATTTTTGTTTCTTTGTCGAAGAATAAAGATTTTGATATTAATGCATGAGTTGAAATTTCGAAGTTACATTTGGTAATAATGAAACAAGATCCCGAAGCTTTACAGGTATGTTTCGTAAACGTTCATGAAACATCTTCTATTTCTGCCCGTTTTAGTCCACGGCAGGACATGGCAGAGACTGTAAGCGCAGTGTCGGTTCCCTCACACCGGAGATGTTTCTCTTCTCCCATGACTAGTCTTTTACGCGGTAGAGCCAAGCGGCGGCTTTTGCTGCTGATCGAATGGGCCGATTCCACTTAGTACCACATCCTCGCTGAATACCGGTGCGAATTAGATGTGTCTTGGGATTCTGCGATTCGTTCCGTGAGTGATGAAACCGGAAGACCAATCTCCTTCCCAAATGTTTAAGTCCGGCAACGCTCCTGGTGTTGCAGTTGTACTTAGGCGTCGGTAATTATTTATCATCAGATGAGCGGAGTAGTGATTACCATGAGCCACCATTCCCATACAAAAAAAAACCTACAACAATCATCATCATCATTTCCGCCTATCACAAGTCCACTGCTGGGAGGCCCGTTTTCGTCCCGCATTGCGTTTGCCTGTACGTGGATGCCACATGTGAACCTTTGTTTCCACAACAATATTGAATGTAAATCGTTCATTTGGAACTTACGCTTAAACTAATACGACAAAGGAATTTAATACGCCTTTATAGGCAGGTATACGAACATCCTAGTAATCAAAATGATTCATAAAGGAATCGGCGAGAGACCGTGAACATAAAACATCGACACTTGCTCCGTACAAAACGTTTAATTTCCCTTATGGGGTTCATCGTGCCCTTTCCATTGTTCGGTTTTTCCACTAGTGGATTATTTGACCTAAAACGAAACTGAAATTGGATTCTTGTAAATTGGAATATTTTATCAGACATAGAATAAAGAACGTTCATAGTTTGTCTTTGTCTGCGGCGTGGATTAAGCATCTGCTCATTTATATTTCCGTTGGTGCGTGAAGATGGCGAAAAGAAAAGTATCGCAATCACCACCGACAGATGGCGTTGAAAAATACCAGAACACAAATAAGCAGAACGGTACGGGCAGTAGCGTCCGATGTGCGAAATGTCAGTCAGGGTCCTGCAGCAGACAATTCACCGACTGGTGTGGTCCGGTAAGTAATAAATGCTTACTTACTTAAAATAGTTGTAAGTTATTAAATTCTTATTAACGAAATGGATCCTCTTGTGTACATACACGGTTCATGTTTGAATCAACACGATATATCAAAAATTTTGCAAAGTTAGTTTCTAATTAGTTTTTTTTTGGGTATTTCTATATTTACTCCTCTGGTTGGGTTGTATAAATAAATACCATAATAGAAATTATATTTTATAAATGATATATATAATAATAGATAATAAAAACCCAACCGGATGGAAGCCCCCGGCAGGGGAGACCAGACGGCCGAGGGTTAGGGAGAAAGAGAATGAAACCGGTGGACAATGCGAGCGGTATCGAGTAGCACCGCCTTCTGCGTTTGAGCTGGGAGCGGTCCGTCACGGAGTCCCAGCCGCCTCGGATGTTCCGAGAACCTATTCGCAGAGACGACGATCGGAATAATTTCGTTCGGCATACCACCCCACATGTCGGTTACCTCGTGAGCCAGGTTTTTGTCTTCTTGACTCATTTAGTTATTATTGTGTTTCTTATTTATATTTATTTATCTATCTACATATATAATATAATGTTATTATGAATATCATATCATATTGTTATTAATTAATTTTATTATATTTATTTATATAAGTTTATAGATATTTTAAAATAATTTTGTCAGTTAGTTAATTTTCTAAATAAATACACCTGCTACGGCTATTTCACCAACCCACGGGTCGACTGGCAGATAATGCCAATAGGCATTAAGTCCGCCCTTTGTCACCTCAAATTATAAGGGGTGTAAGCAATGAAGTTTTTTAAAAAAAAAAAAAAACTAACGAACGTTTAGTGTCTAACTCTCGTTTTACCCATAACTGTATTATATTAAGCCAAACTTCAAACATTTTAAAGGTCGCCCATGCCAGTATCAATGAAAGCCGTCTAAACAATACTACGATTGCGGTTGCAGAGGCAAAAGAAAAACTACACATCTTTGACGAATAAAATTTTTTTTTTTTATGACGTCAATCTTGCCCGATGGAAGGCGAAGATGAGGCCTATGATGGTACACGCTTGCCTAGATGTCTGTTCACTTTGGCCGCAAATCATCTCAATCTCAAATAAAATATCAATGCTCTAGTGAACAAGCACATTGTTTATGGTTAATACACTAAATGTCAATGAACAACAAAGTTGTTACATGTAGTACAGCGCGTAATGACTCCTCGAGTTTGGAGCGTATTACTTGGCTTGGCAAACTTTCACTCGAGGAAATAATATTTTCCACTTCCCCGGGTTCATATGCCGTCGTATGTTTGTGTTTGAAGAAATAGGCCTGAATGAACTTTACTTATAAAGTACATTTCGAATTCAACTTGTTCCAATACGCTATGTCGTTATCAAATGACAAAAGACCTCACAAAGAATATCAGAAACAATATTTTTTGTTTATACAATGTGTGTAATAATCTTCGAAACTGTTTTGTTATATTATATCTTCCTCCTTTCTTTCTATATGAACCATTATATTAATATTTTGCTACTATAATTATGACTAAAACAACTAGCGAATCAAATCAGATTTTTTTTTATGGGAAAGGCGGCGAACGAGCAAGCGGTTCACCTGATTGTAAGTGATTACCATCGCCCGCGTACATCTGCAACACCAGAGGAGCTGCAGGTGCGTTGCTGGCCTTTAAGGGTGTTTGGGAGATGGGAAGGAGGATCTGAAGGGGGGTGGGGAGGGAACGCAATCTTATATTAATAATAAAAAAAATTACCCATTTCTTTATGTAAAGAACTGTGTAGGAAGTAATTGCATTTCCTACAACAGCGACAACTTCCGAATAGCATCGTCAGTTGTCAACTGCGCAGTAGATATTATAGTGCCGTAAGTGTACGCGTGAACACAGAGAGAGCACAGCTCTGTGGTCAAGTACGCTTATCACTAAGCCACTTGGCAATCAGCAGGTATTACAAGGTGTTAATGCCAGACCGCCTGCCAAGAGCAAAGTGTGTGACGGTTCTTGATGTATATCTGGCTAAATTTAATTGAAAACTTGAATAAGTCTAAATTCACAGACAATAGAAGTAATAGATAATGGAATCATAAAACCTGAAGAAGCTTGTTTAAGGATTAAGTTTTGGGTCTCGTACAATCAAAATCTATTTACGTACTGTTCATTGATCCCATTATGAATATGTATTTAAACTTTATTTGCACATAAAAGAGCAAAAAGGCGGACTCAATGCCAAGAGGCATTCTCTACCAGTCTACCATTAGGCTGAATAGAGAAAATGTAAAAGGGTGCACATATGGATAACTAAATATTATGTTTATATATGTCGATGGATGCAGCTGGCTCTGGACCGAGCTTCGTGGCAATCTTTTGGGGCCTATGTTAAGCAGTGGACTTGTCATAGGCTGAAATGATGATGATGATGATGATGTTTATATATATATATATATACTCAAATAATATACTACGTTACAAATACCTATATATGATGGCGCTTAGACATACATGTAATAATAGTTGTTCATTATATAAAATAAATTACAAACTATACATACATATGAATATATACATACATAAACGCTTGAAAGTGCCTTTACTGGTGGCCGACGGTATATTATTTGGCAGCTCGTTCCAGAGTCTGACAGCATGATGGGTAAAAGTATTGCGTAAGAAGCCGGTATGATAGAGAGGTATTGTTAAGAGCCACACTGGGCTTTGAACTGTTTGTGTACACTCGAAGGGTTGATAAATAAAACAACAACTGTATATTGGTCTAAGGTGGTATATTTGAACATATTAAATCAACATTCTTATTACCTTTACAATGGCAAACCATATCGCGTACTAAAAATGTCTAGCGCCATCTAGTTGGTTTGTATAAATTTACATAAAATTATAAGAGCAGTTTGAAGTATACATTAATAATATGAGTCTTTAACAAGTATAGAAAGGTATATGTATATAAATAATGATACTATGATGATAGATTCATTACCAAGCAACCTCGTGCAACTTAATTTAATTAAAGACGTCGTCTTTCGCCAAATACAAAGAAATTCATGTAAACAATTTAAGTTATACAGCGCCGTTTCGCCAATTTGCGTCTCTTGGGATATAATAACAGAACAGTACTCCGAGGGGAATCGGAGTAGCGCTATGAGGTTAAACTAGTTACAAAAGTTCGCTGTAACTAAGTTTTAGTGATATTGCGTGCACTGATATCGTTTTAACTGTAAAACGTTTGAATTGTGATTTTATCGCATGATACATTTGACTTTAATCGCAGTGGTGACCGTTTACCACGTATTTTTCTCCATCAGGCAGAGTTGACTGCGTGATGGAGAAAATACCAGGAGGCGTTAAGTCTGTATATTGTAACCCTTTAGTATAACCTGTGAATGAAGTATGAATATATAAATATAACAAACAAATTGGAGTGAGAAACGAGTAAACACACAACAACGAAGGTGGTGGACCACCGCTTTTTTTATGGGAAATGATTACCGACTCCCACGTACATCTATCTGCAATACCGGAGACGCTGCAGTTGCATTGCCGACCTCGTTCAAATTCTTCGAGGCCTTGCCAGACTTTTCGAACAGCAGCAAAAGTATACCACGTACAGACCTTGCAAAGCATGGAAGTTGCTACTGCATCCCATCGAGAACACTAATGGCAAACACTTTCAATATTAGAAGATTAAAAATGTAAATATATAAAAATAAATAAATAAAATAATTGGGTTGACACCCCTGCGGACTATGATAGAATGTCTCAGATAAAATGCAGCTTGTTATATAGTCATATTTTATTTTCTAGTCCTTCACTCTCTTACAATTTTCATGACGTTGAAATTATAAAGTATTCTCGAACAATAATGAAATAAAAAAAAAAGTAAATACTACAATTTTCCCAGCACTTCGTTCGGTCCCTGCTTTATATTCAAAATGAATAAAAATACGATTTACCAGAACCAGTTACTACGGAAAAAAAAAAACTAACAAATCTTACCCGAGTTCGCTGTTCTTTCCAGAATAAGGACACTGAGTTTATCATAATATTTTTACTTGAATATTGTTTTAACGTAATTAAATCGACAATGTTTTTCGAATAATTGTTTCTCACTAGTATCTCTGTCTACATTCTATTCAAATTGTTAATCTTACACATATGCAATGAAAATGAAATGCATATCATATACTATGACATTATTACGCATTGTTTCCTTAAATAATCTTTGTACGTTAAATCTGTGTGTGTACAATAAAGTACATTTCATTCATTCATTTATTCATACGCATACGTTACTCTTTGGGATAGGCAGGAATTATTTATTTCCATCTGGCATACTGTCCGGCGTTGTCGCTTCCAAAAACGACTCTCTATCCTTCCGGGCGATAGAACTTCACGGTTGAACAAACTCTAGGACATTCTTCGCAACCCTGCTTCTTTCAAGAATCCGTGATCTTTTTTTTATAGGAAAGGCGGCAAACGAGCAAGCGGCTCACCTGATGGAGAGGGGGACTGGGTTTCTGGTTACCTCACTCACCGAACGAATGGCAGAATCCCAAGATACCTCCACTTCACACCGGTATACACCGTGGTATTACTCCGATCGAACCGGCCAATTCGAGCGGCAACAAAAGCCGCCGCTTGGCTCTACCAAGTTATAAAGCCACAGGGCATTGTGTTGAGTGCCGGTCCATAGGGCATTATGATATTTACCCAACAAGGCTTGTCACGCCCTTGTCTGGTTTCATACTCAGCCGGTTACATACGCATGCCGTAAGCTTCGCGGGAGTAAATGTATCAGTGTATGGTTTAGTTTTATTAGTATAAGCCCCAACCCCGCACGTTCACAGAACAATAATACTTCACATCGAGATGATGTATTTACATCTGGACAGGGGTGATCAGTGACCGGCTTGCTTTTGGCACTAGCTTACCAGCGGTCCGTAAGCTTTACTATGATATCCCTCGAAGTGAAACGCCGTTAATAATAATCCCGAATTATTGTCACTCGATCTTCTTAAGTAAAATTTGCGCATTAATATTAGATGCATACAGAGCCGTAGTAGCCTCGTGGTCAGTGCTTGCAATGGCGAGTGACCTGGGTTCGATCCCCAGAGCCGGCACCACAAAAATTGTCAATTGCAATTTTAAGTGCTGTATTTACCACGTGCTCGGCGATGAAGGAAAACATCGTGAGGTAACCTGCGTGTGTGAGAAATGATAAAACATATTTATTTCGAGGATATGTCAAGCCCATCAATCTACTCGTACACTTGAGCAACGTGGCAGGCCCTTCCCGGCCCCAAAACCCTCGGCTCTATTCTTGCAATGGGCACGTACAGGTTGCTACTTTACATATTTTTTCTTACATATATTTGAAATAAATTATAGAATAAAATCGTAGGTTACTTGATTATTTCATTATTTTTGTTGTTACCTTTCTTTGTTATAGTGTTACTTTAGATAAGCAATAGATCTCATTAATATTAATTATTAATATTATAAAAAAACATTTTTATATAAAAAATTACTTATTATGTGTTAACCTTGTTGGTAATCCTTAATAAATAAATAAATAAAAATGACGATTTATCTAATAAATGTGTTGATTGATTTTCGTTTTTTAAAGCATAAAAATGGCTAGTGACCAAATTTTACATCAAATTAAATGAGCGATACAAAACAATATCGTTTTCAATGTTTCGAATACGCACGAATAGCCCCTGTAGATTACTTTTTTGTCTGTGTTGCAATATCCCTTTTCTTTTCGGAATAATAAATTCGTTCCTAAATTTAGCCCTAATATATTTTTTGTGACAACTTTATTTTTTTATTTTTTTTTTTATAGAAGAAGGGGACAAACGAGCGTGCGGCTCACCTGATGGTAAGTGATCACCGACGCCCACGAACATCCGCAACACCAGAGGAGCTACAGATGCGCTGCCGGCCTTTATTAAGTATATTTAACGTTACAGAATCGGAAATAAAAAATCATAATCAATGTAATTCATTAAAAAATAGTATTATCCGATATTTTATATTTGGTGGAAGGTCGTAGCGAAACCAACCTGAATAACATGGGTAACTTTGACTTTTGACGGAATAATTGTTGCAAATATATCACAGCTTATGTGCTCGGACGGGTTAAAGGCAGCAACGTATCCAGCATCCATTAGCGAGTTCACGAATCTGTCAGCAAAGCGTGCGACTAGAACCAACTCTCGCATATCTTCTTTCATTAGAAGAGGCACACGACTATAATATTTGATAATAGAAAGAGCTGTTAAAGAACAAATATAAATTATTAACAGGAAAAGAGAGATATTACTTTTTTTGTCTCTTTAATATATCAGCCAGTGTTACATTAATTTTCCTACCATGGAGGTTACTTGAAATTATGTTTTTTTTTTCGTTTTAATATGTAAAGCATTTGTTTTTATTTTCTTCTGCTTTTTTTTTGTACCGATTGTTTGTCGAATAACTTAATTTAAATTAATAATAAAACTCTGTACATATAAAGTTAAAATGTCGTCATTTGATTTCTTGTACTCTATACAATTTCTATTATTAATAAGGTATAATAAAGGTTAAGTACAAAATGAAAAGACTTCATTATTATATTAACATTTCAGCGCTGACTAAACAAAAGTTTTTTTCACATCTATTCCTTAAAACGTTCATGGAGTTCAACTAAAATACGTTTAGTACTAAAGGTTAGCATACTTTGGTGCTGTTTAAGCGAAATTAGAATTCAGAACTAAATTTTATGCATTTATTCATGAAGTGAGATTATTTTGCATTGCAAAATTACATGCATTTTGAAACATGCAATGTGTTAGTTGGCAGCGTGCATTCCGTAAATGTTAAATAATGCTCCAACCTTTGTAACATTTCAAGATTATTTCAATCGTATTTAATGTCTATTTAGCATTATTTCTATGGTAAAGTCTGTTTACTCAGTGCGAACTTTTAAAATATATATTAATAATGAATAATACCTCCACTATTTCATTAGCTCGGTAGTCCATTGCTAGATATTTTTGGACCCTGCGGAGCCAAGCCACGGCCGTAGCTGCTGGCCACGCAGAACTTAACAGAGAAGAACCGGCAAGAAACTCTGGGGTCTGTTTTTCCTTTTTAACGCTATATAACCATTTATATATATCATAATCTACTATAAAATAGGTACAATTTATTTAAATGCCAATTTAAACAATATATCTGTAGCCCCCTACCCGCCTGTGCAGAGTAAGAGCTATTTTGTACGTGGTAGAGCCAATCGACAGCTTTTGCTGCGGCTCGAATGGATTGGTACCACTACGTCGTACAATACCGGCGTGAAGAAGAGGCATCTTGTGCTTCTGAGTTTCGTTCGGTGAGTTAGGTAACCGGAGGCCCGCTCCCCCTTCACATCCCTCTCCTCATCCGCCCTCCCAACTCTCAAATACCCTTAATGGTCGGTAACGCACCTGCAGCACCTCTGGTGTTGCAGGTGTACGTGGGCAACGGTAGCCACTTATCATCGGGTGAACCGATTGCCCGTTTGCCGCCTTTCCCATAAAAATATATGTACATGCGATTGCATCAGAGTTTGGTGCTAATTCTTAGCTCACTCTAATAAATGCATAGTTAACATTCTCCTGAATTATCCGGAAGCTTCCATGATCAAATAAACAAGGTGCACGTCATTATTAGTCTTGTACATTTTAAGAATAATAATCCATCTTTGCGTAGCATCTCCACAATTTGCCGGTGAAATCTTTCAGAGTAAGAAAAGCCTACAATTTATCTTTGTTAGAAATGATTAAAATGTTTCATTTATTTTAAAGACCTCTGTTATTACAATATTCCTTAAAATATAGACTAGCTTTGTGAATGACGTTTGTGAAATGTTTAAAGGGGTTTCTCTAATTATTATTATTATTTCAAATGTAAATTACCTCCTCATTTTCCTAAGATAAATGTTACTATAATTAAAAAGGTCAGAGTTCAATTTTGTCTATAGGTTATATTGAAAGCTAAATTATCATTGATTTTTTTTTATGGGTGAGGGGGAAAACGAGCAAGTGTTTCACCTGCTGGTAAGTGATAACCTTCACCCATGTACACCTGAAACACCGTACAGTTACGTTGGTGACCTTTAAGTATATTTGGAAGATGGGATGGATGACGAAGGGGAGTAGGGAGGGGGTGGAGGACTTCCGGTTACCCCACTCACCGAACGAAACGCGGAAGCACAATATGCCTCTACTTCACGCCGGCATTCTGCGAGGTCGTGGTTCTACCTCGGTTGCGCCGGCTCATTGGAGCAGCAGCAGTGCAAATCGTTCGGCTCTAACACGTACATGTTCATGGAGAGCCCCATGTCATCAGGCTTTTAAAGGTAAAGTAAGTAAGTATATCGGTAATCACCATCAGGTGAGACAACTTCCTTTTAAAAAAAATTGGTGTTAACCGTCCCAATGTCATAGTGAACTCAGGCAACCTTCTGGTTTTAGTTTAAGATCTACGCAGAAAGTGCTCACGGTATATTGAGATAGTGTGGTGGTATTCTTGGTTCGAGATTTAATTTTTTTTTTTTTATTACAGGATAATGCCGATAAATGCCAGTGACAGCACTCGGTCATCTTCTCTATTGAAATTAGGATGCTGTCTATGGTTGACGCTCTAGGAATTCTGCAGTCTATGATCATATTCCAGATCGCACCGACCTCATAGTTACATCAGCTTGGACAGGTCTGACAAATCCTCGCAAAAGAACATAGATTTCTGAAGCATGGATGATTCGAGAGGTTTTGATTCCAATGCATTTTTTTTTGTAAAAATCTTAAAATACGATTTCTTTCATTACTTGTACTTTCAATGTATGTTTTGTTGTTTCGGAACAATATTTTTATATCCGCTACAAATTGTACGTATTCATTTAAAGTAATTCGTGCATAAATTTCTTTCATACGCTTATCGCGAACAACGCTTTACCGGACTCATAACTTTCTGAATTTCTCATTCGAAATATAAAATACGCGATGTACACAACGTAACAATTGAAAAAAAAAAAAACAAAAATTCTATAAAATTATCCACCGTGCCGTGCATTTGTTACCGTGAATAGAACACAGACAGACACAATTACTGATGCCAGGAACTTTTAATATTTAATGCGAGACGCGTTTTATACTAAACGGGCAATGTAAATATGTTCATAATGTTGTTGTCACCAACATCATCTTCACTATAGCCTAGCGTGGTAGAGCCATGCGGCGGCTTTAGCTGCTGCTCGAATGGGCCGGCTCGACCGGATTGGTACCACGGCCTCGCAGAATACCGGCGTGAAGTAGAGGCATCTTGTGCTTCTGCGTTTCGTTCGGTGATTGAGGTAACCGGAGACCCAAATCCCCTTCCTCTTCCCTCCCATCTCCCAAATACCCTTAAAGACCGGCAATGCGCCTGCAGCATCTGGTGTTGCAGATGTATGTGGGCGACGGTAATCACTCACAATCAGGTGAACCGCTTGCTCGTTTTCCGTCTTTTCCATAAAAAAAAAGCCTCTCACAATTCCACTGTTGAACATAGGCATATGCCTAACGTGTATCTGCCCGCGTGACAAAGGGACAAGGACATATTATGTCGGGCTCACATAGTCCAAAACCCCACGGCGTTCCGTTGGAGGCCATTGAGGTCATTAAGACTTGCTCCCGTAAGGAACAGTCCTCCTGTCAATCATACTTTGGCCACGGAGGACAGGTAGAGCATCAGCTGCGCAGCTCTATGACGTGGTAGAGCCGAGCAGCGGCTTTTACTGCTCGGCTCGAACCGGGTTAGTACCACGGCCTTGCAGAATACCGGCGTGAAGTAGGAGACACCTTGTGCTTCTGCGTTTCGTTCGGTGAGTGGGGTAACCGGACGCCCACTTCCCTTCTCCATCCCCCTCCTAATCGTCCTTCCCATCTCCCAAATACCTCTAAAGGCCAGCGACGCACCTGCAGCACCTCTGGTGTTCCAGATACCATAGATACCATAAGGTGAACCGATTGCACGTTTTCCGCCTTGCCCTTAAAAAAATATAGGCAAACGTCTTCTCTTAAACATTTGTGAGAGAGCGATGGAGCCGGGAAGGATCCGCCATGCTGCTCCAGTGCGGGTTGGCGGTATTCACAGATCCGCAAAATATATTTTTTATTATTACAACGATATCCTGGTTTCCTCACGTTGTTTTCCTTCACCGGCGAGCACGTGGTTCATTCGGGTTTTAAAATTGCTATTAACAATTTTAGTGGTGACGCCATCGGGGTACGAACCACTCTTTATTTATCCGTATCGCAAGCAAACTTGTCTTTATTTATTTCCTGGTTGTGTTCTATAGCGTACCGTGTTCGAGAATAATTCGATCCATTCACGAACATCACATTCGATACGCGAATGTTTCCGTGTTTGCTCGTACGCCTGCAGAATTGTATCATGTTCAACTGACAACTGATTGTATACGGAAGTTGTCATCGTGGTCAATAATGACAAGGTGGTCATCGTGGTGGTTATTTTGTCACAACAGACGCCTTGATGACTACATGTAGCAATGTTAGATATTTTCTTTTGTTTAGTAACGTTTAAAAACGTTAAAGTACTAAAACGTAAGGCCTAAACGCTTTCTAATTTGTTTCAGCGTTTAATGTATTCTCAGGATTTCTTTTAGTATGATTAGCTAATGAGAACAGCAGTTACATTAGAATTTAAATTGCAAATTAGTACGAAAAATAAAGGTATGCAAAAAATTCTAGATATTAATGAAAATTCTTAACTTTAGGCTAACAATTTAATTTAGCAATTTTCAAATTTATTGGTATTTTTTTTTCCATGGCTAAGCGGGCAAGCGGCTCTACTGATGGTAAGTCGCCCACGTATACCTGCAACATCAGAGGAGCTGCAGGTGCGTTGCCGCCCTTTAAGGATATTTGGAGAATGGAAGCGATAGGGACGGGGTTTAGGGAGTAAAGAAGGCCTCCGATTATCTCACTAAATCGAACGAAATGCAGAAGCACAAGATGCCTTTACTTCACGCCGGTATTCTGCGAGGCCTTGGTACTAACCCGGTTTAGCCGACCAAATCGAGCAGCAGCAAAAGCCACTGCTCGGCTCTACTACCTTAAGTTTTTTTACCTTATTTTCATCGTATAATTTAGAATAAATTACGAATTTATACCATCGATTGTTTTCACTCGGTGAAAGTTCATCATATCGACAATTATTATTGTCTTTTGTGCTTGTTTAATGTCCATGAAAATATCGCCTACTTCAGGGTACCTACCTGGTTATATAAGTAACCAACCGGTTATATAATTAAAATGTGTTGTGAAACTGGTATAAGATAGAACAATAATAGTCAATAACCGGAATCCCACTCCGATTCTCTTCTAACGCTCTCCCTATCGCGCCCATCAAAATAACAGTGTATTTTAAATAGCAATTTGAAAAGTCAAAGGTCACAACACTGACGGCTCGATAGTTAAATCATATTTATAAAACAATATCTATTCTGCAAAACAATCGCTTAATTAAATATCCCAACGGAGTATTGATACAACCTATTTAAATTTATTTTGTTAGTAAGTGTAATTATGTAAATATCTAAATGTAAGCTTTCAGCGAGCCCCTTACGGCACTTTAATATGTTTCTGTAATTTACGTGTTATTTTATAATTATCCCGAGGGATTCCTCGCCGCCGAGAGCTTACTTACTTCTCCGTTTGGTGAGTTAATAAGCTTTGCGATGCTTGTGTGATGTTAGCGCTTTTTAACCATAAAGAAAAAAAAATTGGGAATAGTATATTTTGAACTATTACTAGATGAAAAATTTCACTTTTACTAAATTTGTTAGAGCCGTGGTAGCCCAGTGTGTAGTGATTTGGGTTTGATCCCCAGTGTCGGCGCCACTAAATATTATGAATAATATTTATCAGGTTCTCGGCGCTGAAGGAAATCATTGTGTGTAAATCAGCATGTCTGAGTGAGATAATAAAAAATATATTATTTCGAGGACATGTGAAGCCCGCCAACCCGCACTGGAGCAGCGAGGCGGGCCCTTCCCGGATTCAAAGACCTATATAACTCGATATATGGCTCGACCGGGGTAGTAGCACGACCTCGCAGAATACCGGCGTGAACTAGAGACATCATGTGCTTCTGCGTTTCGTTCGGCGAGTGAGATAACCAGAGATCCATTTCCTTCTCCCTCATCTCAAATTAATCCTAAAGGCTGGCAGCGTACTTGCATCTCCAATCACCATCAGCTGAGCCGCTAGCTCGTATGTCCGCTTACCTATAAATCAAAATCTACTGATTATTCTACATAGAAAAATTGTTTAACATGATCATCTCAGTAATGGTCTATTTTTATATCTATGTAATATTTAAGTTATTAATATATTTAAATAAGTATAAATGTATGTAGGTACGTGTGTATGTATTTATTATTGTATGCTTATTTAAATATTGTGTCTATATATAGATTTACATTTTTGTTTTTCTTCTTTCTCTATTCTATCACCTACACCTACTTCATTTCATCTCCGCATCGTCCAAAGGTTTGACTGGCAGAGAATGCTTCTGGTATTAAGTCCGCCTACATACATTCTCAAGTATATGAGGTTTAAAATAAAAAAAATAAAAATAAGTACTTAGTAGCATTATGTGTGCATCGTGACCGAAAATACTTAAACGGTCTCCAAGTCTCCGACCATTAACTTGACTGAAATTGACCAATGCGGCGTACTTCCGTCCGTACCAGACCCCGAGTGGTCTCTATTGAGTGGTTACAATGATAATCGACGACCTTTATATTGTCCTACATTCGAGCGTTTCGTGTAGAGAAGCGAGCTCGTGAAGGACTTAGTCGAATTCCATAGTAGTTAGAAGTTTTATTATTATTTATTCTGCATTATCCACACATTGAACTGAAGTTAACAATGAGTGAGTTAGAGCCTTGTGCTGTCTTCCATCGGCAAACTCTGGTCGATGGTTACAATTTAATGGTACATGTGTTAATAAAACTGATCTTATAAATTATATTCAATAAATAATATTTCTCAGACATGCAGGTTTTCTCACGGCGTTTTCCTTCACCGCGAACCCAGGTCAAGCTCGACCACCAGGCCATTATGGCTCACTAACTATCTGCCGATAACGATCTACCACCGTTTCATAATGAAGTTTCTCCGACGGGGAAATGACAGGTGAAAGAAAGTCCGCAGGCATCCTCTTTTCTTCTTCTTTGTTAATTTATAATGTATACGGTGTTACTCTGCTTGATAGAGTCTGCAACGATGATATCCGCAGCAGAACTAAGGTAACCGACATATCCGTAAAGATCAGCAAGCTGAAGTGGAAATGGGCCGGCCACATAGCTTGCAGAACTGACAACCGTTGAGGAACAAAAGGTTCTCGAGTGGCAGCCACGTACAGGCAAACGCAGTGTAGGACGACCCCCAACAAGATGGAGTGACGACCTGCGCAATGTTGCGGGAAGTCGATGGATGCAGGTGGCTCAGGACCGAGCTTCGGGGCAATCTTTGGGGGAGGCCTATGTTCAGCAGTGGACTTGTGACAGGCTGAAATGATGATGATGATGATGACAAGGAAATCATGCCACAGGCATATAGTAATTTAAACAATGCACAGTGCATGCGGACCGGTATTCAAAAGCAACACCCGTTTACAAGTATGACGCATGCGGCAGCCATGGTTATCCGCAACCCTATGAAAGGAAAAAGAATAGACCCGCCACACGACGCCGCCACAACAAGTCACAGAGTAAAGAAAAACTTGTTCGACTTAAACTTATCACTTCTGTTATTAACTATTCTTTGAGTGAATGTTTTAGCTAAGGAGCTAAGGGTAACAAACGAGCCTACATTCCAGCTGTTGTCTCACCACAGCCTGATGGAATATGGTCACAATAGCCCATGATTTTTTTGTGCTTACGCAAACACCGTATAGAAATTAAAGTAATGTTTACGTATATCATCGCGTAAAATAGAGAATTACGGATTTTATGCGATAAAGTCCGTAATTATTGGTTTCGTTTCAACACGTATCTATTCTCAATATATGAATCAACGTCATCCCCGAGGTCAAAGATCCGATGGCTCGTTTACTGAATATTTTCGGTTCTATTTGACATTGGTATTTTGTGACTGCACGATCCTTCCTCTGTCGAGCTGACTCATTCGTGCTGCAGATATAACACAGCTGCGGTTTGTAGCTCTAACAAAAATTAGTCTGGGGTTAAACCCCGGCGACAGCCACTCTATTGTTTCTATAGGCTGTGGTGAGCGCTCCGACTGCAACTTCGGTGTATTGTGGGAGGAGAGTTTACGTCACTGCCGTGCACCGTTCTCTCTGCTTTTCGCAACGGAGGTAGAGTCGCGGGGAAGAGGAGTGTCGATACTACGATGCGTCGCTCTCCCTAACCTTCGCGGCCGATATGATCCCTCTGGCCTCCGGATGGTGATTAGGGGGTGTTTATTGCCGATGTGGGATTGGGGGCTGAGGAGGTAGCGCACGTTCGCACCAGCCTAACCAGAGCGGACGGGACGAGAACGCTCGGAGTGTTGTAATAATATAATTTACAAAAATTCGTTAGGTAAATAATATAGGTACTCTAAGTTTAATTAATTTAGCTCTATTAGCATTTTCAATTAAAATTTTGTTAACCACCTCGTTAGCTAACGTACAAAAGGAGATTTGTATGTAAAAATGTAATCCGGAGCTGTTTCAGATTTTCGTGCATATTGTCCGTTTTATATTTAAATTAAAGACATTTAATTTACCAATTTGAACGATTATATTATTTTAAAACAACCCTAGTTTTCACAGGTATTAGAAAAGGATTATTTACTAAAAAAAAAACAAAAGTTTTAAAGTCAATCTTTATTCTATGTAGCCTTCAGTACATTTCAATCAAATTCAATTTATATTTCTTAAAATATTCTTCTTTATCAGCCTAGGATAATTGCCATCTGCCATTCATTCATTTGTTCATTCATACCAGCCTATCACAAGTCCACATGCTGACCATTGGCCTCCCCTATAGATTGCCACAAAGCTCGGTCCTGAGCCACCTGCATCCATCGACTTCCCGGCAACACTGCGCCGGATGGGACATGGTAAGTTGATTTTCCTTACTACTCATCACTATGGGCGTTTTCAGGATCCTCCAGGCAATGAAAACAGTACTCTTAATTCTCCATATATTTAGATTCTTATAAAAATTTAACATTAAATATTACTTTAAACTAATTGGAGCTATTTGACTTGAAACTGTATTAGAGGGTCTCTCTTTCTACCACGCCAGAAACCTAATTTGCCATCCAACAACTTCAAAATACGTGCAGGTGAAGAATAGATAACGTAGTTAAGATTCGTTAAAATATAAGAACGTAAATACAAAAAACTATTAATTTAGTAACTTTATAAAAAAAAACGATCGAGAATTTTACGCTCATTTACGTGTAAATTTCCACTTAAATAACTGTTAGGCGAGAATATCAGTTAAAAGTTCACGTTTACGTGGTTTTGTGGTTAGATTCACGAGAGTGGTTACGTAAAGTGGGATATTTAGCGGTTTTGTGAAACTCACGTGCTCGCTAAGTGATATTAAATGTGCGGCGGAGCGTGTGTTTTTGAGATGTTTTTTTTTATGGGACAGGCGGCAAACGGGCAAGCGGTTCACCAGATGGTAAGTGATTACCGTCGCCCGCGTACATACGCAACACCAGATGTGCTGCAGGTGCGTTACCGGCGTTCGGAAATGGAATGAAGGATGAGGAGGCGGATGGGGTGGGGTAAGTAGGCCTCCGGATACCTCACTCACCGGACGAAACGCAGAAGCATAATATGCCTCTACTTGACGCCGGTATTCTGCGAGGCCTTGGTACCAACCCGGTCGAGCCGGCCCATTCGAGCAGCAGCAAAAGCCGCCACTTGGCTCTACCACGTTGAGAGCGAGAGATAAAAGATAAACAACTATAAAACATTATAGAAGTGAAAACTTGTATGATTTTCTAACTCTAATAAATATATATATATATATATATATATATATATATATATATATGTCGCATCATGGACGGCCGGATGGGTAATGGATCATTGGTTTTCCTCACTATGAACGTTTTCATGATCCTCCAGGCAACGAAAACAGTACTACATTTACTTTTATATTTTATCATTGTAAAAAATGTATCATTGAAATTTAATAAAACTAAATAGGCATACTAAATATTACTTTAAAGTAATTGGAGCTATTAAAAAACTGTATTATACAGTCACAGACAATTCGCTGTCTTGACACTTTTCATGCCAAAAGAAACTGTTTTCCTTTAAAATTAAACAATGCACCAAGAGGCCTTATCCTGGCGCATATGCCAATTACAGACGCCCTGCATTACCGTCGACACGCTCCGCAACCAACCAAAACAAATCTAGTTTCAATCGAAACAAATAACGGTTAAATTCAATATTTTTTTTATAAATCGACAGACTTATCTAGATTTTAACGAATCAGAATAAATTAAAATGGCTTCTAATAAATATATCGAATAATCGTAAAATTCACTAACACAGCGCCTTCCATTTCCGAGATACATGATATCCATCGTTCAGATGCACCGACCAGATCGAGGCTCACTTTCAGTTACAAGCTCAGTTTCATTCACTGGAGGTTTCGATTATGTTAAAAAATTCCCCTGAACACAGAGACTCGCTCTCGACAACACCTACTCGTATACGATAATATGATAACATCAGAGATTGCAGTGTTATTGAGAAAACAACACAATAGATCTGTCTCCGAATCAGGATAATCGCGTTTGATCCCCTATGCAGAGAGCTCGCACCATTGAGCACTTTGAAACATGTGAAAGATTTTTCTGTTATTGGCCTGGACGTAAATCCTGCAACCTAATTGATTTAACTCAGTTGCACGGCGATGACTTTTAACCCGAGTACAAAAAAAAAAGTGACTGATCATTATTACAAATGTAATTGGCCAATTGTGTTCCAAGTTAGTTTTAGTGATAGAGTCTGCAACGATGATATCCGCAGCAGAACTAAGGTAACCGACATAGCCGTAAAGATCAGCGAGCTGAAGTGGCAATGGGCCGGCCACATAGCTCGCAGATCTGACAACCGTTGGGGAATAAAGGTTCTCGAGTGGCAGCCACGTACAGGCAAACGCGGTGTAGGACGACCCCCCACAAGATGGAGTGACGACCTGCGCAGTGTTGCGGGAAGTCGATGGATGCAGGTGGCTCAGGACCGAGCTTCGGGGCAATCTTTGGGGGAGGCCTATGTTCAGCAGTGGACTTCTGATAGGCTGAAATGATGATGATGATGATGAAGTTAGTTTTGGCTTTATCGCAATCATTCATTTTAAGGATTTATTATGGTTTTATGGCATTGTTTTTTCTTATTAACCTCAACGCTATTGTGTTTCGATGTGTCATCTATAATAGTACATACATCAGAACACTTACTATAACGAATTTATTTGAAAATGTTGTAACATATGCGCTGCTGGTGTTCTATATAAATAAATAAATAAACCAGAACAACCCCATGGTCCAAAACAAGCAATTAAAGAAAGGAATCCACATTCTGATCACCGCATTATTGGATATACGTGGAAGAATATCAATATACTGTAGTCATAGATGAAACTGTTAAATAAAAAAAAAAAAAAATTATTTCACTGGACGATTAAGCAAAACAATCTACAGTTACTAGTTTGTCTCTCTCATAAACATTTGTAGGAAATATGAGGGCAATTTGCCAAAGTTCATAGAGGCAATTACTTTCGTCTCTACGAGACGAATTTACTATTCAAGTATAGTGATGTAAATGAAATACTTAAGACAAAGTGAAGACAAGCATTTAAAATTAATGTACAACCTTTTAGTATGCTAATTAACAACGTCTTTGAAAATTAAAAGAAAACTGAGATTCATGCTATGAAAGTACAGTTTTATATTACAAGTTGTCTTTAGGAATTTCCATAGGACTCATTATCAAATAATGAAATTCACTCATTATGAAAGAGGAAAAAAATGCAAAGCTCACCGGAAGCACCCCGCTAGAAAACAAATGAGGCTCTGGCGGTCGAATGATGGCGAAATATTCAGCCGAATTTGCACAAAGCAACTCGGGCAGGCTTCTGATGGGGAACACTACTAGTACGTGGGTACCGGCACTATGCCCACCAACCCACTTTCCCAGGCGTGGTGAGCACGGGCAAACCTTCAAAGAATTGTACGCCGGCTTTTGCTGGCGCTTTACTTAGGACGATTGTCTAAAATATGCTGATAGAGAAGATGAATAAAGAAGTATCAGACTTTAAAAACTTTTCCTAGTAACAACAATGGTGGTAGGATACCTGAAAAGAACTCTATTCGAAGAAGGTAAAAGATGCGTCGTCACCCCCGAGGATTAAGATGTCGATGGATGCAGGTGGCTCAGTACCGAGCTTTGTGGCAATCTTTGGTGGAGGCCTATGTTCAACAGTGGACTTACCGTACTTTCTATACGCGGTAGATCCAATCGGCGGCTTATCTGCTGCATGAATGGGCCGGCACCACCGGGTTAGTACAACGGCCTCGCAAGATACCGGGGTTAAGTAGAGGCATCTTGTGCTTCTGTTCTCCCCTCCCTGAATATTCGTAAAGACCGGCAACGCACCTCCTGATACTCTGATGTGCGCGTGAGACGGCAATCACTTACCATTAGGCGAGTCTTAACAATAAAAAAAAAATTATGGATACATTTTAAAGTTACGAAAGGTGGGTATGGCAGAAGAGGCATGAAAGCAGGATAAATACAGTAGAAATGAGAGCGTTTAGAAGTATCATTGATGTGAAGATGACTGACAGGGTTCAAAATAATGTGATGAGAGAGCGTTGTGGCGTGAGAGACGATGTAGTGAGACGAATTGAGAAAGGGATGCTGAGCTGGTTTGGGCATGTGGAGAGGATGAATGAAAGTAGGTTGAACTGACCTTCGCCCAGGTCTTCGTCTCACGACTGTACCATTATACGTACATATTTATAGAAATAAAAAAAATTACCGCTTTTAACTGATTGACAGAAGTAAAACATCTCCTAATTTCTAAATAACTTCTTAGTATATAATCAATTATTAATTATTCAGTAAATATTAATGACAGTTAATATTACAGCCTGTAATAGAAATATGTATACTACATAAATTAATTAATATTACACACTACCAATTCGAAATGCATGATCGAAACGTTGCACGCAAATCCCATCCTGAAAGTTAATCCCAAAGATAATACACTTCGAAAATAAATAAATGAAAAAAAAATCAATCTAATAATATACTCCTAAAAACAGTAAACAGTATACAGACCTAATTAGCGGTAATTTATCCTAACCGTGCCCGAGAGTTCTGGGATCTGTAACGCTCTTTAACTAATTCTTAAAGGTGCCTATAGATCTCGCCTCACGAACATTCAACGGCAGGGCATTCCAGACCTTAACAGTCAGGACTGTAAACGATTTGTTAAAGAATGACGTTTTGTGAGTTGGCACCCAAAAAAATTACTTTTTTCTTGAATTGTTATATAGCGCGCATTTCTAAACGTATAAAAAGAGTTAAGTAAACGTTTGTGACATGTTAAATGGTTAAACATAAGATTTAATATTAATATAACTTACAATTTAATTTGTAAAAAAAATCACATGTGTTACAGTGTAGTTTCAACCGTTTACGTTCATCTTGAAAAACGGTTGCTAAATGACCACTACGTTGCTTTTCTCGTCGTCATTAACTCGAGACTTGTAAAGCGAAGAAAACTTTAAGCTATTATCGTTGCAGAACTTACAAAGTTAGCTAAAATTACAGACAGATCTTTAAGGTTTTAATTTTACTATTGACTAGATTGAAGTTAAATAATGTGTCCGAACTGGAATTCGAAATTCAAATGAAGGCAATTTCATAGAAAATAACCTAAAAGCCTTTGGTTTTTATTGCACAACGTAACATATATCACAATGGAAAAATCAAGTCAAATTATTACTTTTTTCCAAAAGTTTCTGAAGCAGGAACTTAACTTCGCGTATCCAATAAAAATAAAACAGTATTAGATACTCTTATCTCTACGAATTACAGCCTAAGAAGTCGACGGTCCAAAGATACATTTTCTTGTTAAGGAAACAAATAAATGGCATGTCACAGGTAATGTCGTATTTGCCGACTGAAACATGTTTTTTTTTTTGTTCAGATCAAGGCCGACATTGTTCCAGAGTATGTTCGGCCAGTTTAACGGTTCGAGCATCTTCAATACGATCAAATTTGTAGTCGATCAGATATTATTGGATATTTCAGTACGCGGTGGAGCCAAGCGACGGCTTTTGCTGCTGCTCGAATGGGCCGACTCACAGGCCGGGCAGTACCACGGCCACGGTGAGGTATCCGGAGACCCACTCCCCTTTCCCTCCCCTCCCCTCACCCTCGCCCCTCTCCCTCCCTTCCGTCAACCGAATACCTTTTGACGTTCGGCAACGCACCTGCAGCACCTCTGGTGTTGCAGATGTACGTGGGCGACGGTAATCACTTTGCATCAGGTGGACCGCTTTGTCGTTTGCTGCCTTTCCCATCAAAAAAATATTTTAACTATCAAATTATACTTTACCAGTTCTAGTATTTTTTCTTCCGTAAATCTTATATTACCGTCAAGCAAGCGCGTTTTTCTATTTTATTTGACAAAAACTTGTTACAACAAACAATATTGAATGTTTTGCTAAAACTTTTAAGCGTGGTAGAGCCAAGCGGCGGCTTTAGCTGCTGCTCGAATGGGCCGGCTCGACCGGATTGATACCACGGCCTCGCAGAATACCGGCGTGAAGTAGAGGTATCATATGCTTCTGCGTTTCGTTCGGTGAGTGAGGTAACCGGAGGCCCACACCCTCTGCCTGTTCCCCTCCTCTTCCCTCCCATCTACCAAATATCCTTAAAGACCGGCAACACATCTGCAGCATCTATGGTGTTGCAGATGTATGTGGGCGACGGTAATCACTTACCATCAGGTGAACCGCTTGCTCGTTTGCCGTCTCTTCCATAAAAAAAAAAAAAAAAAAAAAAAAAAAAACTTAGTCCCTTGCATAGTCTCAATGTTTTGAAATTGCAAGTAAAATTGAAATTCTTTCTTTTGAGAGTCCTAGTAGAACACACTTCACTGGAAGGGACGTTATTAATAGTCCTTTCACCACAGCCTTTTGGGACAAAGTGACAAGTGGTGAGCTTGTCGCCGTCTTACCGTCCATGCTAACAATTCAAATTGTACATAGGTCTCTAAAAACTGATTATAACGAGCGCTCCACGTTTGAGATTGACAGATTAATGATTTATTTATTTATATATTTATTTGTTGATCATATGTGATACCTGTATAGATGTTAACATTTTGTTTATGTCCTATATGATATACCACTTATTGGCATACAAATTTTACAATATGATATAATTTCAAGACATAAGTATATAAGGTATATTACATTATATTATTACATTGTTGATCAGATGTCAAATCAAAATTTATAACAACTATCAAAGTAAAATAAAATAATAACAATTTAAATCCATCATATAAGTCCATATCTAATTTATTATTAGTTAAAAAAAAAACCAATTTAAATGTCCAAAAGCTTATCCTACATATTTAATCAATATTACATATCGATTATAATCCATCATATAAGTCCATATCTAATTTATTATTAGTTAAAAAAAAAACAATTTAAATGTCCAAAAGCTTATCCTACATATTTAATCAATATTACATATTAATTAATTTGTAAAGTTTCTGTCTGAACTAAAAAAGAACAATCGAACAAAAAAAAACAAAAGAAACGAACGATTATATAAAATCGTCTACAGCTGGCGCGTCTCGCCGCGTCGGTACCTAAAGTGTCACAGAAAAGGTTATACTAGAGTAGTTAAGTGAAGAGTTATGTGGTTAAAATGGTTAAGAAGACAACGACAGTTAAGTTATTATGTAAATAGTCTGATGATGATACAGATCGAGCAAGTTATAACAGTGTAAATATGTAATTAAACAGTGATTCGAGCGAGTTATTGAAGAAAAGCCGACAAGATCGAATAGGAGTCACTTGATTTTTTCCCTTGCTACTATTAGCACTTGAAGCTTCAAAACGTGAAGCTATTATTTACAGCAATAGCTATAATATATAATAAAATGCTGCTGCTGTAAATAGCTTCACACACTTTTATTATTGTTACTATGTTATAATTATTATAATATACTGTTATTATGGGTTATTTCTATATATTCTAATCTGGTTGGGTTAATATAGATACAAATATATATAAATATAGATACAAATAAATACCATAATATAAATTATATTTTATAAATTATATATATAATAAAATTAAATAGATAACTAAAACCCAACCAGGTGGAAGCCCCCGGCAGGGGAGACCAGACGGCCACTATATATTATTATTATTATCACTGTTATATTATTATATAAATATAGATACAAATAAATACCATAATATAAATAATATTTTATAAATTATATATATAATAAATTAAATAGATAACTAAAACCCAACCAGATGGAAGCCCCCGGCAGGGGAGACCAGACGGCCACTATATATTATTATTATTATCACTGTTATATTATAATAGTGAGTTAAGCTATTATTACAGCAGCAGCCGTGGTCAGGTGGGTACTGTAAAGCACTCGAAACGTCGGGAATATAAAAAACAAAATTCAACGCGATAATATCCGTAAATAATAGTTCTGCTTTAAATATGCAGTTTTCTCGTAAATACAAGAAAATTTTGACATGATTTTACATCAATCTCATAATCCTGTCAAATGGTAGAATTTATCATAATCTGAGTAAACGGTGTCGGTGAAAAGAAAATTAGTCGAACACGAGGTCAAAATAGGTACGATGCAACTCTTTTACTTGTGACGCCTTTAGAGATTTTCACATGTCGCACGGAAATGAGGAATTGACAAAATGGGGAAGAATAAGAAGTATCGGAATAATATTAACTCCGAAGCAAGGGATGGTGTCAATCTCAATAATAGTCGAGACGAACAGCATCATGCAACTTATATATTAACTATTTTTAATACAATCTAGCCAGAAATGAATCCAGTTAACAACCGCATAAACGCTCATTGTGTCGCTGTCGTCAAAAGAAATGACACGAAATAAAGCCGGACAATCTAAAGATAAATGCTTGGGGCCGCCTACCCATTTCTTAAGGTAATTTGTCACAAGAACAGCAAAATAAGCGTACAGTCTGTTGTGAACAATATACTTGTTTGATTGTCAATGGACGCCTTATTTAGTTTTAACGTTATAACAGAAAACTGTTATTTTTCCAAAACGAGTTTTTCGTGAAGTAAGTTATGATAACAACTTATACTTTTTTTTACAATTATAGCATACTTCTCGAATACGATAAGCACAAATTAATATTATGTAACGTGTTTTATGAAGATACACCTGCATTCATTTAAGTATGAGTTAATATTATTGAAATCAACAATAGCTCTTGTTTAAGTGTCGTATAGAAATTAAATAAGATTTTTTTTTTATTTGGGAAAGGAAGCGTCCCCCACGTAGATCCCCTAACCAGAGGAGCCGGGACGTTATCGCCCTTTTAGGATATTTGAAGGATGAGGAGGGGGTGAGGAAAGGGGGAGTGGGCCTCCAGTTACCTCACTCGCCGAAAGAAACGGAGAAGCATAAGGTGCCTCTACTTCACGCCGGTATTCTGCGAGGCGGCGGTACCAACCCGGTCGAGCCGGTCCATTCGAGTAACAGCAAAATCCGTCTCTTGGCTCTATCACGTTGAATGTCATTGGCATATCCATTACTGATTGTAGATCTATTCGAAGATGGAAAGATTTTACTCTTTACTTTTATTTTTTATTTTTTTGAACGAATCCTAGCAATGCTATTTATTAAGTAACATCCCGATATTCCTGTTAACCCTCCAATTATGCGTAGTCGGAGGGCGGGCTCGTATTTACGACGTCATGTTTCGTAGTCCGTACCCTATCCCATTTGGCTGTTGGCGCTAATCTTTCTTAAAATAAACATATCTTTATTTAAACAAGCTAAGCCCAATATTACGATGTTGAAATCTAGGGTGAATCTACTTTGAATGATTGAATATACTCTATTGTACACCGCGAAGCAAAAAAATGCAACATGAAATATCATCATCATAATTTCAGCCTATCAGAAGTCCACTGCTGAACATAGGCCTCCCCCAAAGATTCATCATGGGCTTTGCCTTAGTTGCCACGCCTGGCGAGCGGGTTGGCAACCGCAGTTTTTATTTTGTTCTAGTGCAGGAAGATGCTGCTGCACATCTCCTAATAACATGAAATAAAATGAAGTAAATTAGGGGGTACAATTCGGCCGCGTCTTATCGCTGCATAGCGATCTCTTCCAGGCAACCAAAGGCGTAGAGAAACTATGCTACAGATACGAGGTAGGTGGAGATATAAATATGTATATAACATACATAAAAATAAAAACACACATTCATATGAGAGTCGTGGTAGCGTGGTGTTCAGGGCGTTCACTTTAGTTTCATAAAGCGCGAGTGTCCTGGTTTCGAACCCCGGTGCCGGCACCACTAAAGTAGTTAACAGCAATTTTAAGTGATGTATTTACCACGTGATCGACGATGAAGGAAAACGTTCGTGAGGAAAGCTGAATGTCTGAGAAATAATAAAAATATTATTTCGAGGATATGTATAGCCCGTTAAGCAGCAGCAGTAGGCGAACTCTTGCCGGCTCCAAAACCCTCTCAGGTATTCGAGAAGGAGGCCTTTGTCCAGCTGCGGGTACTTACAGGCTGCTACTTTGCTTTTTTTGATATATACATTAAAATTTACAAATAAAAATGAGTACATAAACAAATAAAATAATTATAAATATCCTTAAACACAATCTCAAAAACAGTAAATACAATATGAACACGGTTACAGTAATAATTTGTCCGAACGTTGCAAGACATTGATAGATTTCTGACAGTGACACAACCCAGCTTTCTTTTGTTTGTATCCGCTATACAAAACGTACTGGTTTATGATACGAGAATTTGAATTCTGGGTCATCTGCTCGCGACTGTCTTCTGCCGAAGCTCTCAAAGCCTCCGAGCCAACAGCGTATCTGAAGCTGTTCGGATTAATGTCGGTTCAGCACTTTCCTGATCCCGACATAACCGGTCACTGTCAACGGTACGGGTGGTTGAGCATTGCCACAAACTGAGATAAAAAAAAAATTGTTACTAACAAGCATGTCGTTTGTAATTCGATATAGCCTTGCGGATTTGTTTTGTAATATTTAATTTTAACTTTACAGAATTCCGCGTATGTCTCTACTATGACGTGATTACCTGAAGGTCCAATTAAAGTTTCGGTTATATCGGTTCTCTCGTAAAAACTTATAATATGCTGAAAGTATCATGTGTCCTGATCAAGCGCGAGGGTACGTGAGTTCATATTTTGAGCTTTATCTTAAACATACAACTTATCCCGTCACTAAAATATGGTATATTTGTATGTATTTTATTTATGTATCTATCTGGGTAAGTATATATTTTGATATTTACATCCCTTTACTTGTTTTATTCTCTTAGCTGTATCGCCTCTATTACGTATATATCTCTGCTCAGCCTAATGGTGGACTGGCAGAGAATGCCTCTAGGCATTAAGTCCGCCATATGTACCAATATCTGTGCATAAAGATTAAATAAATAAAATGATTTTTATGTATAAGCATTTTGCATTCTATTATTCTTTCACATCGAGACACTAGTATGGTCTGCATATACCGCGGACGTAAAACTTATTAACGTACTCTCGAAGATGAGAGAAAGATATGGAGCTTCCTTTTATATATCGACGAGGATAAGGCGATTGATCGATTTCAACTGATTGAATAATATCAGACGAATATGGAGTCTTCCTCCAGTTAAAGTATCTTTTTTTTTGGGAAGCGAACGAGCGGCTCTACTGATTGTAAGTTACCAACGACGCCCATGCACATCTGCAACGCTAGGGGTGTGGAAGATGCGTTACCGGCTTATACGGATATTCGGGAGATATAGGAGGTAGTATGAGGAGGGGGCTGGAAAGGGGGCGTGGGCCTCCGGGTATCTCACCCACCGAACGCAACGCAGCAGCACAAGATGCGTCTACTTCACGCCGGTATTCTCCGAGGCCGTGGTATCAATCCGATCGAGCCGGCTCATTCGAGTAGCAGCTAAAGCCGCCGCTTGGCTCTACTACGCTTAAAAGTACACTTTATATGTACAAACAGATCCGCTTTAAGGTTTCATATGTCTAATTCAAATATAAACAACCAACGAGACATGCTGTTCTTGATTAGAACGGAACACATTTGGCGATGCACACCGAAGTTTGACTATCGCTGTTGTGTTTAATCAAAGCGAACTTTGCAAACATTAGTTTACACGTGTCACACACAAGCAAAGTTTATTTAGATTTATGAGACAGTGTTTCTAAACTGAAAGTGTTACAATTTCATCAGCTTTAGAATAGATAATGAAAGAAGAAACAACCATACAAAAGTTATTCACGACAGTAGTTCCTGTTGGAATGGAGAAGTGACCTAACTTCCAATATTCTGTGAACATAAATAATTATATTCAATAATATGTCCAATATCGGTGTGAGAATCTGCAACTCCCTTTCTTTCCCGTGGGTTTCATAGTAGGCGACTACAGGAAAACCTTTAAAAAAGCACAAATTCTACCGACAGATGACGAGAAATTCATCTCGAAAAATACCAGACCGAAATTATGAAAACCTGCGACTGGCAGCAGCATCCAAAATGCGAGGTGTCTGGTACTGCGAGAACCAATCCGCTTGCCGTGTGTAGCGATAATGGAAAATCATCCTCCTTACGGGAAAGGTCTACTGCAGCGTGTTCAGCGGATTATTAACAGGCTGTTAAGGCAATGTTAAGCTAATGGGTAAGCTAATACAGCTGCAGGGATACGTACTTAGCACAAAACTTAGTATCGCTCAAATAACTTTGATTTAAGTGCGGCTGTCGGAAGTAAAGAATAGCGTCAATCCATTGTGGTGCATTGGTGTCATAAAAGGCAATTAATGGTCAATAAATCAAACGTCTGTTCTTACTACCGTGTGGTGGGGGCATAAGAAGATCTGTCGTTCCGTCTCGTAACGCCGGGTGTGGGAAAAGTGGATAGAAGGAAATAGAGATATTGAGAGATGGTGGTGGTGGTAGAATGGATATATAAATGTACGTATAGTATAGGTATATGTATGTAAGACGAATTTTTTTGTTATTTAAGTAAAGTAAAGCAAAAGTAGCAGCCTATAAGTGCCCACAGCTGGGCAAAGGCCACCTTCTCAAATACGAGTATCAGAGAGGGTTTAAGAACCGTTGGCGGGCTTCACATATCCTCGAAATAATATTTTTTATTATTTATCAGACATGCCGGTTTCCTCACGATGTTTTCCTTCACCGCTGAGCACGTGGTAAATAAAGCACTTAAAATTGGTTTTACAATTTTAGAGCTGCCGGCACCGGGGATCGAACCCAGGTCACTCGCGCTCTATGAAGCTAAAGTGAGCGTCCTGACCACAAAGCTACCAGTTATTTATCTTATATTTTGAACATATAACATTTAGGATTAATGTATGTCTGTGTTTTATTCTTTCAATATAGTTATTTTTTTTCGCAATCTTCGTCGGTTCACTTACTACTATTTATCACCAAACCCTGGGTTGAAAGACAGAGAATGCCTATCAGCATTAAGTCCGGCATTCTTCGTCTTTTGTGCAATAAATGCTAGTAAATAAAAAAAATAAAAGTAAATAAATAAATAAATGCACAGACACACACACTCACATACACACTTAGGTTTATGTCTGTATAGGTATATAATGTTATTTGAATAGAAGAAGTTTAGATTATTATAGTAGTAACATATAGCAGTAACATAGATGGCACTTTCTTATGGAAGAGATGTGTCACCCAGCATAAGTATTTTTATACTAAAAAGTAGTCGCCGATTTGATTTTTTTCGTTAATGAAATGAACAGGAAAAACACCGAAATTTTTTTTGTGTAAGCGTTTTCATAAAATTCGAGTAAACCACCAAATAGTTAATCACATAGCTGGTATAATATTCCGAAGAAAAACATGCGACGAGGTTCGTTATTATTGTAGGCGTTGTATTATTTGTTTGTACTTCGCTCGCTCTTATAAGTTTTGCGACTAATAGGAATTAGAGAGGCGTACGAAAGATTTATCCCCAGATTGTCGCGCTTCATTCGGCGTAATTTTTTGTGTTAACAGAAGTGCGCGGGTGATAAATGAGCTCCAAATAAATATGTGGTCGGCAAATTGGAGGCCGGATCGAATTAGGAATTTTATACATGTTATATACGTGGTTAACGTAACCGACTGAAAGAGTCATGGCTCCTGAGTTGAGGATACAGCCCGGTGCTAATGAATACCGTGGCTCTTGTAATTTCTAATCTGTTTGAAATATTGCAATGAAACAAAGGCGTTATACGTGGTTGAGCCAAGTGGCTTTAGTGGGCCGGCTCGAACGAGATACAACCACGCCCTCGCAGAATACCGGCGTGAAGAAGAGTCATCACTTGCTTCTGCGTTTTGTTCGCGAGGTAATCGGAGGCGCTCTCTCCAATTTCAGCCTTGAAATTGTCACGTGCTCGGCGATAAAGAAAAACATCGCGAGGAAACCTGCATTTTTTTTTATGGAACAGACGGCAAACGAGCAAGCGGTTCACCTGATGGTAAGTGATTACCGTCACCCACATACATCTACAACACCATAGATGCTGAAGATGCGTTTCCGGTCTTTAAGGATATTTGGGAGATGGGAGGGAAGAGGAGGGGAATAGGAAGGTGATGTGGGCCTCCGGTTACCTCACTCACCGAACGAAACGCAGAAGCACAAGATGCCTCTACTTCACGCCGGTATTCTGCGAGGCCGTGGTATCAATCCGGTCGAGCCGGCCCATTCGAGCAGCAGCTAAAGCCGCCGCTTGGCTCTACTACGCTTATGCATGTCGGAGAAATATTAAGAAATATATCGAAGATGTGCCAACCCGTACTGGAGCGTGGCGGGCCAATCTCGGCTCTTAAACTCTATCAGATATTCGCGAGCTTGCATCGCGAGCTTGCATCGCGAGCTTGCATCGCGAGCTTGCATCGCGAGCTTGCATCGCGAGCTTGCATCGCGAGCTTGCATCGCGAGCTTGCATCGCGAGCTTGCATCGCGAGCTTGCATCGCGAGCTTGCATCGCGAGCTTGCATCGCGAGCTTGCATCGCGAGCTTGCATCGCGAGCTTGCATCGCGAGCTTGCATCGCGAGCTTGCATCGCGAGCTTGCATCGCGAGCTTGCATCGCGAGCTTGCATCGCGAGCTTGCATCGCGAGCTTGCATCGCGAGCTTGCATCGCGAGCTTGCATCGCGAGCTTGCATCGCGAGCTTGCATCGCGAGCTTGCATCGCGAGCTTGCATCGCGAGCTTGCATCGCGAGCTTGCATCGCGAGCTTGCATCGCGAGCTTGCATCGCGAGCTTGCATCGCGAGCTTGCATCGCGAGCTTGCATCGCGAGCTTGCATCGCGAGCTTGCATCGCGAGCTTGCATCGCGAGCTTGCATCGCGAGCTTGCATCGCGAGCTTGCATCGCGAGCTTGCATCGCGAGCTTGCATCGCGAGCTTGCATCGCGAGCTTGCATCGCGAGCTTGCATCGCGAGCTTGCATCGCGAGCTTGCATCGCGAGCTTGCATCGCGAGCTTGCATCGCGAGCTTGCATCGCGAGCTTGCATCGCGAGCTTGCATCGCGAGCTTGCATCGCGAGCTTGCATCGCGAGCTTGCATCGCGAGCTTGCATCGCGAGCTTGCATCGCGAGCTTGCATCGCGAGCTTGCATCGCGAGCTTGCATCGCGAGCTTGCATCGCGAGCTTGCATCGCGAGCTTGCATCGCGAGCTTGCATCGCGAGCTTGCATCGCGAGCTTGCATCGCGAGCTTGCATCGCGAGCTTGCATCGCGAGCTTGCATCGCGAGCTTGCATCGCGAGCTTGCATCGCGAGCTTGCATCGCGAGCTTGCATCGCGAGCTTGCATCGCGAGCTTGCATCGCGAGCTTGCATCGCGAGCTTGCATCGCGAGCTTGCATCGCGAGCTTGCATCGCGAGCTTGCATCGCGAGCTTGCATCGCGAGCTTGCATCGCGAGCTTGCATCGCGAGCTTGCATCGCGAGCTTGCATCGCGAGCTTGCATCGCGAGCTTGCATCGCGAGCTTGCATCGCGAGCTTGCATCGCGAGCTTGCATCGCGAGCTTGCATCGCGAGCTTGCATCGCGAGCTTGCATCGCGAGCTTGCATCGCGAGCTTGCATCGCGAGCTTGCATCGCGAGCTTGCATCGCGAGCTTGCATCGCGAGCTTGCATCGCGAGCTTGCATCGCGAGCTTGCATCGCGAGCTTGCATCGCGAGCTTGCATCGCGAGCTTGCATCGCGAGCTTGCATCGCGAGCTTGCATCGCGAGCTTGCATCGCGAGCTTGCATCGCGAGCTTGCATCGCGAGCTTGCATCGCGAGCTTGCATCGCGAGCTTGCATCGCGAGCTTGCATCGCGAGCTTGCATCGCGAGCTTGCATCGCGAGCTTGCATCGCGAGCTTGCATCGCGAGCTTGCATCGCGAGCTTGCATCGCGAGCTTGCATCGCGAGCTTGCATCGCGAGCTTGCATCGCGAGCTTGCATCGCGAGCTTGCATCGCGAGCTTGCATCGCGAGCTTGCATCGCGAGCTTGCATCGCGAGCTTGCATCGCGAGCTTGCATCGCGAGCTTGCATCGCGAGCTTGCATCGCGAGCTTGCATCGCGAGCTTGCATCGCGAGCTTGCATCGCGAGCTTGCATCGCGAGCTTGCATCGCGAGCTTGCATCGCGAGCTTGCATCGCGAGCTTGCATCGCGAGCTTGCATCGCGAGCTTGCATCGCGAGCTTGCATCGCGAGCTTGCATCGCGAGCTTGCATCGCGAGCTTGCATCGCGAGCTTGCATCGCGAGCTTGCATCGCGAGCTTGCATCGCGAGCTTGCATCGCGAGCTTGCATCGCGAGCTTGCATCGCGTAGGGTACACTGGGGTCAATTGAAACGTGGTTGTTTGAATAAGTTACCAACAGAGGAAAGTGAGGCAGTGTAAGAAGAATCGATCATATTTCGTATCTCAAATTATAGAATTACGAATAAAATGGGCTTTAAAATTATAATAGATTATATAAGACCAGTGGTCTAGCGAGCTTTGTGTTTATAGTACGCCTGTGACTTGGGTTCTATTCCCGGTGCCGGTATCACTGAAATTGTTCATATTAATTTTAATTCACTACGTGCTCGGTGTTATCAATGAGTTTTACGAATATTTTTTTGTTTTTATTCATACATATTTATTTATTCGTGTTTAAGAATGTAAAAATATTGTAATTTAATTATATATAATATATATATGAATGTATCTATAGTTTGTAATGTGTTCTATATAGTATATGTCTAAGTGCCTGTCATATATAAGTATTGTATCATAGTATACTATTTGAGTAGATATATATATATATATATAAACATAATATTTAGTATAAACCCTTGCTCTGCTCAACCTAAAGGTAAACTGATAGAGAATACATATTGGCATTAAGGCCACCTTTTTGCTCAATAAAGTTCAATTAGAGTTTAATTAAACAAATTAATAAATATTAAATATCGCTTTAAGCATCAACGACATGGCGTTATAAAATAGCCCCAACGGAAGACCTGTGCAGATTGATTACAGCCTTTATTATATACCGAATTTGAACATAATCAAGTTGTGAGCTTAGATTTTGGAGTAACGCTATCAGTGGTACTCAGAACATACTGAAGAACAAATTCGAGTATTCATTTCAGTAGTTAATTCGACAGTTTTTATTAACACCGCTGGCGCAATGGCTTAGTGATTGGCTGTACCGCTGCGGGTTGCGATTCCCAAGTTCTGTTCGGTCATATGACACAGGTAAACATCCACCAGAGGTCCCAGTTTTGTTTTCTTTTACTAAAAAATGTACGATCTCCAATCAAGATGAAATTTACAGATACGACAGAGCTTTCAAACGCACCAAAAATGTAGAGCTTTTTTTTATGGGAAAGGCGGAAAACGAGCGTGCGGTTCACCTGATGGTAAGTGATTACCGTCACTCACTTACATCCCTAATACCAGAGGTGCTGCAGGTGCGTTGCCGGCCTTTAAGGGTATTTGGGAGATGGGAGGGAGGATGTGGAGGGAGAGGGAAGGGGGTGTGGGCCTCCGGTTACCTCACTCACCGAACGAAACGCAGAAGCACAAGATGCCTCTGCTTGCACGCCGATATCTGCGACCTGTAACTATTATAGGATATTTAGTGTATTAACAGTGTATACAAGTTTAAATTAAGTAATACCAATAGTAATGTAGTAACAAAGCACAAGAGCGAGTTTAAACAAAAGCTCTTTTTAAACTGAAAAAAAAAAACAACTTCTGTTTATTTTGTAGAGTCGCCAGCTCTCTGCGTTACTAGAGGCACAACGGAAGCACTTCGGTACAACCATTAAAGCGAGTCTTATTGCATCGTGTTCTGTAATTTTCAATGAGCTTTCAATAGCTGTCTACGAAAAGCTCGGTTTTACCTTTGCCTTTTGAAAAACGCGTTCGTACACTTCGTGAATATTTATTGAACGTGATATTTCATTAATGTGCTTTATTTATTGAATAATCGTTTATTTTATGGGAGCCGCAGTAGCTTAGTGGTTAGTGCGTTTGCTTTATTTTCATATTACGAAAACGACGTGGGTTCTACTCACGGTGCCAGAACCAATAAAATTGTTGAAACAGTTTAAATGTTGAATTTGATGGTGCCCGAATATATATTTCATATCCGGAGGATCGCTAACCTTCGCCCGCACTATCAAATCAAATCAAATTATTTAATCAACATAAGAAACATACATTTCATTTGCCGAATGTGGTTTTGTTTTAAATCTACCATTGTTTCGTAATGAGATTCCTCCGACGAAGAAGAAACCGGGTAAAGGAACTCCTGAACTCAGGCTAAAGAAACTGAAGAGCCGTAGAGGTCAATTAAGTATCATAGAGCGCAAGTGACCTGGGTTCGATCCCCGGTGCCGGCACTACTAAAATTGTTAATAGCAATTTTAAGTGTTGTATTTACCACGTGCTCGGCGGTGAAGGAAAACATCGCGAGGAAACCTGCATATCTGAGAAATAATAAAAAAAAAATATTATTTCGAGGATATGTGAAGCCCGCCAAACCGCAACGAAGCAGAGTGCGGGCCATTCCCGGCTCCTACACTCCTCTCAGATATTTGAGAAAGAAGCCTCTGCCCAGCAGTGGGAACTTACAGGCTGCTACTTTACTTTACTACTTTAAAGAAACTCCGTACGTAACCTTTTTTTGTAACACTGGAGCAGCATTGTGGATCATGAAGCAAAACTTCTATACCGTTCAACCATTGTCATTGCGCCACCTAGCGAAAAAGGCGGTACAACGTCTACCGAGCAAGCTACACTGCGAAGCTGAAGAGTTTGTCAGTCAGAACACGCCATCAGGCGCGATCTCAGGAACTGTCAGTTCGATTTCGAAAATTTCTTTTTGTGTTAAATGTCCCATCTATTTCAGAATGATATAGAATATTGGTAATGGGTTTTTACGCCCCATGGGAGAGAAGCAGTAATCATGGACATTGGTCATATAGACATTTATACCGACACTTACAAAACATAGTACACAATCTGGTGATAGATAATAAATAAAAAAGAAAAGACAAATACTACAAATATATATCATTATCTTCATAATTTTAGCCTATCACAAGTCCACTGCTGAACGTAGGCCTCCCCCAAAGATTGCCACGAAGCTCGGTCCTGAGCCACCTGCATCCATCGACTTACCACAACACAGCGCAGGTCGTCACTCCATCTCGTGGGGGTCTCTACGCGGCTGCCACTCGAGAACCTTTTTCCCCCAACGGTTGTCAGTTGTCCGAGCTATGTGGCCGGCCCATTGCCACTTCAGCTTGCTGATCTTTACTGCTATGTCGGTAACCTGATTTAATAAATATATAAAAATTATGTTAATTATTATATTTATATATATATATATAAATTAATCATGTACACATCATTTGTATGAAACAGGCTCGTATAATCTAAATTTAACGCGTTTTATGGAGCACAGCTAGTAAAAATACAATGTATTCATACAACATGACAGCGTAGGAGTGATTTATTAGATTCGAAAGCGGCAACTTGAAACACCAAGCGATTTATCAAATGTTGTTGAGTACATCCTCGGATGATATCAAATTGAACGGAAAGGTGAGCTAATAATAATAATATCATAAATTAATATCATAAAGCTATGATACCGTAGAGTCTTTACATTTTTTTATTTTTATTTTATTAGGCAATCCAACAGCGATTTACAAAATAATTAATATATCACTTCTAACATTAAATAAGGCCAAATACGGATTACACAAATATATCAAAATTTTACAGAAACATTGTGCTCAACTTGCAATCTCTGGTTTCTGTGTTTGGGTATGTAGGTATGTGTGCGTGTATGGATGGGTGTGTGTATGTGTGTATGGGTGGGTGGTATGTATTTTCTACTATTAGTTATTTGTCATAATATGTATATGAAATATGAATAAATAAATATTAATTGGATCGATGCATCTTTTGTTTTGGTTTATTTTTTTGGTTTTTATGGGACGGGGGCAAACGAGCGAGCGGCTCACCTGATGGTGATTGAATACCGACGCCCACGTACATCACCAACATCCGTTGAGCTGAAGGTACGTAGTCGGACTTTAGGAGTAATTGGAGATGGGGGAAAGGGATCTGGTTACCTAAGTCACCGAACGAAACGCAGAAGCACAAGATCCCTCTCTTCCTCGCTCGCGGCACTACCCCGGTCAAACCGGCCACAGTCTTACAGAGCAGGCCACCGCTAAAATCGCTGACCTCTTTGACCCTTGCGTGAGTGTGGGTGTGGGGGGGAAGGGGGCTTAGGACAATGGGTTAAATATAGTTAGAAAAGTTTTTGTTATAAATTTCGGTTTCGTTGTGCAATACCGGTAGCAGTATTAAACTGCTACTAACAACTTATACCGCAATAAGTCACAACTCCTGTAAGGTAAGGTATGGTTAAAGATGGTAGAGCCGAGCAACGGCTTTTGCTGCTGCTCGAATGGGCCGGCTCGACCGGGTTGGTACCACTACCTCGCAGAATACCGGCATGAAGTAGAGGCATCTTATGCTTCTGAGTCAACTGCGGTGAGCGAGTTTTCCGGAGGCCTACTTCCCCTCCCCATTCCTCTCCTCATCCTCTCTTCCGTCTCCCAAATATCCTTAAAGGCTGGCAACGCACCTATAGTGTTGCAGATGTACGTGGGCGACGGTAATCACTTGCCATCAGATGAACCGCTTGCTCGTTTGCCGCGTTTCCCATAAAATTAAAAATAAATAAATAAGGCAAATCTTCCTTATGACAATGGCCTATGTCCTGCAGTGCACTATCCACTGGCTGGTGAGGTAATAATCCGAAAGTATTAAAAAAATTAAACCTTAAAACTAAATAAAGTCTATTAATCCTTTATGTATTATTACAAGTGAAAGTTCCGCTAAAGTGGTGTTGTTTAGACAAACTACACTGAGTTTCAAGTATACTTAACGTAAACTTGTGGGTTAAGAGCTCTTGCGAATCCCCACGATGTCGTAAGATGTGTTTCGTTAATATTTCACCATTTTAAATATCATGAGTAAAAACAGTTTGATTAAGCAATTCTGAAAGTAAAACATACGGATTGAAAATAAAAATCATACGGCCATTTTACAAAGCGAAGCTGTAAATTCTTGATCAACCTATGACGCACAGTATTTATATCATTGCACAGAAACTATGTAAACATTTCTAGTCATCATATAGATGTAATTGTACTTCTATACACGACTATTCTTTACACGATTTTTGCATGAGAATTTGACACAAATTTCCTTTCCGAGGGTGTCGTAAGAAGCAGATTAGAAATAAAAAAAGGAAGACATTTATTTGGCAATCACACAAACAAAACACAAAAAAAACAAACAAATTAATTAGTTGTGCAATGTCAAAAAGATTCTCGTCTCAGTGTTATCACAGCACTGTTTTTCAGTCGGGTCCTTCATTGACTTCACGAACAATCGGACAAGAAGGATATTGCATAAGCAACGATACAACATAAAACAAAAGATATATAAATTATTATTATTAGTGTTATGTTTGATATTGTACAAACTTTTTGTTTTGTGTGATTAGGGTGTGCGAAACGCGAACACATGGACCGACTGACCGTCAAAATCACAATGACTGCCGACAGATGACGGGATTGCCATCTCGAAAATTACCTGACCAAAACAAGCGGGTGGCAACAGCGTCTAAGTTGATTATAGAAAGAACAGATCTTTGTCCAGCAGTGGATTATAGTAAATATTTAGGCAAGGCTGTTGAGGTAAGGTAAGGTTTACATTAAATAAAGGTATCTCTTATGACTCTTATGACATAGCAAGAGGGGATTTAGCCTTTAGATTATTAGGGTATTGGCCGGACTGTAAATCAGTGTCGGGGTTTATCTTCGAATCTCGACTATTATTGATTCCTGTACATTTCGCGGTCTTATACTGCAGCAGAGACTTAGTTTTACTCTTGCTTAATATTTTTACTCGTTCAAGATATTATAGGTTTAATTTTTTTTGTTCTTTCTTTCATACAGGTAGGGATTTTTAACCATCACTCGATATCTTGATAGAACTGAAGCGAGGTTATATTTTTTTAGATAATGACCTTAAACGTGTATCCCCTCGAAAGGGCCGGCTCGACCGGGTCGGTACCACGGCCACGCAAAATACCGGCGTTATGTAGAGGCATCTGGTGGTTTTGCGTTTCATTCGATGTGTGAGGTCACCGGAGGCCCACCACCCACACTCCCTCCCCCTTCACATCCTCCCCTTCCTTCACATCCTTAAAAGGAATCAGAGCATAGCACAGCAGCAGTCAGCGTCGGACCTACAATGCATCTTCATTCACTCACGAGCCTCCTGCTCGCATGTCTTACCGACGAAGCTGTAAAGGCCTCCGGGCCAGCAACGGGGCTCTCTGAAACTGAAGCTCTGGCCGGGATACTACGGCCTTGGGTTGGGCGTAGAGTCGCATTTCTTTATGCTGTCGAGGATAACATATATTGATAGAAATAAAATGTCAATATCATCGACGATAAGATTTTGTTCTTTATTCTTTACAATAGATTTATCAATTACACATATAAAATGTTTACGATTATCACACCAGATGTTCATTAATTTCTCTTTACATTTATATAAGTAATGAAGAATAACGTGATAAATAATAGAGCGTAATTCTAGCACATAAAGAAAATTCCGTTATGTAATCTATAATTAATTTACATTTATTCATAGAAATACGATCCTGAAACACAAATTATATACTGTTTTAATAATTATGGGTTAATTAATGAATGCATTAACGACGAGAATGTGATCAAAGGATTTCTAATTAATATCTTAATCATATAAATAACTATAACATAAATTACGTGATAACACAAGAAAAATAACGAGAGCGTTTGTTCAAACATTCTTAATTTATATAATTATTCAGCATTCGTTTCAGGATTTTTAAATGTTGGCACATCGACACAAAGTCTTATATTGAAACGAACTTTAAGGTGTTTCCCACTTCGCGAGCTTTTGTTAGCGGGCATTCGGAAGCTAACGTTTACGTGGTTTTTAAATTTTGCTTTCGTAAGCGAGTAAATAAACGCGTGCCAGGCAGACGCGGGATGTTTGTTGGAACGAAACTCACAAAGAAGTGTGATCGCGTGCGAGCTTTGTAAAGCTCGGTTGAAAGCCCAATGCTTCTAACCGAATGTTAATTAGCCCGTATAGCTTTAGAACATTTACTTTTCGAGCGATCATCTGTATCTCTTCGCAAGGTAATGGTGCTACGGTAGCCCAGCAGTAAATGCCGGGGTACAAACGTTTTCTAGCAATCCCAGAAAAAATGCAACAACAACACACCTAATTTCTCCGATATATTCACGACAAATGATTTGCGAATCCTCGAACATTTGCTCGCAAGCGAATGCTTGGCTCGCAATGTTATTTTAACAATCACGTGATTGCTCGCTTTTCATTGATCAATAACAAATGTTCACGATGGGTACACACCTTTATATAAGACAATCGTTGCTTTGACTTAATGTATTGTAATGGAAAATACATTCTTGGAAACGTAATATGTAAGAGAGATTATATATTTACAAGTATTCAATTAACTATTATATTTACATATAATTTTTAAGAATGTTATGGATGTATGGGGGTGGGTGGGGAGGGAGGCGGGTGAAAAGACTTACTCATTTACACAAATAATGTCTAATATAGAGTGAAAAAAAGAAAAATATAAAAATATTTCTGCGAACCTTTTGTGTCTCAATGCGCGATCTAATCTCAAATAGCGGCAAACACACAATTTTAATTATTTCAATAATATCACTTTCCCTGTCCTTCGTAGATTTTATTAATAATAATATTTCCACATCTAAAGTTATATCCTCAAAAGTTCCGATTTTATTTCACTAACAAAGGCACTTGTCTCGCAAGCAGGAGCAATAATGTCCAGATAAGCATTTCCCTTTGAAATCTTATCGAAGTGCTCTCTGCTACGGCATCTGTAAAACAAGGTTATTAATGCATACCTTAACGTTTACTAATTCAAGTGAGATTTATCGTTTGAACTTTTTAAATAAAATACGACCTTCACGAATACGGCCGTGGGAAGTTCAAAAGGCTATTCGACAATTTAATATTATGTAACATTTCTTTACGAGTAAATCACGCTCGGAACGCCTCGGTTGAGACCCAAACACGTGCTCAAATACGAGAGCGCTGGTACCATTTCCCGTGTGTGTGAATATGTGAAATCACGCTCGGAACGCCTCGGTTGAGACCCAAACACGTGCTCAAATACGAGAGCGCTGGTACCATTTCCCGTGTGTGTGAATATGTGAAATCACGCTCGGAATGCCTCGGTTGTGACCCAAACACGTGCTCAAATACGAGAGCGCTGGTACCATTTCCCGTGTGTGTGAATAAGTGAAATTTTTGTGTCCCGATATGACTCTTTAAAAGTTAATGTCGATATCTTTTTTATTCAATTAAGGCTTGTTTAAAGCTTCTTACGAATATCGAAATCTACATCGATTCGCAAAACAAGATCTTTTTTTTTTTATTCCATGTTACAGATATTTACAATATATAATAAATGCAATGTTGTATGGAATTACAAAGTTATGACTCTGTGAAGGGTGTTAGAAAACTGTGAAAAATCGAAGCTATGCGTTTTAATTGTCTGCGTACAGACAATTAAAACTCGTTCAAGTCGGTACACGGCGTTTAGCGAAAGAGTAAACCAATAATTAGTACAAATTTCATATTTATGACGTAATTATCAGCTGACATTCAATTATATGTAGACCGTTTGTCGGTCATATTCGCACCATACAGTAATGCTGTGCTTCACGCGTGGCGAAATCATATTCGTGCTTCTGAGTTTCACCCCCGAGCGCCTCCCGCCCTATTCCTACCGACTCTCCCCACCCCAAAGTATCCTTAAAGGCCGACAAAGCTCTTTCATATGTAAGCGAGCGTCGGTGATCACCTTACCATCGAGCGTGCAGCTTGCTCCGTCGTCTCCTTTGAAAACCAAAAAAAAAAAACAAAAGATATATCACGTAAGCGCGTCGTACGTACTATTTTTACTGAACATGTACGACGATATGTGCGGGCGACTGGCCACGTAGAGCCGAACGGACATGGCGCGGACGTGCGGGGGTCGGGTGGGCAGCGTGGCTCGGCAACGCAGCGACAGGTAGCCGCGGTGGGTCACGTAGTCATCGGGGTACACGTGGAGCGTGCGCCAGGACGCGCGCAGCCCGTCGCCGTCCGCGCCAGACGCGTGCGTCACGCCGGTCACGAGAGGGTCCTATAAAAAAAAATGAGAGGAAAAAGGAACCATAGCTCGATTAGGTCCTGGTCGCGAGTCAAGAAACCCCTTTTCCAAAATGAACTGATACCTCAGACCCCCAAAGCCAAATTACTTTTACACTTTGGGAATCCCTGGTATAGACTAGAGACGGTACTCTATAGAGACAGTATAATTACGGGCTGCGAGGCGTTCCATCTTAGTTCTCAGAGGTGATATTGCATCTGTAACCTTCTTTGCTTGATTTTCCTTACAATCCAATAAACCAAAAACATCGTGGCGTTTTAATCAGTGAAAGCCCAACATAACCTGTACTTGTACGCGAGGGGGAAAGCGTTAGGCAGTTCCCCATTAAAAAAAATCCCTTTTATCAGTGGTCCTGTAATAGCTTGATTTATTTGAACTGAAACAATTATACTATGTGTTTTGTGGCAAAGATATTCCGCAAGATAAACGCTTGCTAATAGCAGTCTAATTAGCGAGCTGTCAGTTGTTGGATTCTCAGAGAAATGGTGGTAAATTTCTTGTGAAATATTCGCGAACATTTTCACGGTCTGTTCACTGATTTGACTTACGGAGTACCTTCGGATTAAAGATAATTTTAACATAATGATATTTACATAAAATATCTCTAACGAGAGCCCTCGAAATTATTAGTAAAAAAATACATTACATATTCAATTTAAGTCCAGCGAAGTTAAATATAGAATTCGTACTCAAGATCCCGTTTTAGTAATATAATATAAAAAAGTTTTTCTATTCAATAGAAATTACAATCGAAAAGATTATAATATTTCAATAAATTCGACGCAAAAACTCGGCATGAACACTGGGACTTGATTCGAATTCATCCCAAAAATAAATAAGTCGCTGCAATATAATAGGCGTCTTTCTGAATATATATCCATATTCTTTAGCGTTAGCACAAAAGGCTCTTCTTTTTCTTTAAAGAACTTGGTAAATAGAATCAGGCGTTACTTTGCATAAAGATGTTGGAATACTTTGCACTATTCAAGAAAAAACAATAAAATTGCATTTATTATCTAGTCCAAAGAGAAGAAGAGCATCACCACTCTCCTCCCCACAAATGCGTGGACCACATCGTCCTACACCATTCACCTTCACCACCACAATCACCCACTGAAGCACTACACCCGACACCAAGTAATGTACAACGCCAAAATTTAACACGCGACACGTGTTTCGCCTTGTAACAAGGCTTTATCAAGCGATTAGACTCTGCAACGTACAACCGTCGCTCTTGTACTAGCTGTAGAAGGATACCATTTTTTTTTTTCAAATGTTGGCATAACTTCAAATTCACCTTGCCACGGTGCAACCTGCTTGCTAAAATCCAGAGAAACACGAGATGCAATATTTCGACGGTTTATTTAGTACCAGCGGAACTAACTAAACTGTTGATTAAAGACGATTTTATTTAATTTCAAATAAAAATTACTTAAATGTTTATAAAAAAATACGTCCTAGTCCGATGCTCTCCCCGTAAACAAACCCAAGCTATCACATGAAAATAGACGCCCGAGCAACACCTTCGAAGTGACACACGAAAGGGTTTGAAAAGGGACTCAATAGACGTGAACGCTTTTGTGCAAAACATTTAATTTCCTTTTTAGGGTATGTCAGGCGGTCCATTAACGGGAGTCCGTATTCGCGTGTCACTCTTGTCACTGTAGTGTTAACACGGACAGAATAATTCAATTACGTATGTTAGAAAACTAATTGACAGATTTAATCGTTACCATGTTCTTTAATACTATATTATTAAATATTATTAAGGAATTTTTTGGCTCGACCGGATTGGTACCACGGCCTCGCAGAATACCGGCGTGAAGTAGAGGTCATCTTGTGCTTCTGCGTTTCGTTCGGTGAGTGAGGTAACCGGAGGCCCACACCCCCTCCCTATTCCCCTCCTCTTCCCTCCCATCTCCCAAATATCCTCAAAGACCGCCAACACAACGGCAGCATCTATGGTGTTGCAGATGTATGTGGGCGAGGTTAATCACTTACCATTAGGTGAACCGCTTGCTCGTTTTCAGTCTCTTCCATAAAAAAAAACAAAAAAAATGTTGGGTAGCGTTCGTGAAATACATCAAACTTATTCCTCAAGGAACCCACTAGAGTGTACTTCAGAAGCTAAGGGTGAAAGTATACAACCCGTGCCTGTTCCAAGTGAATAGTTTCTAGTTAAATCCAGAATCGCCCAGAGAGACGTAAAATGAACCAGGAAGCTGTGTGAAAGAGGGTGAGAACCAGTGACGATGATATCCACAGCTGAACTAGATCCATGAGAGACAATCCGCGGATCTACAGCCGAACTAGATCCATGAGAGACAATCCGCGGATCTACAGCCGAACTAGATCCATGAGAGACAATCCGCGGATCTACAGCCGAACTAGATCCACGGAGAGACAATCCGCAGTATCGTGTGATTCAAGACCATGGTCTTTGTGGTATTTAAGAGAAATCATTAGCGATAGAGGCTGTAACTTTTATTTGCCGACGCTGTCAAGGCCAAACGTATATCTAATTCCATGGAGTTTTTTGTCGCTCCGACACTCATTGCTGATCCCGAAATTATGCACTATGTGTTCGTAATCCTACCCCGCGAGACATACAACATAGAGGCTGTTATGATAATGGTGATCCAAAGTATTGTTTTTAATCATTAAAAGAAAATAAAACTTACGCGAAACATAATTGAAATTTTGCCATTATTTGTGAAATTTAAATGAAAACCTCATTTCAAAAGAGACGGTTCAAATGAAAATGTGTCGACGACCACGATAATAGAAGGCACGTGGGTGAGCACAATACGAAGTACGACATTACGCTTCATAAGTGCCGCTCCAGGGCTGCCACTCGAACGAAAATAGATATCGCATATTATTTTACAGAGGCAAAGCTGCCGGGCTTACGGCGAATAAGACTGTAATGTGTAAAAGATGTGAAATCGAATTTATCATCTTTTTTAGAGGGCTTCCGGTTCACTCACAAGATGCCTCTGTTGCACGCCGGTATTCTAAGAGGCCACTGAGCAGCAACAAAAGCCACCGCTTAAATACCATACCAGCTATCAGATATAAATAAAAATCTAAACATGCTTAAACATATCGCGGGAGCAGCGTCTCTTGACAGGAGCCCGCTTGCCCAGCGTAGCATCAACGAACCTTCCATGCTTGGCATGCCTGCTTTCGTGACGTTTTCATGCTATGCCGTTGCCCAGTAGGCCGATGGTGAAGAAGAATATGATTAATGAACCCAAAGCTACCGGTCCACAGCAGAGGGATGATACGCTGATACTTGATGTTTTAGTATAGCTAAAGAAGAGAACAACGCGTGGCATGTGCAGTACAGCTTTACGTTCATAGGAATACGTATTGAAAAGTTGAAGGTTTGAAAGGTAATAGATATGATACTGCCGTAACTGAACACGTGAACACCGAGGCACCTCCCGTCTATACCTTTCCATTTACTGTGGAACGTTTAAGAAATAACGATGGAGCAAGATTCAAATGCAGTGTTACAAACACGAGGCAACACAACCGGATTCGAAAGTCAATCATTTGTGTTTTGCTCAAGCATTGGCTTCGACTAATATTCGAAGATAGACGGCTCAGTAGTCAGGTAATAACAATAAGATCTTTGCCACCCGGTCGTCCACAAAATAGAGGGAGAGAGAGCGTAAGCGAGAAAAAACATAGCGAACATTATGCATTATTTACTTGCAACTTGAAGCGAAAAAACTGGTAATGTCGAAAGTCTTACTCATTGCGTGCGAATTCTTAAGACACAATTTAAAGATGGCTTCAAAAATATCACCCTTTCAGCAGCTGCTCAATACTCAATAGAGGAAAGAGTTAAATCAAGATTGCTTTCACGTTCAGAATGCTTGGTAAAAGTGTCTCGAACTTGAAATTACATAAGAAAGGAATTCACGCCTGCATTGTGATATGCACGTGGTCTGTTGAATTCAAAGAGATGTTACTTATAAAAAAAAAATACAATTTCGTTATAAATATCAGTACATTTCTGGTTATTTATGAAAATAAATCGTTAACAATAAATGTATCAGACAAATCATTTGACAACCCTACGGTTTTACCCTTCACCCGCAAAGAGGGAAAAGGGATCCCAGAGATAGCTTTCCTGATTTCATTTTCACCGGGTTCGATGTTACCTCGAAATTATGTGACGTTCATTCGTACTATTTTATACGAGGTATATGATATCCCGCCCAATATCGACCGGGGCAAATTCTTCTGGTAAAAGAAGATAATATTCGTGGTTTACTACAGTGATATAAGTATTATTAAATAAAAGTTCAGATAAACACTTATCTTTAGTTCTAAAGTGCTCAATGTTTGTAATTTACTTATTTGTACTAATTTCTATAAATGTGTAGTCATATTAGTATTGGACATACATATTTTAAGCGCGGTAAAGGTAAGCGCCGGCTTTTGTTGCTGCTTGGAATGGGCCGCCTCACTCGGGTTGGTACCACGCCCTCGCAGAATACCGGCGAAGTAGAGGCATCTTGTGTTTCTGTGTTTCGTTCGGTGAGTGAGGTAACCGAAGACCCAATCCCCCTTCCCCTCACCCTCCTCATTCTCCCTCCTATCTCCCAAATATGCTTAAAGGCCGGCAACGCACCTGCAGCACCTCTGCTATTGCAGATGTACGTGGGCGACCGTAAGCACTTATCATCAGGCGAACCGCTTGTTCGTTTACCGCCTTTTCAATAAAAAAAATACAAATACAGTAAAATAAATCATAGCCTTGATTGCCGAAAGAAGACCAGCCGTTGGGGGATCACCCGCTAGGGGGTTTGATTCACGTATGTGCAAAACTTTATCATTGGTCTGAACACTAATCACGTCGTAGCAAAATTAACTCCGATGATAAGTGAGTTAAAGAATTAATAACGCTAATGAATGTGATAACGCTAACGTTTTTTAATTGGCTTGACGTGACGTGAAAACAAGCTGACAATCCATCTGACGGTAATATGGGCATGGAGCCCATGGACACATGCACAAAACTTCAATCGAAGAAGGTTACAGAGTTGTTGCCAGACCTTGAGGATTGTGATCTCTCTCTCGATTGGATTAATCGGAGGTCGGCTACTCCAGCTCCTCTAATGTCCCATTAAGAAACAAAACCTCCTAGGGTTCCACCACCTAATAAAGGGCTGTCTCAGAATGATTTTAGTTTTGAGATGTTAAATCTCGTTTTATTTAATGTTAATTTAATGAGCAATTCTTGAAGTTTATTTATGAAAAACAACCGTTTGCAAATGCGCACCATTTATTTGTTCACACTCATTTAACCTGGAGCTAAAATTTTCATTGATTATAAACTTTCTCCTCGGCGACTTATCACTCTTCCAGGGAATAAATCGTGAAGACCAGCTAATGAGTCATTTGTAACATGAGAAGTGGCTCCATCTTGCTAGAAAAAGGTGTTGCGGTTGTCGCCCTTCTGGTTTTGCATTTCTGTAGCCAAAAAAGTCCGGATCATATGGCAATCACGATTTATTCCTTGGATGAGTGATAAGTCGCCGAGGAGACATCAATTGGCCACCGAGGAGCCATGATTTAACGCCTGCTGATTTCTTCCTATGGGGCTACCTAAAAAGCAAAGTTTACAATCCATTGCCAGACAACCTGAATGTTTTGAAGCAAAGAATCACTGAAGAAATCAACTCTATTCCAAGAGCGATGCTACAGCGAATTATTGAAAATTTTAGCTCCAGGTTAAATGAGTTTGTTCACAACAAATGAATAGTGCGCATTTGCAAACGGTTGTTTATTATAAATAAACTTCAAGAATTGCTCTTTAAATGAACATTAAATAAAACGAGATTTAATTGATATTTTGTTTTTTATTTAACATCTAAAAACGAAAAACATTCTGAGACACCCTTTATTAGGGTGCATTGACCGGAGGTCGGCAACGCCAGCTCCTCTAATGTCCCATTAAGAAACAAAACCTCCTAGGGTTCCACCATCTAATATAAGTGAACAATCGAGAGAACTTGTACTGTCACCCACCTCTTGAGGCTCCGCGTCTACGAACCAATCGATCTCAGCAGCTGGTATAGAATAATCTGAAGTACAATTGACTAGTGCTTGCTCGCCCACTTGCACAATAGTCGGTAGTCCAGTGATAAGAGGATCATATTCCGGCAGCACTGCAAAAATTAACACAGGTTAGACTTCTTCTTATTGGAAATCAAAACAAAAGTTGAATTGAAATTGAGCTTTTCACGGTACAAGCTTTAAGCAGTCGTTGAGACTAGAAACTTCTGCCCGTTTCAATATGAAGTTTATGTTTAGCTTTTAACGTAACTGAATATAAACAGTCTGGCGTCCGTTGGTTGTGATGTATGTATTCACGCCTTGTTCCCAGCGGGGTAGGCAGAGACAATCTTCTTCCACTTGCTACGGTCTTGCCATACGTCTTTCGGTTCTCCCACTTTCATCAATCTTCGCATGCATACTCGTTGGTTTAGAGTACTCTTGACCTGACCTTTTTCAGAACATCTCCGATGGTTATGATGATCGATTGAAAAGAACTCTCAAATTCTATCGCAAGGTACTAGTATGTTATAGTGCCGGGAGTGTAGGTGCGAACAAAAAGGTCTTAAGCGAGTTTACCTTACTTATCTTGCCATAGTTAGATGCATTGCCAGACACACGCAACTCAACACAACTCGACCCGCTTACCACTAAATCACATGACGTCGCAGTTGGAGAGAGACTTCTACCAAGTTGGATAAGTTAGCTATGGTCGCTGCTCTCAGTAAGCGCATTAACGCTGCTGTTTACATCATTTAGGTCTGGCATACTTGAAGAGGATAGTCAACACCGATCTTTTTTAAATTTATCTCATCGTCTTTTATATAAAAGTGATAAGAAAAAGTAAAGTGACATCCTGTAAGTGCTCACTGGGCAATGATCTGGGACTCCTTCTCAAATATCTGGGAGGATTTTGGAGCCGTGAAGGGACCGTCACGCTGCTGCTGTTGCGTGCTGCATCCTCGAAATAATATTGTTTTGTTATTATTTAGACACGCAGGTTTCCTCACAATGCTTTCTTTCACCGCATGTCTGTCTATTTGTGTAGATTAATATAAGTCAGAGCAGTCAGGTGACATTAAAGATCTAATAATGGATTAGCATCTGGATTTACATACAACATTTATTATTCACGTAAATATGTTACATCTATCTATTATTATTACATCATTGCAATATCTCATCGTCTTCTCATCTTTATCAGCGTGTAAATGTTCACTGCTGGACATAAAACTTTCCATGAAAGCACTGCCAACAAACAAACATACACATGCATGGATTTGCCTGAAGACTCACCACGCTGGGCAAGGTAGCTGGTGAGTGCAGTACCGCTACTCTCGTATTAGTGATCCTGCTCCCCATCACAAGTCTGTGAGATTTGAGTTCGATATATTCGTAATGAAATTTTCACCATCAGTCAGTTCAGAGCTTCGTTCGTTAATCAGCAGGGTTGAGAAAAAAAATTGTTCATTTACCCTTACATCCTTATAAAATAATTTAAAAATAATAATGTCGTATATCGTAACCCTCGACAGCCGAGTGGTTAGGGAACTGCCCTGCCTGCATATCAGGAGTCGAAACACTATATGATGGGCACGTAGATCATTATCGTTTAAAAACTTATGTAAGTTTTCTATCGTAGGCTTAGACCCTTCGATGGCGACAGACTCGCCACCTGTCACGTTATCTCAAATAAGCACCGGCGATAAGTGGATTGGGTCTTGAATGCCTAGACCTCTGACCACCCCGAAGTTGGGTACAATTTTTTTTTTTTTTTATTGAACGTATAATGTTCTGTAAACATGAGAAAGTTAATTCTTTAACAACAAACTCTGAGGACATCATAGTATATATATATATATATATATATATATATATATATGTTCAAAGCATTCATTAAGTTACTTTTTAATTGTTTTTTTTTTAAGTTTTAATTTTTTCTTGCAATTCTGTACTAATATCTAGACTATTTTAGCTCTTGTTATAAGAAATTATTATTGTTAATCAACTTGGGAGAAGACACCGACTTCTGTAATACAGGTTCTTAACCTAGCACGGATGCCAGGCAATTCATACTTTGTGTTCCAAATTCTTATGACAATAAAGATTATTATTATTTAAAAAAAAACTCATGCAAATTGCATTCATAAAACTTACGAACAAAGTTATTTATTCACCTGCTAATGTCATGTTAGCCGAGCGTTTGTCGACTGCGAACCTGGGCCCTTCGCTGGACACTTCGCAGGTGTAGCGGGCGGTGCCTCGTTCGGGGCGCACAGTTATAACGCATGCGCTCAAGTCACACGAACTGTTAGTTATGGAGACGCCGGTTGTGTTGAACGCCCGAGTTTCATACTACAAAAGAAGATGAGGTTGAGTAGCATGGATCTTTCCATAAACATAAATCTAAAATTCTTCTTAAATAAGTTAAAAAGAAACCTTTCATAAAATATCATAGGTTACGGGACAGAATTCTTGTTTTTTTTTTATGGAAGAGACGTCAAACGAGCAAGCGGCTCACCTCATGGTAAGTAATTACCGTCGCCCACATACATCTGCCACACCATTGATGCTGCAGGTGCGTTGCCGGTCTTTGAGGATATTTGGGAGATGGGAGGGAAGAGGAGGGGAATAGGGAGGGGGTGTGGGCCTCCGGTTTGACCTCACTCACCGAACGAAACGCAGAAGCACAAGATGGCTCTACTTCACGCCGGTATTCTGCGGGACCCCGGTATCAATCCGGTCGAGCCGGCCCATTCGAGCAGCAGCTAAAGCCGCCGCTTGGCTCTACCACGCTTAAAACTGACAAGTGTCTCACCTCTTGTGGCGTATACCGAAATATCTCGTGCGTATCGTGGTACCACTTCACGGAGTGTAAAGGGGGGTCCTGAGGCTGTCTCGTGTAGTGGCAATGTAACTCTGCTTCTTTCTTCGGATCCGCCCAAAGGGGTACTTCAAGGAGTGTTATCGTATGTGACACGCTTCGAGCTGAAATAGAATATAACCGTTCAATGCAATGCAAGCTTCATCTTTGAATTCGTAATATTAAATGCATTTTCTCTCGTCTGTAGTCTGTAACAGCTAGGTACAGACGTCAATAAAACGCCGGAATGCTCAGCTGAATAGTTTATTGGTTCCCAACATAGAGTAAATTACACGATGTCATATTACCCACATACTTAATATAATACCTTTACACTTTCCCCCTCTCCTCAGCCGTGGTAGCCCAGTGGTCAGGGCGCTCGCTTTAGTGTCAGAGAGCGCGAGTGACCTGGCTCCGATCCCCGGTGCCGGCACCACTAAACTTGTTAATAGCAATTTTTAAGTGCTGTATTTACCACGTGCTCGGCGGTGAAGGAAAACGTCGTGAGGAAACCGCCTGCATGTCTGAGAAATAATTAAAAAAATATTATTTCGAGAATATGTGAAGCCCGCCAACCCGCAATGGAGCAGCGTGGTGGGCTATTCCCGGCTCCTACATCCTCTCAGATATTTAATAAGGAGGTCAGCCCAGCCCAGCAGTGGACACTTACAGGCTGCTATTTACTTCCCCCCCTCAAGCTTTTACATTTTTCGTTATAGAAATCCACTTTTCGCCTCCGCAGAAGATGAAACCGAACGGGATTTGCATCGGGGAGACGGCTGTGATATTTTCATGGCTTTTCCCGTTCCGCGTGGTACACTATGGCGAAGGGATGGCAGTTTTTTATTCTATGAATTATTCGTTTACCGAGGGAACGAGAAGTGGTGGTGATGGTGGCGGATTATTTATACGCTACCACACTGCTAGTGTTTATCATTATACCATTGAGCTTGGTAACATAATTACTATGTAGTTGCATAAAGATGTTCAATTAAATTTTGTTATATGGACCGACAGTTAGGTTTTTGTTTTGAGTTCGTTTAAGAAGAAGTATTGCATATCTTATTTCACCTTAGCATTCTTAGCTTTTTCTTCAATAGAAACAAAGATCTAACGGACTCTGCTGTTTAACGAACGAAGCTCTTGCGATTGTATGGGAAAGTTATGGGAAAGCGGCAAACGAGCAAGCGGTTCACCTGACGGTAAGCGATTACCGTCACCCACGAAAATCTGCAACACTAGAGATGCTGCAGGTGCGTTGTCGGTCTTTAAGGGTATTTGGTAGATGGGAGGAAGGATGAGAAGGAGAATGGGGAGCGGGAGTCGGTCTCCGGTTACCTCACTCACCGAACGAAACGCAGAAGCACAAGATGCCTCTACTCCTTGCCGGTATTCCGCGAGGCGGTGGTGCTAACCAGTTTGAGCTGGCCCATTCGCGTAGCATCAAAAGCCTCCGCTTGGCTGTACCGCGGTTGGTGACAGAAGAATCCGAATATGTCGATCACAAGAACACTACACTAGGAATGGGGAGCAGCTTATCTAGTGCTAGGGTTCCGGCGCTTCCACTCACAAACCCACCAGCCCAGCGTGGTGAGTATGGGCAAATATTCAATACATGCCAACTCTAGTTGACCTTTGCTCCGACCTTAAAAAAAAAGAAGGATCTTAATAAAGAAATATTCTATAAATATAAACGCAGTAATGTCTAATAGTAACATTATTCACCTAAATGCCTTTACGCAAAATATACCTTTATTGAATACAAAAATACCTATCCTTCTTTTTATTCTATAAAAGCGCGTTATTAGAAAGCCTTGGTTTAAGTACAAAAGACGCCTAAGGAAGAGGATAAGGCTTAATCCCTTTCTAGAGACATTTTATTATTTGTATTGAACTTCGACCCGTGACTTTATTTACCTTTGCTCCAAGCTAATTCTGTGAAAGCTTTCATGGAAAAGATTCTGATTTGCAATTCCTCAGTACGACTTACTTAGCATTACTTCAATTTTAATACTAAAAGGATTTAAATCTTTATATATAAAGAAATCGCGTGTGCGTCTGTTAGTGATAGTGTAACTTTTGAACGTCTTGTCCGAATGATGATTCCTATAAAACATTTGTACTATTGCGACGATGGTTTATAGATTGGCTAGGATCCGATAGATGGCACTGTAGTCAAGTTCATATTAGATCCAAAAAGGATCCATATTAGATCAGTAAAGAAAAGTAAAGTAAAGTAGCAGCCTGTAAGTGTCCACTGGGCAAAGGCCTCCTTCTCAAATACAAGTATCAGAGCGGGTTTAGGAGCCGGGAAGGGTCCACCACGCTGCTCCAGTGCGGGTTGGCGGGCTTCACATATCCACGAAATAATATTTTTATAATTTCCTCACGATGTTTTCCTTCACCGCTGAGCACGTGGTAAATACAGCACATAAAATTGCTATTAACAATTTTAGCGGTGCCGACACCGAGGATCGAACCCAGGTCACTCGCGCTCTATGAAACTAAAGTGAGCGCTCTGACTACTAGGCTACCACGGCTCAGATCAGTTCCGATAAAGAATTCACACACTCCGGCGCTGTGGTTGATTTATTAAAAAATTAAAAAATAAAACTCATCGTGTCATCTACCGGAAAGGGCAGAAAACGCCGGCCACAGAAAACAGTTTATTTTACTATTTGGATACAAGCTGTACATACTATAGTAACGACCGTATGGTTCAATGAATGAATGAATCAAAAATTCATAATTTAACCTATGAAATTAAAATTTCGTTTGTCATTTGCAAATTTTTTTTACAACCTACTGGTACGTGATTACCTTCGCCCACGTACATCAGCAACACCAGAGGTTCTGCAGGTGCGTAGCCGGCCTTTAAGGTTGTTTGGGAGATGGGAGGGAGGATTAGGAGGGGGAAAGGGAGAGGGAGTAGGCCTCCGGTTACCTCATTCACTGAACGAAACGCAGACGCACCAGACGACTCTACTTCACGCCGGTATTCTGTGAGGCCGTGGTACCAAACCGGTCGAGCCGACCTATAGATAGATAAACCTATAAACCAGTAGATACAGTCTAGTATAGACTAGACTGTATCTACTGGCTTTCTATGGTTGCTTTTAAATAAGGTGGCTCATGCCTTTTTATTTAAAACATTATTACATAAAAAAAATATGTGCTAACCATGTTGGTAATCCTTTATAAATAAATACAATAGTACTCCTATAAGTGTAATTACAGACTGAGGGTCGGTACTTATGACTACTTACGTAGTACTTAATTAAAACTGCACGTCGGAAAAAGAAAGTTAATTAAAAAAAAAAAAAACTTTACCTCGCTAAACGATTTCCCCCGTGTAGTGTGTGCCTTTGCGCATTTAAATTACACGTACAATAGCACCTTGACCCGCCACAGTATCTAGTAACGATTTTCCACTGAGACTTAAAGAACAAAAAATTTATCATCTCTTGTAGACTTTTTAAACGTGGTAGAGCCGAGCGGCGGCTTTTGCTGCTGCTCGAATGGACCGGGTTGATACGACGACCTCGCAGAAAGAGGCATTTTATGCTTCTGCGTTTCTTTCGGCGAGTGAGGTATCCGGAGGCTCACTCCACCTCCCCATCATTCCTCATTCTCCCTTCCATTTCCCAAATAGCCTTAGGAGGCTGGCAACGTACCTGCAGCACCTCTAGTGTTGCAGATGTACGTGGGCGACGTTAATCACTTACCATCAGGTGAACCGCTTGCACGTTTGCCGCCTTTCCCATAAAAAAAGAACGGATCGAAACGCTACTCTACAAATTCATCAATTTAGATTGGTCAAAAGTGGAGGTTTATGATTAAACACATAAAATTGTAACATTCCCATGTCTAAAACTGTTATTTTTAACCGATATACATTTATATATATAAATAAATATACATATCTTATAATATCAATGTTAGTTTGTTTATCCCTTAGAGACTCACAAATCATTCGATTGATTTAGCTTACATGTATAGGTTATATACCAAAAGTTAACAACCATGGTACAATTTATTTCTATACTCGTGAAATTGCAATGCATTTATTATAAGTTGTAAATGACTTTGTAACATGACATAGGATAAAAATACCGCAGAGTTTCTTGCCGGTCATTGTCTGAAACGGCCTCCTTTTTGAAACGTTGTATACTGCAGGTGTTAATATATTCATATATTCATAAGAGCCGAAATTGGTTACAAAACTTGTCTAAATTAAATAAAAAAGTTTTAAAGATTTTGAACAAAAAAAAAACTGGATGTTAGAGCAACAGACGGATCGGACAAAGAACTACGCAGCTGTCGATATAATCTAATACTACTAGTATAGAACATAATATTACATCGATAAACGTAATAAAAAAAACACCTTCGTGACAATGTACGCCTATTTGTTTTCTCTTCTCACAGGCATTTCATATAAGGGGGGAACTTGACATACGACATTGTAATAACGATAAAAATGAAAGAGGGGAAACTAAATCACACGTCAAGCTTGACACATAATCACGTTTCGATCTTAATAAAACATTTACTTGCCGTATGTTTACTACGTCTGACATAGCGAGAGCATAGTTGGTCACCCCTGTCTTCGAAACAGCGGGTTGTAGGCTGGAATCCCGTGAAGAGAAAGTATTTATGTGATAAATATAATTGTTTCTATCGTAATCATGTACGTCCATTTTATACTGATTGTGTACCGACCCTATTGACAATTAACTTTGTTATTATTAAATTGGAAACAGTAAACATTTGTTTACGTAAGTAAAAAGTCTTATCCAAATAAAACAACAGCGCATTCGACATGAATAACAGTCAGTAAGAGCGTTGACCTTGCATGATTTGTTTGTCGGCGCTTCGGCGACTTTAAACGCGGTAAGCGGACGCCGGTGTATGTATGTATGTATTCACGCATTGTTCCCAACGGGGTAGGCAGAGACAATCTTCTTCCGCTTGCTACGATCCTGACATAGGTCTTTCGCTTCTTACACTTTCATCAATCTTCGCATGCATGCTCGTTGGTTTAGAGAACTCTTGACCTGGCCTTTTTTCAATACGTCTCCGGTTTGATCGTGAATTGTTCGCCTAGGTCTTCCTCTCCTGACTTTACCATTTACACTGCCTCATATATTTGTTTCGTCAACCTACTTTCATTCCTCCTCTCCAAATGTCCAAACCAGCTCAGCATCCCTTTCTCAATTAGTGTCACTACATCGTCTTTCACGCCACAACGCTCTCTGAACAAACAACGTCTCTTTACCAAACAACGTCGGTGTAAACTGTCAATATGGCCTTGGACGTCGTCGTTGTCGTTGGTATATAATAGAAAATATATCTTGTGTAAAGAAACAAAACAATAAAACCTATCCTGTGACTAATCTATTATACTTAAATAATTTATATTTAATGTATGTACATTTATTCATAAGGATATCATAAAATATCAGGTTAAATTTAGGCGTAACTTCGCAAACAGCCTGTATGTGTGATTATTCATCCATGTAGGTTTCAGTTACTTACATAGAGAATATTAGTTTGGGACAAGACGATGTGTGTGATTGATGTATTATTCTTATTATTGTTTACTGTTTATATGTATACTCAGACATTTACTTATTTTATTACATAATGATTCCGATTAGTATTTCTATCTCAAATTACTCTTTAATATCAATCCTAAAGTTTTTGTGTATGTTACTTCCTCTTTTTATTCCCATCAAAGGTAAATCCAACATTTTTCTTTCTTTATTATAAAAATAACTATTTTTGTTTATATTTAGTTTTCATTATAGCATTTACCATACTATATTAAAGCCGAACTGTCGTCAGCTACTAAAAACATATCCGAAAATTACGATTCTAAGCATCTCCACCACCGCAACACAGTGCAGGCTGTTACTCTATCTACTGAAGTATTGGTCCTTTTATGGTTATAAACGACGTTTTATTTAACCAGCCTATCGCCACTTCAGCTTGCTGATCTTTACGGCCATGTCGGTTACCTTAGTTCTGCTGCGGATATCATCGTTGCAGACTCTATCGCGCAGAGGAACACCGAGCATAGCCCTTTCCATAGCGCGCTGAGCAACTTTGAGCTTCCTCATCCGGCCTGCAGTGAAGGACCAAGTCTAAGTATTATAAGTAAAAACAGGTAATAAGCGCACATTGAGTGACACGTGGGTAACCAATCTACACCTTCTTACTCATTGGAGTAGGCTATTATTAAAAGTTGACGATGAAAATATTTTCGAGAAGCATTTCGCAATGAGTAAATATTGGATTTTAACTTTTTTTTATTGCGGAACTGTGACTGAGGTGTTAGACGTCCTGATGTCATGTCAACTCGGGCTACTTTCAGTTTTAGATTTTTTTTTTCTTTACAAGTAGTACACGAAGTTACAGAATAAAACAACAAGTAAGCTCTGGTTCAAAGTGGTTCTAAGTTCACCTTTGCACTCTTTCTGAATTGGATTTCGTCGTGAGAGTTTAGAACAAGTATTTATAATGGAAATATTCGAAGTTATTAATGTACATGGTCATATAAAAGCAAGTGCCTTTTTATACTATATTCTTTGAAAACTTTTTACTTCATTGTAATAACGATAAAATGAAAGAGGGAAACTAAATCACACGTCAAGCTTGACACATAATCACGTTTCGATCTTAATAAAACATTTACTTGCCGTATGTTTACTACGTCTGACATAGCGAGAGCATAGTTGGTCACCCCTGTCTTCGAAACAGCGGGTTGTAGGCTGGAATCCCGTGAAGAGAAAGTATTTATGTGATAAATATAATTGTTTCTATCGTAATCATGTACGTCCATTTTATACTGATTGTGTACCGACCCTATTGACAATTAACTTTGTTATTATTAAATTGGAAACAGTAAACATTTGTTTACGTAAGTAAAAAGTCTTATCCAAATAAAACAACAGCGCATTCGACATGAATAACAGTCAGTAAGAGCGTTGACCTTGCATGATTTGTTTGTCGGCGCTTCGGCGACTTTAAACGCGGTAAGCGGACGCCGGTGTATGTATGTATGTATTCACGCATTGTTCCCAACGGGGTAGGCAGAGACAATCTTCTTCCGCTTGCTACGATCCTGACATAGGTCTTTCGCTTCTTACACTTTCATCAATCTTCGCATGCATGCTCGTTGGTTTAGAGAACTCTTGACCTGGCCTTTTTTCAATACGTCTCCGGTTTGATCGTGAATTGTTCGCCTAGGTCTTCCTCTCCCGACTTTACCATTTACACTCGCCTCATATATTTGTTTCGTCAACCTACTTTCATTCCTCCTCTCCAAATGTCCAAACCAGCTCAGCATCCCTTTCTCAATTAGTGTCACTACATCGTCTTTCACGCCACAACGCTCTCTGAACAAACAAACGTCTCTTTACCAAACAACGTCGGTGTAAACTGTCAATATGGCCTTGGACGTCGTCGTTGTCGTTGGTATATAATAGAAAATATATCTTGTGTAAAGAAACAAAAACAATAAAACCTATCCTGTGACTAATCTATTATACTTAAATAATTTATATTTAATGTATGTACATTTATTCATAAGGATATCATAAAATATCAGGTTAAATTTAGGCGTAACTTCGCAAACAGCCTGTATGTGTGATTATTCATCCATGTAGGTTTCAGTTACTTACATAGAGAATATTAGTTTGGGACAAGACGATGTGTGTGTGATTGATGTATTATTCTTATTATTGTTTACTGTTTATATGTATACTCTGTGACATTTACTTATTTTAATATAGTAGTGTATATACCCAACTACATATATGTATGAAGATGTATTACTTCAGACGTTCATTTTACCAAATTACCGGGTGTGATATAATAAAATCCACTTTCACGAACCACATTAACTTGCGAGCCGCCTGTACGCGAGTCTCTACCGATGAAGCTGTAAAGGCCACTAGGCCAACAGCAACGTGAATGGTTTTGGTCGGTATGTTTCTCCTTCCGAGATCCGAGTCCGACATAACCCAATTGGTGGCCAGCAACGGGGTAAGCATAAAGCATAAATGAAATCAGGATACGTAAATCAGAAGTTTTATTTATCTGACGACGTTATCCCTATAAAGTATCTTATTGAACGAGTGAGGCACTCGCTCCTCTTTACCTTACCGTAGCCGATGTAACAATTACTAAATAACACGAACAGACCAATGATTAGTGTTATTGCACAAACTTTAGTTCAATTGGGATTCAAACCTGACTACAACAGTCGAGTACGCTAACCACTGATACGACGCGGTCTTCAAAGACTCGAACTAGGACTTTAATGATGCCAAATATTATCATACACACAAAGGATGCTCGTGCTTGGAAGCAAGGAGCTGAAGGCAACCGGTCGTATAAATTTTGTCAAAATTGCTTGTGCACTGTATGCTTATTATTAATGTGTAAGGTCTTGACAACCGAGAAACGCCAACACTGTTTATGGCTTAAGTTTGGCTTGATAACAAGGCATCGTATATTTAAAACCCTTATTTATTTATTTTATGAGAAAGGCGGCAGACAAGCAAGCGGTTCACTTGATTGTAAGCGATTACCGTCGCCCACGTACATCTGCAACACCAGAGGCGTTGCAGGTGCGTTGCCGGCCTTTAAGGATGTTTGGGTGATAGGGATGGGAGTCAGGAAGGGAGGAGTTGGCTTCCGATTACCTCACTTACCGAACGAAACGCACAAGGTATTTTGTGAGGTCGTGGTACTACCCCGGTCGAGGGCCCCTTCGAGCAGCAGCAGAAGCCACCGATTGGCTCTACCACGTAGAGAAAACACTGCATATGCTGTGCCCTGGGGGATGGTTGTCCAATGCATTATTTTCAAACGAAAATAACTATGTCACATTTAAAACCCCTCGCCAATATACGCGAAATACATAACGACGTAAACATCAAAGATTTAAAATATATGTAGGAAGTTAAACCCGTATTTCAGGTTTATTGCGAGTTACGTTTTCTCTGCACTTAATACTTTTGGATTTACAAATCATATTCAAATGGTAAGTTTTCATTGTAACGTCAAGGATATTTCATGAATATATTAGTGACTGGGACTCTTATTCCAAAAAGCTTATTAGGTCATAAAGTTTATAAATCGGATAAGTATTTCCTGTAATGCACATTGCATCTTCAATATTTAAGATGGAGAGTTCATACAAAAACATTTTTAATAATATTTGTATGGCGACAAGGATGAAATGATTTCTTCCTTGTCACTATACATTTGTTTGTATTGTGTTATTTTATATACGAGTATCTTAAATATCAATCAACAAGGTTATATATTTGGTCATGCTTTTATGATTAAAGAAAACTAAACAGCAACCTAAACATATAATCCAATAGATTTTATTTTAAAAATCGTCAAGAAAAAGCATTAACAGTTTTGAAAACATCCAAAGACAGTTATTAAAACTAAGGAGATTTATCTCATCATACTAATTATTTAACTCGATCAAGATCGTCCATGGAATATATTCACCGCTTAGCTGATAGTCGTAAGTTTTTTTAATAAATTGAACTATGACATCTAAAGATGCTTCACACAAAATTACACAAACTATACTAAGTAACTCTTTACAACAATTACTTATTTACGGTAAACGCGGCATGTTTCACAGATAAAACAAACAACGCAAACATAATTAGATAACCCATAAGTTTCAAGCGAAGTAAATATGGAACTTGTCACAAACTATGGGGCAAAAGTTTTAGGTGGTTCCAAAATTTTCCTCGAAATTTATCTATTTTAATAACTATGAATTTAATGTCGAGCTGACTGCAGCCAATGTTATAAAATAAAAGCGTTCGATACAGAAATTAATTTGAAACTTAAATCTTCGAATGAAATACGTTATGAAGTAGAAGATAAGTGAAAACTATTGATTTGATATATGAATAAATGTATGTGAATTGTGAATTGTACGTGGAGTAACGACCTGCGAAGTGTTGCGGGAAGTCGATGGATGCAGGTGGCTCAGGACCGAGCTTCGTGGCAATCTTTGGGGGAGGCCTATGTTCAGCAGTGGACTTCTGATAGACTGAAATGATGATGATGATGTGAATTTAGTGAACAAAGTCAAAACTATTTTTGTTCAATTTAGACTTGTTTGAAGCTCTCATGAACACTGATTCACCGATTCGAAAACACACAATCTATAATAAAATTAATAATTTTTGGTATGTCAATTTTAGCAATTTATTTTGCCAGGGGACTTGCAAGTGTAGTATAAGAGTTATTACCTCTTACATATCATTATCCTCATTAGGTAGATTTATTTTATAGTATACCTTTTTCAACAAAGTTACCTAATCAAGTTTTTTTCAATTTTTATGTCAGATTGTTGTAATAGTTTCGGTGATTTCTATTTAAAATTGTATCCTCTCACAAAAGATTTTCTAATTTTAGTCAATCTAAATTCTCATAACATCTTGCGTATTACTTCATCTTGCGATCCATTATATAGGAGACCGTCGGCTTTATATCTGTATTTTTTGGTTTCAAATAATAAACAATGACTGAAGTGACATAATTTTAGTTTCCTTTGAAAGATCGCGTAGCGATTAGCAAGACTCCTAGTTCTATTGTCCGTATCGCTTTCTTTTGCAAAATTAATATTGTTCTTTTATGATTGGAAGATGTGTTCCTTTTCACTACAATTGCCCCAGAAAATTATGCCATATCTGAGAAGTGACTTCATGTAAACATAATTGCAATTTATTATTGATTCAATTGTTACAGAATTCGACAATTTGTATAGAAGATTAGTGTTTTTACTTATTTTATTACATAATGATTCCGATTAGTATTTCTATCTCAAATTACTCTTTAATATCAATCCTAAAGTTTTTGTGTATGTTACTTCCTCTTTTTTATTCCCATCAAAGGTAAATCCAACATTTTTCTTTCTTTATTATAAAAATAACTATTTTTGTTTATATTTAGTTTTCATTATAGCATTTACCATACTATATTAAAGCCGAACTGTCGTCAGCTACTAAAAACATATCCGAAAATTACGATTCTAAGCATCTCCACCACCGCAACACAGTGCAGGCTGTTACTCTATCTACTGAAGTATTGGTCCTTTTATGGTTATAAACGACGTTTTATTTAACCAGCCTATCGCCACTTCAGCTTGCTGATCTTTACGGCCATGTCGGTTACCTTAGTTCTGCTGCGGATATCATCGTTGCAGACTCTATCGCGCAGAGGAACACCGAGCATAGCCCTTTCCATAGCGCGCTGAGCAACTTTGAGCTTCCTCATCCGGCCTGCAGTGAAGGACCAAGTCTAAGTATTATAAGTAAAAACAGGTAATAAGCGCACATTGAGTGACACGTGGGTAACCAATCTACACCTTCTTACTCATTGGAGTAGGCTATTATTAAAAGTTGACGATGAAAATATTTTCGAGAAGCATTTCGCAATGAGTAAATATTGGATTTTAACTTTTTTTTATTGCGGAACTGTGACTGAGGTGTTAGACGTCCTGATGTCATGTCAACTCGGGCTACTTTCAGTTTTAGATTTTTTTTTTCTTTACAAGTAGTACACGAAGTTACAGAATAAAACAACAAGTAAGCTCTGGTTCAAAGTGGTTCTAAGTTCACCTTTGCACTCTTTCTGAATTGGATTTCGTCGTGAGAGTTTAGAACAAGTATTTATAATGGAAATATTCGAAGTTATTAATGTACATGGTCATATAAAAGCAAGTGCCTTTTTATACTATATTCTTTGAAAACTTTTTACTTCATTGTAATAACGATAAAATGAAAGAGGGAAACTAAATCACACGTCAAGCTTGACACATAATCACGTTTCGATCTTAATAAAACATTTACTTGCCGTATGTTTACTACGTCTGACATAGCGAGAGCATAGTTGGTCACCCCTGTCTTCGAAACAGCGGGTTGTAGGCTGGAATCCCGTGAAGAGAAAGTATTTATGTGATAAATATAATTGTTTCTATCGTAATCATGTACGTCCATTTTATACTGATTGTGTACCGACCCTATTGACAATTAACTTTGTTATTATTAAATTGGAAACAGTAAACATTTGTTTACGTAAGTAAAAAGTCTTATCCAAATAAAACAACAGCGCATTCGACATGAATAACAGTCAGTAAGAGCGTTGACCTTGCATGATTTGTTTGTCGGCGCTTCGGCGACTTTAAACGCGGTAAGCGGACGCCGGTGTATGTATGTATGTATTCACGCATTGTTCCCAACGGGGTAGGCAGAGACAATCTTCTTCCGCTTGCTACGATCCTGACATAGGTCTTTCGCTTCTTACACTTTCATCAATCTTCGCATGCATGCTCGTTGGTTTAGAGAACTCTTGACCTGGCCTTTTTTCAATACGTCTCCGGTTTGATCGTGAATTGTTCGCCTAGGTCTTCCTCTCCCGACTTTACCATTTACACTCGCCTCATATATTTGTTTCGTCAACCTACTTTCATTCCTCCTCTCCAAATGTCCAAACCAGCTCAGCATCCCTTTCTCAATTAGTGTCACTACATCGTCTTTCACGCCACAACGCTCTCTGAACAAACAAACGTCTCTTTACCAAACAACGTCGGTGTAAACTGTCAATATGGCCTTGGACGTCGTCGTTGTCGTTGGTATATAATAGAAAATATATCTTGTGTAAAGAAACAAAAACAATAAAACCTATCCTGTGACTAATCTATTATACTTAAATAATTTATATTTAATGTATGTACATTTATTCATAAGGATATCATAAAATATCAGGTTAAATTTAGGCGTAACTTCGCAAACAGCCTGTATGTGTGATTATTCATCCATGTAGGTTTCAGTTACTTACATAGAGAATATTAGTTTGGGACAAGACGATGTGTGTGTGATTGATGTATTATTCTTATTATTGTTTACTGTTTATATGTATACTCTGTGACATTTACTTATTTTAATATAGTAGTGTATATACCCAACTACATATATGTATGAAGATGTATTACTTCAGACGTTCATTTTACCAAATTACCGGGTGTGATATAATAAAATCCACTTTCACGAACCACATTAACTTGCGAGCCGCCTGTACGCGAGTCTCTACCGATGAAGCTGTAAAGGCCACCGGCCAACAGCAACGTGAATGGTTTTGGTCGGTATGTTTCTCCTTCCGAGATCCGAGTCCGACATAACCCAATTGGTGGCCAGCAACGGGGTAAGCATAAAGCATAAATGAAATCAGGATACGTAAATCAGAAGTTTTATTTATCTGACGAAGTTAAACCTGTATTTCAGGTTTATTGCGAGTTACGTTTTCTCTGCACTTAATACTTTTTGGATTTACAAATCATATTCAAATGGTAAGTTTTCATTGTAACGTCAAGGATATTTCATGAATATATTAGTGACTGGGACTCTTATTCCAAAAGCTTATTAGGTCATAAAGTTTATAAATCGGATAAGTATTTCCTGTAATGCACATTGCATCTTCAATATTTAAGATGGAGAGTTCATACAAAAACATTTTTAATAATATTTGTATGGCGACAAGGATGAAATGATTTCTTCCTTGTCACTATACATTTGTTTGTATTGTGTTATTTTATATACGAGTATCTTAAATATCAATCAACAAGGTTATATATTTGGTCATGCTTTTATGATTAAAGAAAACTAAACAGCAACCTAAACATATAATCCAATAGATTTTATTTTTAAAAATCGTCAAGAAAAAGCATTAACAGTTTTTGAAAACATCCAAAGACAGTTATTAAAACTAAGGAGATTTATCTCATCATACTAATTATTTAACTCGATCAAGATCGTCCATGGAATATATTCACCGCTTAGCTGATAGTCGTAAGTTTTTTTTTTAATAATTTCAATGCTTGCAATGTCATTAAATATAGGCAACTCAAAGCATGCTGCATGAATATAGTGATACAGAAAATTAAGGACAAGAGCACTACAAACTTGAGCTGACCAGCCAGCACACAATTATGACGCATGTGGCACCCATCGCTCTGCTCAATAGAGAGACGCCCCGTACTTGGGAAGAAGGGGGGTGGCAAAACTGCTATGCCGTGGCTCAGAGTTCTGGGTTGATAAGCTGAAGGTCTCTTCATCCATCCCCCTAACCCGAGCGGACTCCTCGGCAAGGGCTATAATTGAAGATATCTTTTTTTCTTTGGTAATAGAAGGGAGGAATTTGAAAACATCAACAGCCCTTGCGCATCACGGTTTCTGACGTCATAAGCGTTGTGTCAAAGTACAGATTCCATATACGCGTTACCGTGTGCCCTAGACGAAGAGAAGTTACTAAGGGAACGGCTCGCCTGATGGTAAGTGATTACCGTCACCCGTGTACATCTGCAACACCAGAGGCGTTGCAGGTGCGTTGCCGGCCTTTAAGGATGTTTGGGTGATAGGGATGGGAGTCAGGGAGGGAGGAGTTGGCTTCCGATTACCTCACTTACCGAACGAAACGCACAAGGTATTTTGTGAGGTCGTGGTACTACCCCGGTCGAGGGCCCCTTCGAGCAGCAGCAGAAGCCACCGATTGGCTCTACCACGTAGAGAAAACACTGCATATGCTGTGCCCTGGGGGATGGTTGTCCAATGCATTATTTTCAAACGAAAATAACTATGTCACATTTAAAACCCCTCGCCAATATACGCGAAATACATAACGACGTAAACATCAAAGATTTAAAATATATGTAGGAAGTTAAACCCGTATTTCAGGTTTATTGCGAGTTACGTTTTCTCTGCACTTAATACTTTTGGATTTACAAATCATATTCAAATGGTAAGTTTTCATTGTAACGTCAAGGATATTTCATGAATATATTAGTGACTGGGACTCTTATTCCAAAAGCTTATTAGGTCATAAAGTTTATAAATCGGATAAGTATTTCCTGTAATGCACATTGCATCTTCAATATTTAAGATGGAGAGTTCATACAAAAACATTTTTAATAATATTTGTATGGCGACAAGGATGAAATGATTTCTTCCTTGTCACTATACATTTGTTTGTATTGTGTTATTTTATATACGAGTATCTTAAATATCAATCAACAAGGTTATATATTTGGTCATGCTTTTATGATTAAAGAAAACTAAACAGCAACCTAAACATATAATCCAATAGATTTTATTTTTAAAAATCGTCAAGAAAAAGCATTAACAGTTTTTGAAAACATCCAAAGACAGTTATTAAAACTAAGGAGATTTATCTCATCATACTAATTATTTAACTCGATCAAGATCGTCCATGGAATATATTCACCGCTTAGCTGATAGTCGTAAGTTTTTTTTTTTAATAAATTCGAACTATGACATCTAAAGATGCTTCACACAAAATTACACAAACTATACTAAGTAACTCTTTACAACAATTACTTATTTACGGTAAACGCGGCATGTTTCACAGATAAAACAAACAACGCAAACATAATTAGATAACCCATAAGTTTCAAGCGAAGTAAATATGGAACTTGTCACAAACTATGGGGGCAAAAGTTTTAGGTGGTTCCAAAATTTTCCTCGGAAATTTATCTATTTTAATAACTATGAATTTAATGTCGAGCTGACTGCAGCCAATGTTATAAAATAAAAAGCGTTCGATACAGAAATTAATTTGAAACTTAAATCTTCGAATGAAATACGTTATGAAGTAGAAGATAAGTGAAAACTATTGATTTGATATATGAATAAATGTATGTGAATTGTGAATTGTACGTGGAGTAACGACCTGCGAAGTGTTGCGGGAAGTCGATGGATGCAGGTGGCTCAGGACCGAGCTTCGTGGCAATCTTTGGGGGAGGCCTATGTTCAGCAGTGGACTTCTGATAGACTGAAATGATGATGATGATGATGTGAATTTAGTGAACAAAGTCAAAACTATTTTTGTTCAATTTAGACTTGTTTGAAGCTCTCATGAACACTGATTCACCGATTCGAAAACACACAATCTATAATAAAATTAATAATTTTTGGTATGTCAATTTTAGCAATTTATTTTGCCAGGGACTTGCAAGTGTAGTATAAGAGTTATTACCTCTTACATATCATTATCCTCATTAGGTAGATTTATTTTTAAAATCGTCAAGAAAAAGCATTAACAGTTTTTGAAAACATCCAAAGACAGTTATTAAAACTAAGGAGATTTATCTCATCATACTAATTATTTAACTCGATCAAGATCGTCCATGGAATATATTCACCGCTTAGCTGATAGTCGTAAGTTTTTTTTTTTAATAAATTCGAACTATGACATCTAAAGATGCTTCACACAAAATTACACAAACTATACTAAGTAACTCTTTACAACAATTACTTATTTACGGTAAACGCGGCATGTTTCACAGATAAAACAAACAACGCAAACATAATTAGATAACCCATAAGTTTCAAGCGAAGTAAATATGGAACTTGTCACAAACTATGGGGGCAAAAGTTTTAGGTGGTTCCAAAATTTTCCTCGGAAATTTATCTATTTTAATAACTATGAATTTAATGTCGAGCTGACTGCAGCCAATGTTATAAAATAAAAAGCGTTCGATACAGAAATTAATTTGAAACTTAAATCTTCGAATGAAATACGTTATGAAGTAGAAGATAAGTGAAAACTATTGATTTGATATATGAATAAATGTATGTGAATTGTGAATTGTACGTGGAGTAACGACCTGCGAAGTGTTGCGGGAAGTCGATGGATGCAGGTGGCTCAGGACCGAGCTTCGTGGCAATCTTTGGGGGAGGCCTATGTTCAGCAGTGGACTTCTGATAGACTGAAATGATGATGATGATGTGAATTTAGTGAACAAAGTCAAAACTATTTTTGTTTATATTTAGTTTTCATTATAGCATTTACCATACTATATTAAAGCCGAACTGTCGTCAGCTACTAAAAACATATCCGAAAATTACGATTCTAAGCATCTCCACCACCGCAACACAGTGCAGGCTGTTACTCTATCTACTGAAGTATTGGTCCTTTTATGGTTATAAACGACGTTTTATTTAACCAGCCTATCGCCACTTCAGCTTGCTAATCCTTAATGGTATGTCGATTATCTTACTAGAGGCGGGATACATTGACACAAAACCCATTTTTACCAAAGTCATTATATTCTCCTTATCATTCTCATATCGTTAATTGTTATAATGATTGTCATTATAGTGTTGATAAGTTATTTCAAGCACAAAGTCAAAAATTAAGTTTATTTTTAAAATCGTCAAGAAAAAGCATTAACAGTTTTTGAAAACATCCAAAGACAGTTATTAAAACTAAGGAGATTTATCTCATCATACTAATTATTTAACTCGATCAAGATCGTCCATGGAATATATTCACCGCTTAGCTGATAGTCGTAAGTTTTTTTTTTTTTATTGCGGAACTGTGACTGAGGTGTTAGACGTCCTGATGTCATGTCAACTCGGGCTACTTTCAGTTTTAGATTTTTTTTTTTTTTTTTTCAATTTTATGTCAGATTGTTGTAATAGTTTCGGTGATTTCTATTTAAAATTGTATCCTCTCACAAAAGATTTTCTAATTTTTATGTCAGATTGTTGTAATAGTTTCGGTGATTTCTATTTAAAATTGTATCCTCTCACAAAAGATTTTCTAATTTTTATGTCAGATTGTTGTAATAGTTTCGGTGATTTCTATTTAAAATTGTATCCTCTCACAAAAGATTTTCTAATTTTTATGTCAGATTGTTGTAATAGTTTCGGTGATTTCTATTTAAAATTGTATCCTCTCACAAAAGATTTTCTAATTTTTATGTCAGATTGTTGTAATAGTTTCGGTGATTTCTATTTAAAATTGTATCCTCTCACAAAAGATTTTCTAATTTTTATGTCAGATTGTTGTAATAGTTTCGGTGATTTCTATTTAAAATTGTATCCTCTCACAAAAGATTTTCTAATTTTTATGTCAGATTGTTGTAATAGTTTCGGTGATTTCTATTTAAAATTGTATCCTCTCACAAAAGATTTTCTAATTTTAGTCAATCTAAATTCTCATAACATCTTGCGTATTACTTCATCTTGCGATCCATTATATAGGAGACCGTCGGCTTTATATCTGTATTTTTTGGTTTCAAATAATAAACAATGACTGAAGTGACATAATTTTAGTTTCCTTTGAAAGATCGCGTAGCGATTAGCAAGACTCCTAGTTCTATTGTCCGTATCGCTTTTGCAAAATTAATATTGTTCTTTTATGATTGGAAGATGTGTTCCTTTTCACTACAATTGCCCCAGAAAATTATGCCATATCTGAGAAGTGACTTCATGTAAACATAATTGCAATTTATTATTGATTCAATTGTTACAGAATTCGACAATTTGTATAGAAGATTAGTGTTTTTACTTATTTTATTACATAATGATTCCGATTAGTATTTCTATCTCAAATTACTCTTTAATATCAATCCTAAAGTTTTTGTGTATGTTACTTCCTCTTTTTTATTCCCATCAAAGGTAAATCCAACATTTTTCTTTCTTTATTATAAAAATAACTATTTTTGTTTATATTTAGTTTTCATTATAGCATTTACCATACTATATTAAAGCCGAACTGTCGTCAGCTACTAAAAACATATCCGAAAATTACGATTCTAAGCATCTCCACCACCGCAACACAGTGCAGGCTGTTACCTATCTACTGAAGTATTGGTCCTTTTATGGTTATAAACGACGTTTTATTTAACCAGCCTATCGCCACTTCAGCTTGCTGATCTTTACGGCCATGTCGGTTACCTTAGTTCTGCTGCGGATATCATCGTTGCAGACTCTATCGCGCAGAGGAACACCGAGCATAGCCCTTTCCATAGCGCGCTGAGCAACTTTGAGCTTCCTCATCCGGCCTGCAGTGAAGGACCAAGTCTAAGTATTATAAGTAAAACAGGTAATAAGCGCACATTGAGTGACACGTGGGTAACCAATCTACACCTTCTTACTCATTGAGTAGGCTATTATTAAAAGTTGACGATGAAAATATTTTCGAGAAGCATTTCGCAATGAGTAAATATTGGATTTTAACTTTTTTTTATTGCGGAACTGTGACTGAGGTGTTAGACGTCCTGATGTCATGTCAACTCGGGCTACTTTCAGTTTTAGATTTTTTTTTTCTTTACAAGTAGTACACGAAGTTACAGAATAAAACAACAAGTAAGCTCTGGTTCAAAGTGGTTCTAAGTTCACCTTTGCACTCTTTCTGAATTGGATTTCGTCGTGAGAGTTTAGAACAAGTATTTATAATGGAAATATTCGAAGTTATTAATGTACATGGTCATATAAAAGCAAGTGCCTTTTTTATACTATATTCTTTGAAAACTTTTTACTTCATTGTAATAAACGATGTTATAAATTATGTTGTAATTTCTCGTCTTCGTAATTAGTGAGAGTGAAGATTTAACGACTTGAAGCTTAATGTTTTGAACTACATTTGAATTTATTTCATTCCTTAAATGTGAATGGATTCACGTCGCTGCATATTATCGGGAAAAAAAATCGATAAAGATAAAAATTGATTTTTTTGCCTGTTGTGTAATTTTTTTTAATTAAATGCAGACAATAAATTGCATGGAATACTGTTCCCATCTCTGGGATGGGTCTGCTAAATATCAGCAGGATGACTCGAGCCGAGAGGATCATAGGCAGTGACTCCCTCGTGGAGGCAAATCTTCTAAGCCTCGAAAACCGTAGACGAATGGCCTGCCTCTCGGTTATTTATCGGATACATTTACGGAGAGTGTGCGGAGGTTTTGCATAACCCGATATCCCCTTCCCCTTTCCATCCCTGAAAGACTAGGCGCGGCGAGCAGTTTCACCCTTATGTTGTAGACATTCCTCCATTACGCACGAAGCAGTTTGCCTCTTCTTTCATTATGCGGACGGCTAAGGAGTGGAACTCTCTGCCGAGGTCAGTTTTTGTCAATCAGCTATAATCTGGACATCTTTAAGGCCAAAGTGAACAGACACCTTCTAGGCAAATGTGTACCTTCCTAAGCATCATCTTTGCCTTTCATCAAGCGAGATTGAGGTCAAACGTAAGTGTAATAAAAATACGAGTGAATAATAGCCGTTTATAAAAGTCTTACTGCTAGAAAAAGATCTCCTATTCAAATTCAAAACTAACCCCCTGTCAGTCGAGAAGAGTTGCTCCAATAAGTTGGCCGCCCACGCTGTTCCAATAAGATTTTGGGGCGGACTTCAAATGTCTTTCAAATATTTCTCATTGTTTATTGACGATTTTCTCATTATTATTATGACACGTGTAGGTAAGATATAAGGATTCGGTAACAGGTAAAGCATAATTCTAATATGGTTATTTCTTTACCACTTCTTATTCTTCAATATCGTCTAAACTCCAAACAATATACTACGCTTGTTATGCGCGTCTAGTATTTTCATTCTGTTTTGGAAATGTACTTAAACAGAAGAACGTAATGAAATTTTTAAGGCCTTTTTTTCTTAATACACTCAACTCTGGCAACATCACAGGGATAACATTTCTTTTTTTCGTAAAACTTTTACATAATTATCCAATAATTTTTTTTAGGGATGTTTAATTTTAATTCATATTTCATAAACTCTGTTCTCAAAACTAAATGGAAGGACCATTTCAATAATATTACAATGCTCACTCTGAGGCTGTTGAAGCAGCTTTGTAAGTTTAAGCTTATTTGCGAAGTTCGTCACAGTCGAGTTATATTGAGTCGCGTCCAGTGATATTTCTCAAGTACTTATGTAACAGAGTAGAGACGTTCTAGAAGTTATGCATATTTATACTAAGTTACCTTTCCTTACCTTACCTTACCAGCCAGTAAATATTCTACTGCAGGACATAGGCCTCTCCCGTAAGGAGGATTGCCATAATCACACTCGCTAAGTGTATTGGCGATCACAGTACCAGACTCCTCGCACCTTAGATGTCGCTGTCCATCATTGGTCTGCTTCATTTTGGTTGTCCCGCCATCTGTTGATAGCCATTGCGAGTTCAAGGCATTTCCCTTAGTCGCCTCCAACGACAAACACGGATAGAAAGAGAGTGGCTAATACTAACACCGATACCTATTCTATTGCCGTACTAAGTTACTCACTTTAAATGCGTTGTTAATAATAATTTTAGAATTGAATCAGAATTTAACGAATTTCTGTATCCGGTATCAAGCTAGAATTCTCTGCGTCTTTGTAACTTGTGATAAGATAGATGAATGTACAAACATTTAAATAGATAAATAATCATACATATATACGTAAGCATCCATGATTCGGTTACAAAAATTGATTACACGAATGTTTGATCCAATATTCGAATACAGACAGGTACACTCAATACACTAAAATTTTTCACATTTTGACCAAATGTTTGAACCTAACGGGATTCGAACTAAGCAACCATCGGTCTTGGAGCCAGGGTTAATTAAAATTAAGCGATCGGGCCGATAATTGAAACACTGTTACTACTATACTTTAATACTGTAACTGTGTAACAGTAAAGAATATGATTGAAAAAGTATTTTCTACAATATTTCCGAATAAGAATATAAAAAATCTAGAGCATAATTTTTCAATAGTATTTAAGCTGGATTGGCGTGATATAGATTATTTATTGGGCTGCACGGAGTGAGCCTCCCCGAGTTACGTAATTCGAATCGATTTTTTTTTAATACGCTACCGCCAGGCGCGCCTACATAACAGATCTTGACTACGCCAGAGTCCATATGACTGATCCTTTCAACAAGATGGCTGTTTGAGAGTAATTTTAGTCACAAGGACACAGGTTCTGTTGTTGTTGTTTTTGAATTGAATTGAATTGAAATACACTTTCATCATTTCAGCCTATCAGAAGTCCACTGCTGAACATAGGCCTCCCCCAAAGATTGCCACGAAGCTACACCAATAGCAAAAATAGGAAAATAAATAAATAAAAAGAAACATAAAATACACAAAGGTACAATTGGCGGCCTTATCGCTTAGAAGCGATCTCTACCAGGCAACCATTTTGCAGAGGAAATAATGACCAGTCAGCAAGGGTTAAGGGTGTACGCAAGTTACATATAATATATTTTGTTTATTTATACTAGATGTCGCTGCCTGATTTAGCATCGCGATATCGTTTGATTAGTCCAGAGTCATTAGATGAAGTTTGTGGATATCAATAAATTACCCTTATCGATGGTATCCTAAGCCGAAGTACCGCACTTCCTCCTCCCTTGGGTTGCTGGAGCCCGTTCTAGTTGTCGGAAAGCCTTAGTTAACAGTGGTCGGAGTATAGCACAGCATCAGATCTTCTTTCACTCACGAGCCTCCTGCTCGCGAGTCTTACCGACGAAGCTGTAAAGGCCACCGGGCCAACAGCAACGTGAATGGTTTTGGTCGGTATGTTTCTCCTTCCGAGATCCGAGTCCTACATAACCCAATTGGTGGCCAGCAACGGGGTAAGCATAAAGCATAAATGAAATCAGGATACGTAAATCAGAAGTTTTATTTATCTGACGACGTTATCCCTATAAAGTATCTTATTGAACGAGTGAGGCACTCGCTCCTCTTTACCTTACCGTAGCCGATGTAACAATTACTAAATAACACGAACAGACCAATGATTAGTGTTATTGCACAAACTTTAGTTCAACTGGGATTCAAACCTGACTACAACAGTCGAGTACGCTAACCACTGATACGACGCGGTCTTCAAAGACTCGAACTAGGACTTTAATGATGCCAAATATTATCATACACACAAAGGATGCTCGTGCTTGGAAGCAAGGAGCTGAAGGCAACCGGTCGTATAAATTTTGTCAAAATTGCTTGTGCACTGTATGCTTATTATTAATGTGTAAGGTCTTGACAACCGAGAAACGCCAACACTGTTTATGGCTTAAGTTTGGCTTGATAACAAGGCATCGTATATTTAAAACCCTTATTTATTTATTTTATGAGAAAGGCGGCAGACAAGCAAGCGGTTCACTTGATTGTAAGCGATTACCGTCGCCCACGTACATCTGCAACACCCAGTGGTGCTACAGGTGGGTTGTCGGCCTTTAAGGTTGTTTGGGAGATAGATGGCAGGATGAGGAGGGTGAGGGGAAGGGGGATTGACCCTTCGGTTACCTCACTCACCGAACCAAACGCAGAAGCCCAAGATGCCTCTACTTTACGCCGGTATTCTGCGAGGCCGAGCAGCAACAAAGCCGGCGCTTACCTTTACCACGCTTAAAATATGTATGTCCAATACTAATCTGACTACACATTTATAGACATAGGTCAATTAGTACAAATAAGTAAATTGCAAACATTGAGCAATTTAGAACTAAAGATAAGTGTTAATCTGAACTTTTATTTAATACTTATATCACTGTAGTAAACTGTTAATTGCAAAGGTTAAACTGTGAACGTTGAACGCTGCTAATCCAGTAAAATATACGCAAGATGAGAAATCGTTAAAACAATTCTCTGTTGAATTTTTATAAGTGCAGTCGTTTCGAAATTGAATTGTACGAAGTAATTTCGTCAATGAATGGAAATAGCTATTTTAGGCGTAAACACACGAAAGAATACAGACACGTTCATTTTATTAAGCGTTATATAGAACGAGATCACTAGGCTGTAGTCTCTTTAACTATGAACCGTTTGTGTAAGTACGGGCGGTACTTACGCGGACGGTTCATAGCATAGGATATAGTCGGTCCGGCATCTTCAATGCTGATCCCGACATAACCAGTCAACGGAGAAGGTGACCGGTTATGTCGAGCACCTTTACCTCACGATAAACTAAAAAAAAACAGATATTCCACCTTATTTCCACATGGGTGACAAAATAAAAAGAAAGCAAAATGAAAACAAAACTAATTAGTAATGTTATACAGTTTTATTTAGCTTGCGGGTTTTAACCCACTTTTAAAAAACATTTATATAGCCTAGAATATTTTACTCTGCGATATTTCTACGTAATCAGAGTCCCAATTGTTTGGCGATGCGGGAGTCCCCGAAGTGAAATATTCGTGAAACATTCTTAATTTACGACCCCGCACGGGAAGGTATACATGCGGAATATGATTAGGTAACCCGTAAGTTTTAAGTGAACCAAATGTGGAATCTCCGCGAGCTCGCGATGCGGGCGAAACTTTCTTAATTGTAAATGAGAAAATCTCCGTGACACGTAGGATTAAATTTGAGAGATTGCAAATGGCGCTCGTTTTAATTTTATAGTCCGCGTGTGTGACCTGAGTTCGATATCTGGTAATAAATAAAATAGTTAATGGCAATTTGAAGTGCTCAATTGACTCCACCAAGAATCCTGATTGTCTGTGAAATAATAACAAAAAATATTTTTTTTTAGAAAAACCGGAAGTGCACACCGTATTAGAATACCTAATTAAAAAATGTTCTTGCCCAAATTAACCAACTATTTATTTATAAAAAACTTTCGTTTTTACTTACTCATAAAATTTATTATTTTAGTTGCAAAGGTTAAACGTGTTACCCCGAGTATCGATATAATTCAATTAATTTCATATTACACAAACAGCCATGTTCGAACTGTCTTGAGATGCACGATCTAATATCATTTTGTCACTGGCAGATAGTTAAACGGGGTCGCCATATAGTAACACCGAATCCGAGAAAATGAAACTGCATTATAATATTTGTGGAGAAAAAATTGTTTTTAGTTAAGACCAATAATTAGGGATAAATATGGGTTGGTGGTTGTTTTTAATTATTAATGAACGCGACGGATTACAATAGTGATATTTCAAAAGAGTTCCATAGAATTTAAATATGAAGCTAAGAACTAACGCTTATTTAATAATAATTGAAACAAAGTTATACAGCAGCCGGGGGCACGGGGAGACTGAGCTGTGATGATATGTCCAGATGATGTCATAGTCCACTCGAGCTACCTTCAGTTTTTAATTATTAATTTTGGTCCAATCTAAGCAGAATGTGCTCACAGTATCTTGAGGTCTTGCAATGATATGCTTGGTTTTTAGATTTTTATTTTATTTATTCCTGGATCGCAAGCGTATGACTTACTTAAAGAGGATATGACTAAACTTATAAAGTTAACTAGGGACCCATAAGTAAAATGGCTAAAAGTATACTGCGTGATCCAAGTCACACTTTTCGCAATAAAATTAAATTAATGTAAATCATTTCTTCTTCGACGACGTAAGAAAGATAATTTCGTTTGTCTAATCTATCTTTTAGTAAAGAGGCTCATCTGACGGAGAAGAAACAGGTGAAAGAAACTTAGTAGGTATTCTCGTTTTTTATTATTATTTTTCAATACTAATTACAGTATATATCACAAAATAAAACTGAAAACATGGTATAAGAATATAGTGATCCGCAAAATTAAAGCTCAAATGTACTACGAACTCGAGCAGACCAGCCTCCGCCACCAGCCTCCGCCACCAGCCTCCGCCACCAGCCTCCGCCACCAGCATCTGTTCACAATTATGATGCATATGGCAGCCAACGCTCTCCCCAACCATATCGGAGGGAAGTTGACGACCCGACACACAACGCCTTCGTTCCATAGACGCGTTCAAATGACGTGGCTTATACATTAGTTAAAAATGTCTGACCTCGTACCATATAAAGCTTTTGATTCTATTCGCGGAATGTCAGAACATAAATTAATAGATATGTTACAATTTTTAACTCTTGTTTTACTAACGTTTCAAATTCTTTTCATTTAAAGTGATGTAATTTTGGTTGTTTGTAAGATTGCTGTGCCCCTATAAGTGCCCAGCTGTGGGTTTTGGAGCCGGGATCGGCCAGACATGCTGCTCCAGAGCGGGTTGGCGGACTTTACATGTCGTCGAAATAATAATTTTTATTATTTCTCATATATACAGATCTCCTCACGATGTTCTTTTTCAACGCCGAGCACGTGATAAACACAGCACCTGAAATTGCTATTTCAATTTTACTGACGCCGGTACCGGGGATCGAACCCAGGTCACTTGCGCTCTATGAAACTAAAACGAGCGCCCTGACTTGGTTACCACGGCCCAGATACTATGTATTTGCAGTTTGGTTATATTTTATTGGATTGTAAATCACAGAACAATATTAATAAGCTCTCGCGACTCTATACCCAATAAAGGGAGATCAGAGGCTTAAACATTTTTAGCCGTTTAATTCACTATCCACGTGAGCATAATATATTTAAGCCGTTTAAGCCAACCGTAAAATTCATGTTTCGATTCTCATGACTTTGTGCTTGGTGTCTTAACTATTTTGATTTTAGTTTTCTTTTTAAGCCTAAGGTTTCGCACAGATCGTTATGACAAATCCTTTGCCTCCACTTACCGTATTCGTCTAGTTACCCGAGGAGCCGGGTAAGACTCTTCAAACTACGGCATGTTGTTTCTTAATTCAAGTTGTTTTCACTATTCTGAGCAAAACTCGCGTCAGCTTTTAGATTTGTTGGTTGATATGTATATATATATTTGTAAATAAAAGGCATATTTTGACAAATCTACAATTCTTTTATAGTACCTCAGTGGATACTAGAATTTCTTTTGTATCGTGTAGGTTAATGAAATGTTTGTACTGTGCAGGAATTGTATCTACAATTCTAACATTTATGTATATATATATTATTATACCTTTGTATATAACTGGTACAAGGATCAGCAAGCTGAAGTGGCAAAAGGCCGGCCGCATAGCTCGCAGAACTGACAACCGTAACGCAGTAAACGCAGTGCGGGACGACCAAACCCCCCCACAAGATGCAGTGACGACCTGGGCAGCGTTGCGGGAAGTCGACGGATGTTTAGGCTTGTGTAAAGCTTCATAGTAGAAAGAGATTAAGTAGAAGTCAAAATATACATCGGTTCGAAAATGGTGAACTTCTAGAAGAAAGAAGTAATAATTGAGTTACAAGTCAGTTCATCGTTTTCTTTATTTATAGACATGTTATTCACATTTACGTCAATCGAAAACAAATAAGCATACTTTTTTTTCACCTTCTTCACCAGCCTGTTTCTTCCACTGCTGAATTATCCAAGAAAACGCCAGCTAACAGTCTGTGGGAATTGAGTCTGGCAAAGTTTTTAAACGTCGGTGGTGCATATTATCTAGTGTGGAATTAGTCCGCGTATTAGTGGAAGGTAGGGTGGAGCTCCACTTCGGACTTTATAATATATGTTACTTTATTGTTTTTGCATACGGAATTATGCAAAATACTTTTTCTAACATCTTTTTTTATTTATCTGCTATATATATACTTAAGTGAAAGTGTGTATGTTTGATTGAATAACACTGATAGGCCTGAATCAAAATGAATATCAGCATCTCTGCTCAGTATAGTAGCCGTTAAATAGGATTTTAATTATCTTGAGAAGCTAGTCTTCTTTAATATCCAATAATTAAACTCGAAGATCATATTTTTATTGACCTGTGTCATGGAGGCAGATTACATACATAAATTGCATATGAAAAATCACCCAGATTATAATTTGTGGCCCATACAAATATTAGTCCAGTGCGGGAATCGAACCCGCGATCCGCAACACCGCAGCTTAACGCCTAGCCACTACGCCACCGAGCCTTCACATACTTAACAGTGAGGATAAACATAATCATATCAAGGTATTGGACTCAACTTCGGGGTTGTAAATATTTCATAATGGCACTTAAGGACCTCCGCGCCTTAAAAAGTTTGCGTTATGAAATTATCTATGAATGTTTTTTAATCTTTGAGTTATGAATAATGAGTATATATACAGATGATGTATTAAACTGAAGGTAATTTAGTATTTTAATATTGATGCGTCTAGACGTAGCGGTAGATAGAATCCGCCGATCCATCTTACCACTTCAGTGTCTTAAATGAAATGTAAAAGCTTCATTTGACGTAAGAAATTCAGATTTGGTTTGTCAACTGTATTTTTTTATTTTTCATATCCACTACTACGTAATATAAAAAAAAACCTCCACACGCAAAATACGCGCACAGTTGTGGAGTTGCGGAAAACCAGACCATCTTAACATAACATAATCTCACGAACACTTCTCACATTTTTACAGTCGATGTGACAAATCGTTTTTTATTTTTTTCTGGCAATAATACATATTATGTCCTATGTTTCACACCGTTGTGTCTATGTTCATTGTTAAAGGTAGACATCTCAACAGATGTCTTGTTAATAATCTAAAAACCGTCATTTGACGTTTGTGTTACTTCCATGACTGATAACAGACATGGCAGAACAGGGCATGACAGACATGGCATGACATTGGCATTCGTTATAACGAGACAGCCACTATTTTAAAAAAAATACTCTGTTATGCGATACTTAAATATCGGAACCTACTAAGAATTGTCTTATTTTACTGGCAACACAATTTCGAATACACCGCCATATTGTTTTTCTGTCATTCAAGCATTGTGTTTCTGTGGCTGGCTGTATGGACTAAAGTCCTTTGCCTTTCGCAATAGGGATAAATTAATATCATCATCATGTGTTTCTGTGGACGTAACTCTTTATTTACCTTCTTTGAAAAGCATCTGTCTGTCGTTTTTCTGAGTATCAAATGTGTAGTCACTATTCTGTAATTCACAATTGAACAGTACATAGAAGTGTTCGTTTCGTGGTTCAATTTGTTGGACGACAAGAACTTTTTTCTGCGACGAGAGACTTGAGTGTACGATTCGAATGAGTTATTGTTTCTTAATTGTATTCGAATGCATGATGTATTTCCGCTCGGTATCGGCGTGGGACTCTGCCACCCTCTTTCTTCCCTATGGTGTCGTAAGAGGTGACTAAGGGAAAGCCTTGACAATCGCAATAGCCACCTATACATGGCGGGATAACCATCTAGAACAATACCAAATTTAAACAGACCGATGACAGACAGCAGAGATCCTCCTTAAATCTTCCTTATGAAAGGGCCTATGTCCTGCAGAGGACTATTAACAGACTTGTTAAGGTAAAGGCTTAGTAGGCTAACAATTGAACCGGACGATTGTCTCTACTTCTTCCGTATAATGTTAAATAAACTGAACACAGATTGGGTTTAACGCTTGAAATAATACGCGATATAATATTATAATTGAGTTAATACACGAATGAGATGTAGCGATCCAATTAGACGTACAAAGGTATGGAGAGTAGCTTCGAAGGTAAAGTAAAACGGCATTGAAAATGTTATTATTAAATATGAACGATGTAATGCGAGACACTTAAGTATATTACGACGTCGGGGAAAGAAAATAGAGAAGTGGCCCGAAGCACCGAGATGATGTCATTACACCAGTCTCCATATTATACCTTCGTTAGCGAAAAGTAAAATTTTAAAGGGAAATATTTTCTTGAATTCTGAATAATATACTCAGCATAGCTTGGTTGTTTTGTATTTGATAATTACTGCGATAAATTCTTGAACAAACAAATAACTGTAGTGGAGAACTATGTTAAGTGGCTATAGCAGAAACTGGACACCTGTAAACAACTTCAATCGAAGAAGATTACATATGGGTTGTCATCTCTGGGCATTAAGACGGAATGCCCCACAGCCCGGAATTATACTGGCTCTCTGTACCTTTCAAATCGGAACTAACGATTGGCTACCCAAATGACTCGCAGCTAAAGAAGGAGTCTACCAGTACCCAGTAAATATAGGCGGTCACGTTTATGTATCAGACGCAAATCATGAAAATATGTATTTGATGTCATACACTATGCTATTTGGCACAGGTTAATGTTCATTGAGAGACTGATATGCGGTGACGATGGCGGTGAGAACAAAGGAGGTGTTGAAGTAACTTTTTATTTAATTTTACGAGTGTATTGGCTCACATTGCAATAAAATTTAAAATAAGAATTGGTGGTAACCTAAGAGAACCTGCCACATCATCATCATCATCAATTCAGCCGATTACAAGCCCACAACTGAACATAGGTATCCTCCAAAGATTTCCACTAAGCTCGGTCCTGAGCCACCTGCATCCATTGACGGGAAGTCAATGGATGCAACACCGCGCGGGCCGGTGCTCCATCTTGTGGGAGGTCGTACAACACTGAGTTTGCCTGTACATGGCTGCCACTCGAAAACCTTTTTCCCCTAACGGTTGTCAGTTCTGCAAGCTATGTTGCCGTCCTATTGCCACGGCTGAGGCAAATGTCCAGTAAAGGAAATATCACAAGAAAACCTACGTAGTATTTACGGATATAGACCACTAGAAAGAGCCCTAGGTAATATTAACACCTCTTTCTCTAAATGGCAACCTCACCTGCACGCGGTGTACCCTGCTACTATACGAGCCTCTGACGACCGAACCCAAATCTGACAGACTAGTGATAGGGAGCAGCATCACTAATGCGAGAGTCCCGGCCGCTTGCCCGGACTGGTGAGTATGGGTAAACATTCCAAGAAACGTACACCGGCTTTGCTGGCGCTCTCTTGGAGAGGCTTATGTTCACCAGTGGACTAAAATAGGCTTGCCCTTGCCTATTTCTGGCGAAATTGGGCATTGAATGCCATTCTGACGAGATCCAGTATCATTACGCCCTGTGAAGCATTCCATCACAGTAATATACAACTCAGCCATACCTTCTTTGCTTAAAGTTAGTTGCAGGTATTCATGGCTACTCTCATTAACCTGCGGGCCTTCTGCTCCCGAGTCTCTTCCGCCGAAGGTGTAAAGGACACCGGGCCAACAGCGTATCTACAGTGGGGGTTAGTCGGTTCGGCATCTTCAATACCCCGACGTAACCAGTCGGCAGGGAATTAGAAATTGGAATAGCAGACGCATTGTACCTCGCACTGTAGTCTGTGAACGCCAGACAAAGATTACCATCCATTTCCTTCTTAAAAATTAAGTTTAAAGGGAGAGCCTGGAAAATATCATGATTTCAGAAAAAAATTAACAGTGAAAAATACCAGAACGTATATGCGTATACCGGAGACGGACAGTACGGTACCTGTTAGGTCCAAAGTGTCTGGCACTGTGATAACTAATCCACATATCAAACTTAAAGGTTATGTGTAAATTCTACCTATGGCAGAAACCGGCTTTCAGAGAGTAGTGAGGTGGATATAGCACAGGGTCCTGGGCATTCGCTTTAATTGTTTACAGTCGAGTTTTCTGTTTTGCGGTGAAGGGAAAACAATGTCAGAGAAATAAAAAAAAAAGTATTTCTAGGACATGAGAAGTTCCCCAACAAAGCATCAAAGTAGCGTGCCAGTGGCGGCACTAGTGAAGTAGGGCCCGGCAGTAGGGCCTTTACAGGCCTTTACAGTACTGCCTTTACAGGCTTCTACCGTCTACATTAGTAAATGTAGTTATTCTAAGGTGTTGTTCTGTGGTGTATATTTAGCAGATTCGAAGTCCTTTTTCAAATTTATTAGGTAATGTCATGTCAATTTTAAATTGTATTCTCTTAAAATCATTATTTGTTTTCTTTATTTAGTTATGTTTGTTATTTTGTTTTTTCTTTTTGTTTTGACGGGGTCTGTTTAACTGTTCCAACATTCAAGAAGGGCAGCGGCAGAACATCAGCGCTGCAGCTACACTGCTGCAGCATAATGCTGAGTCGAATGCCTTTTCGTGGCTATAATCCAACACATTTTATTATCTGTCATATTTTTGTTGTGTTTTAGCATCGAATAAATATTGTTTCTTTCTTTTTCTTTCTTTCTTACTAAATGTAGACTATATTATATCTATACACTTAATTAAAACATACATATAAAGCCGGGACAAGTCACTATATAAGATATAAGTAATTGCACAAAGTAAAGTTAGAAAACATAAGCTCTTAAGACCTCTGCCCAGGAGTCGTCTGGGTAGGTCACAACACAGCACTCTAACCCATCTCTGCCGCCAAACTCAGGCTTGTTGTAGATTTTTGCAGGTGTCCAATGGCTGCAGTAGTCAGATACCAGGTGGTACATCTATCCGGTGTACTGTTACCTCGTTATTCACCCCAATCTAATGAAAAAAAAACTGGTCCTTACCATAGTTTTATTCGTTTCAGTCCCTTTTTTCACCAGAGCTTATTAACACAATCGTACAAGTCTATGTTTCGGAAAAGCCTTTGGTTCGAGACTTCGGTATGAGGAATTGAACTCAGGACACCTCATTCAGAGGCTGGTTCCCTAATCACTTGGCCATCGTGGCCCCCAATTTGTGGTAATTAATCCTATTTTATTATCTAAATAATTTCGTACAATTTTAAATTTAGTTAAAAGTACCCCTTCTTAGAATCGGTCAACCCTCTTTCTTCTCGCGGATGTCGTAAGAGGCGATTTAGCTAAACTCTTGGAAAATCACGTGAGCCGGGCACGAACTCGGCCATTTGCGACCTGTCACTTTCTATCTCCCGGAGAGGCGAAAAGTGGCTTTGTAGAATTCAGTTTAGCATCACTGAGTAGTACCAAATGAAATTTCGTAACCTCTGCCTACCCTTTGGGTGACAGGCAGGAGTGCTTATATACTATCTCCCGTGTACCATAACTCACCAACAAACACACTAAGCAGCAGCAACACGACCATTTTCATCGCACTGACGTCACACTCACACGAATCCCATTACAATTGAATTAATAATTCAAATCACATTTTAAAAAACGAACAGCACACATTTTAAACATCTCATTTAACTTAAATCTTCTTTACGAAAGTCGCACATTATTTTCGGAGCGCAGAAACTATTCGAAACGTATATTGCGAGCGTATTTAGAGAAGAGGTCTTGGCGAAGCGCATACGTCCGCCCACCACCATCGCCGGATGCAAACTGAGTTCGAAATTCGAATGTTAAAATGATAAGATACGTCCTAGGGCTGCGCGCGACTTTGCCCCATGATTCAGACTCGTATTATTAAAATTACACAAACGAATTTGCTTTCTCTGGAATTAGAGCAAGTATCATTCGGTCTGTCGCTATTGATAATTAAAAAAAAAATCTACGCTGTAGTATAAGCCGCAAGTTGAAAATATCGAATAAAATTAAGCAGGAAGTTTAATTTTATATGATTAAATATTAACATATCTTTATACGTTATAATAGGAAGTTGGGGGAGCCTCAGTTCATGGTACACCCAGCTAACTAACAAGATAGGTTCCGGCTGGTGGTGGAAAATCCAAGCTCATAGGCCAAATTCAACCCTCACATGCCTATAGTCACTGCGAGCATAGACTGGCCATACTCGCGTAGTGGGTGAAGGCAAATGCTTCAAGACATGAGTCCAGCACTCGTGGACTTGCGGTAAGTTCAGTTTTTAAATTTAAAAACATAAAAACCCTAATTGTTGTTCTCCTCGAGCCTGTTAATAGTGCTCTACTGGACACAGGCATTTCTTAATATACATGACTTATATATATATATATATAATACTCTATAAATATTACCCATCGTGATGAGCTCGGGTGACAAATTCTCTTCAATAATTCGATTATACTTATAACTTCAAAACATTGTAGTAATAATTACTTCATATCAATTACATTTGAAAAAAAGAGACAAAAAAAAAATTTTTTTTTGTGTAAAAAATAACTATTTATACGACTTGTTTGGTTCCGAGGTGCGAATCGTTCTTATATGTCCTTAGGCGCGCGATGCCTTTGTCCTGCAGTGGACTATTTACAGGATGGTAAGGTAAGGTACGGTACGGTACGCACCTATACATACCAAGGTCATGCTTCTATTAAATAAGCTTCAATATACGGCCAATTGGGTCGAAATACGTTTTTTTTTATGCGGAAAACCAGCAAGCGTTTCACCTTATAGTAAGTGATTACCGTCGCCCACGTACATCTACAACACCACATGTGCTGCAGGTGCGCTGCTGGCCTTTAATGGTATTTGGGAGATGGGTGGTAGGATAAAGAAGGCGATGGAGAGGGGGAGTGGGACTTCGGATACCTCTCTTGCCGAACGAAACGCAGAAGCACAAGATGCTTCTACTTCACCGCCGGTATTCTGCGTGCCTTGGTACCAACCCGGTCGAGCCGACCCATTCGAGCAGCTGCAAAAGCCGCCGCTTGGCTCTACCACGTAAAAACGTACATTCAGGGCACCGACACTGTCTCTCAATTTTGCAGCACAAATTTGTCCCTTCAATCTTTCCACGTTCATTCTTTCCATGTGTCTTATTAACGTAAAAATAATGGTACATAGAGTATATATATAAATCAGACAGGAAAGCATGTATCAATAAGTCGAAACATGTGTACGATTTATCGTAAGCCACGATACTAAGACGACGATAGGTTAGACGAATCAGTGGTGTAGTGGCTAAGCGTTTAGCTGCGGCGCCGTGGGACGCGGGTTCGATTCCCGCACGGGACTAGTTTTTGTATGGATTATAAATAATTGTTTCGGATCTGTTTGTTGGTCCTTTCGCAATTATGTATGTTATGTATGTAAACTGCCTCCGCGACACAGGAGAAATTCCTACAGAGGAAGGTATCGTTTTTTTAAAAATAAAAACAATATAAAAAGATAGGTACATCTCACTCGTCACCCTGGACTATATGCACTGGTGAAAAATAAAATATAGCTACCAAAATATATGTAAATATATATAAATATACATATATGTATAAACAAACTTATATATGAATATAATATATATTCGTAGTCTTCTCTAGGAGATTCATAATAATTTTTTTTCCGTATCCCGTGTAAAGATTTTTTTTTTTTTTTTTTTTTTTTATTTATTTATGTACACACAAAAGGCATGAAAAACAATAAAACATAGTGTTAGTACAAGGGTACTACTTATTCCATACATTGAAATTTCTTCCAGCAGACCCTAACAGGAAATTTTATTGAAATGGCAAACTTAGTGCGTACATTTCATAATATGTAATATATAATAAATTCATAAATAATATGTATACAATTAAATAAATAGGATTACATATAATTAAATAATATACATAGACATATTTAAATAAATAAATATATATATATATATACATGTATATACATACATACATGCATAGATAGTCGTAAATATACAATATATATTCTATTGACACGAAGATAAGTAGTGGTCCTTTACACGTTTCTTAAATGAAAGTATAGTTCCGGAATCTCTTATGGTAGGTGGTAGTGAGTTCCACAACCTAACTGCATGGACTGCAAAGGAATAGGAATAAAAACTGGAATTATGGATAGGATAATTAAGGAGTGTCCTGACATGCGATCTGCATGGCACATCTGGAGGGTGAACGAAGGAAAATAGGTTCCTGAGGTATGACGGAGAGGATGGGTTGTGCAAGATGTTATAAAGGAGATATAATAATCGAGTGTTCCTGCGAAGTCGAATTGGGAGCCACTTGAGGTTCTTGCGAAACTGAGATATTCGGTCAAATTTCTTGAGTCCAAAGATGAAACGGATTGACAGATTTTGCAAGCGTTCAAGTTTATTTAGTAGCTCCTCTGTAGCATCCAAATAGCAGGCATCAGCATAATCTAGTATGGGCTGAATAAGAGTAAGTGCTAGTGTGATTTTAGTTTTAAATGGCAAGACATTTTGAAGGCACTTCAGCGAATGCAGGGTAAAGTGAACTTTTCGACTAATCACGGCAACGTGCGCGGACCAGGATAAATGTTGATCAAAAGTAACACCTAAGTTATTAACAGTATTGGCATAGGTTATAAGAATGCCATCCAGACACACGCAAGGTAGTGTTGAAAAATCTAACTTGTTTCGTAGGTGTTTGCTGCCTATTATTAAGGCCTGTGATTTGGCAGGATTTACTAAGAGGCCAAAGGAGCTAGACCATTTACTTATGCGTGACAAATCGGAGTTCATAGCACCGATTGCCTCATTAGTATCACCCACCGCGAAATGTTGATACAACTGCAAGTCATCCGCGTAAAGATGGAAGTTGGATGTGATAACACTCGTAACGGAGTTAATGAAAATAGAAAATAAAAGAGGAGAAAGGACGCCACCCTGAGGCACGCCCGCACTGATTTCAGACCAATCAGAAAAAGTGTCATTAAGGCGAACACATTGCGAGCGGCCCCGAAGATATGAATCAAACCATGCAATGCAGGAGGGGAAAGATTTATGGATTCAAGGATCCGAATCAGAATATCGAAATCTACTGAGGTAAAGGCACTGCTAAAGTCTAACAAGACTAGAAGTGAGAGAGACTTGTTGTCCATAGCGTAACGAATATCATCAGTGACTTTAAGTAATGCAGTGACAGTACTATGACCAGGGCGAAAGCCCGACTGGTAAGTAGAGAGCAAAGAATTGGAAGACAGGAAAGTTGAAAGTTGTCTGTGGATAATATGTTCGAGAACTTTTGAGAGAAAGGGTAAAATGGATATGGGTCGAAAATGAGACGGAAAAGAAGGATTAGAGATCTTAGCTAAAGGAATAATTTAGGCTTGTTTCCAGGCCGAAGGAAAGGAGGAGGATGATATGGAGTAGTTGAATATGTGAGTAAGGATTGGAAGAACCAAAGGTAGAACTAGAGTAATCATTCTCGAGCATAGTCCATCATTACCTACAGCAGTCGAGGAAATGGCTAAAATAGATTTATTAGCTTCTTCCTCGGTCACAAAGGAAAGGAAAAAAGGAGTAACAAGTGGTACCGGAAGATTAGATAATTCGAATAAGGTGTTTGACTTAGCACAAGGGTCTAACGTCACAGGAGGAGTGGAGAAATGTTTATTTAGATCGCTTACCCCGAAACTTATGCTATCCAAGACCGAAGATCTACCGACACCGACAGAACGAAGAAATTTCCACATCTCAGTAGAATTTCGATTATTAAGAGAATCATGGAAGTAGCGTCTTTTTGCATCTCGACACAGGTGACTGCAGCGGTTTCGTAAAACTTTGAAACGAGTTAGATTAGTTTCAGTTGGACAACGTTTATACCTTCGCCTGGCCTTGTCTCTTCGAAACATTAGTTCTCTAATATCATGCGTAATCCAAGGTGCAGGATTCCGCTTCATCTTAACCCGTTTCGGCGGAGCATGGTAATTGTATACCTCTAAAATTTTATTCGTAAACAAATCAACCTTCTCGTCAATATCGATACTGTCAATAACAGGAGTCCAATCAATATCACCTACATCGCGCTTTAGTGCCTCAATGTCTATACTCTTATAACTACGAAGAAGCAGGGATTGGGGCTTCTGCCTGGGCGGACGAAGGCGATAAGAGAGGTAGATTAAATCATGATACGAGAAAGAAGCAGTTAGCTGCCCATGCGAAATAACACTGTCAGGTGAAGAAACAATCATAAGGTCAAGAAAAGAAGGGTTGCAGTTGGGAAAATGGTGAGTTGCAGAAAGTTGAAGTAAGTGAAGGTTAAATGAAGATAGCAGGGTCAGAAGTTTATTGCATCGAATATCGTTTTTGATGAGGCAGGTGTTGAAGTCTCCCATTATAATAATATGATCATAAGCTTTGTTGAATAAAAGCTTTATTTACAGACCAACGAAAGGTATATATGCAAATGGATAAAGAAAAGCAGACAATCTTTTGGCAACCCTGACAACAGTTTGACCATTACTGCTGGTGGCCTCTTAAGCGCATGCGTGAACTTTAGTTGACATTTCCCATAAAACAATATTTCTTTTTATCGCATAATTTTAATGTCTCGACTAAAACTATAAAACACTCGCGAACAAAAATCTCCCGGACATTATATGCAGACTTTTTATAGGATTCAAGTGATAACATCATTTCACATCAAATATTTTTGGTTTTAAATAATGACTTTTCCCTTAGTCACTTCTTCCGTACGCTAAGAAAGGGTGTGGTTGTCTCTTAAGCCGATACCACATGGCATCTTGTTCTTTTCATAATTTAAACTAAATATCAGAATGCATAACTGTATAATAACAATCCAAGGTATGTCTCTAAATTGTGAGCATGAAGCTCGCGAAGCTCTACCGCCGAAGCTATAAGGCCATCGCTCCGACAAGGGTCTAGTCAGTCCAGTATCTTAAATGCTGATGCCGACACTCTCATCATCAACGCACCTTTCTTTACCCCACGTAAAATTAAAAAAAAATCTTTACAAAAATGTTGCCAGTATGTAAGTTAAAATATAAACTGTAAATCGTGTTCACAGTATCTTGCCACATCTTTCCCACTTTATATATTTAAGTTGCACGTGATTCTCTTCATTTATAAACCGTCAGATTAGGGTCTGTATTTATGTGCCGTCAGCTTAGAGGTCATATTTATTTGAGGACGCGTCTGACCCGGCGTTCTCTCTGCTTTAAACACTTTTTCTTGATTTGGAACCGTAAACTTTGTATATTGCCGACAGACCCGATTTAACGTAAAATAAATGATAAAATATTTCTTTTCTTTTTTAGTTTTTGACAATATTCAGAAATAAACCTATAAATAACCTCGACAATCTACATTATAGGATTATTTTAATACGCGAGGAGGAGGGCCTTCCAATAAGATAATCCAAATCACACATGGAGATAATAAATGACAATTAAAAATTACCCAAACTGTAGCTACATAGCTCGCAGAACCAACAACCATTGGGGAAAAAAAAGTTCTCGAATTGGCAAACACGTACAGACAAACGCCTGTGTGGAACGACCCCCTAAAAGGCGGGAAGTCAACGGATGCAGGTGGCTCAGGACCGAGCTTCGTGGCAATTTTTGGGGGTGGCATATGTTCAGCAGTGGACTTGTGATAGGCTGAAATGATGATGAAAATGATGATATGTCATTGTCATCCGAATATGTATATACATATATGGATTTACAAATGTAACTCATGGCACGTCGCAATGCAAAACACGTCGTTGCCGTGAGCCGTGGTAGCCCAGTGGTCAGGGCGCTCACTTTAGTTTCATAGAGGCCGAATGACCTGCGTTCGATCCCCGATGCCGGCACCACTAAAATTGTTAATAGCAATTTTAAGTGCTGTATTTGCCACGTGCTCAGCGGTGAAGGAAAACATCATGCGGAAACCTGGATCTCTGAGAAATGATAAAAAAAATATTTCGAGGATATGTGAAGCTCGCCAATCCGTACTGGAGCAGCGTGGCGGGTCCTTCCCGGCTCCTAAAACCCTCACCGATACTCTTACGAGCAGCACCTGCAGACTGCTACTTTACGTCGTTGCTTCATCCGCGCAATATATTACAGGGTAAGCAGAGGTGCCATAACTACTAACTGTTGAAAGGCTTGATCAGAATCTGATCGCGATTCGATGTTTGATCACGGGTTCAACTGAGTAGGGGATATTATAGTGCCACAAGTGAACGTGCAAAACATAAATGTAGTTTCTCGTATTTGCCTTCTCGTATTCGATGTGCGATAAAATCGGAGGAAGGGTCGGATATGAAGTCAGAAACATGGCGTCGGAGATATGGTGCCAGAGACTTAATGTCAGAGACTTGGTGTCGGTGACATAGTGTCGGAGACCCGATTCATGGTTAAGCAGTCTGATAAGCTGTATATAATCGATTGGAATGTGTGAGGTGTATAAATGGTTTGTATCATATCGATCACTAAGACCTATGTGCTCTTGCTTTAACCCCCTTGTTAAATATTAAAAAAAAAAATTAATAGTATTACCCTCTATTGTCTTCACATCTCGCAATAAAAGCTGCATATATTCGGATAATAGTTGTCAGTGCGCAATAAAAATAAATTTCCAACAATAAAATATTCCCAAGCGCTGAAATAGACTAAAGCAAACGCAGCTCCTCTGGGGGAGCACAATAACATTCATATAACAATAGACGCCATGTTTTCCCAAGTAATACGTTTCATAAAGTATATGTTATATTTTTAATATGTTTATGGTATCTTCGTTAATTACCTTTGAACAATATTTGAGGATATTACCTTTACCATCACTGTTTGATGGATAAGGTAACATCGTTATTTTTTTAGAGTTCCATACAGACCCGTATTTCGGGTTAGTCCGTCCAACCTTTAAAGGGCTCTATCTAATGAACCGTTATTAGTAGCAGTGTGTAGTGTATTTATTATTATAGCAGATGTCCGCACAGATAATAAAAAACAACACTAAAGTTAATGTAAAGGCCGGGTTAGTAATTATTGGACAAAGCCAATAGTCCCTCTACGAGTAAGGTTTTCTCAATTTAGTCCAATTAGAAGTGATCGTTCTACTCAGAAATTTCGGTAAAAGGACCTGTGTTCCCAAGCGGTTGTCGAAACAAATATTGTCGCGTATTTGTTTTTTTTTTTTTGTATATCTCCGTCGCTTGCAAAACCTGACGAAATTTTGTGTTCTAACAGATATTGATATCACTATTGTCTAATAGTAAGTACGCGGTCATTGAATCAAAAAATATGTCTAAATACTCATACTCGTATCTGTTACTTTGATCATCATCATTTCAGCCTATCAGAAGTCCACTGCTGAACATAGGCCTCCCCCGAAGATTGCCACGAAGCACGGTCCTGAGCCACCTGCATCCATCGACTTCCCGCACTGCGTTTGCCTGCACGTGGCTGCCACTCGAGAACCTTTTCTCCCCAGCGGTTGTCAGTTCTGCGAGCTATGTGGCCGGTCCATTGCCACTTCAGCTTGCTGATCCTTATGGCTATGTCGGTTACATTACTTTTGCTAAAATGCCACATACATACGTGCATGTTCATCAACATCAGCATCATCTGTACAGTCCGACACACCTTCACTGCTGCCCATGGACATCCCCCCAAGGATTGCCACAAGGCACGATCCTGAGCCACTCCATCATGTGGGGAATCATCACACACTGCGTTTGCCTGTATGAGGTTGCCATTCGAGAATCTTTCCCTTCCAACGGTTGTCCAAGCTTTGATGCCAGCCTAGCTTACTAGATCTTTCTTGTAGCGGCCTATGTTTAGTCGTGAGCTTAATAAGCAGCTGTATTGACAAAGAGGAATTGAAAAGACGCAGAATGATTTACTATCCAATCCGAATGTTATCCGTGATCCAAAAACGCAACGTTGCTCCGATATTGATAACGGTGGCTTCCTAGTTGATTTCAGCCATGGTGACAACTTCCAAATACAAGGCGGTTGTCAATTATACATCTAATGCATTGTGTTCTGAGTGTACGTAAACAGGGCTCAATCGTTTATACGTTAGAGGAAGGGGAAGAGTCAGATGCAGTGTCGGAAATTCGGAACGCAACGTACCGCAAAAAAATTTACACGTGGTAGAGCCAAGCAGCGGCTTTTGCTGCTGCTCGGCTCGACCGGATTGTTACCACGATCTCGCAGAATACCGACGTGAAGTAGAGGCATCTAGTGTTTGTGTGTTTGGTTCGGTGAGTGAGGTATCCGGAGGCCCACTCCCCCTCCCCATCCCCCTCCTCATCCTCTTTCCCAGCTCCCAAATACCCTTAAAGGGCGGCAACGCACCTGCAGCTCCTCTGGTGTTGCAGATGTACGCGGGCGACGGAAATCACTTACCATCAGCTGATCCACTTGCTCGTTTGCCGCCTTTCCCATAAAAAAAACCTGTAAATTTGCGGACAACCTTCTTTTAATGGCAATCTACACTAGGACCCATGGCTCTATGTTCAGGTAAGCAAGTCTTTTAGCTACGCGATCATCAAAGAACCATTAAACTGAAATGGTCGAGAGATATGAAGAATTTTTAAGTGAAATTTAATGATTTTAATGAATTTTAATTTTAATATTGTACATAAGCAATACTTAATAGTTACATTGCGCCGTACACAGTGATAATCCGGCTCATTTACTAATTACCAGCTCGCAGCCAATTCGGCTTCAAAGCCTCGTTAAAATCAGCTGTTCTACGGTTAAACGTTTATAGAAATAATCGCATCATAACGAGACCTAAATAACCTGCGAAACATGTGGTAATGCGGACGATATCACAAATATTTCATTAAATTCTCTTAACTGTTCACGTATTTATTGTTTAAGACCAAATATAAATCAATGATGTTAGAGATTGAACTTATTGCTAACATCTTTAAAAGTATGGGTTTAAGCAAAACAATCTTTGTTTTTATTTAAATATATAAATATAAATAAACTAGAGGTCGGGGCCCCCGGTTTATTTTCACAGAGCGCGAGTGACCAGGGTAGGTCGACCCGAGTGCCGGCAATAGTATATTAAAATAGCAATTTTAAATGCTGATTTAAGGGGGGGGGGAAATAGAGTGAAAAGCGGCAATCGAGCAAGCGGTTTATTTGATGGTACGTGGTAATTACGTCGACCACGTACATCCGCAACACCAAAGGTGCTACAGGTGCGTTGCCGGCCTTTAAGGGTATTAGGGAGATGGGAGAGATGAGGAGGGGGATGGGAAGGGGGTGTGGGCCTCCGGTTACCTCACTCAACACAAAATGCCTCTTCTTCACGCCGGTATTCTGCGAGGCTGTGGTACTAATCCAGTCGAGCCGGGCCATTCGAGCAGCAGCAAAAGCCGCCGCTTGGCTCTATATATATATATATATATATATAGGAGGGATGTTGGGGAAGGGGATTGGGTACCTCACTAACCGAACGAAACTCAAAAAAATTAGGTGCCTTTACTTCACGCTGGTATTCTGCGAGGATTGCGGAATTTATAAATATATATATATATATATATATAAATATATGAGTAGAGAATCGTAGGTGAGCACCATGCACCATGCTGTTAGTGACCGTTAGCTCTTATTTTCACAATATACTTTTTTTCTAAGACGATAGTTCTCAGGAAGGATCATGTGAACTGCTACTACTACCTGTAGTCAAGTTATTAAAAAATACTATATTTTTGAACCAAAATTACTAATATTCTCAATTCGTTGGTGAAGTGCCAAAAAATGAAATCACAAAATCTGAACTCGAGTCTATCGGAAAGGACAGAATAACATCTGCCGACACGGCTCGTTACCTATACATGTTGTAATAAAAAACTGCCATCCCGCTTCCCTTCCCGCTTCCCGTGGTTGTTTTAAGAGGCGACATAGGGAAAAAGCCTTGAAAAAAGCGGAATAATAGTCTCATTACAAATTTTACGTTCTGAATTATATATACGGTCGGTGGTTACTGCCAGAGAATGGGTAGGATGCAAGGAAGGTGTACCACTTAATGATTCTTCTCTTTGCTATGTTGCACTTACCACTGGGCAGGTGGATTGGTTAGTGGGGTGCCGGCACCCACATTATTTGGGTCAATGTGACAGGGGCATTTCGCCGTTTCAATATCCTGGACAGAAATCGTACATTAGAGCCTTATAGAAAGGGACGATCTCTGGTCTACTGATTCGGTTGCCTCAAAATTAACGACTCAAACTTTATTCATAGATAATTAGATAATTATCCTGTTTTTGAATTTTAAAATGTCGATCTCCTTTGTCTATTGTTCTAAGAGCGACCGTTCTTGACAAGTCTTCGTAATTTGAATTCCTTGCTAATCCGCTTATCATCGCTATCTATGTTGTTACAACACAGTAGTACTACTGAACAACTGAACAGTTGTATTGAAGGCTTCGTTGGATTGTAAACTCAATTGGATTGATTTATAATATGACAAAATTTCGTCCGCGACTTTGTTCTACTCTGGGTTTCAACTATCTTCAGGTCTTAATGTGATAACGTTACAGAGAAACAGACACAGAAATTTCCGCATTTATAATGGGTATGCCATTAGAATCGAATCATTACAACGGAATCGTTTTTTTCCGCCTTTCGAAGGTCTTATAGTAGTATCGCTGCGTATCATATAGTTACTATGTTACTATATGATACTGTTATATCCTCTACCCCATTCTCCAAAGACCCTTAAACGCAGGCAACACATATGCTCCTCTCTCTGTACGTGCACGTGACGACAGGTGTCTGTAATCAATAACCAACATGAGAGGCGCTTGCTCGTTTGCCCCTTTTCCCATACAATTCCGGTCGTTTCGAGCCGCAGCAAAAATCGATCACGTTCAGATTTGTAAGCATTTATCGCTTTCACCCATAGATAATACAAATCTCCATTTGGCAAGATTCAGCGTAGCCAAAAGCACTTCCGCAACCCACTTTTCGATTCTGCAGGAGATCGGCCGTAATGCAGGGCTTTTCCCCAGAAATTGGGACGTGCCAAAGTAGCTGAACTTTGTGCATCTACTGCTTATCTTTTTTTGATGAGCAATGTTTGCTTCGATGCTTCATTTGGGAGATTCAAACCTCGCCTGATGCGCTGGTGTGTCACGTGAACGCTAGTGTAATGTTTGCGCGACTCGCTCTAAGGCATCGGCTAGGGTACCTGAATCCACTTTTATATAGCACCATCTGTAATAATAAGAAATAGTGAGCATAGAAACACTACGAAAGTCATAATATGTCAATAAATTCAGTAAAAGTGGTTGAATTCGCAGGAAACCGCTAAAAATAAATATTGTCGAATATTTTTCGCATGCGCAGTAGTATGTATACATTCCTGGGGATTATAATAAGGATGATAATAAAGCCTCGGCGGATTGAGTACATCAACGACATCGGCCTCGCCTTTCTTTCCTTCTATTACGCTTTCTTTTCCTATTTTTACTTGATTTTAGTGAAACGCGAGGCTTAATCCTAATCACGCACTCTAACCTAATCTAACCTACTCAGCAGAAGTATCAAATGTTATATTTGATTACACGAATAGTTTTTAGTCGAAATCACTAACACCGCTTAGCCCCATTGACCTATTAGACTTATCACACGCAAGCTTTATATTCCTTTACGTAAGTCACGATGATACGACTAGGGTGGAAGTTTTTTTTTATTGAGTTTATACTAGTCCTTGATTAAGACTAAATGCTAAATGCACAAGGTGGTAAATATATATAAATGTTTTTTTTTTTAATTTCTTTATTGATACAACATGTTTGTAACTGAGTGCAATTTTAGCTTACAAAGCATGTTTGTAATTTCGTCTATTTTAAATAAATAAATTATACTTTAGCAACACATAAAATTAACAAATAATAATAAATATAACGCAGCTAGCACATTAATATAATGGAATAGAATACATTGATTTAACCACACACAAAAACATAAGCGAGAAATAATGTAAGAAAGCACACATCGAGTAAAAAAGTAAAGAAAAATAATAATAAAAAAAAACAATTTTCAGTTCACAGAGTGAAGTTGCGAAAAGACGCAACCTGTATGTACCTACTGCTGAGCAAAGGCCTCGTTCTCAAATATCTGAGAGGGTTTTGAAGCCGGCGGAAGAGTCCACCACGCTGCTCCAGTGCATATTTTTTCCATATTTTTTATTATTTCTCCGACATGCCGGTTTCCTCACGATGTTTTCCTTCACCACCGAGCACATGGTAAATACAGCACTTAAAATTGCTGTTAACTAAAGTGAGCCCCCTGACCACTAGGCTTCCATGGCTATTTCTAGTTTACACTAATAATAACCTATTACAACTGTTGCGGGATTGGTGGATCCAATTTCCCCTGTAACATATTTAGGATATGAGCTCAAAAGCAGTCTTGCTAGTACGTATGATCCCGTGACGGCATATGATGCCTCTATTTGCTCTTGAGCAAATATTTCTATCGCTGAACATAAACCGCGGCAAGTATTAACAGTATCCTGTCCCTTCTGGGTGTAGTTAAACCACAGGCCTTCCAAATAGAAGGTTTGATTGTCAGATTTAAACAGAACCATTTTAGCTTTCTTACTACATCGAGCGAACCTGCAAGCCAACATATAACACTTTACAGCCAAGCTCTACGCACTCGCTCTATATTCAACGAATCCTTAAGGTCCTACGTAACATAGTGACCTAGATATTTGAACAGGGACACTCGTTTGTTTAAAGACCCGTTGCGTGCGATAATATAGGTTCGTATTCCACTTGCTTATGGGGAGCCCTTTTAAGGGTTCACATTTGGTCACGTGATACACTATCACTAGCGTATTCCTCACAGGATTTAAGCAAGACGGAGGAGGAGGAGTATAAGTAAGAGCCTAAAAACTCTTCTCCCGTTGTCGCCTATGTTTTCCTGAAGACAAAAACGGCGATAAGCTCATTACCTGTCACGTTGGACCGAATCACCTCCGGTCAGAACTTATCATACGTATACATTCTGTGCGATTGTGGTACTTCCCTGGTCGGTCGGTGTATCTTCACTCCATGTATGACATCTTACGAGGTTCTTTACAGTTACGTGTCTTTTCATCATCTATCATCATCATATCATATATCATCAGTTTTTAGAGGCAACGGGGCAAACAAGCAAGCTGTTGTTGAGTGATTACAGTCGCCCATATACACCTGCAACATCAGAAGACCTGCAGTTGCGTTGCCGACCTTTAAGTATATTCAGGAGATGTGAGGCATGATTGACAGGGTAGAAGGGAGTGGACTTCCAGTTATCTCTCTCATCAAACCAAACGCAAAAGCACAAACTAAATCTTAAATAAAATTTTCCTTTTTCTTTGCGTAGATCTAAAATTACCCCTTATTCCACGGATACTTGGTTTTTATTTTCACACGGAGTAAGTGAAGACTTGTGAGGGTATTAAAAAGTATAGCCCGTAACACGAATTCGTGATCCAAATCCGTTTTATATCGTACTTAGTTCTGGATGTGACTGTGAGTTGATTTTCCTTTTGGGCGTCTACGTAATATTTCTTTTTATCAACAGATAGAAACTGGTATGTACAGATTTCTATTTGATATCAGCGAAGTAATAAGGCCTTCCACATCTCCGCTTTCATAAGAGTCAAAGTTATCACACTTTTTTCGCGTAGACTTCAGAGTAATTATTAATATCATAGTTTAACAAAGGAATCGATTTAATATTTTTTTTAATATGGGATAGGCGGCTTGCCGTATGGTCGATGATTACCGATGTCTAAGTGCGATGCCGGTCTTTAAGGATATTGTTGGGGAAGGGGGAGGATGTGGAGAAGAGCGGGAAGATGCGGTGGAGGAAGGGTGGGGGAGGGTACTCGGAAGCACAAGATGCCTTCACGCCGCTATTCTGGGAGGCCGGGGTAACAACCCGATCGAGCCGGTCCTTTCGAGCAGCAGCAAAAGTCCCCGCTTGGCTCTACCGCGTTCTCTTTCACGTATCTTTATACCGGGCGCCTGAGTTATCTTTTGCATTCTGCAGAAATTAATGCCCCCCACCGAATGTTGTTCTTCGCTGACATTACACACCATTAATTGGTTTATTCTATCTTTTCTAAATTTGATACCTTGGACCGAAGAGTTGCAGAGATTTCTCTTCGTCCATTTGGACGCAAGCTACTATCTCGGGATAGCAGCGATATCATTTTCCACTCGAACAAAGCTTCGACCGAAAACTGGTATTGCTAGCACAAATATATGATCAATAATTAAACTTGTATGCTCTTAGTTCTATATTATACCGATTGATTGGAAGCTCGTTAAGAATTTGAGTATCGTCTCCGAACAATAAACTGTTGTTAATTAATATTATACAAGATTGGAAATAATTACCTCCCAATTAAGCATTGCGAGAAAACAATTCAAAGCCCGACAAACTTGTAACTCGATCAGGGGTAACACGCTAGAGACGCCATTGTTTCAAGCATTTATTTATAGATTAATAACCATAGCTTATTAACCTCATTTAGATTTAATGTAATAACTGGTCGTATTTAAATGAATCTGTTTCATTACTTATATAGAGGAAGACAGATATTACTAATTTCCATTTGGCACGTCAGTGTACCCAAACAAGTTTCAAAGGAAGAAAAGAAAGAAAGGAATTGGTTACTTTACGGAAGACCCGTCGAAGATCACGTGCGAGGGAAAGCGCGTCAGGAAGAAATTCTGCATCCCTTTGTACTTGGTAAAAATATTCAGAAGTTTGAGCCCTGTAACTCCAATCTCGCAAGTAATAGCTCATAACAATATCTATCTATCTATCTATTATAAGAGCGTTACTAATAGAGTAACTTTGTATATAATATACTATATTACCATGCGTTAGCCGATTAAATCTTGACTTATGGGCTAGGTGCATATAATCGCACGTTTCCTTCATACACATAAACATTATTTTTAATTTTAAACTCTTAGTCGATTACCTTACCTACTTTACCTTAACAGCCTGTAAATAGTCGGCACTGCAAGATACAGGCCTCTCCCGTGAGGAGCATTTTCCATAATCACCATGCTCGTCAAACGGATTAGCGAGCGTAGTACCAGGCACCTCACCAATAAGCCTGATTAATCTCGATCTGCTATCTGACGGAAGTCTTTGGCTTTTCCCTCTGTCGGCTCATAGATAGATAGATAGTGTACGTAGTCCCAGGTATAGTGTGCATGGTCCCCAGGTATAGTGTAATGTAGTCCCAGGTATAGTGTACGTAGTCCCAGGTATAGTGTAATGTAGTCCCAGGTATAGTGTAATGTAGTCCCAGGTATAGTGCATGTAGTCCCAGGTATAGTGTACGTAGTCCCAGGTATAGTGCATGTAGTCCCAGGTATAGTGTACGTAGTCCCAGGTATAGTGTGTACGTAGTCCCAGGTATAGTGTGTACGTAGTCCCCAGGCATAGTGTACGTAGTCCCAGGTATAGTGTAATGTAGTCCCAGGTATAGTGCATGTAGTCCCCAGGTATAGTGTACGTAGTCCCAGGTATAGTGTAATGTAGTCCCAGGTATAGTGTACGTAGTCCCAGGTATAGTGTAATGTAGTCCCAGGTATAGTGTACGTAGTCCCAGGTATAGTGTAATGTAGTCCCAGGTATAGTGTACGTAGTCCCAGGTATAGTGTGCATGGTCCCCAGGTATAGTGTACGTAGTCCCCAGGCATAGTGTACGTAGTCCCAGGTATAGTGTAATGTAGTCCCAGGTATAGTGTAATGTAGTCCCAGGTATAGTGTACGTAGTCCCCAGGCATAGTGTACGTAGTCCCCAGGCATAGTGTACGTAGTCCCAGGTATAGTGTAATGTAGTCCCAGGTATAGTGCATGTAGTCCCAGGTATAGTGTGTACGTAGTCCCAGGTATAGTGTAATGTAGTCCCAGGTATAGTGTGTACGTAGTCCCCAGGCATAGTGTACGTAGTCCCAGGTATAGTGCATGTAGTCCCAGGTATAGTGCATGTAGTCCCAGGTATAGTGTAATGTAGTCCCAGGTATAGTGTAATGTAGTCCCAGGTATAGTGTGTACGTAGTCCCAGGTATAGTGTAATGTAGTCCCAGGTATAGTGTAATGTAGTCCCAGGTATAGTGCATGTAGTCCCAGGTATAGTGTAATGTAGTCCCAGGTATAGTGCATGTAGTCCCAGGTATAGTGCATGTAGTCCCAGGTATAGTGCATGTAGTCCCAGGTATAGTGCATGTAGTCCCAGGTATAGTGTAATGTAGTCCCAGGTATAGTGTACGTAGTCCCAGGTATAGTGTACGTAGTCCCCAGGCATAGTGTACGTAGTCCCCAGGCATAGTGTACGTAGTCCCAGGTATAGTGCATGTAGTCCCAGGTATAGTGCATGTAGTCCCAGGTATAGTGTGCATGGTCCCCAGGTATAGTGCATGTAGTCCCAGGTATAGTGCATGTAGTCCCCAGGTATAGTGTGTACGTAGTCCCCAGGCATAGTGTACGTAGTCCCCAGGCATAGTGTACGTAGTCCCAGGTATAGTGTAATGTAGTCCCAGGTATAGTGTACGTAGTCCCAGGTATAGTGTGCATGGTCCCCAGGTATAGTGTACGTAGTCCCAGGTATAGTGTACGTAGTCCCAGGTATAGTGTACGTAGTCCCAGGTATAGTGCATGTAGTCCCCAGGTATAGTGTAATGTAGTCCCAGGTATAGTGTACGTAGTCCCAGGTATAGTGCATGTAGTCCCAGGTATAGTGTGCATGGTCCCCAGGTATAGTGTGCATGGTCCCCAGGTATAGTGTAATGTAGTCCCAGGTATAGTGTACGTAGTCCCAGGTATAGTGTACGTAGTCCCAGGTATAGTGTAATGTAGTCCCAGGTATAGTGTACGTAGTCCCCAGGCATAGTGTACGTAGTCCCAGGTATAGTGTAATGTAGTCCCAGGTATAGTGTAATGTAGTCCCAGGTATAGTGCATGTAGTCCCAGGTATAGTGTAATGTAGTCCCAGGTATAGTGTAATGTAGTCCCAGGTATAGTGTAATGTAGTCCCAGGTATAGTGTAATGTAGTCCCAGGTATAGTGCATGTAGTCCCCAGGTATAGTGCATGTAGTCCCAGGTATAGTGCATGTAGTCCCAGGTATAGTGTACGTAGTCCCCAGGCATAGTGTACGTAGTCCCAGGTATAGTGCATGTAGTCCCAGGTATAGTGCATGTAGTCCCAGGTATAGTGTAATGTAGTCCCAGGTATAGTGTAATGTAGTCCCAGGTATAGTGTACGTAGTCCCAGGTATAGTGTACGTAGTCCCAGGTATAGTGTACGTAGTCCCAGGTATAGTGCATGTAGTCCCAGGTATAGTGTGTACGTAGTCCCAGGTATAGTGTGCATGGTCCCCAGGTATAGTGCATGTAGTCCCAGGTATAGTGTACGTAGTCCCAGGTATAGTGTGTACGTAGTCCCAGGTATAGTGTGCATGGTCCCCAGGTATAGTGTGCATGGTCCCCAGGTATAGTGTAATGTAGTCCCAGGTATAGTGTGCATGGTCCCCAGGTATAGTGTACGTAGTCCCAGGTATAGTGTGTACGTAGTCCCAGGTATAGTGTAATGTAGTCCCAGGTATAGTGCATGTAGTCCCAGGTATAGTGTGCATGGTCCCCAGGTATAGTGTGCATGGTCCCCAGGTATAGTGTGCATGGTCCCCAGGTATAGTGTGCATGGTCCCCAGGTATAGTGCATGTAGTCCCCAGGCATAGTGTACGTAGTCCCAGGTATAGTGTGCATGGTCCCCAGGTATAGTGTACGTAGTCCCCAGGCATAGTGTACGTAGTCCCAGGTATAGTGTAATGTAGTCCCCAGCTATAGTGTACGTAGTCCCCAGGTATAGTGTACGTAGTCCCCAGGTATAGTGTACGTAGTCCCAGGTATAGTGTACGTAGTCCCCAGGCATAGTGTACGTAGTCCCAGGTATAGTGCATGTAGTCCCAGGTATAGTGCATGTAGTCCCCAGGTATAGTGCATGTAGTCCCAGGTATAGTGTACGTAGTCCCAGGTATAGTGTGCATGGTCCCCAGGTATAGTGTAATGTAGTCCCAGGTATAGTGCATGTAGTCCCCAGGTATAGTGCATGTAGTCCCAGGTATAGTGCATGTAGTCCCAGGTATAGTGTACGTAGTCCCCAGGCATAGTGTACGTAGTCCCAGGTATAGTGCATGTAGTCCCAGGTATAGTGCATGTAGTCCCAGGTATAGTGCATGTAGTCCCAGGTATAGTGTGCATGGTCCCCAGGTATAGTGTACGTAGTCCCAGGTATAGTGTACGTAGTCCCAGGTATAGTGTGCATGGTCCCCAGGTATAGTGCATGTAGTCCCAGGTATAGTGTACGTAGTCCCAGGTATAGTGCATGTAGTCCCAGGTATAGTGTACGTAGTCCCCAGGCATAGTGTACGTAGTCCCCAGGCATAGTGTACGTAGTCCCAGGTATAGTGCATGTAGTCCCCAGGTATAGTGTACGTAGTCCCAGGTATAGTGTGTACGTAGTCCCCAGGCATAGTGTACGTAGTCCCCAGGCATAGTGTACGTAGTCCCAGGTATAGTGCATGTAGTCCCAGGTATAGTGCATGTAGTCCCCAGGTATAGTGTACGTAGTCCCAGGTATAGTGTACGTAGTCCCAGGTATAGTGTACGTAGTCCCAGGTATAGTGTACGTAGTCCCAGGTATAGTGTAATGTAGTCCCCAGGTATAGTGTACGTAGTCCCAGGTATAGTGTGTACGTAGTCCCAGGTATAGTGTAATGTAGTCCCAGGTATAGTGTACGTAGTCCCAGGTATAGTGTGCATGGTCCCCAGGTATAGTGTACGTAGTCCCAGGTATAGTGCATGTAGTCCCCAGGTATAGTGTACGTAGTCCCAGGTATAGTGTACGTAGTCCCCAGGTATAGTGTACGTAGTCCCAGGTATAGTGTACGTAGTCCCCAGGTATAGTGTACGTAGTCCCAGGTATAGTGTACGTAGTCCCAGGTATAGTGTACGTAGTCCCCAGGTATAGTGTACGTAGTCCCCAGGTATAGTGTACGTAGTCCCAGGTATAGTGTACGTAGTCCCAGGGACATTTAATGAATTCTTTTTTTGAAGATAAGCGAGCAAGCCAACTTATAAACTGTGGTTAATAGAAATATAGCTCAAACATATATGAATAGTTATTAAAACCGTTGTGAAAGAGACGCATATTGTGTTTCTGCCCTCTCTCCTCATCTCTCGCTCCCTCCCTCCTTCCCAATCCTCCTCCCGACCCCTAAATATCCCTTAAGGCCGGCAAAGCACCTGCAGGTACTCTGGTGTTGCAGAATCAAGTAGGCGTACCGAATCGCTCGCCATCAGGAGCCGCTTGCTCATTTGTCTTTCTGCTCATTGATATGTGAAGCTCACCAACCCGAACTGGAGCAGCGCGGCGGGCCCTTCCCGGCTCCCAAACCCTCTCTGATACTAGTATTTGAGAAGAAGGCCTTTGCCCAGCATTGGGTACTTACAGGCTGTTACTTTTATGCTTTAATAACGGTGAATTTACATGTAGCAGTCTTTAAGGAGTACTCTCGTTTTCACGCGCGTCTATAAAATAAAAACAACTCGACTATAAAGCAGGCGGCGCTTCAGAACTACAGTAAAATCTCTGAATCCGCGAGCTTACATGCAAATCTCATTACCGTGTCTTTAGTACGTTAGATAAATAAATTCTTGTACTTGAATTTGAAAACATGCGTCTGTTTTCTTTTGAAGTAATGTTTCATATTAGTGATAATATAAGAAGCCGTGGTGGTCTAGTGGTCAGGTCGTTGACCTTTAGTTATTAGCAACTTTAAGCGCTGTATTTATCACGTGCTCGGCGGTGAATGAAAACATCGTGAGGAAACCTGCATGTCTGAGAAATGATTAAATATATTATTTCGCGGATATGTGAAGCTCGCCAACCTGCACGGGAGCAGCGTTGCGGGGCCTCCCCGGCTCCAAGACTCCCTCAAATATTTGAGTCCTTTCTCAAATTTTTTCTCAAAGGGGATTTTTACCCAGCAGTGGGCACTTAAAGGCTGCCAATTTACTATATCTATATCTTTTGTCTCTTAAAAATGTGGTCACGGCCAAGGTATAGTTCAATAAAATTTTGAGAATTCACACGTCACAACGTTACGTTCTTACGTTACACTGCAATGCCTTATTATTATTATTATTCAACATATTATTAATATGTATCACACACACACAGACAACTCGAGTTCAATCCTATAAGTGGAGAGCTCATGCTAATTAGAATTTCATTTGCTTGCGTTGCGTTCAAAAAGATGGCGCCAGAGGTCACCACCTGTCGCTCCGCCCCCTTATATGTTTTGGTAAAAAATGGATTGAAGGGACTAAAATGTTCACATCTCTGACCACTCCAGAATTGAGTATACGGTCGTGAGTGTGTCTTAGTAATCAATGATGACGTTGACCATAACTAACTTGTGGCATTTACATTTGGCATAATTCAGAAGTCTTTGTCGGCTTCAACCGGAAACACCGTTTACTGGAACTTTAAAGACATTATAGTCCTTTCAATCCAAAACTTATCTGGGGCAGAGAGACAGGTGGTGATCTCTAGCGCCGTCTTATTGAACGCAACGCAAGCAATCCCAATGCAGCTATGGGCAGCCCCCAACTCCGACCAACCTGGAGAGCAGAAAACACACACATATGTATTTTTGTCCAGGATCTAGAGCAAAATCAATGTAATTATAAATAAAACTCTTTGTATACACGTTTGAACGCATTTGACTTAAAACATTTTCTCAGATTTAGATGGAACTTTTAAAAGGCGTTAGGCTTCTTCTCTGCTAAGGAGTCGTCTGCCAGGGCTCATAACTTGCCAGGGGCGAGTCTCGTAACCGGGTTTCCTCCCGGAGATCGCTAAAGTTTTTCAACGCTTTTTTCCTTAGTCGCATCTCCCGTCAGCCACGGCAATAAAAGAGGTGACAGGTTCTTGGACCGCTACTATACATCAAATACATACGTAAAATAAGTAGAGCAGCTGTTAAAGTCTCCTCTTTTGGAGATGGGAAGGAGATTCACGTTTCAGCTTCAGGGCGGGTTCACAATGACTTAGGCTTAAGTGGTAAGTGTATTTATAAAACAAAACCTGTTTAATTATAAAACAATTAAGAATAGGAGATAACAGAACACCTTGAAAATGAGACAAGAAAAATACTGACGTTAGTTACTTTCGCTTTGACCTCGAACGTCTCTCAAATTGTGATGGCAGCGCGTCTTCGAAGACCATTATTTATACGTTAAGGAAGATTGGATAGGATTTCAAGTAGAATTCGACTCGGTTTACGTGAAAGCATAGGACCCTTATATAAAAAATTCGGTTCAGTGAAGATTGTTTAATTACGTTTTTCTTTCTCTCAATTTTTTTTTAAAACTTACTATTTTAATGGTTTTTAATGGTCGATATTTTACAATATACAACACAGAATTGTTTTTAAATACACTTATATAAAATTGGGCCTTTCTTAGATACCAATTAACGTGATTGACGTATAGTCAGTAAAATTAAATATATAATTCTTAAATATACCAACGATTGTAATGAGGTTCCTCTGATGGTGAAGAAACAGGCGAAAGAAACTCCGTAGGTATCGTGCTTTTTTTTAATTATTTGTTGATATTCTTCTAACTGAACTTCTAAATGAAAAAAATCGTCCTGGCATTTTGTGGCAATTGAAAACATGTGTGGGTGTATATGTAAACGTATATATATATATATATATACATACATACATATATATATATATATATATATATACTATACTAATTTAGATCGTACTACATTTCGCCCGCGCCTTTGTCTGCGTGAAGAATCTTTCCGTGCATGTTCTGGTGTTAAACGTAACCGATTTCCATCCCCAGACTTATCTATGTTATGCATGTATCTCAGATTTTATCAAAATTAGTTTAGCCGTTTATGTGTAAAAGAATTACAAATATCTGAATATAAAACTAAAATTTTATACAAAAATACTAGGATAATTATAAGACGTTCTTTGACGTAACAAAAATTAATCAGTGCGACAAACGGTTTCTCTTTTTAATCTAACACAGCTCCCTAATGAGGTAGCTCTGACTGAAGTAGAAACCGGTGAGAGAAACTCAGATGCGCATATTTTTGATTATTCTTTTACAGTAATATTGAAGCTGTTGATGACTTGTTACAGGTTGTTTGTTTTAAAACCAAAAAAATACATAGAAGCAGCTCAAGGCATAAACTTTACAGGTTATAATTTGCATGGTTATATTTTTAAACGTAGTAGAGCCAAGCGGCGGCTTTTGCTGCTGCTCGAATGGGCCGGCTCGACCGAATTGGTTACTACGACCTCGCAGAATACCGGCGTGAAGTTCCCCTCGCCATCCTCCCTCCCATCTCCCAAATTCCCTTTAAGGCCAGCACCTTTGGTGTTGCAGATGAACGTAGGCGACGGTAATCACTTACCATCAGGTGAACCGCTTGCTCGTTTGTCGCCCTTGCCAAAAAAAAAATGTATGTTTCATGAATATCGTAAAAGTCCACTTAGGTGAAATTCCAGAAGAAATATACTGGCATGCGGCTGATGGCGGATTATAAATACAATTTTAATTTATGACTTAATGGCGAAACTTTACCATCAAAAGCTGAAATGCTTGGAGGATCTGCCCGTACTCCCCACGCTATACAGGTGGGTTAGTTAGCGTAGTGCTGATGCTTTCGCACTAGAGATACAGCTCCCCATCGCTGGTTTGTGGAGTTTGGGCACGGCGTGGTTGGATGAAGCTTTTTTATCAGTTGATCACCCCAGTTTCTTCTTTTAGTCAGAAGGTGAGTGACCGCAAGCGGATGCAAGTGAGATTAACATTTGTATAAAAGCTTTCAAAGCTTTTTTTTTCTTATATCAAAATCTCTCTTACTCTAATATCAAAACATGTCTAACCTCGAAGCTTTAAACAGTGGCTGAAAGAATCAGAAACTATGACGCTGATGGGCAAAGCCATCCGACTCTAAGGTTTATGATGGCCTGTGTCTGGTAACACGATCTCAAACCACTATGCTGCTGCACGAATGGGCCGGCTCGACCGTGCCAGTATCACGGACTCGCAGAATATCCATTTGAAGTTGAGGCATTTTGTGCTTCTGCGTTGCGTTCGGTGAATGCTGTCAGACTCTGGAACGAGCTGCCAAATAGTATACGCCCAGCCACCAGTAAAGGCACTTTCACGCGTTTACTTTGGAATTATTACCTGGCGATGCAATACTAGTGCAGTTGAAGAACATTTTTTTTATATATATATATATATATATACTTATATAAATATGTATGTATAGTGTGTAATGTGTGTTATATAATGTACGACTATAATTAGTAAGTACCGTCATATGCGAGTATTATATTGTAGTATAATATTCGAGTATATATATATGAACATAATATTATTGTGCACCCTTTTACTTTTTCTCTAATGGTAGACTGGTAGAGAATGCCTCTTAGCATTAAGTCCGCCGTAAAAAAAAATGAAAAGGTGTAAACTTTTTACATCATCATCATCATCATCATTTCAGCCTATCAGAAGTCCACTGCTGAACATAGGCCTCCCCCAAAGATTGCCACAAAGCTCGGTCCTGAGCCACCTGCATCCATCGACTTCCCGCAATACTGCGCAGGTCGTCACTCCATCTTGTGGGGGGTCGTCCCACACGGCGTTTGCCTCTACGTGGCTGCCACTCGAGAACCTTTTACATACCCTGTTGATAATGCCGAAATAGCATAAGAACCAGATGAATTCTCGTTTATGTATTAGAGAAGTGACCACGTTTGTTACAAAGCTTCCGCGTCTCCTCGTCCGAATGTTTCAATGATTAAAAACGAACTGTTTATTCACTCTTATGTCTCGTTATATACAGGACGTGTCCATTGCAGATGTACTCGTAAGCGTTAAAAGCAAAGGCAAAGAGCGGGTTTTTTTCTGAATTTACTCTGCACTCATTTGCTGTGAAACGCGACGCGGCGCCTTAAAAATACAGGATGTTCAAAAAAGTAAAAAAAAAAAAAAGAGGTGGACGACTGTGTGTGAGCGACAAAATTTATTTCAACCAACCATTCTCTTCTTAATTTAATATGCAGCTGTTAAGTACGATTGGGGTTTAACTTGCGGGACTCCTGCTCGCGAGTCTCTATCGATGTAGCTGTGAAAGCCACTAGGCCAACAGCAGATCTACCGGGGTGGGGGGTTTTAGTCGGTCCGGCATCTTCGATGCTGATATAATTCGATGCTGATACAATGTGTTGGATTATAGCCACGAAAAGGCACTCGACTCAGCATTGCGCTGCATAAGTGTAGCTGCAGCGCTGATGTTCTGCCGCTGCCCTTGTTGAATGTTGTAGTCAGTCCGGCATCTTCGATGCTGATCCCGACATAACCAGTCACCGGAGACGGTGACAGGTAGGTGCGAGCACCTTTCCCCCACGTTGAACTAAAAAAAAAACGATTGGGTTAATATTAATTAAAATATCTATCGGTATCCATCGCCATCTTAAAGGCTTTTCTCTTAATCGGCACATCGGACTCTTACATCGTTACCACATTACACAGTCAACCATTAATGTTTTCTAAAATCGCCTACCTCTTGCAGTACCCTTATCCATTATGTTACAAACAGAAGTACATATTATTATATTCGGTAAGATATTGAAATTGGATTTCAGTTAGTTACAGTTTACCATTACATCTCAAATTTCCGTCCAAGCAATTTTTCAGTTGAAACTTTTGTAATAAATTCTGAAGTGAGTTATCGGAGTTGCTACTCTTATTTTTTTTTTAACAACTTTCTTAAATCGTTTTTGAGAAATAGAAATTTCCATTTCGCAATGAATATAAGCCTAGCTGTGAATAGTAGTTTCATGGAGCTCGATCGACCTGGGTTCGAACACCGGTGCCGGCACCACTGAAATTGTTAATGGCAAATTTAAGTGCTGCATTTACTACGTGCTCGGCGGTGAGAAAGTGTGCATCTCTGTGAAATAATGAAAAAATATTACAACGTGTGAAATCCGCCAAACCGCAATGGAGTAGCATCCGAAACCCTTTCAGGGTATTTGAGAAGGAGGGCTTTGCCGAGCAGTGGAGATTTACAGGCTGTACTACTGTGCCGTGCCATGAAACGAGTGTCCCTAAAATATTTTTTTTTTATAGAAGAGACGGCAAACGAGCAAGCGGTTCACCTGATGGTAAGCGATTACCGTCGCCCACAAACATCTGCAAGACCACAGATGCTGCAGGTGCGTTGCCGCTCTTTAAGGATATTTGGGAGATGGGAGGGAAGAGGAGCGGAATAGGGAGGGGGTGTGGGCCTCCGGTTACCTCACTCACCGAACGAAACGCGGAAGCACAAGATGCCTCTACTTCACGCCGGTATTCTGCGAGGCGGTGGTACCGATCCGGTCGAGCCGGCCCATTCGAGCAGCAGCTAAACCCGGCGCTTGGCTCTACCACGCTTAAAATGCAGAGATTATCGCATTGTTTGCATCTGAGAAGAACATTAAAAGAACATGCGATGTCTGTTAACTCGCAATAGAGAAGCCTTCTTCTTACCGGCTGCAAAACCGTCTCAAAATGGAGCATGCCTTCGCCCAACAGTGTAACATTAACTTTGCCACTCGCAATGGTTTATATTATTCCTCGCGTTTAAGTTAAGTCTTTGTGTAATATTAATAACAAATATATGAATAACTTACCTTAACATGTGTTGAACGGAACAAAGAGAGCATCCTTAACGATTCACTTCGATAACAAGTTTGTCGACTTCAGAATCGTGTTATCAACTTGAATCTCTTTGAGTAAAAGCGGTGTTCGAAAATCAAAAACATACCGTTGAAAACTACGTCGACAATAAGTTTTGTGTGTGATTTTATTTCTATTACGATAACGAATTCTGTGTCTATATTATTAAGGTTGTAAATGTAAAAATGGTAAGACTTAAAAACCACGTACGGAATCCAAACGAGATATACGGGGTGACAACAACAGATTTGTGAGATGAAACATTCGTGTGCCTGATAGAAGTCGTATATATTTTTGCAGGTGGGGAGGGGTAGGTGCTGAAACCTACCAGTCACCGAAGGAGTGTGACCGGTTATGTCAAGATCAGCATTAATTGCTGGACCGACTAAAAGCCTAAAAGGTTTTTGGGATACGCCGTTGGGCCGGTTGCCTTGGCAACTTCGGCGGAAGAGACGCGCGAACAGGAGGCCCGCAAGTAAAAATAATTCAAGGAGCAACGACGCTGGTGCCTGCTGCTGTATCGCACTCTGATCCTTGTTAGTAACTTCCAACAAAAACTAAACGAGGGCGGCTCGGATTAACCCCACGATCGCCACTGAAGGAGGTACGAGACCTACGTCTGGGTTACCTTCGGAAAGAGTGGAATTGGGTACCACGGCGTGAAGCAGAGGCATCTTGTGCCTCTGCGTTTCTTTCAGCGAGTGAGGTAACCTAAGGCTCCTCCCTTCCCATCCCACTCTCCTTCTTCCAATCCTCTTCCTCCTTACCAAATGTCCTTAAAGGCCGGCAACAATGACGCAACAAAGGAGCTGCAGGTGAGCCACTTTCTCGCCCTCCTTTCCCAGTGTTCTTGTCATCGGTGGCTATAATTCCAAATTAAAAATTGCACCAGACGGGTAACCCATGCTGCCCATCGTCTCTAGGCTATATGGAAAAAGACTATGTAAGTCTAGTCTTCTCTTAGAGATTCCCGTCTCAGTGTTATCACAGCACTGTTTTTCAGTCGGGTCCTTCATTGACTTCACGAACAACCGGACAAGAAGCATATTATACATAGTACAACGATATAACATAAGAAAAAAAACTTAATTGTACAAACATAAAATTGTGTGTACAACTACCTACTAATAAAACACGAGAAAATAATAAAAAAAACATTATTAGTAAAAATAAAAGATACACAGTTGTTAAATTATTATACAATTGAGCAGAATACCCGTCTAGAAAAAGAGAAACTAAACAAAAAAATATATATTGTATGTAATATATGAAATTTAATCGAAATTATTAATTGTGGTTTGGTTTGAATCACTCCTATTAACGTTATTTATTATTTACAATAGTTAATTACAACTGTAATCAATAAATCACGCAACTCTTGACATGGTAAAGAGCCAAGCGGCGGCTTCAGATGCTGCTCGCATAATACCGGCGTGACGTAACGGCATCTCGTGCTCCTGCGTTTTGTTCGGTGAGTGAGGTAACCGGAGGCCCACTCCTCCTCCCCATCCCCCTCCTCTCCCTCCCTCCCATCTCCCGAATAAAAATAACCGCAGGGCCAGATGCTTAGCACACAGGACGCTGTTGCCCGACCACAGTCTGTAGATGTGAACCTACCTATGGATGAAGAGTTATCACGGAGCTGCAGGTGCGTTGGCGGCCTTCAAGGACATTTGGTGAGGGGGAAAGGGAGGGAGTGGTCCTTAGGTTACGTCGCTCGCCGAACGAAACTCAGAAGCACAAGATGCCGCTATTTCACGCCGGTATTAAGTGAGCAGCAGAAAAAGCCACCTGCAACATGCATATCAAGCGTCCATCCCATCTACTCCAGTGAGAATTATTTACAGGTTATAAATAGAAAAAGAAAGAAAAAACTCAATAATAAGATAAAATCTAATGCAATAAAGTTTTAAGCCTTCATATGTTCTATTTTCACTAACTTATCCGAACTCTTAAAGTAGTTGCGGCTTGTTCGAAGCGTCGTTAATTTAGCTCGGAATTCGCACGTCAATCACTCGTGGTTTAGACTCGGCTCTTTATATAAGTTGCCGACGTTCCACGGCTATTAGCCGGCCAATAAATGGCTGAACTACAGTACTAATGAGCAGTTTGATTGACAAACGTTTGCAGCGCTGATATTAGATAGTTAGGTCTAATAAGAACGTTATTGGGACTACTGATGGGGAGAAGCATCATTAGTACCCCCTACTGGGACTACTATTCAAGTGTTCAGTTGGCTTTTTCAGGCGCTTTCTTGGAGAGACTTAATCAGGGGGATGAAGAAAAAAAAGTATGCTATTGGCAAATATTTTTAAGTTATTAGTTTAACTTTTACACAACACGTGTCGTATATTCAATGTTGGCGGTGTATACGAGTATTAGGCCTAGTTTCGAGTGTGGTGCTTGTGTGGGTGTTAGATAGTTGTGGTAGTGTGGACGAAGTAGTGCACGCATTTGTGGGTAGAGGTCTGGTGCACTTTATCTTCTCGAACTAAGCAACATAAATCATTTTATTGTTTTTGTACGAAGGATTGCGAAATATTTCTATCTAATCTTTAAAATAACGGAAATCTGCCCGATTCTATTAACTATTAATAAAACTATTTTAAATGGAAAAAACTAAAAGACTTTAGGAAATGGTATCCTACCTCATCCCATCGGCGATATAACAATTATTAGCTAGAGTAGTTAAAAAAAAATAGCATTTTGTTTTAATGTCGCACAATTGGACGAATGCTAGTTTATGAAAAATAGTTTACTAGATGGTTAACTCCTTCTCGGCCTAGGAGACGTCTGGGTAACCACTAGGAAAAGCCTGCTACATTGCTTTTTTTTATGGGAAAGGCGGCAACCGCGCAAGCGGTTCACCTGATGGTAAGTGCTTACCGTCGCCCACATACATCTGCAACACCATGGGTGCTGCAGGTGCGTTGCCGGCCTATAAAGATATTTGTGAGATGGGAGAGAGGTAGAGGAGGGGGTATGGGGAGGGGGAGGCGGAGGGGAAGTGGGCCTCCGGTTACCTCACTCACCGAACGAAACGCAGAAGCATAATGTTTCTCTACTTTACGCCGGTATTCTTCGAGGCCGATTGATTAGTTATTTATGATATTAAATTTACAGTAATGTAAACAATAGTTGACAAATGTTCTACGGAGCAGATCTGTTTTTCATTCGTGCTGCCTACCTACTTTACACAACCTCCGAGAATACCGGCGTGGACAAGAGGCATCTTGTACTGTGCGTTTCGTTCGGTGATCGAGGTAACCGGAGGCCCACACCCCCTCCCTATTCCCCTCCTCTTCCCTCCCATCTTCCAAATATCCTTAAAGACCGGCAACGCACCTGCAGCACCTATGGTGTTGCAGATGTATAGTGGGCGACGGTAAGCACTTACCATCAGGTGAACCGCTTGCTCGTTTGCCGTCTCTTCCATAAAAAAAAACTTATTAAATTGCATTCAAAATCAAACTTAAAATGGAATTGATCTAAAATGTTGAGTAGTTTTTCCATTTGTTTTTTGTTATATAAAACATTTGATAAGAGAAATAAATTATAAGTATCTCTCTACCTTAGAAGCACTAGGGTCCATCTGCATGTTTTTCAATAAATCATTTGAAATTCGTAACTCGAAAATCCTAAATAATTTCATATTCAATTGCCTTAAAATATAGTAGAAATCATAAATTTTATATACATAATTTTGTTATACAAATTATAAACATTAAACATATTTGAAGTCATTAAATCGACCTAAAGAAATGACAAATATTTCCTTTTTATTGAAATAATATAAATAAAAGGGTAATCTTATCACGTCTCGTCTTTATGTATTGAAGCCGACAGAATTTTATTAAATTATAGTTAAACGGACTCTACTTCAGTCAAAAAAAAAACTTATTAAATTGCATTCAAAATCAAACTTAAAATGGAATTGATCTAAAATGTTGAGTAGTTTTCCATTTGTTTTTGTTATATAAAACATGTGATAAGAGAAATAAATTATAAGTATCTCTCTACCTTAGAAGCACTAGGGTCCATCTGCATGTTTTTCAATAAATCATTTGAAATTCGTAACGCGAAAATCCTAAATAATTTCATATTCAATTGCCTTAAAATATAGTAGAAATCATAAATTTTATATACATAATTTTGTTATACAAATTATAAACATTAAACATATTTGAAGTCATTAAATCGACCTAAAGAAATGACAAATATTTCCTTTTTATTGAAATAATATAAATAAAAGGGTAATCTTATCACGTCTCGTCTTTATGTATTGAAGCCGACAGAATTTTATTAAATTATAGTTAAACGGACTCTACTTCAGTCAAAAAAAAAACTTATTAAATTGCATTCAAAATCAAACTTAAAATGGAATTGATCTAAAATGTTGAGAAGTTTTTCCATTTGTTTTTGTTATATAAAACATGTGATAAGAGAAATAAATTATAAGTATCTCTCTACCTTAGAAGCACTAGGGTCCATCTGCATGTTTTTCAATAAATCATTTGAAATTCGTAACGCGAAAATCCTAAATAATTTCATATTCAATTGCCTTAAAATATAGTAGAAATCATAAATTTTATATACATAATTTTGTTATACAAATTATAAACATTAAACATATTTGAAGTCATTAAATCGACCTAAAGAAATGACAAATATTTCCTTTTTATTGAAATAATATAAATAAAAGGGTAATCTTATCACGTCTCGTCTTTATGTATTGAAGCCGACAGAATTTTATTAAATTATAGTTAAACGGACTCTACTTCAGTCAAAAACAATATGCAAAGGTCATCTCATCTCATCATCTCGTCATCTTCCCAACCCTTCTTTTTGAGAAATTCTTGGAAAAAGGGACCTCGATGAAAATATTTTTATAAATTTTGCTTTTCCGGTTTCCTTCGCCGCCTATGTCCTTTAGGATATCTTCATACCAAATTTTATAGAGATAGAATGATAGAGAAGTAATAGAATGACATATATACAAACAATATCACTCACTTTTGTAATAATATTTAGCAGAATTATCGCGTACTAGAATTCAGATAATCTTCGACGTACATAGCTGGATTTCAGGCTAGCTATATTTAATATGCTTTGAAGATCACTCGACCGGCAAATTGTAATAGGCTTGCTTAGTAGCATTGAATGTTGTACAAAGAGCTTTATAGCTAGATCTAAATGGCGAATGATTAGTTATTTATGATATTAAATTTACAGTACTGTAAACAATAGTTAACAAATGTTCTACGGAGTAAATCCGATTTTCATTCGTGCTGCCTACCTACTTTACACAACCTCCTAGAATGCCGGCGTGAATTGGAGGCATCTTGTCCTTCTGCGTTTCATTCGGTGAATGAGGTAGCCGGAAGCTCCCCCGCTCCCCGACCCTCCATCCGATCATCCCTCCAATCCCCCAAATAACCTTAAAATCAAAATTCCTCCTTTGGGGTTGCAGTTGTATGTGGGGGACGATAACAACTTGCCATAAGGTGAGCCTCTAGACCGTTTGACCCCTTTCTAATAAAAAAAAAAGTTATCCAAATAACTTTTTTTTGGCACGGAAATAGTACGAAACCCCGACAGAGCCAGACCCGACTCGCACTTGGCCGGTTTTTTTTTTTAAGAATTTTATTTTCCTAAACGTTCTCGCAACATTTTATGTTCGCATGGTTTCCACGGAAGAAACTAAAATCGAGCATATTTTTACATCAAGCTACTTACGAGACTTTAATATTAACATAATATAGTAATATGTGAAATGCGGCAGTGGGGATACAGACGTATATCTGCATTATGACCGCTATTTACATAACATATAGCCATTAACGTCACATCTTCAAGATAAAGGTTTTCATAATTTTCCTCCATTGTTTCACATAGTTCTATGAGATGAAATAGTGTCTGAGATGTTTTATTATTCATAGGCAGAAAGTTGAAAAGAAAAGGAAAGAAGCTGTCTTTAAGTACCCGCGGCTGGACGAATTTGTAAATATCTGAGGGTTTTTGGAGCTGGGAAGGGTCCTACACGCTTCTCCAATGCGGGTTGGGGCTGGCTTCACATTTTCTTGAATATTTTTTTTTGTTTTTTACCAAACCCGTGGTGAAATACAGCACTTGAAATTGCTATTAACAATTTTAGTGGTGCCGGCACTCAAGATCGACCCCAGGTCACTAGTAACTCTTAAGAAACATTAAACAAAGTTTATTTGATTAGTTTTTTTAAAGTAATGTAAGATTTGACCTATGTTTAAAGTTTCAACTCTCTACCTTATCGGTAATTTAGTTAAAAATTGATTGCATAATATGTTCCGAACGAATAAAAAGACAGACAAGAAGTTAATATAGCATTGTCATCCAGTTATGAGCTATGTTTCAAGATCCCAGTTCATCGGGAGGTTAGTTAACGATCGACTCCAATATTTGTAACGAACGGACAAACAAACAAGGAGTCAAACAAGAGAGCGAGTTAATAATAACGTGGTAAAATTATGAACTTCGGTGTTATTACTTATTATAAATTATAAGATATAGAATAAAACGTGAAACCGAAATCTGTGAGGTACGTACCCTATTTCACTTTGTATAACATGAACAGCATTAATAACATCTCGGCAATATTCTCTATGCGTGTCGCTTGTCCTTGACATCTCCCGTCAACGTAACCTTCCTCTTTAATAAGTCTTTAGTCTATCAAGCTATACAGCTCTGGAGTTCTTTGTCACAAAATGTCTTTTCAAGAAGCAGAATTTTAAAACATTACTTAAGGAATCCTTTTTACTCTTACTTAAATTTAAAAAAATATATTAATCTGTATTTATTATTTATAATATGTATCGCTAAATTCTGGTGAAAGATAGCTAAAACATATAAATAAAAAAAATCTTTTTTTTTTATTTATTTATTTATGTACACACAAAAAGGCACGAAAACATTAAAACATATTATTAGTACAAGGGTGCTACTTATTCCATACATTGAAATTTGTTCCAGCAGACCCTAACAGGAGATTTTATTGAAATGGGAAACTTAGTGCGTACTTTTCTAATAAATAATATGTTCTAATTAAATAAATTAAATAAAATTAAATAATTTTTTTTATTAAAAAATCTTTTAATTAAATCTTCAGCATCCAAGGGGCGTAATATATATATCAACTCTTTATGTAAACACTTGTACTTCAGAGTTCCTGTGACATCCATACCAGCTTTAGTTGGCTACATGACACCCATCCTGCTGCTTCTTCCCTCCTTCTTCTTCAGCCTTAAACTTAAAGATTTGAATAACGAGAGGATTTGCCCCTGAATCAAGTACGAAGTCGCGTCACTTATAATGAGAGCCCGTAGCATGTTGAGTCTTTTGTTAATAAAATTATATCGATATTTTATATCGGTAATAAAATCACCACCTGTCTTGAGTTCGAAATAAGTTCTGATGAGAAGTGTAAAGGTCTAAAACAAATACCTAGAATTCTGACCGCCCAAATATTGGTTACACGAATGAGGCCCAGAGAGCTTATTGTTTTTTTTTTTCACTTTTCATTAATCAGCCAGCTTCATAACTTGCTATAATCTCACTTGTTGATTTATGATCAGGAATATAAAACGATATCTGGCGAAACATCAATCTCAGAAGTAATAAACGAGTAATAATAATAAATGGAAATTAATCAACTGATGTCGGTTTCATTTATCAGTGTAAAATTTTGTAGAAAAAACTATATTACATTTCATTGTATAAAAGGATTATTTCTCCTTCGCCCTCTTCAATTAACACAGGAAGCTGTGTATTTTTTGTTTATTACCGCACACTTTAATGTAGTTTGGATACGATGAAATGCATTAGAGAAACGAAATATAGATGAAAATCTGAATATACCCCACGCTTTTATAATATTCTACGATCTACATCATCTCTCCGGCTGTTGAAAAACGAAATCCCTACGTTGTATCGAACTGTTTGTAAATATATATACATAAATAACAGGTTGTCTGGAAAGTGGTGTTCTACACTTTTTTTGAGATTTAAGGGTGTAAAGGTATAATGTTTTTTTTTTTTTTTTTTTATAGAAGAAGGGGGCAAACGAGCGTGCGGCTCACCTGATGGTAAGTGATCACCGACGCCCACGAACATCCACAACACCAGAGGAGCTACAGATGCGCTGCCGGCCTTTAAGGAAGGAATAAGCTCTTTTCTTGAAGGTCCCTAAGTCGTAACTATTCGGAAATACTGCTGGCGACAGCTGATTCCACAAAGTCGAAGTGCGTGGCAGAAAACTTCGATTAAAACGCACTGTGGTGGAATGCCAACCATCTAGGTGGTATCGATGGAACTTCGAATTCAGTCGCGATGTACGATGGTGAAACTCAGCAGCGGGCACTTTGTATGCAGAACAAATATCAAAGTTGCGAAACGAAATCCGCAGGAAATGGCGAGGCGAACTCGGGAAGGTTGTTATGTTTCTCCAGGATAACGTTCCCCGGGGCCCACGAGTTCGCTGTGTTGATAGATGCGGTTCTAGATGGCCATTTTGAAGTACTTGAGTATTCACCATATACACAAGAAAGAAATCACTAAGTGCAAAACATAGTGATTTCTATCTATTTACGTAATTCAACAATTATGAAGGGGACAGAGATTTTTTAAAAAGTGAAGGTAGAGGCGATAGAGTAGTCGCTGCAGTATAGTAATTTTTAGTTGCTCATGATGAAGAGTTCTTTGTGAATGAGTGAGGAATGTTAACCTGAGAAAAAAAAGACATACCAAGCGTAACATAAAGATCAGTGAACAGTGAAAGAGCCAAGCGGGAGCTTTTGCTGCTGCTCGGGTTGGTACAGCGGGCTCGCAGAATACCGGCGTGAATTGGAGGCATCTTGTCCTTCTGCGTTTCATTCGGTGAATGAGGTAGCCGGAAGCTCCCCCGCTCCCCGACCCTCCATCCGATCATCCCTCCAATCCCCCAAATAACCTTAAAATCAAAATTCCTCCTTTGGGGTTGCAGTTGTATGTGGGGGACGATAACAACTTGCCATAAGGTGAGCCTCTAGACCGTTTGACCCCTTTCTAATAAAAAAAAAAGTTATCCAAATAACTTTTTTTTGGCACGGAAATAGTACGAAACCCCGACAGAGCCAGACCCGACTCGCACTTGGCCGGTTTTTTTTTTTAAGAATTTTATTTTCCTAAACGTTCTCGCAACATTTTATGTTCGCATGGTTTCCACGGAAGAAACTAAAATCGAGCATATTTTTACATCAAGCTACTTACGAGACTTTAATATTAACATAATATAGTAATATGTGAAATGCGGCAGTGGGGATACAGACGTATATCTGCATTATGACCGCTATTTACATAACATATAGCCATTAACGTCACATCTTCAAGATAAAGGTTTTCATAATTTTCCTCCATTGTTTCACATAGTTCTATGAGATGAAATAGTGTCTGAGATGTTTTATTATTCATAGGCAGAAAGTTGAAAAGAAAAGGAAAGAAGCTGTCTTTAAGTACCCGCGGCTGGACGAATTTGTAAATATCTGAGGGTTTTTGGAGCTGGGAAGGGTCCTACACGCTTCTCCAATGCGGGTTGGGGCTGGCTTCACATTTTCTTGAATATTTTTTTTTGTTTTTTACCAAACCCGTGGTGAAATACAGCACTTGAAATTGCTATTAACAATTTTAGTGGTGCCGGCACTCAAGATCGACCCCAGGTCACTAGTAACTCTTAAGAAACATTAAACAAAGTTTATTTGATTAGTTTTTTTAAAGTAATGTAAGATTTGACCTATGTTTAAAGTTTCAACTCTCTACCTTATCGGTAATTTAGTTAAAAATTGATTGCATAATATGTTCCGAACGAATAAAAAGACAGACAAGAAGTTAATATAGCATTGTCATCCAGTTATGAGCTATGTTTCAAGATCCCAGTTCATCGGGAGGTTAGTTAACGATCGACTCCAATATTTGTAACGAACGGACAAACAAACAAGGAGTCAAACAAGAGAGCGAGTTAATAATAACGTGGTAAAATTATGAACTTCGGTGTTATTACTTATTATAAATTATAAGATATAGAATAAAACGTGAAACCGAAATCTGTGAGGTACGTACCCTATTTCACTTTGTATAACATGAACAGCATTAATAACATCTCGGCAATATTCTCTATGCGTGTCGCTTGTCCTTGACATCTCCCGTCAACGTAACCTTCCTCTTTAATAAGTCTTTAGTCTATCAAGCTATACAGCTCTGGAGTTCTTTGTCACAAAATGTCTTTTCAAGAAGCAGAATTTTAAAACATTACTTAAGGAATCCTTTTTACTCTTACTTAAATTTAAAAAAATATATTAATCTGTATTTATTATTTATAATATGTATCGCTAAATTCTGGTGAAAGATAGCTAAAACATATAAATAAAAAAAATCTTTTTTTTTTATTTATTTATTTATGTACACACAAAAAGGCACGAAAACATTAAAACATATTATTAGTACAAGGGTGCTACTTATTCCATACATTGAAATTTGTTCCAGCAGACCCTAACAGGAGATTTTATTGAAATGGGAAACTTAGTGCGTACTTTTCTAATAAATAATATGTTCTAATTAAATAAATTAAATAAAATTAAATAATTTTTTTTATTAAAAAATCTTTTAATTAAATCTTCAGCATCCAAGGGGCGTAATATATATATCAACTCTTTATGTAAACACTTGTACTTCAGAGTCCCTGTGACATCCATACCAGCTTTAGTTGGCTACATGACACCCATCCTGCTGCTTCTTCCCTCCTTCTTCTTCAGCCTTAAACTTAAAGATTTGAATAACGAGAGCATTTGCCCCTGAATCAAGTACGTAGTCGCGTCACTTATAATGAGAGCCCGTAGCATGTGGAGTCTTTTGTTAATAAAATTATATCGATATTTTATATCGGTAATAAAATCACCACCTGTCTTGAGTTCGAAATAAGTTCTGATGAGAAGTGTAAAGGTCTAAAACAAATACCTAGAATTCTGACCGCCCAAATATTGGTTACACGAATGAGGCCCAGAGAGCTTATTGTTTTTTTTTTTCACTTTTCATTAATCAGCCAGCTTCATAACTTGCTATAATCTCACTTGTTGATTTATGATCAGGAATATAAAACGATATCTGGCGAAACATCAATCTCAGAAGTAATAAACGAGTAATAATAATAAATGGAAATTAATCAACTGATGTCGGTTTCATTTATCAGTGTAAAATTTTGTAGAAAAAAACTATATTACATTTCATTGTATAAAAGGATTATTTCTCCTTCGCCCTCTTCAATTAACACAGGAAGCTGTGTATTTTTTGTTTATTACCGCACACTTTAATGTAGTTTGGATACGATGAAATGCATTAGAGAAACGAAATATAGATGAAAATCTGAATATACCCCACGCTTTTATAATATTCTACGATCTACATCATCTCTCCGGCTGTTGAAAAACGAAATCCCTACGTTGTATCGAACTGTTTGTAAATATATATACATAAATAACAGGTTGTCTGGAAAGTGGTGTTCTACACTTTTTTTGAGATTTAAGGGTGTAAAGGTATAATGTTTTTTTTTTTTTTTTTTTATAGAAGAAGGGGGCAAACGAGCGTGCGGCTCACCTGATGGTAAGTGATCACCGACGCCCACGAACATCCACAACACCAGAGGAGCTACAGATGCGCTGCCGGCCTTTAAGGAAGGAATAAGCTCTTTTCTTGAAGGTCCCTAAGTCGTAACTATTCGGAAATACTGCTGGCGACAGCTGATTCCACAAAGTCGAAGTGCGTGGCAGAAAACTTCGATTAAAACGCACTGTGGTGGAATGCCAACCATCTAGGTGGTATCGATGGAACTTCGAATTCAGTCGCGATGTACGATGGTGAAACTCAGCAGCGGGCACTTTGTATGCAGAACAAATATCAAAGTTGCGAAACGAAATCCGCAGGAAATGGCGAGGCGAACTCGGGAAGGTTGTTATGTTTCTCCAGGATAACGTTCCCCGGGGCCCACGAGTTCGCTGTGTTGATAGATGCGGTTCTAGATGGCCATTTTGAAGTACTTGAGTATTCACCATATACACAAGAAAGAAATCACTAAGTGCAAAACATAGTGATTTCTATCTATTTACGTAATTCAACAATTATGAAGGGGACAGAGATTTTTTAAAAAGTGAAGGTAGAGGCGATAGAGTAGTCGCTGCAGTATAGTAATTTTTAGTTGCTCATGATGAAGAGTTCTTTGTGAATGAGTGAGGAATGTTAACCTGAGAAAAAAAAGACATACCAAGCGTAACATAAAGATCAGTGAACAGTGAAAGAGCCAAGCGGGAGCTTTTGCTGCTGCTCGGGTTGGTACAGCGGGCTCGCAGAATACCGGCGTGAATTGGAGGCATCTTGTCCTTCTGCGTTTCATTCGGTGAATGAGGTAGCCGGAAGCTCCCCCGCTCCCCGACCCTCCATCCGATCATCCCTCCAATCCCCCAAATAACCTTAAAATCAAAATTCCTCCTTTGGGGTTGCAGTTGTATGTGGGGGACGATAACAACTTGCCATAAGGTGAGCCTCTAGACCGTTTGACCCCTTTCTAATAAAAAAAAAAGTTATCCAAATAACTTTTTTTTGGCACGGAAATAGTACGAAACCCCGACAGAGCCAGACCCGACTCGCACTTGGCCGGTTTTTTTTTTTAAGAATTTTATTTTCCTAAACGTTCTCGCAACATTTTATGTTCGCATGGTTTCCACGGAAGAAACTAAAATCGAGCATATTTTTACATCAAGCTACTTACGAGACTTTAATATTAACATAATATAGTAATATGTGAAATGCGGCAGTGGGGATACAGACGTATATCTGCATTATGACCGCTATTTACATAACATATAGCCATTAACGTCACATCTTCAAGATAAAGGTTTTCATAATTTTCCTCCATTGTTTCACATAGTTCTATGAGATGAAATAGTGTCTGAGATGTTTTATTATTCATAGGCAGAAAGTTGAAAAGAAAAGGAAAGAAGCTGTCTTTAAGTACCCGCGGCTGGACGAATTTGTAAATATCTGAGGGTTTTTGGAGCTGGGAAGGGTCCTACACGCTTCTCCAATGCGGGTTGGGGCTGGCTTCACATTTTCTTGAATATTTTTTTTTGTTTTTTTTGTTTTTTACCAAACCCGTGGTGAAATACAGCACTTGAAATTGCTATTAACAATTTTAGTGGTGCCGGCACTCAAGATCGACCCCAGGTCACTAGTAACTCTTAAGAAACATTAAACAAAGTTTATTTGATTAGTTTTTTTAAAGTAATGTAAGATTTGACCTATGTTTAAAGTTTCAACTCTCTACCTTATCGGTAATTTAGTTAAAAATTGATTGCATAATATGTTCCGAACGAATAAAAAGACAGACAAGAAGTTAATATAGCATTGTCATCCAGTTATGAGCTATGTTTCAAGATCCCAGTTCATCGGGAGGTTAGTTAACGATCGACTCCAATATTTGTAACGAACGGACAAACAAACAAGGAGTCAAACAAGAGAGCGAGTTAATAATAACGTGGTAAAATTATGAACTTCAGTGTTATTACTTATTATAAATTATAAGATATAGAATAAAACGTGACACCGAAATCTGTGAGGTACGTACCCTATTTCACTTTGTATACCATGAACAGTATTAATAACATCTCGGCAATATTCTCTATGCGTGTCGCTTGTCCTTGACATCTCCCGTCAACGTAACCTTCCTCTTTAATAAGTCTTTAGTCTATCAAGCTATACAGCTCTGGAGTTCTTTGTCACAAAATGTCTTTTCAAGAAGCAGAATTTTAAAACATTACTTAAGGAATCCTTTTTACTCTTGCTTAAATTAAAAAAAATATATTAATCTGTATTTATTATTTATAATATGTATCGCTAAATTCTGGTGAAAGATAGCTAAAACATATAAATAAAAAAAATCTTTTTTTTTTTTTATTTATTTATGTACACACAAAAAGACACGAAAACATTAAAACATATTATTAGTACAAGGGTGCTACTTATTCCATACATTGAAATTTGTTCCAGCAGACCCTAACAGGAGATTTTATTGAAATGGGAAACTTAGTGCGTACTTTTCTAATAAATAATATGTTCTAATTAAATAAATTAAATAAAATTAAATAATTTTTTTTATTAAAAAATCTTTTAATTAAATCTTCAGCATCCAAGGGGCGTAATATATATATCAACTCTTTATGTAAACACTTGTACTTCAGAGTCCCTGTGACATCCATACCAGCTTTAGTTGGCTACATGACACCCATCCTGCTGCTTCTTCCCTCCTTCTTCTTCAGCCTTAAACTTAAAGATTTGAATAACGAGAGGATTTGCCCCTGAATCAAGTACGTAGTCGCGTCACTTATAATGAGAGCCCGTAGCATGTCGAGTCTTTTGTTAATAAAATTATATCGATATTTTATATCGGTAATAAAATCACCACCTGTCTTGAGTTCGAAATAAGTTCTGATGAGAAGTGTAAAGTTCTAAAATAAATGCCTAGAATTCTGACCGCCCAAATATTAGTTACACGAATGAGGCCCAGAGAGCTTATTGTTTTTTTTTTTTCACTTTTCATTAATCAGCCAGCTTCATAGCTTGCTATAATCTCACTTGTTGATTTATGATCAGGAATATAAAACGATATCTGGCGAAACATCAATCTCAGAAGTAATCAACTGCCGTAGGTTTCATTTATCAGTGTATAATTTTGTAGAAAAAACTATATTACATTTTATTGTATAAAAGGATTATTTCTCCTTCGCCCTCTTTAATTAACACAGGAAGCTGTGTATTTTTTGTTTATTAACGCACACTTTAATGTAGTTTGGATACGATGAAATGCATTAGAGAAACGAAATATAGATGAAAATCTGAATATACCCCACGCTTTTATAATATTCTACGATCTACATCATCTCTCCGGCTGTTGTAAAACGAAATCCCTACGTTGTACAGAACTGTTTGTAAATATATATACATAAATAACAGGTTGTCTGGAAAGTGGTGTTCTACACTTTTTTTGAGATTTAAGGGTGTAAGGGTATAATGTTCCAAGGATTGCTACATTGTTCAACTTCAGATAGTGTATAACCTACGATGCAATGCTATAATGGAAATGGATCTGTAACCTTCTTGATTGAAGCTGTTTGGTGGTAACCGTTGGTCCCAGTAACCAATAACTATCAAGTGAACCAATAGCTCTCCAGTCAATCCGATCCTAAAAAAAAAATACATAGGTAGCGTTGGAAAAAATACGTCATCTGGTACGTGGTAGAGCCAAGCAGTGGCGTTTGCTGACGCTCGAATGGGCCGGATCGACAGTGTAATGAAAATGGGATAGAGCGCCACTCCGTGATCACTCAGAATATCGGCGTAAAGTAGAGGCTTCCCGTGCTTCTGAGTTTCATTCGGTGGATGAGGTAACCGGAGCTCCTCTCCCCCTCCCAAACCCTCCGTCCCAACATTAAATATTCTTAAAGGCCAGCAATGAACGTGCAACCACTCTGATGGCGACGGTAATCACTTACCATCGGGTGAGCCGCTTGCTGGTTTGCCATCTGCCCTTAGGTGTGATATGAGCTCGAATTTACAATTTATCTGAAGTTATTTTTTTTAGTTAAATTTAACAAAAAAAAACCATGAAAATTAAATGGCGAAATCGGGACTTCAAGTGTTCTTTATTAAACGCTATCTAGAAGCAATTGCCCTAGAGGCGGGAACAGTCAAACTTTAGGCAAACTAATAGGCGCTATTAAGAAAAGGGTCGTAATGCAATAAAGAATTTTGGCCGGTTATTACATAAGTTCGTAATGGGGATGTCGCTGACAGACTCTTGTCTCAGCTATTTGTGTAAATGACCAGTAAATGGAATACGAGTAGTAAATTCGATAAGTACTTAAATGTTTTTTTTTTAAATATTGCACATTATTACTTTTGAGTAGTGTATATAGAAAGAAAGAAAGTACTTTATTCATTGCCACAACTCAAGTAACACATAAGTAAACTTAATTAATATAACAAATAATAATAATAATATTTTATTGGGTTGCAGCAACAAAACGGTGTCCGACTCAGCATAATGCTGTAGCAATGCTAAACCACCAACTACAGCGCTGGTATTCTGTCGGAAATCTTTTTTTTTTTTATACGAGGTCTTATTTTAAAAAACAATATTATTCCTACACTAGGAATTACTTAGGAATGCCTAGTGTAGGAATGCTGCAACGCACATGCAGCGCATTTGGTTGTACGTGGGCGACGTTAATTATTTACTATCAGCTGAACCGCATAGTCGTTTGTCCCTTACGCTGTAAAAAAAAAAGAAACCCGGAAACAACCTCAATCGTAGAAGGTCACAGATGCGTTGTCGATCCCCAGGAATACCCGACAACTCGTAATTACTCTGGCTCTCTGTACCCTTTCAAAATGGAACACCAGTGTCAACACAGCTGATTATACTCTCATGGCATGTAGTCAAAATAAGGAGTCCTACCACAACCTAGGAATGTAGTTGTTCAATTAATAACATTTCTATTTGATTTGAAAAAAAAATGAATTGTTTTAATCGAACATTAATAGATTGGTACACTCACACTGGTACCCATCTATCTCTATCTATCTATATACTTCTCATTTTATTTGATTGGAAAAAAAAATGGATCGTTTTAATCGAACATTGATAATCTAACATCAGGTACCAGTGTAGCCTCCTGCTCGTTCCTCAGTGTAGTGAAACTCCAATCAAAATGATCGGTTACTTAGTTAGGGATCATCGTCTAGAGAACGAACTTCCCTTAACGAGTAGCTATCTATTAAGAAAGGATCGATAATGAAATAAAGAATTTTGGCCGGTTATTACATAAGTTCGTAATGGGGATGTCGCTGACAGACTCTTGTCTCAGCTATTTGTGTAAATGACCAGTAAATGGAATACGAGTAGTAAATTCGATAAGTACTTAAATGTTTTTTTTTAAATATTGCACATTATTACTTTTGAGTAGTGTATATAGAAAGAAAGAAAGTACTTTATTCATTGCCACAACTCAAGTAACACATAAGTAAACTTAATTAATATAACAAATAATAATAATATTTTATTGGGTTGCAGCAACAAAACGGTGTCCGACTCAGCATAATGCTGTAGCAATGCTAAACCACCAACTACAGCGCTGGTATTCTATCGGAAATCTTTTTTTTTTTTTATATAAAAAAATAGGCTTTCGTTTGAACTCAATCTTACTTGATAGAAAGCGAAGATGGGGCCTAGGATGTTACACGTTTGCCTAGAAGGTGTCAGTTTGGCCTTAAAGTTTAGTTCAATGAGTGGGGTAACCGAAGGCCCACGAAGGGTCAGGAAGTCCCTTATTCTCTCCAAATATCCTTAAAACTGGCTAATAATTTGCATCTCCTTTTGGTATTGCAGATGTACGCGGCTTATCTAATGGCGAGTGATTCCTCATTTGACTCCATTCCCATAAAAAAAAATCGATCCAGTTTATGCAAATTAATATAATGACAAACTTATTTTTTTAGTTTTCCAATGTTTGCATTACATTTACCCAATGCAACATCAACTTGCAAGTTGCAACGTCACACAGTTTAAATATTGAATGCGATCCCATGGGTCGTGATCTAGTTTTAAAAAAAAAGCTTTTAGCTTCCTGAAAAAACTTGACTTTTTTTTTCAATTTAAACACCTGCTGTATATAAAATTTAAACATAACAGTATTATATTAGAGGAACGTTGGCATAGCTATGGTAACGTGTTAATTGTATGTCACATTGTTAAAGCTTTTGCAAAATAAACCCGAGTGAACATTCTCTACCTCTGTGGTTCAAAGTTAGCCGAAAAAGTTTATTAGCTGTAATAATTGTATGTACGCCTACACAAAGACATCATCCCCGTGTAAACAGGGCTAGGGCATACATATACAGGTTGGATGTTACCTTATTCTAATTTAATGAAAACTTAATTAATAATGCTTTCTTTTATTATGCCTAGTCGTTGTATTAATAAATAACCTTTTTTCAAACATCCTTAATAACCTAATAATGTAAATCAAACGCCCAAACTCCATTAGTTGTGAATAAAGGCTCATCGACGTCGGCAATAACGTCCACCATTGAGCAGGATTTCTTTGTCGGCGCGTCAGCGACTTCAAACGCGAGCACCGGATGCCGACTCCGACGGCCGATGAGGTCTTTAACCTGGGTGTCGTTGGCCTAGTTAACTATTCGTGCGAATATATCTTGAGTCAAAATAACTATACCCTGAGACTAAGCTACTGTACTTATATATTAGATGTAAAATATGAGGTTAAATATAATGTCGATGTCGCATTCAACCTGTATATTCTGCATTGGGTTTTTAATTTTTTACTATATATTTAACACATTTAAGTGTTGATTGATTACTAACAAAATCGTTACAAACCCGTGATAACTGAGTGGTTAGGGGCTGCCTCCGAATCAAGAGACCCGCGTTCGACCGCCACCGGTCAAGTTGTCCCTTATGGGTTCTGGTGAAAAGAGGGCTGAAAGGACTAAATTGTCTAGACCTCTGACCGTCCCAGTATTCGGTATATGGCTGAGAGAGCTTATACATTTATTATTTCATTTTTAATAAACTGCTTAATATCTTTTAAAAATTGTAGCAAATTTTCTATTTTCCAAGGAACTGAATTATTCATATTTTTTAATATCTGTAGAGAATAAGGCTCTCTATCACCTTCAACTGAAGAATGTTCGATAAGGACTTTCGAATTTGAGTAAGTTACTTTGCAAAGATCTTCGAACAGACCAATTTATCATGTAACATTGATGCTGTAAATCAAACTGTTTCATCATTATATATTAATCATTATACGATTTTTATTCATTAAACAAAACAATTTAACGAATTAAATAATTATTGTAACTTTTTATTAATGGAAATCTTTTTTATACGTCTACAGAAAACATTTTTTTTTAAATCAATCGTCATTGTAATTTTATAACCTGTGACCGTTTCGTAATGAGGTTCTGGTGATGGAAATGAAACAAGAGAAAAAATAATTATTTGAAATGTAATTCAATAATTTTAGATTGTAACCACCACAATGTCACCTGAAGGTCAGCATATTGTCGTAGGCTGATGAAACCGTGCCTTGTGAAAATAACATTCAACAAAAATAAAGTTTACTGTAACTTCCAATAACATTAACAAAAATATAGTTAACTGTAACGGCCTAGTATTCTCAAGCGGCAACCTTTCACAGGTGATGGTGATGATGATGATGATGATTTCGAGCACGGTGTTTGCACAGTTGTCAACTGCGCCGGAGATATTATAGTGGCGTAAACTTTCAAAATTCAAGTCAATGTCAAAACTTTTTATTTAATTTAGGTTTGCAAAATCTCTTATGATCGTCAAATTCTTTACACTTTCCTTTTTCATATCCAGTATCAGAGTCACCAATAATTTTGGTTTTCGCACAAAAAATTACTTCGTCTTGGATTCGAACCATTGGTTCAGCAATCAAGTATGCTTACCACTGAGCCACGTGGTCGTCGTCCACGAGTACGTATATGGGAGTCATCTTTAATTTCATTCATAAAGATATAATTTTCGAAAACAATTGTACAGTAAGTTTTCTTCGACGGTTTCTTCTTCGTCGGTTTGTTATAATTTAAGCCAATTCAAGTGTTAACTCTTGAATAGCAAAGTGGGCAAAGAGAAGAAAAAATATTCATTCATTTCCACAACTCGACACCTTACGCAGAACACATACGGAACTTACCACGGAACAGAAATAAACGATAGAACTTACCGTGTGGTATGGGCGAAGAGAAATCCACGCTGTAACACTAATCGTGTGTAAGGTTTACTGAATATGTCATAAACAGATTTTTTTTTTTATGAGAAAGGCGACAAACTATCAAGCGGTTCACCTGATTGTAAGTGATTACCGTCGCCCACAAAATAGATCTACAACACCATAGGTGCTGCAGGTGCGTTGCCGGCCTCTAATGGTATTTGGGAGATGGAAGGGAGAATGGGGAGGGGGATGGGGAGGGGGAGTGGGCCTCTGGATACCTCACTCACCGAACGAAACGCAAGAAGCATAAGATGCATCTACTTCACGCCGGTGTTCTGCTAGGTAGTGGTACCAACCCGGTCGAGCCGGCCTATTCGAGCGGCAGCAAAAGCCGCCGCTTGGCTCTACCACATTAAAAGAAACACTCCAATTACTACATTAGACTAAAAGCCGGCGACGTATTTTTTTTAGTGGCAATATAAGTAATAACTAAATGGTAGAAAATTATCGCTTTGCCGCAACTCGTCGCTTTGCTGTTGAGTTTAACTTCAAACTCGAACTCATTTCTGAAACTGCATATGTGAATGAGTAACATTGAAGCTGCTTCTCAAACTTTATGCGTGTTAATAAAAATTTAATCCGGCTTCATTTTGTTAATATGAATTTATTCCGTTTATTTTAAAGGCCGGCAGCGCATCTGTAGCTCCTCTGGTGTTGTGGATGTTCGTGGGCGTCGGTGATCACTTACCATCAGGTGAGCCGCACGCTCGTTTGCCCCCTTCTTCTATAAAAAAAAAAAAAATATTTTATTTATGTTGTTTATTTCTGCCAAGAGTCAAGCAGTGGCTTTTGCTGCTGCACGAATGGGCCGGCTATACTGGGTTGGTACCACGGCCTCACAGAATACCGACGTAAAGTAGCAGCATCTTGTGCTTTTGCTTTTCTTCTGGTGAGTGAGGTGTGAGGTAACCAGAGGGCTCCTCCCTCCTTTCCCATTCCCTTCCTCATCCTCCCTTCCATCTCCCAAATACCTGTAAATGCCGGCAACTCACATTTAAGGGTAAATGCAGTCTGGTGTTGCAGATGTACATGGGGGACGCTAGCTCGTTTGCGGTCTTTCCTATAAATAAAAACAAAAAACACAGTGTTATTTTATAGGGCTTCCCGTGGTGACTGGTCAGCACGAATATAGAATTTTCATTCATCATTCATTTCATTTCATAAGCACATAGAAAGACAAAAAAACATTGCCATCACGACCGTATACCTAATTCAGGTGTGGTCAGAGGGGAAGGGGATTATAATTTTATTTATACGTTACAATCGACATATCACTGAAGCTAATTTGAAACTTGGTACACTTTGGTGACAGGTATTGAGCCTGTCGCCAAATAGTGTTCAGTTTCAACGAGCGCTGTTCATTTCACACGATGAAATTCTGGTGAAAGAGGAAAAGAAAAAGCGTGTGTAGTGTTTGTTTCTTTAAAACTATATTTTTATTGATAATTACTATTATCTCAAGTACTTGTTTCACGACACATTTTTATTACTATATAAGTAACCGTCCGTTTTCGCCTTACGACATCTTCAGGGCTCTCACCAAGTGACATCAATCGCAAGTATAAATTACACAGGAAAGGAAAGGAGCAGCTTCTAAGTGCCCACTGCTGGGCAAACGCCTCCGTCTCATATATCTGAGAGGGTTTTGGAGCCGGGAAGGGCCGCCACGCAGCTCCAGTGGAGGTTGGCAGGCATTATAAAAAACCAAACACAAATTTAGTTGTATATTTTTTTTTACACTCTCTTATATGAAAGCTCTTGTTATGAATAAATTTAACAATGTCGCCAAAGCTCCGAATTCAATCAGATAACAGACATAAGCGGATTATCCTTGAATGTCTAGTTTTAGTACAAATTAATTGGATGACAATTAGCTAATAACCCGAACAATGAACAACTTTTTTTTTATATAGAACCTTACAATCTACGAACAAACAGTTTTAACTATGTAACTAATAAGTTCATAATAAGCTTTAGTGTTCCGTACTCAAAGAGCATAACGGAGCCCTTATGAATATCACTCTGCTGCCTTTATGTCTCTGTTTGTCTGTTTCCGTCTGTACGTCCGTCCGCATGCTCTCTAAGACGTAGACGGAAAAGTTACATACGTCGAAATTTAGATTGATTTGAAATTATTCTTTTTCTTTCTCTAGCATGCCATGAACTGGTGTTATCTTGTAATTTAAAACAAATATATTTTCATTCCTTCTATCTTCGATAATAAAGAAATGGTAAGCCGTCAAAGTTGTCACTTTGAAACCGTTTTTACTACGGAATCAGCCAGTAAGGAATTTTAAATTTCCGTCCACTATATACTGTGTACTGAATTGAAACAACGAAAAAAGTTTTCATATATTAGTTCGATCGCCGTGATCAGAACAGACGAGTTGATTGATCATAATTACGTACGGAGCCTTAAGCCCAGACAACCCCAGACAACCCCAGACAACTCCAGACAACCCCAGACAACCCCAGACAACCCCAGTGGACCGTGATGGAATGCCTCACACCACGTGATTATAATAATTATACCTTTCGAACCGGAACACGACAGTTGTTGAACTGCTGTTTGACGTAAGAAATGGGGTAAGAATGTGAGATACTAACCCAGACGACTCCTAGGGGAGACTGTCCCCGAGAGGGCTTATACCCAATGTATATAAAAAAAAAACAAAACAAAAGGTAGACAAGGACTCTACCACCTGTTAAAATGTATAAATCTCTACAACAAAATCAGAGTAAAGGTGCAATCAAATCAATAGGTTTCACAAATTATTATAAAAAAACAATGTACGTACGTAAGAAGTTATACTTCTTAAGAGTAACTACAATTAAACTAAAAATTTTATCCCGTGTGCCAGTACCCTTTGTCTGTGAAAAAAAAAAAACATTAAATGCAATTGATAACGGTTCAATTAAAGAAATGATCATTAACCTCCATGTTTAATTGTAAATCAAACACTAATACACATGTATATGTATGTATGAATATATGTTTTTATCGCCACTGACATAAAACACGTGTTGTAGATTATTTTATATGAAAAGCGCCATAAGAAGTATTACTTCAACAAAGATTTTAACAAAAATGTTAATATAATAATAAAGTAATACATACTCGTTGATAATAATAATAATAATAATAATAAAAATAAGAATTGAGAACCGTATCGCAAAGGCAAGAGCCCTTATCGGCAGACTGATAAGCTTCAGGTCGGGCAATAACAGGCCGAGGATTGTGCGCACCGTGAGGATGGCGTTTGCTGGGACGGATGTTAGTCTGTCCTAGCCGAATATAACGCAAAAGCTGACGGAGCGCATAGACGACCTGAAGCAAAGGATCGCGGCTTGGGGAAAGCGGATTCGGCGATTTACCGAGAGGTCAGCGCGATTTAACCAGAATTGTCTCTTCCAGAGTGACCAGAAGAGGCTCTACAAATCATTGGAGCGACCTGGAATATGTGGAACGGGTCAAGGACCAAATCAGGCCGACACTATCGCCTTCTGGCAAAGCCTGTGGTCTGCATCCGCATACCACAGCGAGGGCCCTTGGACGGAAGCTGTGACGAGTCGGTGTGCAGGTATTAAGCCCATGGACCCCGTCGTCATTACACCTGACGACGTAGCTGAGGCGGTCCGTAGACCCCCTAACTGGAAAAGTCCGGGACTCGACGGGCTGCATCACTACTGGTTAAAGGGGTTCATGGTGTGTCACGCTGTGCTCTCGCAGCAGTTCCAAGAGGCTCTCGACCAGAAGTCGCTCCCGAGTCTCTTCACCACTGGGGTCACTCATTTGGTTCCTAAAGATAAGGTTACCGCAGATCCGAGTAAATACCGCCCCATCACGTGTCTACCCACCATATATAAGACACTGACGTCCATTCTGAGCGTAAAAATCACCCGACATCTTGATATAAATAAAGTAATGACGCGCGCTCAGAATGGATGTTGGAGCGGCGGTCGCGGGACCAAGGAACCACCCCTCATTGACGCGGTCATTGGCAAGCTGGTTAAACGCAACCGTCGGAACTTCTCTGCCGCCTGGATAGACTACAGAAAGGCATTCGACTCGGTGCCTCACACGTGGCTAAAGAGGGTCCTCGAGCTGTACAAGGTAGACTGTACAGTAAGAGACTTCCTCGAGCAATGTATGGGGCAATGGAGCACGATCCTAAGGATACGAAGGGGTATTTTCCAGGGTGATTGTTTGAGTCCGATATGGTTCTGCCTCTCCTTGAACCCTCTCAGCACGTTGCTGGAGAACTCAGGGAGAGGATTTCAGCTTCGGAGGGGAGGTACAAAAGTGACCCACCTTTTCTACATGGATGACCTTAAGTTATTCGCCACCAATCGCTCCCATCTGATGGAATTGCTAAAAATCACTTGCGATTTTAGCAATTCAATCAGAATGGAGCTCGGGATGGATAAGTGTGCGGTCCTCCACGTCAAAGGGGAAAGGTCGCTAATTCTGAGGGCATAGACTTGTCAATGCCCGTTTACATTAGGACCCTTTCCGAGGCTGATACATACCGGTACCTGGGTATGTCACAAAACATAGGTATCGATGAGGCTGGCATGAAACAAACGGTTCGCGACTTGTTTTTGCGCGTCTGACAAAAGTGTTTAATAGCATTTTGTCGGGCGGGAACAAGGCACGCGCCGACTCAAACCGAACTTAACGCCCTGGACGGAAGCTGTGACGAGTCGGTGTGCAGGTATTAAGCCCATGGACCCCGTCGTCATTACACCTGACGACGTAGCTGAGGCGGTCCGTAGACCCCCTAACTGGAAAAGTCCGGGACTCGACGGGCTGCATCACTACTGGTTAAAGGGGTTCATGGTGTGTCACGCTGTGCTCTCGCAGCAGTTCCAAGAGGCTCTCGACCAGAAGTCGCTCCCGAGTCTCTTCACCACTGGGGTCACTCATTTGGTTCCTAAAGATAAGGTTACCGCAGATCCGAGTAAATACCGCCCCATCACGTGTCTACCCACCATATATAAGACACTGACGTCCATTCTGAGCGTAAAAATCACCCGACATCTTGATATAAATAAAGTAATGACGCGCGCTCAGAATGGATGTTGGAGCGGCGGTCGCGGGACCAAGGAACCACCCCTCATTGACGCGGTCATTGGCAAGCTGGTTAAACGCAACCGTCGGAACTTCTCTGCCGCCTGGATAGACTACAGAAAGGCATTCGACTCGGTGCCTCACACGTGGCTAAAGAGGGTCCTCGAGCTGTACAAGGTAGACTGTACAGTAAGAGACTTCCTCGAGCAATGTATGGGGCAATGGAGCACGATCCTAAGGATACGAAGGGGTATTTTCCAGGGTGATTGTTTGAGTCCGATATGGTTCTGCCTCTCCTTGAACCCTCTCAGCACGTTGCTGGAGAACTCAGGGAGAGGATTTCAGCTTCGGAGGGGAGGTACAAAAGTGACCCACCTTTTCTACATGGATGACCTTAAGTTATTCGCCACCAATCGCTCCCATCTGATGGAATTGCTAAAAATCACTTGCGATTTTAGCAATTCAATCAGAATGGAGCTCGGGATGGATAAGTGTGCGGTCCTCCACGTCAAAAGGGGAAAGGTCGCTAATTCTGAGGGCATAGACTTGTCAATGCCCGTTTACATTAGGACCCTTTCCGAGGCTGATACATACCGGTACCTGGGTATGTCACAAAACATAGGTATCGATGAGGCTGGCATGAAACAAACGGTTCGCGACTTGTTTTTTGCGCGTCTGACAAAAGTGTTTAATAGCATTTTGTCGGGCGGGAACAAGGCACGCGCCGACTCAAACCGAACTTAACGCCCTGGACAGAAAAGTCCGCACAATCATGACGTCCCACAGGATGCATCATCCGAGATCGTCAGTGATGAGGCTGTACTTGCCGCGGAAGCGTGGAGGGCGGGGTTACTTAAGCGCCCTCACCATGCACAATCGCGAAGTGTGCAGCCTCCGTAATTACTTCCTAGCGAGATCGGATGAGTCATTCTATTCGGACGTCATTAGTTGTGATAAAGGGCTTACCCCTCTATCCTTGGCCAACGAACAACGGCAGGACCCGGCAGTACAGAGCGCCTCCGACCGGGAGACCGTATGGAAGGAGAAAGAGCTCCACGGGAGGTTCTACAAGGCTCTACATGAGCCTTTCGTAGATACCGTCGCCTCCCTAAACTGACTGGCTGCGTTTTGGTGACCTCTTTGGGGAAACCGAGGGTTTTGTCTGTGCGATACAAGATCAGGTTATTAAGACGAACAACTATCGGAGATACATCCTAAAGGATGGTACCGTCGACATCTGTCGAGCCTGTCGCCGTCCCGGGGAGTCGCTTCGGCATGTCATCTCCGGTTGTTCAGCGCTTTCTAACTCTGAGTATCTGCACAGGCACAACCAAGTAGCCAGGATCTTACATCAGGAGCTCGCTCTGAAATACGGTCTCGTGGATCGGAGACTGCCTTACTATAAATAATACTTATATATGTACTTATATATGTACTTATATATGTACTTATATATGTACTTATATATGTATTTATTTATATATAATGAAAATGAAATGAAAATGAAAATACACTTTATTGTACACCAATAGCAAAAATAGGAAAAAATAAATAAATAAAAAGAAACACAAAGGTACAATTGGCGGCCTTATCGCTTAGAAGCGATCTCTACCAGGCAACCATTTTGCAGAGGAAATAATGACCAGTGAGCAAGGGTCAAGGGTGTACGCAAGTTACACACAAGTGAAAATATAATGTAATAAATATATATTGATATATACACAAACATATATATATATATATATATATATATATATATATATATATAGACTAACATATACTGATATATCTAAATAAATACACAACATATACCGATACATATACAGGAACATAAAGAGTAAAAAATAAATAATATAATATAAGAGCCATACGACGCAAGGAAAAGTAAGTGTTAAAGGATAAACAGATAACGAGAGATGAAGGAATAATTATTTAGGAGGAAGGAAGTGCGCTTTGACCAGCCTTTTAAAAGTATCTAGGGATTGCGCACGCTTTATTTGAAGTGGTAGGGAGTTCCAAAGCCTAACAGCTTCAATGGAAAAGGATTTAGAATAAAGGAAAGGTCGTTAATTCTGAGGGCATAGACTTGTCAATGCCCGTTTACATTAGGACCCTTTCCGAGGCTGATACATACCGGTACCTGGGTATGTCACAAAACATAGGTATCGATGAGGCTGGCATGAAACAAACGGTTCGCGACTTGTTTTTTGCGCGTCTGACAAAAGTGTTTAATAGCATTTTGTCGGGCGGGAACAAGGCACGCGCCGACTCAAACCGAACTTAACGCCCTGGACAGAAAAGTCCGCACAATCATGACGTCCCACAGGATGCATCATCCGAGATCGTCAGTGATGAGGCTGTACTTGCCGCGGAAGCGTGGAGGGCGGGGTTACTTAAGCGCCCTCACCATGCACAATCGCGAAGTGTGCAGCCTCCGTAATTACTTCCTAGCGAGATCGGATGAGTCATTCTATTCGGACGTCATTAGTTGTGATAAAGGGCTTACCCCTCTATCCTTGGCCAACGAACAACGGCAGGACCCGGCAGTACAGAGCGCCTCCGACCGGGAGACCGTATGGAAGGAGAAAGAGCTCCACGGGAGGTTCTACAAGGCTCTACATGAGCCTTTCGTAGATACCGTCGCCTCCCTAAACTGACTGGCTGCGTTTTGGTGACCTCTTTGGGGAAACCGAGGGTTTTGTCTGTGCGATACAAGATCAGGTTATTAAGACGAACAACTATCGGAGATACATCCTAAAGGATGGTACCGTCGACATCTGTCGAGCCTGTCGCCGTCCCGGGGAGTCGCTTCGGCATGTCATCTCCGGTTGTTCAGCGCTTTCTAACTCTGAGTATCTGCACAGGCACAACCAAGTAGCCAGGATCTTACATCAGGAGCTCGCTCTGAAGTGCGGTCTCGTGGATCGGAGACTGCCTTACTATAAATACACGCCGGAAGCCGTGCTCGAAAATGACCGCGCTAGGCTCTATTGGGACCGGTCCATTATCACGGACAGGACGATTCATGCAAATAAGCCTGACATCGTGTTGATGGACCGAGCACAGTCGAGGATATTTTTGGTCGACATCACCATTCCATATGACAAGAACCTTGTGAAAGCCGAAACAGATAAGAAGACAAAATATCTGGAGCTGGCTCACGAGGTAACCGACACGTAGGGTGGTATGCCGACCGAAATTATTCCGATCGTCGTCTCTGCGAATGGGTTAATCCCAGTCAGCCTCTCGGAACATCTGAGGCGGCCGGGACTCCGTGACGGACCGCTCCGAGCTCAAATGCAGAAGGCGGGGCTACTCGATACCGCTCGCATTGTCCGCCGGTTTCTTTCCCTTTCTCCCTAACCCTCGGCCGTCTGGTCTCCCCTGCCGGGGGCTTCCATCTGGTTGGATTTTAGTTATCTATTTAATTATATTATGGTATTTATTTATCTCTATATTTATTTATATATAATGAAAATGAAAATGAAATGAAAATACACTTTATTGTACACCAATAGCAAAAATAGGGAAAAATAAATAAATAAAAAGAAACACAGAGGTACAATTGGCGGCCTTATCGCTTAGAAGCGATCTCTACCAGGCAACCATTTTGCAGAGGAAATAATGACCAGTGAGCAAGGGTCAAGGGTGTACGCAAGTTACACAGAAGTGAAAATATAATGTAATAAATATATATTGATATATACACAAACATATATATATATATAGACTAACATATACTGATATATCTAAATAAATACACAACATATACCCATACATATACAGGAACATAAAGAGTAAAAAATAAATAATATAATATAAGAGCCATACGACGCAAGGAAAAGTAAGTGTTAAAGGATAAACAGATAACGAGAGATGAAGGAATAATTATTTAGGAGGAAGGAAGTGCGCTTTGACCAGCCTTTTAAAAGTATCTAGGGATTGCGCACGCTTTATATGAAGTGGTAGGGAGTTCCAAAGCCTAACAGCTTCAATGGAAAAGGATTTAGAATAGAAGGAAGTGTTATGGGATGGAATTTTTAAAGTAAGGTTATTGTCAGAGCGAAGAGATCGACAGTGAGTATCCCCAAGAAACTCAAACCGCTCTTTAAGGTAAGGAGGGGTAGTGGGATTGAATAGAACACAGTATAAAAGAGAAAGAATGTGAGTATTTCTGCGAAGGCGGATCGGAAGCCACTTGAGTTTTTCGCGAAATTCTGATACATGGTCATATTTTCGGAGTCCAAACACGAACCGTATACAAAGATTCTGAATGCGCTCAAGCTTATTAAGTAACTCTTCGCTTAGATTGAGATAACACGTATCAGCATAATCGAGAATGGGTAACAGGAGAGACTGTGCAAGCGTAATTTTAGTTGGTATGGGTAGGAAATTGCTTAATCTTCGGAGAGACCCGACCGATGCAAACACCCTCCTGCTCACCTCGCTTACTTGTGGGGCCCAAGATAAAAATTTGTCAAGTGTAACTCCTAGATTTTTAACGGTGTCACTGTACGGCACAGATGTCCCGTCAAATATAATACTAGGTAAAGTAGGTATATTAATACGGGTAACCAATTTTGACTGCCTATTATAATTGATTTGGTTTTTGATGGGTTCACTTTAAGACCATATGACTTACTCCATTCCACAATTGAGTCTAGATCTTTATTTAATAGGTCTATAGTTTTAGGTAAGTCCACCAATTTAGCCTGAGCATATACTTGGAGATCATCAGCATACAGGTGGTAGCGAGAAGTTAAACGGAGCGTAATAGAGCTTATGAAAATTGAAAAAAAGGAGAGGAGACAACACGCCACCTTGCGGTACTCCGGCCTTGATCGTGCACCAGTTAGAGAACGAATTGTCCACACGTGTCCGTTGCCGGCGACCAAACAAGTAACTATGAAACCAGTCAATCACTTCAGGAGATATGTTAAGAGAAGCTAAGATAGCTAATAAGATATCAAAATCGACATTGTCGAATGCACTGGCAAAATCTAGTAAGGTCAACACCGTAACACATTGGTTATCCATACCAAGACGAATATCCTCAGTAATATTAACTAAGGCGGTAGTCGTACTATGACCAGAGCGGAAACCAGATTGGAATGGATTGAATAGATTCCACCTGGTTAGAAACAGGCTCAATTGACGATGAACTATACGCTCGAAAACTTTCGAGAGGAATGGAAGTATGGAAATGGGGCGATAGTCAGAAAGACTAGAGGGATTTGCTTTTTTGGGTATAGGAGTAATTTGGGCTTCTTTCCAGGAAGAGGGAAAATTTCCAGAACAAATAGAGTAATTAAAGATATTTTTAATTAAAGGAGTCAAGATATCGATAATAGGAATGATCATTTTACGACTAATGCAGTCTGTACCAATGGCATCAGAGTTGACCTCACCAATGCTTTTCTTAACATCAGTATCAGTAATTTGACTAAAAATAAAAGCAGGATCATCGGAATTGGGTAAAGCTGAAATTTGATTTTTAGTTCGTAATTTTGTGGCATCATCAATGGCACAAGAAGAAGAGAAATGCTGATTAAGCTGGTTTAAGTCAATATTTATAGAGCTACTATTCTCACGCGCTTTCCCAACTCCAAGAGATTTAAGAAATTTCCATACTCTGCCTGAATCATCTTCTTCAAGTATGGACTTATGAATATGGCGTCGTTGTTTATCCCTACACAACCTGTTGCAATGATTCCGAATGTATTTATATTTGTCTCTATTAGCATCAGAATTGTCAAATTTATATTTAGCTTTTGCAATATTTTTCTTATGTTGCAATTTTTGATCTCCTGAGTAAGCCAGGAGCAGGTAGATGCTTAAGTCGAACTGGTCTAATCGGGGCATGAACGTCGTAGAGTTTTGTTAGGAGATAATTAAATCTTTCTACCCTTTTGTCTAAGTTAGGTTCGGTAAGAACAAAATCCCAGTCGATCATCGCCGCATCATGTCTCAGATGATCTAAATCAATACCACCAAAATTACGTAGCAGAAGAATTCTCGATTTAGCTTTTGGTGGGCGTAATTTATATGATAAGTAAATCAAGTCGTGATATGAAAATGCATCAGCAGGACATTGACCATGCTTAGCAACATAATCAATGGAAGAAACAAGAATGAGATCCAGAAGAGATGGAGAACAATTTGGAAAAGAGTGAGTAGCAGAAAGTGGGAGAATATGTAAGTTCGCTGCTCTAACTATTGATTTTAATCGAAAAGAGCGGGAGTCGCTCTTTAAAAGGCATGTGTTAAAATCACCCATAATAATGGTATGCTGATAAAGTGGAATATAGTTGTCTAAGAGGGTTTCAAACGTAGAAAAGTAGTCAATTGTAAGGCTAGGATTATAAAACACGCCAAGTAGTAGCTTGGTACCAGAAAAATTACCTCAATAATTAAATGTTCAGTTCCTGCAGTACCCTGGTCAACTGACATATTTAAAGTCGCAAATAGTAAGTGAGAACGTAGGTATATGGCAACACCGCCGCCAACACGAGTATTACGATCATTCCTTATTAGTTGAAAGCCTGGAAGAGCATATGACGTGGAGGACAAACAAGGCTTAAGCCAGGATTCGGAAACTAAAATAGCATGTATGTTTTATTATCAAAAGATGAAAGCATATCTGGATAATGTGCAGGAATACTCTGGGCGTTAATATGTACAATGTTGAAATTTTTCAGTTCATCTGAGAAGTGTGAATCTAAAGTTTCATTAAGAGAAGGGAGACTGTAAAACTGTTGTTACTAGTGTTCAACCCATCGGAGGATGAAAATGATAAAATGAGTCGTCTGGACTACAACTATTTCTATCTAGAAATGACATATGGTATATAAAATATCAATAATTTAAAAATAAAGTACTTAAATAATAATAATATAAAAAATAAAACAGGTCATAGTACCCACCAGCAATAGAGGGTCCACACGGATCATAATAACACAAAAAGTTATCATAAATTAACATGAGACCACATGAGACAGAGTAAAAGATTTTTTTTTAACTATGAATATTAATTAAAACCACTCCACTAACATTAACAACTGACAAAGAAAGTAGTCTAAAGTAAAATATCTATAATATTAATTTATAATATAAAACATTATAATTATTACCAAAAAAAAAAAAAGAAACGAAATAACTATTAAAAGATATTATCAAAATACAGAGATCTATAGCAAAAGCTTACAATTAAAAATTAAAGTTAGTCTATGGTTGTCAACCAAATTGTTGTTATTCTTATCTGTCACATAGCCTCATTGAAATGACATTTAACATAATAAATAATTAAGTAGGTAAATTAAAGAAAATGGAGTGATTGCAGATTAAGATCTAATGTAACAAATAAACTATTTCTTAACCACTCGTTTAGAACGGGGGAGAGGCAATTTAGTTTCTGGGCTTTTAGAAGCCACTATAAGGCTCTCAGCCTGCGATTTTGCTGCTGCATGTGCGGACATCGGCCCAACGGGAATACTCTCAAGCTCGCGTAAACATTCCACTCGACGGCGAGTCCCATCCGATCCTATGACGAATATGTATCCATCGCGTGTCCAGCACTTTGTAATTCCAAAGCGCTTCCGAGCTTCCAGAAATACATGATGCCGAGAACTTGTTAAAAACTCGGACTGAGTGATGCCCGTGCCCTTGAATTTAGTTTTCGCGAACCATACCTTGTCACGGACTGCAACTTCAGCGAAATTTACCACAACAGGCCTGGGCCTGTTATCCGATGGACGGCCAAGGCGATAACTTGCTCTGATGCTGGAGCTGGAAAAATTTGGCAGGTCCAAATGTTCGGCTACTGCTGTGGTGACGCGTGCAACAAGGTCCTCTGTCTTCGCCTCAGGCACACCATGCAAAAGCAGAATCTTGCGCCTTCTCCGCATCTCCTGACGATCCATCTCCTGCCTTAAAAACTCCATTTGGAGCTGCAAGGTGTTTAAAGCGGCCACAATGAAAGTTTTAAAGGACTCGAAGTCGGCAGCTATCGATGAAGTGGTCGCAGAAGTCTTGCTAGCTGAGTTTCTTTGCAAGTCCTGCTGGAATTCATCCATCTTTGTGTGAAATATATCAGACATTGCAGAGAATGATTGCTTTAGGGAATCCATGTTGTATGAATTAATTATCACTAGTGAACGATAAAATGAATTGAATATCACAAGGAAAACTTTTGCTGGTAGGTAGTGTTTCTCACATGTACATAATTTATAATAAAAACTTAAATAAATTTAATATTTACAAATATGTTAATAGAAAAAAAATTAAGATCGATTCCAAAACATACAGCCCAACCAGATGAGTAAATATAGAAATACCCCCAAACAGTTATAATAATAACCCCTGGAAATAAATTGATCACTACCGGGCTATTTAAATATGTTGTATTGTGATAAAGATTTATTAAAAAATAAAATAAAAAAGGAAAAAGATAAGCGACCGAAACTCCGCAGGGATACCCGGTTTCCTCTCTCTCATAGGAACGTCATAACGAAATGATATTCACGCCTTATTCCTAACGGGGTAGGCAGAGACAATCTTCTTCCGCTTGCTACGGTTCGGACATACGTCTTTCGCTTCTTCCACTTTCATCAATCTTCGCCTGCATGCTCGTGGGTTTAGAGTACTTTTGACCTGGCCTTTTTTCAGAACGTCTCCGATTTGATCGTGAAATGTTCGCCTCTCCCGACTCTACCATTTACACTCGCCTCGTATTAATTTACCTCAATTAATTTAAATTGACGCATTTAAATTAACGTTTTCATCTGAATGCATTTCTGATTTTGCGTAAATTCTCGTTATGTATTTAAACTAAAACCATTGCACGGAATTAATTTCGGGCATGTTACATTCATAACTAACGCATTGGAAATAAACACCAACTTTATGATTGCATGATTAATATATTATTCACTTCCATTTTAAACATCGTTTAGAACCTTTGGGTAAATACTCATTATTGGGTTAAATAATATTGTATAGGGCTAGTATAATTATCATTACATAGTTTTTTTAATTTAAATAGACTAAGGTTATTACTAATTATGTATACTGTGATAAAAGTGTAGTTAATATTTATTAAAAAAGATCAAGATGTTGTTTTGAACATATTTTAAACGCATTAGTTCGATGCAGGGTTGTTAAGAATTATTGCGCTGGGGTCGTCGACGGGGCTAGACTCGAAAACGTCTTTAAATAACGTACAATATATTGTTGTGTTTAAAGCGTATAAGTGATTGTGTGTGAAACAATAAACCATAACTGGAACTTACGTATTTGTTATTCAACTGACCATTCCAAGATAATGTAACCTTTTAAAACTAATACATCTATAGAAGATCCGTATTTAGTTAAAATATAAATGTTGTAACTGAATATCGTTGTGCAGGCTAATCTACAAATCGACTGGAACGGGTTTTTTTTGTAGATTTGTTTCTTATGGTGTTGCTAAGGACAGCTCGATTTTTTTTTCTAAAATTTTTTTTTTTTCATTTTATCCCTGGCCACGTGCATATAGTGCTAGTGCTATAATAAAAGGTACGCAAAAGGCGACTAAGAGAAAAGCTTAAAAATCGCAGAGATAACATACCGATGACGGCTGCAGCATCCGAGGTGCGAGGTGTCCCATTCTCCGATCGCCGATCCGCTTATGGCCTCTCGACTATATCCTGCAGTCTATTGTTTACAAGCCGGTAAAGTAATCATAAACCATAGAGTGGGTTGAAAGGACAAAATATCTGCTTATCTATTTTTGATTTTTATTATATATTTATTTATGTATTCTTTTATATACTTGTATACGTTTTTGTGTATTTTATGTTATAAATATTTATTTAATTATATAGTTTATTTATATGTAACTTATTTTTATTGGAAATTTTTTATTTTTATTTTATTTAATTTTTATTCTTTGTTTTGTACCTGCCAACTACCTTTCACCATAACAAGGGTTGACTGGTAGAGGATTCCACTTGGCATTAAATCCGCCCATTGTAACCTTAAGCTTAAGGCAATAAAGAATAAATAAATAAAAAAAATATGTCTAGATCTCTGACCACACCCGTATTAGGTATACAGTAGGTAGAGCTAATTTTTGTGTTATATATTTTTTTAAACATAAACCGTATATTTTTAAATCTAGCGCTGATACCACTTTCAAGCAGCACCTAAATTGCAATGTTAGAAAATACTTTCATCTGATTGATGATCAGAAAAAGATCCATAAATAACAAACCCTGGTGAGACATCAATCAAAAAGGGCAATAAGTGTTTCAGAATAAATGAAAATTAATGTACTGTCAGTGGTTTATTACAGCCACAATCTTGCAGCGACAGTTGTCGCTTCAACCTATATATTATGGAGGGTTTTAATTTTTTTTTTGATATTACCTTTATTACGTTGTTTCGTTTTGGTTCGATGTGTTGTGCGTGGTAGAGCCAAGCAGCCATTTTAGCGGCTGCTCGTGTAGGCTGGCTCGACCGAGGTGTAGTAGAGACGTCATGTGCTTCTGCGTTTCGTTCGATGAGTCAGGTAACTGGAGGTCGAATCCACCTCATCAGCCGCTTTCCTCTTCCTCAAATAACCTTAAGGGCCGATAGCGCACCTGCAGCTCCTCTGCTGTTGCAGATGTACATGGGCCTCAGTAGTCAGTCGTCATCATGTATGAAAGATTTGTTTTTTTTTTTAAAATGACGATATATCTTATATAACATTAAAACGCGATAATGTAATTATAGTTACTGTGATATTATTCTTCGTTAAATGCCATAGAGCCAGGCGATGCTATAGGTGCTGGTTGAATGGGCCGGCTCGACCGGGCTAGCACCAAGACCTCGCAGAATACCGGCTTGAAGTAGAGGCACCTAGCGCTTCTTCCTTTCCCCATCCCCCTCCTCATCCTCCCCCTTTCCCTATCTCTCAAATATCCTTAAAGGCAACCAACGCACTTGCGACTCTATTAGTGTTGCAGATGTACATGGCCGACGGTGATCTCTTACCATCAAAGTCGCTTGCTCGTTTTAATTTATATTCTTTTAAGAATAGGTCATATTTACTATAATTTTTATATAATAATTATTAATTATGTAAACAAATTACATGTTTTTTTTTAGTTTAAACTATATTCAACGGGCATCCACTAAAAGAATACGAAGACGCGAAATTTGAATTAAATGTATCAAAAACTTTAGTAAAATCTAATCTGGATGGAAAGCAAGAAATAAGCTTTAAGAATTAAGCACTGGTCTTGAAGCAAGTTAACTTAGTTGGTTATATTATATTATATTTTGTAACACGTTCACTTTTAGTAGAAATAAAACAACTTCATATTTTTTATTTCTTTATTTTGGTACAAACTTTCTATAACAAGAAATACTATTAATATATTTCTTAGTATACAGGGACCCGAAAGTATAAGTACCCACACATTATTAAATAATATAACTATTATGAACCCTCATGACACAGATATTTATAATTAAACTATTATTGTCGATCTTGTAGTGCTTTACAGCAGCCATGGTCACTGGGGTACAGACATGTTTGACATCCTGATGTCATAGTTATATAATATTCATAATAAAAATCGTCAGAATTAGTTAATGTATGAATTTTAAAGTAACTTAGAAATTTTAATAGCATTGTAGATCCTACGTGGTAGAGCCAAACGGCGGTTTTAGCTGCAGCTCTATCGGGGAAGTACCACTACCACGCAGGATACCGGCGTGAAGTAGAGCCCTCCCTTTTTAGAGAAGAAGGGGACAAACGAGCGTGTGGCTCACCTGATGGTAAGTGATCATCGACGCCCACGAACATTCTCAACACCAGAGGAGCTGCAGATACGCTGCCGGCCTTTAAGGAAGGCATAGGCTCTTTTCTTGAAGGTCCCTAACTCGTAACTGTTCGGAAATACTGCTGGCGATAGCTGATTCCATAAAGTCGAAGTGCGTGGCAGAAAACTTCGATCAAAACCAACCATCTAGGTGGTATCGATGGAACTTCAAATTCTGCCGCGATGTACGATGGTGAAACTCGTACGTTTGTACGTAGCTGGGATCAAACCGAACAGTTCCTCTGAACATTCCCCGTGGTAAATTTTGTAAAAAAATGCAAAGAGAGGCAACCCATCTCACCTCCTCATCCTCCCACCCCACACCCATATATCCTCAATGTCGACGCACTTGCAGCTCCTCTGGTTTTGCAGATGTACATGGGCGACAGTAATCCCTTACCATCAGGCTAGCCGCTTGCTCGTTTGCCGCCTTTCGAATAAAGAACAAAAATTAAGTTTCATAAGAGAACCGTCTGCGTTGATTAATTCGCCTTCAATGATTCGGCCAATCTCACTTCACAGCGGTGCCCTCCGTCTCGTTCGACAAAAAGGAAGGTTCGATAAGGACTTAGTCTGGAAATTCTGAACAATTCTCGATGTGCACAATTTATCACGGGTGACTTTTGTTAGAAATCGTGTCACTTTATCGTCGTTCGAAAATTTGCATAAAAAACCTGACTGTCTTAAGCGCAAATATAAAAAAAAATCTTTATTAGGTAAAATAGATAATAAATCAACAGTATCAATAAAAAGAAATTGGTATTCAAAATTTGTTTAGTCAATAGTAATTTGTTCTGGATACCATTGTACTGAGAACAAGTCTAACTTCAAACTCCTCCAGAGGTTGTTATGGTTCTCTACTATACGGTGAAGAGGCGCGTGCAGTCCAAGTTCCGATTTACTTAGGATCTTGGAGGACTTAGGATCTATGAAAGCGTTAGATCCCGTGGGCCTTGACAACCACGAGGAAAAAAGGAAATTTTAAAATGGATAACAAGTTAGTAGCATCGAGAATTCCATTAGCGAGCTTATACTGGAATGAAATTCCATGCATTGTGAAGTCTCTCATTGTATGAAGTGATATCTACACTCCACATATTTTAAATATGTATTACATATTTTTAAAAATTGTTTTTATTATAACCCTTCGTCGGTTGCTATCACAAAGTTGGTAAGCACGAAAAAATCCTTGGACTAGCAATACTGCTCCCATGCAGTCTACGAGATGCCCACCTACCCACAAATCGATGGGTAACTGGCGTTAGTGCACGTTCACAGGACGGTTAACGTTGCATCGTTACGACATTAAACTGCACTACAAATTCTATAAGCCACTCTAGGTCATACCTTCCTTATCAGCCTGTTGAGAACAAGTCCACAGCAGGACATAGGCCTCTCCAATGAGGAGGATTTATCATCATTGCCACACTTGGCAAGCGGCAGAACAAACCTCGACAATCGTAATTGCTACCGACAGATGAAAATTAAGCATATCGACGGCTGATAAGGATAAGATAATCGGTCTTGGACGATTGCGCTGATAAGACAACAAAAAACATTCAATCCCTTGATAAGCTCTTCCCACAAAGTGTAAACTTTCAATTTGTACTCAATAATCGCAATGATGTAGCCTTGTGCATAAAAACCGTGTATCTCAGTAATATTATGAATATTAATAAGACAAAATATTTAAAACGACTTGAACCTCAACATGATCATCTAAGAAAGTAATAGTTTGATAGTAGATCAATATATATACATCAAATCCTTCTCACAATTGAATTACTAAGTAAACAAGTTTTGACTACGAATTATTGTCTCCGAATGTAACTCATTAGAAAGTTTTTTTTTTTTAACGAGAACTTGGCAAATGAATATGTGGCTCACCTAATGGTAATTGATAACCGTCGCCCAGTTACATCTGTAACCCCAGAAGAGATAGCTGCAGCGCTGCCGGCCTCTAGGGACCTTTGGGGGCGTGGGAGGAATGATGAGGAGAAGCGGTCTTCCAATTACCTCATTCATCGAACGAAACGCAGAAGCACAATCCTCTTGGCGCTTGGCTCTCCCAAGTAAATCATACACTCGTTTAAATTACGCTGCTTATAACTCGGATTAGCAATTTTCCATAAACTCGCAATGTTTTGTTATATTCGACGTCTACTCTTTTACACTTTCTGATATGCATTCAATGTGCTTATTAACTTTATCGCTGTCGCCATATTATGTTTAAAATTATCCCCTTTAGTGTCATAAGTCCTGATATGACTCATAGGAATGGAATTCTAATTGTTTCAAATTTAAGCCAAGGGATAAACGTGGTTCTCAGTTCTCAACATTATCAAAACATCTAAGATAAAGCCTATTTCCCATGCAGGCATACTTCTTACGGAATTCTTTCAAATACATACATATAGATATATATATCTATTTCAGAGAACATGGTTAAAATATTTATATCTAAGTGATACTCTCGAATTTAGATTGAAAATAGCTCAAACGGTCCTCTTTTACATATATTTAATACTTTTTTGATTTACGAATATGTCCCCGCAGTAAAATACCATATGATATGGAATGCCATATGGTATGGAAATAACTAAACTAAACTATACTATCTGTTTAGACAGACTTCTTATTTTCCTCATAGTATGCGCTTCAGAGCTTAATCTGCTAGTAAGTTTGGATATACGGGGGTCCATTGAAGCTTTGCATGATGAGTCATTCTTATAAAAGCAGTGGTATTCACAATGTCTAATTCTTCCCCGTTTATTGGTATCTATATGTTTAACTTTCAGTTTTGTTTCCTTCCTATGAACTATTTATGTTTTAGCATTATTCACCTCGTCGTATGTAACAAGTTGCTGTTTGATTTTAATAACAATTGCAGTATCCTCTTTAACTAATACTCTATCGTGTTTATCCCCTGAGTTGCCATGGGCAATTGAAAATAAGCTGAAAATAAGCTGAGTTAAAACTGACATTTAAAAAAAATAGACCCCTGAGTTTCTTGCCGGTTCTTCTCTGAGATGGGTTGTGTTTTGCGAAGTGGTGTTAATTTTGACAATCACAAGAGCTTTGAACAAGCTGTCCCTCCTAATGTACACGGACTCAGTGGAGGCTGTGTTATCGAGTTATTCCAAGGCAACCTCGGAGCGGTCATTGTGGGTGTCTGTATTTTTTAACAACAATGCTGCTTATTTGGTCCGGTTTAGTTCTAGACGGTTGTCACCGCCATCTGTCGGTAGCTATTGGGATTATCGAGGCTTTTCCCTTAGTCGCCCCCTTACGACTTGGAAGTGCCGTGGACGGGAAGACTTGGCAAACTCATGCGCCGATACCATACTGTTGTTATGTAAACTGAGCCGAGCTCAGTTTTACTTGCTTCACCTTACGCGTACGGATACTGTGAAGGCTGTGTTATCCAGTTATCCGAAGGCAACCTCGGAGCGGTCACAGGAATCGTTGTGGGTGTCTGTATTGTTTAATAACACCTGTCCGCTGTCAAAATATTGTGCAATGAACAAATCATATTAGGTAAAAACTTAATTAGCATAATCGATCTAGTGCGTCTGTGTGTCACGGGCACACAGGCGTAATATCAGACGTCATGCCGGTGCCATCAGCTCGCACGAGGCGGTCGCCAGGCCCGGGGGCCGCGCCAGTCGCTCATGTGTGCCGATACAATAACAACGTGCCGCTGAACGAGTTCCCTTGCGTCGAGAGTTTGTTTGTTTGTTTCTTTTTTGTTAACGCCGATTCGCAAAATAACCAGTAAGTTTTTATGCTTTGTTCTGCGCGAAACATTACACGCGATGTTTATATTTTTTATCTATGTTTTTTAGTCTGTAAATATTATGATCGATGTTTTTGCTTTTTTTTTATAAAATTATACACCATGATTATAAACAATTACGTTGTAGGTTTTGTGTGACGTTGCACGTATGTCGGACTTGGAATCAAGGGTATATATTTATCATTTCGGGTATGAATGAAAGACTAAAGGTATCGAAAAACGATAGTTTTCCCTACTAACACATTTTTGTTTGAGGGTTGTCTGATACTGTCGAAGTAGATGACATCCTTTAGATGGACCCGCATCCTTGTTGGATGCTGGTCTTTAATTTTTTTAGAGGACCATGTAGCTGGTGCAAAGGGGAACGAACCACCTCTTTCTTAGTGCTCCCTGTTGTACTTCCGAACCCAAATCCCACCGACTGGTGATGAGAAGCAACATTACTAGTGATCATATTCCGGCTTTGGCAAGAGCCGAGGTAGCCTAGTGGTCAAGTCAGCGCGACTTTAGTTTCATAGAGCGCGAGTGACTTGGGTTCGATTTCCAGTGCCGGCACCACTAAAATTGTTAATAGCAATTTTAAGTGCTGTATTTACCACGTGCTCAGCGGTGAAGGAAAACATCGTGAGGAAACCGGCATGTCTGAGAAATAATAAAAATATTATTTCGAGGATATGTGAAGCCCGCCAACCCGCACTGGAGCAGCTTGGCGGGCCATCCCGGCTCCTATGCCCTCTCTGATACCTGTATTTGAGAAGGAGGCCTTTGGCCAGCTGTGGGCACTTACAGGCTGCTACTTTACTTTACTTTTAAGCTAGCTTTCGCTGGCGCTTTTTTGAAGAGACCTATGTCCAGAAGGCAGGTATTTATCTTGTGCTGCTCCCATATATCAAATTAAGGGGCAGCTAGGAAGGGGAATGAAAACCAGTAACTGCTGCGAATAATAAAAAAAAACATTTTTAGATAACATGACCTCATGCGTCAAAGACGCGAGCGGTTGCGGGCTAAGTTGACATCTCTTTGTTATTGCACTTAAAATAATACATTTTACGGGTTTTCCAACTGTTGTAATTTGTAAAATGCAAACAGTGGTAGTGAGAGTAGTAAAGTATATCTTATACCATAAATTTAGTTCGTTAATAACACTTAAATGTGTTTTATAAAGTTGAAGTGATAAGTGTTAGTGTACAACTACCTCCCAAACAAATTATTAAAAAAATATTACGTACTAAATAAATATAAACTGCGGATTGTATTCAACGGATTTAAGAGTATTATCATTTATTGATATTTGAAGAACAATATCATAGATATTTTATTTTATACTCCAAGTAAATACGTTAATTAAATTAGCGCCATCTTTTGAAAATATCTAAAGTCTTTAAAATAATGGCTAATTGTGGATCCTGTGGTCGTTTTTTGAATTCAGCAGATGCTGCCACTTGTTGTAATTGCAAGGCCGCACATCATCGGAGCTGCGTATTGATCCCGGAGGGTACCCGAGTAGCCTGCAATTGGGTATGTCAGAGTTGTAAAAGCAGACCTCAGCGGCAGAGTCATGGTGCATCAAACACCACGACTCCAGCTCTCTCTAAAACTCATGTTAACCTATCCAGGGCCTCGACTGAAATAGATGGCGAAAGTAGTAATAGTGCTACGCCTACAAATAAATCAGAGATGAGCGAACTCCTAGCTGAATTACGGTATCTCCGTAGTGAAATGACAGCAATGAGGACCGAACTCAAAGAATGTAGAACGGAGATAGCTGGCTTCCGTAGCTCCATGGATGGTCTCAATGTACGGGTCAGCCGCATTGAATAGCGGGTGTCTTCGCTCGAAATAAAAATGGACGAGTCCTCTACACCTAACCGTTCGTACGGGTCTGTCATAGAGGATTTGAAATCACAAATTAATGAACGGGAATAAGACATGCTGTTGACCGACATCGAGTTATCTGGGATCCCAGAGGTTAGAGAGGAAAGTGCTTATCATCTGGTCACGGCAGCTGCAAAAAAACTGGCCATTGACCTGGACGAGCGTGATGTTGTATCCGCGGAGCGAGTGGGATCTATTCGCCGCATTCGGCCAGATGGTGAGGGCACGACGGCTCCGAGACTCATAGTGGTGCGGCTGGCGCGCCGCGCCATACGCGACGAACTGCTGCGTGCGGCGCGCGTGCGCCGGGTTGCTACCACCGAGGGCTTTGGGCTACCTGGCAAATCCTGTCGTTTTTACCTAAATGAGCGTCTCACTGGCTTTAACCGTCAGCTCTTCGCTAAAGCTCGTGACGCTGGACGCCGGTTGCACTGGAAATTTATCTGGAGCAGGTCAAGTAAAATATTTGCTCGAAAGAATGAAAGCACATACATTGAGCGTATCAAGGGTGAAACTGACCTCGAGCGGGTTTTTGGTTCTGCTCATATTTTGAACGTTTAAACAAGTGTGCTCGTGATATTAAGATTTTTTTATTATATATGTTAAGAGTTGTTTTAACAAATCTATTGTGTTGTCGTGATCCTTTAATATTAGCTTTTTATCCTTTTTATAATAAAACCATGTATGTGGTGTTTCCGTTATCTGTGTTAATACATGTAAGTATTTCTTTTAACTTTAGTACAAAAATTAATGTAAAACTACTAAAACACTGTCTATATTGTGTATACAAATGTTTGAAAATTACAACAAAGATGAGCGTCATACGATATAATAGTCTCAAGTTTGGTGCACAAAATTGCTATTTTCAATGTTTTTTGTTAGTTTATGTGTGTCATAATTACAGATTATACACCTTTTTACATCTCTTTGTTTCCTATAACATTTGTAGGGTTGCAGCACCAAAAGTTAATATTTTATTTTTTTATTATCATATAATTTTGAGAGAGTACTTATATTTATGGTTATTCGCATTACCCAGGCATTACTATTTTGTTATATCAATATATAGTATTTATTATGTAAACCAAAAAGGGGCGTACTTTTATACAAATTGCATTTATTAATGATTAAGGTCAAATTCTTAAATAAAGACCAAATGTCTTTATAATGCTGGTTCTTTGAACTCTAAGTCTGAAGATCTTATTGGAGCAGTAGAACAGCGCTCTATTGACATATTGGCTGTTAATGAAACGTGGCTCAGAGAAGGAGAAAATTGTAGTGCTCCTATATTGCCAGGATATACTTTTAGACACATTCCTCGATCGCGCTCTATCAGATCTAGGGGTGGTGGTGTAGGTTTTTATGTTAGACGTGGATTACGTGTTTTGACTTGCCCCCACCCATTATCTAGTGCATCAGTGGAGCAAATGTGGATATCTTTAAGTATTAATTCTCTTAAACTAATTATTGGTACAGCCTATCGCCCTCCGTGGTTGGATTTGGATATCTTTTTGGACGCTATAACAGAGTCAATGGTTAGTTTTTCAAATTGTGATAAGTGCATTCTTATGGGTGATTTTAACGTTGATGTGTTTCCATCACAGAATAACAAAGTCAATAAATTGAACGCTTTCTTAAAGTTATTTAATTTAAAGAACTATGTTTTGCAACCCACCCACTTTACAAACCATAACGCTTCATTAATAGACTTAATTTTCACCGATGTTGATACACTCTCAGTTGATATTGATCAGATCCCAGAGCTTGGAGGCCATGCTTTGGTATCTGCCCAGATGAAAATTAAAAAAGAAAGAAGTATATCGAGATGGATCTTTTGTAGACAACTTAAAAGCATTATTATGGATAATTTTAATAAAGATCTGCTCTCATTGAATTGGGAAGACATGGCGCCATCAATTGACGGAATGGTTGAGACTTTTAATTGTTATATACACGGACTTTTCGACTTGCATGCACCATTGAAAAAGTTTAAAATAAAAGACAAAACATTACCCTGGCTGACTAGTAACGTGCGCTATATGATAAAACTTAGGAATGATGCTCATAGCTTCTATAAAACCAATAGCACTGATTCTCGCAAGGAAAACTATAAGTTGTTGAAAAAGATGGTTACCTCAGCCATATTCCATGAAAAAAAGGCTTTTTTTGAACATAATATTAACAATCATGTATCATCTCCGAAGCTTTTATAGAAGAATCTTACAAAATCAGTACTTCCGAATTTTAAGGACGTGGGTGAACTCCCATCTTCCTTTGATGACCCTAATGCCATCAACTCTCACTTTCTAAATATTCCTGAAGTCTGCCATTCATCAATGTAGCAACTTACGTACTATGTATTCCATAGACATGGTGATGGTACCTTTGTACTGTCGCCAGTGAGCGGCGACAGGGTAGGTAGGATCATTCTGGCAATAAAATCTAATGCGCAGGGTATTGATGGTGTGAGCAGAGACATGATAATCCTGTCATTACCTCACACTCTTAATACCATCACTAACTTAATTAATGAGTCTATCATAAGCTCCACTTTTCCCAGTCAATGGAAGACAGCATTAGTGCGGCCTATTCCTAAGAAAAGCAACCCTGATAGTGTCAAGGATTTGAGACCAATAAGCCTCTTGCCTTATCTATCTAAGATTTTGGAGAAAGTAGCCGTTCTCGTACTCCTTGATTATTCCCGGGTATTTGATAGTATCAGCATAAGCATGCTTCTGTCAAAAATGGCTTTTTATGGTTTTGAATATAGTACGATCAGGTGGTTTGAAAGTTACCTCAGTGGTCGACATCAGCTTGTTGAACTGCGTAAGCGAGATGGGTCGGGCGTAATTAGGTCGAACTCTCTACCTGTTACTAGGGGCGTTCCTCAGGGTTCTATACTAGGGCCTCTATTGTTCATACTTTACTGTGCTGACTTGACTGGCGTCATAAAAGACTGCCAGTATCATATGTATGCTGATGATGTTCAATTATACTTGTCCTTTCAATCCAAAGATATAACAGAGGGCATAAATAAAATAAATATGGGCATGGAGCGCATTACTGAATGGTCGAGGATTAATTCACTCAATCTTAACCCATCTAAAACTAAATACATTGTTTTAGGAACAATAAACCAAATAACTAAAATAACGGAGAGTAATATCTGCATATATCTGCAAGGTGAAGCGGTTCAGCGGGTTGATGAGGCTCACAATCTTGGGCTTAAAATGGATGGCTTACTTCGCTTTGAGAGCTATGTCATAGATGTTGCACGTGCTTGTTTTTATCCATTGAAGATATTATATAAAATTCGTAGTTTCCTTAATATTAACCCTCTGTGAAAGTCTAATATTATCAAAATTAAATTACTGCATCTACATGGTCCATGTCTTCTAGCCAAATCATTAAAACTTCTTCAGCGAGTCCAAAATGCATGTGCTCGCTTTTGCTTTAATATTTCTCCAAGAACACATATTTCCACATATCTAAACAAAGGCAAGCTACTTAATATGTCACAGAGAATAGAGTTACAATTCGCTTGCTTATTGTTTGATGTTATAAAAAACAATGCACCAGATTATTTATATAAAAAGCTTACTTGGTCGAGTGAATATAACCATCATAATACGCGTGGCTCGAAATATTTGCTAACTGTTCCAGGACACGTCACTGCCGCTTTTCGAGGTAGTTTTCGTTACTTAGCCACCAAGTGTTGGAACAACCTACCACCACCTCTTCGTGGGTACCAATCTAAGGCTAGTTTTAAAATTAGGTATAGGTCACTTCTTTTACATGGCAATTAGGTTAATAGTGGTTAAAATTTGTTTGTCCTCGTTGCGGAATTATTATTTTTATTATTATTGTGTGGGGTATTTCTATATTTATTATTATTATTACGTCTTTTGTTGTTATTTATATATTCATCATGTAGTACATAAAGCCTGACGACTGCTCGCGAAGAAGAAAAAAAAAGAAAAACAAAAAAAAAGGTTTCCGACAGAATGCGAGCGCTGTAGTTGTGGTTTACCATTGCTACAGCATTATGCTGAGTCGGACACCGTTTTGTTGCTGCAACCCAATAAAATATTATTGTTATTATTTGTTTTACATTAAGTTTACTTATGTGTTACTTGAGTTGTGGCAATGAATAAAGTACTTTCTTTCTTTCTTTCTTTCTTTCTTAACAGCTTCATGTTATTGTTCTTCTTAATCACCCTACTCAAGTCCACTGCTGGCCGTAGACCTCTCCAAAAAAAAAATCGTCGGCACAAGCCAGCATGTACTTCTTGGACGGTTTACCCTACTCTCAGCGCTTGGCACAGGGGTTGGTAAACGAAGTGCCTGTATGAGTCTGCAGGTGTCTTGGGTTCTGCGGATTCCTGCCATCAGTCCGTTATCGAAACCTCGTTTGTTGTGTGTTTGGCATTTCGAGAAATAGATGGTACCACCCACTTTTTGTATACCAGGGTGATAGCCGCGTGGCGAGATTCTTCGCTAGGATTGTTCTCGAACATTCATGCTCCCTCACCACTGTGCTTAGTACGAGCTATATGGTGCACGTTAAGACCGTACGGGGAATGAAGAGTGCGCGGGCACAGGGGTCCGGAGATTATAGAGTTTTCCATGGCCTTAGAGTACCAGTATGAAAAATAGATATTTTAGTTTATGCTTCTAGCATTACATAGTAATTATTACGTATAGATAAAGCACGTTAGTGTGGTTTATGTAACGGTCTTTTAGCCTCTATAATATTATTATAGATTAACTAAACTTATCTACTAGAAGACGACCACGAGGCTTAGCGGTTCGGTCATCGGTCCTGGGTTCGAATCCCTCCACAAGCCGATATTTGTCGCCGCCGTCGCCCTTCGCGTGTTTCAATCACTGCATCCGACCCTTCCTCCGGTCTCATCGCATTAGCGTTACATCGGACGCGGGACAGGTGCAGACGAGCGAGTGCCTCTGTGTGTCTGCGCGCACACTTACAGCACTATAACATGGAGATGTTACGCGCAGTCGGAGGAGGACGTCTTGGTTATTCGTATATTAATTCCACAACAGTTTTATAGCTGTACTGAAGGCTGATTATCTTGATTAGCCGAATATGTAGATGTTAGATATTCTATATTAAGACATTTTATCATTGTGATATAGTATCATAATGCATGATATGCACGGGTACGAAATAACAGTTATGAAATGAAATAGTGTTTTTAGCACTTTTATGGAGCTCGTGGTTATACCTGCAAACAACCTCAATCGAAGAAGGTCACAGCGTCATCACCCCAGGGGACAATGGTGGAAGGTCTCACAGTCCATAATTACGCCGGCTCTCTATACCTTTCAAACCGGAGCACAACAGTGGTCGTGCTGCTGCATGGCTGCGGGAATGGGTATGGGTGCAGTACCCACCCAGACGACTCCAAGACGAGAGAGAAGGTGTCTTTAGATTTTTGAACTCTCTAGTCCAATTTAATCAAATTTTTTTTGAGTATACTTGAATATTAATTAAAGTTACTGTACTTTGATTTCACAAGAGGAGGAATAATAAAATTTTTCTTACAATGTCAAATTCACTCTGAACTGATTTCTCAGACGGTTTGGTGTTCATTTACTATTTCACTTGAAGGCCGGCCGCGCATCTGTAGCTCCCCTGGTGTTGTGGATGTTCGTGGGCGTCGGTGATCGCTTACCATCAGGTGAGCCGCATGCTCGGTTGCCCTGTTTTTTTTACAGAATTAAAAAAAACCCCTACTATATTTCGTTCATTAAGAACTATATCTATACTCGTAGTAATAGAAATAACCGATTCAATGTCGCGATCTGTTTTATCAATATTTATAATCTGTAAATGATCCTTCGATTGTACCCACTATCGCGACCAGACATGATTGTTGTCAGCAAGTATCTTACTTGTGTTGTTAAATATACTTACGATTGTTATCAGCGTATTAGTGCATTGAACACTTCCCACTTTAAATTTATCGTTTTCCAACTCATTGTTGTGTTAAAGGATTTTTTTAATCGGATTTTTTAGATGAGTGGGAGAGCACAAGAGCCGTGCGTGGTAGCCTGGGGGTCCGGGCGCTCGCTTTAGTTTCATAGAGCGCGAGTGACTTGGGTACAATCCCCGGTGGCGGCACCACTAAAATTGTTAATAGCAATTTTAATGTGTTTTATATAACACGAGCTCCGCGGTGAAGGAAAACATCGTGAGGAAATCTCCATGACTGAGAAATAAAAATAAAAGAAATATTATTTCGTGGATATGTGAAGCACGTCAACCCACACTAGAGCAGCGTGGCGGGCCCTTCCCGGCTCCAAGATCCTCTCAGAGATATTTGTTATGGTAGATTTTGCCCAGTTGTGGGCGCTTAAGGGCTGCTAATTTACTTTACTTTACTCGAAACCAAAACACAAAAACCCGTTTCTATTATTTTCATCTGTCTGTCTGTTTCTCCGGGCTATACTTGTCCCGTGCGTGAATCAAACCCACGACCCGGACAGTCGCAGCTGCTTAGCCACTACACCACCACACCGTCATAAACGTTAACTGTAGTAATAGTTAAAAATTAAATAGTTAACTGAACCTAATAACCATGGTAAAAGTAAGGTTCTATATCCAGTAGTGTTATACAATTAGTAGGTGGGAACTTATCGTTCTAGATTAAGAATAAGCCACAATAGTCGAATACGATAACTGTTAAGGATCAGCGAAAACTTGGATTCTCATCCCCACAAAAAATGAGGTTTTGTTTATATAGAAAGAAAGGAGATTTTAGTTAAATTTAGTTCGAAATAATGTGATCAGAGAGCGTTGTAGCGTGAAAGACGATGTAGTGACACGAATTGAGAAAGGGATGCTGAGCTGGTTTGGAAATGTGGAGAGGATGAATGAAAGTAGGTTGACGAAACAAATATATGAGGCGAGTTTAAATGGTAAAGACGGGAGAGGAAGACCTAGACGAACATTTCACGATCAAGTCGGAGACGTTCTGAAAAAAGGCCAGGTCAAGAGTACTCTAAACCAACGAGCATGCATGCGAAGATTGATGAAAGTGGAAGAAGCGAAAGACGTATGTCAGGACCGTAGCAAGTGGAAGAAGATTCTCTCTGCCTATCCCGTTGGGAACAAGGCGTGAATATATACATACTTATATAGAAAGAAACCCTGTTTATGAATTTCAAAAACCGGTTAAAAGCTGACAAGCTGATGACAGTAAAATTTGACGTGCTGTTATACATCGAGGGTGCTCTATGGGATTATTTTAGTGAGTCCATTACGACATGACGGATATTAGAAATAATAGTCGCGACAACACTCCGACATATCTCAATATATGTATATATAAAGATATAATCTGATACAGTAGTACACAATGACGTAAGGTTCAAGGAAATCCAGGTAAAGTACCGGTGTACATAAATATTTATCGCCACGTGTTTGTTTAATCGTATTCAATGAATTGCGACATCTGTTATCTCGCGAGCTTGTCTAGATAAAAATATCTTTAAAAATAATTACCTATGATATGGTCTTTGTTTTAAAATACTTAGTTTGAGTGATAAGATAAGCATTCATTAAAATTTAATTGTTATGTAATTATTTGTGATCACGTTATTACGCGGAGCAGAGCCAAGCGGCGGCTTTTGCCGCTGTGCAAACGGGCCCGCCCGACCGAAGAAGTAGCGCAGCCAAGCAAAATATCAGTGTGAAGTAGAGGTATCTTGTGTTTCGGCGTTTTGTTCGGTGAGTGAGGTAACCGGAGGCCCACGCCCCTTTCACATTCCCCTCCTCATCCTCCCTCCCTTCTCCCAAATACCCTTAAAGGCCAGCAACATAATGTGTACCATGTGAAGTCTCTTTTTTTATGGGAAAGGCGGCAAACGAGCAAGCGGTTCACCTGATGGTAAGTGATTAGCGTCGCCCACGTACATCTGCAACACCAGAGGTGCTGCAGGTGCATTGCCGGCCTATTAGGATATTTGGGAGTTGAGATATGGATAGGATGAGGAGTGAGTCTCTGGTTATCTCACTCACCGAACGAAACGCAGGAGCACAAGATGCCACTACTTCACGCCGGTATTCTAAGAGGTCGTGGATGCTCTACCACGTATTAAAGTTAGATAGTTTTTGAGTTTGCACCATCATAAAATCGGTAATACTTATAAGTGTAAAACTTGCAAACTCTAAAGTATATAGCAATAAATAATAAAAACCAGCCAAGTGTGAGTCGTGCTCGCGCGGTTGAAAAAGTAAATACATAACACTCATACGAGTATATTAGGTGGGGAACCCGCGGTGCACGAGACCGGCTCGCAATTGGCCGCAATTTTTATTGGAAGTCAAAAATGATCATGTTTCTACGATATAGCTGTATACTGTATCTATATGATATGTAGCTGGTGGTAAGCTAATCAACATTAAACTACGTCCGTACAGTTTGATTAGAACTGAAACTCATTGAACAAGTTCACCGCTTTCATTTCCACTATTTATATATCATCATCATCATTTCAGCCTATCACAAGTCCACTGCTGAACATAGGCCTCCCCCAAAGATTGCCACGAAGCTCGGTCCTGAGCCACCTGCATCCATCGACTTCCAGCAACACTGCGCAGGTCGTCACTCCACCTCGTGGGGGGTCGTCCTACACTGCGTTTGCCTGTACGTGGCTGCCACTCGAGAACCTTTTTTCCCCAACGGTTGTCAGTTCTGCGAGCTATGTGGCCGGCTCATTGCCACTTCAGCTTGCTGATCTTTACGGCTATGTCGATTACCTTAGTTCTGCTGCGGATATCATCGTTGCAGACTCTATCACGCAGAGAAACACCGAGCATAGCCCTTTCCATAGCGCGCTGAGCAATTTTGAGCTTCCTCATACGGCCTGCAGTGAAGGACCAAGTCTCGGATCCGTATGTCATCACTGGCAACACGCACTGGTTGTATACTTTGGTCTTGAGACTTTGTGGTATACTCGATGAGAAGATATGACGTAGTAGTATATATACGTTTATATAAATGAATGTTTCTTTGTTCGTTTGTCCCTCATACACTCGGAAACAAAGGTGGAGAATAAATAAAAAACATTTATTACAAAATTAGTCACTGTGAAGCGATGAATTGTGTGATGAAGGGTTCAATGCATCTTTGAAGGGATTTAACTTCAAAGTAATTTCATGAATTTCAATTCGGGACCGCGTCGGAGTTCGAAAAGTAAATTAAACGCAAAATAATCCGTTAATAATAGTATAATTTCATGAATTTTGTTAGAACTTTTATTAAAAAAAATCCTTATTATTTCAGTATTTTTATGGGCTATATTTACTACTGGATAATTAAAAATAAAAAAGTTTGAATGTTTGTCGTTCAATTACGAATATGAATGAATTGTAACGACGTAGATTATGCATCGGAATAGGATAAGTTTATAATACTTTCAAAATACTTTTTTAAACACAATTAAGAGCTATTTTAAGACTAAATTTATAAACATGCGGGCGAAGCCGCGGGGTGTCGTTAGTATAATACATGGAGCCGAGGATAGCTTATAAGTAACGGTCAGAAATTCATACAAATATTAATTACAATTGCAGAGTTTCGTCTCACGGCATCTTCTGGGTATTCAATTATAATGAGATATTCAACTAATATTACCCACAATAAATGAAAACGTAAAACGAAAAAGGGGTAGGTAGAGATGTAAGGATCACACATCGTAGAATTTTGTCACAATGATAGGGAAGAAAGGCACTAGAGAATAATAAAAGTAATCAACCGTCAACCTGAAATTAAATCAAGGCGAAATCGATCGGTTACATAAATAACAAAAAAATATGTTTTGAAACTAGAGCAAGATACAATAATAATTGCCAATACGATGAAGTATCACAAAGTGACAACGACCTTAAGTACATATTATTATACACAGGGCAAACAAAAAGATCTGTAAGGACCCGCGTAAAGAACACATAACTGACGTGAAACACTGACGCTCTCGGAGGTCCGCAGTCTGTGATCATATCCTTGATCGCCCCAAACATTACATCAAATTTGATAGACCACAAATCCTCGCAAAAGAACACCGACGCCTTCCAAGGACGATTCGCGAGACTATTGCAATCAAAAAACATCCTAATTTCAATAGAGAAGATGCCTGGGTACTACATGATAGGGTTCGGTACCAGTCACAAACAAAATTAAATCTAAAACCAAGCATACCACTGCACGACGTCAAGATACTGTGAGCATATTCTGTGTAGATCGGAGCAAAAATTTATAAATAAATACTGAAAGTAACCTAAGTTAACTATGACATCCGGATCTGTCTAACACCTCTGCACCCCCGTGACCGCGGCTGCTGTAAAACAATCGAAACGTCGGGAATATAAAAACATAATTAAACTTAAAGTAGATAATAGTTTAATTTGAAATGTGTGGTGATCGGGAACAAGAAATCATTATAAATTACACGATAAAAATAGTGAGATATGAAAATTACCATAAAATATCACCACGCCACAGGCTGTAAACTTCAATGAAGAGTGACGTTGGCTGAAGTTACACAGACCTTGAACTGGTAGCAGCGTGTAAAGTGCGTGACTCCTGTGACAAGTCCTCCAATTTTCGCAAGTACTTTATACTTCTATACTTTTCAAACCGGAACAGAACAGTGGTTAAACACCTGACCTGTGGTTTCAAGGTCGTCTGTATTGACGTTGTTGTCTATGTGTTATTAAAAAAAAGTTTAATTAGAATGCTAGTTATTATTATGAATATTATATTTGAAAATATGTACGTACACGTATGTATGTATATATAATTCATATATATATATATATTAGTTACAGAAAGACGATATCGTTAGTCCAACCGCCAGGACATCAATATTTTAATAGAGCTAACCTTGTACAAAGTCGACAGATTCTATTTTTATTCTTTCCTACTCGTACATATTAAGAATCAGTACTCGGTCAGGCACAAGTGTAGAGTGCTCAAGCGCTCTTCATTTATAAGTGTTAATATTTCACAATATAGTTCTCGAATACATACGTAATGTACAGAAAACAATGGATAAACAATTAATTTTAAGAAACTTTAAAATAGATCTATGACAGGCTGACAGATCGCTCTTACGATACGGGGACTGCCTACACAAGACCGGCCGATTTCGAGGTATGGCCCATTTTCATACGCCGCCACCATACGAACACTTTCACCCTTGTACCCTTATGATAGTCGCACCTCATCATCATCAGCATCTTTAAGCCTAACCAAGTCCTTTGCAGAACATAGGCCTCTCCAAGAAAGTGCCAGGATACGCTTTCTTGCTGGGTTTGCTGTCGCCACACACGTGGGATGATCATCATCATCAGTCAATCGGATTTAGATTTGGCAAATTTGAATACATTCTCCATCAACAATCGGTCGCTTGAGCCTCACATGTTAGCAAGCAGGGTGCAACACGAGCGGGTGAAGTTGGCGTTTGGAGAAAAATATGTTATATTCGCCCTAACACCTGTTGACTGTGATTGTTTTTTTTCTGTCCCCAGGTTATGTTGTTTGTGATATGGTCGGTGGTCATTCTGGCCGCCTTGGCGCTCTACTTCCGTCAAACTTACGCCAGGTTCAGCAAACATGGAGTCAAAAACATGAAGCCAGTACCGGTATTTGGTAACATGCTAAGGGTAACGCTACGCATGGCTCACTTCGCTGAGGATTTAGAGATACTCTACCATGCCTTCCCCGAAGAAAGGTAATCTACTATGTTCATAATTCTAGGTAACTACAAGAAGCTGTTAAATTCAAATGTTAGAGTAAATATAGCCAAGTCTTTCTCTCGTCCTGAAATTCCTTCTGCCATCGGAGACTCAACTCATAGCACGAGTTTAAATTTATGTACACTGAAGTATATCGGACTTTTGCACACGTCACTCAGTTCTAAAACCGCATATATAATATAATAATAATATATACATACACAGACAATTATACATGCCTTTGTATATTATTTATTGTATTTACGCGAACTCTATACATTTGATATGAAAATATTATTTACCTATTTCATCGCGTTTAATTTTAGTTTAAATGTTCCCAACGTTTTTAGAGCTTTACAAAACCTGTGGTCACAGGGGGAATGAGGCGTTGAACGTTGAACGAAGCTTCTTATTATTAATTTTGTTCAATATCTCCTCAGTCCTCCCGTGACTTCGAGTAGTCCCGTTTTAGTGGTGCCGGGCACCGGGGATCGAACCCGGGTCACTCGCGCTCTATGAACTAAAAGCGAGCGCCCTGACCACTAGGCTACCGCGGCTCTTCGAGTACGGATAGTAAAAGTAAATAATATTTACATTTCAAATCAACGGATACCGACTATTATATTCATAATACAAATGTACGATCATGTGATCCTAATATTGAAAAAAAACTTTAATATTTGAATTTCACCATCTTTTGCGTTCGTATTTTGTATCCAGTATCGATTATTTAGTTTTCACCACGTTGGAGAAAACTATGTTGACTTTTAGTTTACTTATGAATATGTCATGCACAGTGCCCACTACGACGTTCTTTATGAATATCCATCTGCTTGCCAGAAATTGCTAGCTGTATGCTGTACGCTAACCGCTGAGCTTTGTTGTTGCTAGAACGCACGTATAAGTATTCGATTTTGGCCGTTTTGGATTTTAAAAGCTTCGTAGGACAGCACCTGCCTCCTTGAAGCCGCAGGCGTTATGTTTTAAGTAGTTGTACAAGTGTACATCTCCTGCTTACCTCTTTACTGTAAGCTATCTATGAACCGTCCAAGGGAGGTTCGGACCTCGTCTCGGACGGTCGAGATGTTTCGATAGATCTGGGCTGTAAACTCTGTCCTGTTTGCTCGATACGCTCTTATGCGTCGGCGGGGGAACAAGAACGCATCTTGAACTCAATTATATATATATAGATACAAAGTTCTAAGCCAGTCAATTTCATTCTACTGAGCATAGAGTTTTAATCTTATATCAGTAGATCTCGAGCCAGGTCTAGGCGGCAACGATACTTCAAAGTTTCCCGGACGACAAATATTCATTTCTCTCATCTGCTTCTTGCTTATAGCTAAATTTACTCGCGATATTTCCGATACAGTACGAAAATCAGTGTTTAAAAATACAATAAATAATTTCTAAGCGGCATCATACGACATACCAGAAAATCTAGTAATTGAGAATGGTCCTAATTTCCTTTTCACTTTATATTCCATTTAAGGTTCGTAGGCCGATTCGAATTCCTGAATTCCATGATAATGATAAGGGACATAGAACTGATAAAGAAGGTAACTGTCAAGGACTTCGAACACTTTCTGGATCATCGCTCGCTTGTCGACGAGAAAAGTGATCCATTCTTTGGGAGAAACCTTTTCTCGTTAAAAGGTAACCTTTCTGCTTGTCTTTATTGTGTCTATTTATAGGGTTAAGGAGGAAGATGGCTGCGATATGTTTCCTGCAGATGCTCTTTGCAGAGGTTGATCTACTCGAGTTTGTAGTGCACAATTCACATATGCTTTATGCTATGCTATTCTGTCCTTGTTCAGCAGTGGATCAATTGTAGGCAATTGAACTAGAAGGAGGAAAGTAGCTAATATTGTAAAACATTAGAATTTTTAAAGTAGACTGCTATTGCTTTTAACATTTAGAATTCTTACAGAAAAATCGCAGTTTATCTTATATAAAAAAAAGTAAAGTAGCAGCCTGTCAATGCCCACAGTGCTGGGCAAAGGCCTCCTTCTCAAATATAATATCTGAGAAGGTGTACGAGCCGGGAATGGCCCGCCACGCTGCTTCATTGCAGGTTGGCAGGCTTCACGTATCCTCGAAATAATATATTTTTTAATTATTTCTCAGACATGCAGGTTTCCTCACGATTTTACCTTCACCGCCGAGCACTTGGTAAATACAGCGTTTGAAATTGCTATTAACAATTTTAGTGGTGGTGGCACTGGGGATCGTACCCAGGTCACTTGCGCTCTATAATACTAAAGTGAGCGTCCTAACCACTAGGCTACCACGGCTCTATCTAACATTGATACCAACCCATGAACCAATTTAATACATTTCGAATATTAGGATCGGATCTTCTCTGTAGCATAGCGATTAGCTTACCGATTAGCTTCCAAACTTAACATTTCACTACCAATAGAACATTAAACAAAATTAACAATTTGTTTATTCTGAAAAGGTCAAGAATGGAAAGACATGCGATCGACTTTGAGTCCGGCCTTCACGAGCTCTAAGATGCGTTTGATGATGCCGTTAATGGTTGAAGTCGGCGAGCAGATGATCAAGACACTGAAGAAGAAGATACAGAGTTCAGGACGTAAGTAACGGTTGAGTGAAATATTACAGTTAATTTTTAGGCAGTACAGAAGAGGAAACTGTGGAAACAGAGGTTAGAAAAAGAATCCTTTCATAATAAACGTTACGTACCGTTATCAGCTACGAAATTAACCTATATAAAAATATCGAAATGACATCTAGTCTAAAATTCAACACAGGACTACATTAACTTGCAAGTATTATACTCATATAATTATATAATGAACAAATTAAAATACTAATTACAATAAATTCCTAAATAGAAGATTGGATTGGCCTTATTTTTTTTTTAATTACGGTAATAAATTTACCGAAAGACTTTTGAATTATATCAGAAGGTGACAACAGCGTAAGGGACATTATACAGTCGCACGTGTGCATACACTTCACAGAGACCCTTACTTTTTTGACCTTTTCGCCCGTAGTCGGTGTAATTCATTAGCGATAAGATCTTAAGACGGTACAGAGACACGACACAACACAGCATCAGCAACAACAACAACAGTTAGATACGATAACTATCAAGCATACGCTACAGTATCGTAACAAGCGCGATAAAACACAAGGGATTGTTCACCAACAAATTACCAAATCGTTCTTTATATAAAAAAGTTAATATCTATAAAGATTTTTTTTTCAAAAAGGCCTACTATAAAATAGATCAATATATTGAGGAAATGATGTGTGGAAATAACTAGAAGCCTGAACTTACCCCCGGTCTACTGAAATGTTGTAAAAATATCAGGTTCATCTAGACTAACAAACTACTAACAATCTATTAATCTTATAACCTATGGGATTAGGTAAAATATACGATGATCATTGATCAATAGTGTCATCGCTGGTGCTTTGTATTTCAACAGATGGTTACATCGACGTGGACTGCAAGGACCTGACCACCAGATACGCAAACGATGTGATCGCTTCATGCGCTTTCGGCCTCAAAGTGGACTCCCACACCGATGAAAATAACATATTCTATAAGATGGGCAAGATCGCGTCAAACTTTAGCTTCAAACAGGTTTTAAAAATCTTCGCTCTAACTTCGTTGCCCCGCTTCACCAAGGTACTTGTAAGATATTAGTTTATTTCTCACTGTGTGTGTTGTGATCATATTGACAATTATTATTATTACTTGTACAAGCTTTTATTTACTTATTGACAAAGGTAACAGACCAGTTTCGACTTTCAGCATCTTCGGAGTATTCAAATGTAATAAGATATTCAACTAATGTTACCCACAACAAATCAATACATTTATTAAAACTTTAGGGGGTTAATAATTGTCAATATGATAAAGTTTCACCAAGTGACAAGAATCGAAAGTTTAAATTATATTGTAATCATATTTTACATAGATGTCCGCCTTTCGTATCCTTGTATATAAAGGAATGCAATAAAGAATTAATAAATAAATTGTAAAATTCATGTCGATTTATATTAATCGTTTAACTTCAGATTCTCCGCCTTACTCTATTTACGAAATCAACCACCGAGTTCTTCAGGGACCTGGTGATGAACACAATGAACGAACGCGAAGCCAAGCAGATCCTAAGGCCTGACATGATACATCTGCTAATGGAAGCTAAGAAAGGTATAGAAACGCAATATAAACCGCCTATGACAAGATGTATGATGGGATGGGAAGCAGCATCACTATGTGATATCGATTAAGTAAATATTGACAAACATAAACTATATACAAAATAAATTTATTATTATCTTTTCATGCTCACTTTTGGATTTTTCACCACAGAATGTGTTACGACAGACTCTATTACGACACCATCACACGTAGTTTAATTTTATTTCGATGTGCGTTGTTCAATAAGTAATTCTTCGGACGAAGTAGAAACGGTACAAATATATAAAATGAACGTTTAAATAAGAAATTAACTAGAAGTGCTTGTAGCTTTGTGTGACGTAAGTAGTAGTGTTTATTTAGTGTGGTGTAGAATAAGCAGAAGTGTTTTCGCAATGCACTTCCTTGCTGAAGGATAATATTGAATAGTGTGTTTGTTTTAGCAGCGAAGAAGATTATTTACCATTTTTCTTAGTCGCCTTTGAAGTTATCCGCAAGATTAATTGGAGTGATGGATTCTTTGTCGTCTCCGCCACGTGAAATGGAAGTTTAAATGGAAATGATAACTTAATCGATTTTTTTTTCTTTTTAAACTTATGTTTGATGGAATTCACGTTCTCATCGCGGAAACTAGTGATGGGAAGCAGCATCACTAGCGGTCATTAACCCGCTTGCTCTGCGCGGTGAGGCTGGACACAGACTCCGAGAAATGCATCCCAGCTGACTGGCGCTTTGATGGACAGTCATTATATTCAGCCGTGGACATAGACGGTCTGATGAAGAAAGAAATAATTCTCAGTAATGCATTCAAGAGTATAGTTGGCCGGATTGGTACCACGGCCTCGCAGAACACCGGCGTAAAGTAGAGGCACCTTGCGCTTCTGCGTTTCGTTCGGTGAGTGAGGTAACCGGTGGCCCTCTCCTCCTCCTCATCCCCTTCCTGATCCTCCCTTCCATCTCCCAAATACCCTTAAAGACCGGCAACGCACCTACGCACCGGTGTTGAAGATGTACGTGGGCGACGGTAATCACATACCATCAGGTGAACCGCTTGCTCGTTTTCCTATATAAAAAAAATAGTAGAAATAGATGAGAATATTCGAAACAAATCTACCACCCCTTTGCCCGATGAAGTATTTGGCAACTAAGGGAACAGCATTGAAAATCGCACTAGCGGTGTCGAAGGTGCGAGTTGTCTGGTACTGCGATCGTCTTTCCGTTTGCCGAGCTTGGAGATTCTGATAAATCCTAGTTATGTGAGAAGCCTATCTACTTCTGTGGACTATTTACAGAATTTTAAGGTGAGATAAGGTAAGAAGTAACGACAGAACTATAAGTAATCTGTTCTCATCTAAACGAAGACAATGTATCTCTCTCTCTCTCTCTCCAGGTAATTTAACGCACGACGAAAAAGGTGTGGTCGATACGGATGCTGGTTTCGCAACAGTCCAAGAATCTTCGGTAGGCAAGAAAAGTATAGACCGGGGTAAGCAGAAACACATTTAATCTAAAAAATAGAGTTGCTAATGATGTAATACAGAACCATCAATGTTAGCCCAAAAGTGACTCCTGCTCATCTTTAACCTTATTTAGCCAAATTATGCTAAAAGATAGAGGAACGTTGTCGAATGCAAAGTATTATTCAGTGAATGCTATTGCTCTAATAGATTTAAAGACTCTCTATTAAACCTATTGACTCAATGAAAAGACAAATTTTCAAATCCTAGTCGCAGTCGATGTACATTCAAAACTTAGTAATTTTATTGTGACACATAAAATAATTGCTTCCTTTAGTTTTTATTATAAACGTATGACAATATTAACCATTTGTGCTTCTTTAGTGTGGACTGACAACGACTTGATAGCTCAAGCTGTGCTGTTCTTCATCGCCGGCTTCGAGACTATCTCCTCAGCCATGGTCTTCGCACTCCACGAGTTGGCCCTGCACCCCGAGGTCCAGGAGCGTCTCTTTGAAGAAATCAAGGAAAACGACGCCAATAACGGAGGACGTTTCGATTACAACTCTATACAGAGTATGAGTTATTTGGACATGGTTGTATCAGGTGGGTTTTTTCTCTTCAGGTTTAGATAAATTTTAAATTAATTATTGAGAATATTTAATTAAAGTCAGTTTTAATATATAAAATGTCACTTCTAGACAGGCATTATAGAAATTGGCTACTCTTTGTTTCCACTTTTGATACATTCGATTCGCAGATGATGGAAGCAACTTTTTTAAAATCTATGATAGCAGTAGAACTCCTAGAAAGTAAAGTCACCATGAAGCAAATTCTCTTCAGCCTGTACACATACATTTTTAAAAAGGATGCCCGTTTTAAAATTGACAATTATTATTATCTCTTGTGCTAGCTTCACAACACATCTTATTTGTTTATATAACGAACTACTTTCGTCTTGCCGTATCTTTACAGTATTTAAAAGTTGAATGAAAGTTGAGTTCAATATTAGGAAGGTTCCTCAAATGAAAAGATCGAAGCATAAAAAACGTTTTAAAACTGTGTACACTTTCAGAGGTACTCCGGTTATGGCCCCCTGGCGTGGCCTTGGACAGACTTTGTTTCAAGGACTACAACTTGGGAAAACCAAATAAAGAAGCAACACAGGATTACATCGTAAGTATTCTATCTAAACGTGGTAGAGCCAAGCGGCAGCTTTTACTGCGGCTCGACTGTGGTAGTACCGCGACCTTACAGAATACCGGCGTGAAGTAGAGCCATCTTGTGCTTTTGCGTTTTTCCAGCTATCTTTCAGTCATCAGAGCCTTCTTTGTTGGCCAATGGGTCTACGTGGTGCAAGAGAGGTACTTGGAGAAAGATATATTCTGGATTTCCCATCCCAGGCATCTATCGAAAGCCGTGATAAACTCCATCACCGCACGACCAGGAAATCCATGGAAGATTATATAAACACGGAGGTTAACTTTTTCCTTCAGGTTCGTAAAGGTGAAGCAGTTACGATTCCCGTGTGGGCGATCCACCGCGACCCAAAGTTCTACCCGGAGCCGGAGAAGTTCGACCCCGAGCGCTTCTCTGAAGAAAACAAGCATCTAATCAAACCATTCACCTACGTTCCATTCGGTCTTGGTCCTAGGAACTGTATAGGTGAGTGTTGAGAGTATTTAACTCGTAACACTTAAGCCAAATAAGCGTACTGGATTTAAACCTTGAATTTAATCTAACGCGAAAAGCTTACCTTGCCTTACCGGCCTATAATTAGTCCACTGCTTAATACTTCTTTACTCCTAATCCTACTCAATCTCGAAAGGATTTGCCATGATCGCCACGCACTTTAACTTTGTGGAATCGGCTGTCGCCAGCGGTATTCCCGAACAGTTACGGCTTAGGCACCTTCAAAAAAAGAGCCTATTTCTTCGTTAAAGACCGGCTGCGCATCTGTAGCTCCTCTGGTGTTCGTGGACGTCGGTGATCACTTACCATCAGGTGAGCCGCATACTCGTTTGCCCCTTCTTCTAGAAAAAAAAACGCGCGCTCCTCAGTGCCACCATCATCGGTCTGCTTAATTTTGGTCTGGTATTTTTCGAGATTGTTATCCCGCTATGCGATTTTCAAGGGTTTTCCCATAGTCGTCACTCACGACACCCACGGGAAGAATTCAGCAAAATTTCCTTTTAGGGCATGCATTTGACCACGCTTTCTTAAAAAGTCGAGATGTGGATTTACATATGAGTAATTTTTTTTTCTTTCTTTCAAATTCTAAATCTTTATTCTTTGACATAGGGACGTAAATTTCACTTGTTACCATCTGAAAGAACTAGCATCATTGATAAGAATTTTTTTAAATCCTTTTGCTCAAAAACGAGATTAATGCTTAACCACTACTCCATGGAGCCGTCTAGATAATTAAGAAGAAGGTATCCTGGAAATTTGTCATAAGTACCTACTAATACAGTGCTTCGCTACAGGCTCCAGGTTCGCTCTCCCTGTGAGAAGACCTGCATACCTGCGAAACTCTCCAGGGAAACGTTCAACATTCGCTTGGAGGGGGGGCATTGGCTGAGGTTCCGGCCAAGGCAGTAATTAATCATTCTCCATTGTCTAATATAAACGTTTGATAGATAACTAAAGTAATACAGTTATTTGAAAAACAACAACTTTCTAAGGTATGAATTAATATCATTAAAAACGAAACAACTTTTGTATTGCAACTTTTTTCATTGCACGATATTTATCCAAAAAACATTTTTTAAGGAATGTTTTGGTACCTCTAGATTTTCATTTCTCTACACAATACACGCATCGATGACTTGATCAGTCACGCCATGCACGTTACCAGACCCTTTCTCTACAGGGTATAGATAAATACGGGACAAACATTTTTATATTCTTAAAAGTTCTCGTTCTTAAAAAATAAAAAGTAGTAAATTCAAATTTCAATTTTTTTTTTAATCATTACAGATTTCTTGTATTTACGCGAACACAGTTGTTCATTTACAAGTTGTAGTGTATATTATTTAAGGTTTATAAGGTAGCAGTTTATTTGCCGCCACCCGGATTCTCACAACGTCGACGGCGTTACTAAATACATACAGACAGTCTTGCGATATCCCGTGTTTCATTGAATACATCACACAAGTAATACTAAGCTCTGTGATTACCATAATTTTATTGTTTTAGTTAATTATGCTATTATTTTAAATAAATAATAAACATTCGCCTTGATTTAATTATTTTAATGTTTTGTTATTTTTTACCGATATTTATTACAATAAAACATTTTTTCTTACTTCGGTCCTTCGTTGATTGTCCTATTATCAATGAGTAACGGGCGTTTATGCTCATAAAACGTCTGAATGCGAAGTTGCGACATTAAATTTAATCAGATATTCCATAGACCAATTCTAGAACATACTAACAAAATGTTTATTTACTTCTACCACGTGTACAGAGTAAAAAGGAAAGTAATATATTAGCCAAATTGAGAAATAATAATTAATTTGTTTAATATAATAGATAGATAGTTTTCGTAAATACAAAAAAAGATATAAAAATAATATATATATGTAAACCATAAATACATACAGAAAACATAGAAAAACATAAATATATATATAAACATTTCAACGACCTTATTACCGTTCACGTCGGCGTCTGTCCGCGTTTGAAGTCGCCGACCCGCCTGCAATGAAGTCCTGCAGAGTCAACGTTCTTGCCGAGGTCGGGAAACTATTATTCATGGTGATTGAATTGTTCGAAACGTTTTAATGAGATTGAAAAAAATGTTTTTTTTTTATGTTTTGTAAATAGTTTTTCTCTTTTTTTTTTTTAGAAATGTTAACATAATTACATCCAACCTGTATAAGGCGTCCAGTAGGGATCGCCGACACCATCGTTGTCTTGTATTACTTATCAATGCGCGTTGAACATTCTACTTTGCTAAAACACCAACAATATTGCACTTTTTATTTATCACCATGCATGGAGTAGGACTAAGAGAGGCTGGTGAATTGTCTATTCAAAATTCAAATTGTCTGTTTTGCATTAATGAGCTATGTGATGTACATAATGTAAATACCAGGAGCAGAGACAAGCTTGTGACGCCAGTTACTAGAATCTATAGAGTCCGTAGCGCGTTCGTGGTGCAATGTATACGTTTCTACAACAAAATCACCATCCTCTCCAAAATGGTTGCCTGGTAGAGATCGCTTCTAAGCGATAAGGCCGCCAATTGTACCTTTGTGTATTTTGTTTCTTTTTATTTATTTTTTTTTTCTATTTTTGCTATTGGTGTACAATAAAGTGTATTTAAAAAAAAATATTAAACAAAGACTTTATAAAAGGGGTTATTATAATATAAAATAATACATGGATGATTGTAGTCACTGGGAATGAGTTGAAAATGTAAACAGAAGCAACATCTCTTCGTAAGGCCAAAGTATCAAGCCTAGAGATAGCTATTCTACGCGGGATAGATACTAGATGGCGTCAGTGAGCGGATATGCGCCATATTGTTTCTATGAACTTTCTCATCTTTCGGTAGATTATACGTCAGTATATAACGAAAATATTATATTTAGTACTTTAACAAATTGAGAGAAGATTTTTTTTTTTTCTAGTTAAGCATTTGTAGGCGTTTCTGGCTTTTCGTTTATGCTGATATATCGTTATTGTTTCTTAGTTAATAAACACGCAACGCATCTGCCTCGGAGCAGGTTTTACGACTCTATAAAACCCAATGTTTTTTTTTAAATAGAGGATTTCATGTATTTTACTGATTAAATCTGAAAGCATCAGGTTTATGTCGAAATAAAACCGGTACATAAAGAGAAACGGAATGAACGTCACATTAGAGAAGAGTTCTTAAGAAAGCCGTTGGATTCTGGAATTACAGTTGCAAAAGTTAACATCTGATAAACGATTCCCATGTTGATGCAAAGTGCGAAAAAGCTCATGATCCCTCTACTTCACGCCGGTACTCTGCGTGGCATTGCCATGGTCGAGCTCTACTATGTCGTTTATCTGCTACCCCGTACAAAAAAAATATTTCTATTATATATAAGGTATTAATTCCGTAGGCCATGAAACAGGGTGGCCATCTTTGTTATGTCAATAACGATAGAAAACAAAACTTTTTTTTTTGATTCTGTGCTCAGCATGCCCCATTCGGCTTAATATAATCTCAGGGGCATTATATTACATAAGTTGATTATATTGCTGCGGGGGGAAAAGCTAGTAAAGAATATATATATAAACAATAATCAAATTTATCGGCTAATAGAGCTCGATTCTTCAATACCACTTCCACCTTTCTCCTTCGTACCAATGAGTTTATATCGAAACTACTGTACGATTTGTATAGTTGCGCTGGAGGCTGCGACACGCTCATCTGACAAGTAGTCCCGAATAAGCTCTGAGAAAAGCGGGTTGAAACGACTAATATGTCTAGACCTATAACCACTCCGGTATTGGGTGAACTGGTACTATTATATAATAATGTCGGCTTTAGTATGATCGTGTGGAGGCGTGGTACGAGTCGCTTAAGGGGAGTTCCTTTAAAACCTTATGGCTTCTGACCGATGGTGAAATACCTGTCTCTTATAATATTATACCGAAAATACACTCCTAAAAATACTACATTCCTGGTACTGCGAGCGCCGACCCGATTGTAAAGCGCGTTAAGAGAGATCTACATGTCCAGCAGTGGAGAAAAGATAGATAGATCTTCTTTCTCTATAATGTTGAAAATCTTCAAAATATTCTTCATAGATGACGCCACTTTAACAATGCCCGTGTAGTAATTGACCATCTCTGGTTTATTAATAAATAATTCTAAATATAGCATTGAAACAAGGAGCCCGGTTGTTCGAGTGGTAGCATTCATTGGAGGGGAGAATTTTAATGAGATGCTGTTTAATAACCTTTTTACAAAGTTAAGTACGTCGTTAGGAGAAGCTCCATCTTTAGTGTGAATGAGTCGTTAAACGAGGTGTACTGCGCCGGCCTATTGAAATGAGTAATTTGTGTCCCCGAATAAAAAGGATATTCTTATAACAATTTTTTGTATTTACGCGAACACTACACATTTTAAATTAAAGTACTAGACCCCCGACCACGGCTGCTGTAAAGCAATCGAAACGTCGCGAATAGAAAAACAAAATTAGACGCCTGGAATTCTGTAAAATTATTTAAAGGCCGGCAGCGCATCTGTAGCTCCTCTGGTGTAGTGGATGTTCGTGGGCGTCGGTGATCACTTACCATCAGGTGAACATTTGCCGCCTTTCTTATTCCCATAAAAAAAAACAAACTATTTCAGAAATAAATAGAAAATATGTCACTTCTCTGTCTGGTTTCATAAGTGTAACAAGGCGCACACTCGTTTGCCCCCTTCTTCTATAAAAAAATTTTCAGATTCATCGCGTAACTATTAAGTTACATTTAGGATAATCTTAGTCATTATTGACCTGAATGCATCATAGAAATTGATACAAAATGTTGACAGCTAGGTATTTGCTATTCATTAAAGTAAGGCACAGTATTGAAATAATTTAAATCCCACCACTAGTTATAGAACGCGAAGGAGACAGGATTTTACTCTACATAATAAATATACACAAAGTTTAATTATGTACTAGGTCGTTGTTGTTGTAATTATGTTAGGTTTGAAGATGATTGGATTAACAGACGTCCGCCATTTTGAAAAAAATGGGCACGCTCAATTTGCCGCTCGCTGACCTTGCCCTCTCAATCTTCAGAAATAATTCATTTGGTATTTAACTACAATACAGCAAAATTTAAATTTCGGTGGTATTCATTCAGTGGCTGGATTGTTTTGATCCTATCTGACAGATGACAGATTTAAAAATCTTTTTAAAACGCCAGATTAGAATAGTGAATTAATGTAACCAAAACAATCCATCCACTGAATAAATATCACTTTCTTTAATTTCAAGAATTTTCCCTATATCTACTCTTACGATAAATATGGGAAGTAAGAGATTGGCACACTTTCTTATTGAGGAGCGGCGGGGGGGGGGCTTAATAAATAATTTACTTAGTTATCAATGCTCATAGCACTATATAAGTTAACTGAAACAGTCCAATACATAAAGTTAAAGGGTTAAAGGGCTGAGGGGTTAGACGTCCTGATGTCGTAGTTAAAGTTTGTTAACTTTAGTTCCGAAGTCTTCAGTCTGTGAACAAATTTTAGATCGCCCCAACCTTTATATTAGATTTGACAGATCACTTATCCACGCAAAAAAACATCGATTCTAGCCAAGGATGATTCGAGAGTATCTTGAAGGCAAGCGTACTAATGCAGACCTTCAAGATACTGTGAGCACAGCGTAGATCGGACTTTAAACTAATGATTAGAAAGCCGACGGTAGCTGGGTTGGGTATGACATCAGGACGTCCAAGATCTCAATCCCCCTGTGACCACGTGTCTCAGGAACGTGTGGAACGTCGGCAATATAAAAATAATAATTAAACGAGATAAAATTCGCAAATAATACTTTAAATTTTTTATTCTCACAAATCGAAATGTTAATTTTGCGATAGAAAAACATTTTATGACTCGAGGAGATATGATAGTACCAGATTTTTATAACCATTTAAACCACTTGAAAGACACGAGTGGTTCATTAACATCTGAGATCGATTGTTATAGAAATTACGCTGCTTTAATGGCAATATGTCCGGTTCGATATAAACTCTAACGTAACGTCGGGTATTCGTACCGGGCTCAAATGCCCCGCTTTCTGCCCTGTTAAGCCAGGCCAACGGAGCGTGGCCCGGCCGGTTCCCCGAAATATAAACGCACGAAATGTTCGTGCCCCCGGCCTGCGGCCTCTACGTAATCGACGCTCCGACTGTTTCGTGCAGTTGTTACAAACATTTGGGTAAATAGAATGAATGAAAGAAAGAAAAATGTTTTATTCGTAGCTACAGTACAATATATGGTATACAACGTAACACAATACGTTTGGTGCGAAATAGAAAAACAGTAAATAAACAATATTAATATCAGTATCGAACTGCAGACACAAAATGGCGGCCGACTCAGCATATTGCTACCCTTGACAGAAGTCCTGCGCGCAGCTGCCCGGCAGTCTCTAAATAAATCATAGTTAAAACACATAAAATAAAGCACAGATATTCTCACGTTCTAGTTCTTAAGCGTGGTAGAGCCATACGGCGGTTTTTGCTGCTGCTCGAATGGGCCGGGTCGACCGGGTTGGTACCACGGCCACGCAGAATACCGGCGTGAAGTAGAAGCATCTTGTGCTTCTGCGTTTCGTTCGGTGAGTGAGGTAACCGGAGGCCCACTCTCCTTCCCTATTCCCCTCCTCTTCCCTCCCATCTCCCAAATATCATTAAAGACCGGCAACGCACCTGCAGCATCTATGGTGTTGGAGATGTACGTGGGCGACGGTACTCACTCACCATCAGGTGAACCGCTTGCTCGATTGCCGTCTTTTCCATAAAACAAAAAAAAATCTTTCCATATCACAGGTATTGAACGAACGCTCATGACACCGCGATTTCATATATTTTTTTATTGGTTTGTAGTGACAGATGAGGCAACGGTCCACCTCTGCTGCCCATGGACACCTGCAAACATAACGCATCTGTAACATTCATCACTCCCTCTCGTTGCACCTGTGGACTAAGATGGTAATACCTCACACTTTCCCCTTCAAACTGGAACACAACCGAGGTTGCACTGCTGCTTTACACCTGCAATAGATAAGAGGACAAGGATCCCGATGCACGTCATCGGGTCTGGTATTTTTTGAGATGATTATGTTGCTTTCTGTCTGGATTTTCCCTTAGTCGCCGAGTCGTATCTTACGATATCAACGAGGAAAAAAAGGGGGGGAGGATGTCTGATTCCATTTTTAACCCGAGTGAAACCGCGAAGGGGTTATCTAGTGATTAAATAATTGTCTAGGCCTCTGATCACCCCATTATTGGTCCAGTCGTCGGAAACGTTTTTTATTCATTTTATTCTCACAATCGATTAGCAACGGTTACGGCAGTTCTAGTGATGTCTAGACATTTATCGAGACAGCGAACGCTATCAATTTTAGGGGTTTTGTAGATTAATTGTCTGCGTGAAACGGAATTATCGAGTTGTAATTAATTGTTATTTTATCGGCTATTGGTATTGCTGTGTGATAAACGTTGTTTTGTGTGGTAACGGCGTAAGAATCTGCCCCATTCCCCTCCCCCACCCTTCTCCATTTCTTTCCGAACACAGCGATGGCTCGCCACATTATCGTAGCATTCTGTTTAATGATTTCGTATATTTATTTACCAGAACACTACACTCTATTTGAAATGAAACTATTATTTTTATACCCGACGTTTCGATTGCATTACAGCAGCCGCGGTCAAGGAAGGGCTGAGGGGTTAGACGTCCTGATGTCGTAGTTAACTCGGGCCACCTTCAGCTTTCATCTTTCGTCCGATCAACGAATGAATGAAGAATGTGCTCACAGTATCTTGAGGTATCCAACTGAAGAAAGAAAAAAACATTATAATGAAACCGAATCAATCCTTTTCTAGATATTTAAATGGCGATAACGAATAACGATAGTTTGAAAAATCTGCCCGGGGAATGTCGGATTGACATGCGAATGTAATTTCCATCTTGTCAGAGATAACAATTCGTGCCCGACGGCCCGTGACTACGTGCACTATGTAAATGGATACAATGGTTCAAGTAGCAGAAGATTATCAACAAAATGATTTACGCCTTTGAACGTTTCATAGCGTTTGATAACGTCGGGTTCCAGCGGGAATCTTCATTGTGCACGCGTGTACAACAGTTTTTGCTTCGTTATGGTGTTTCTTGACATCTGGCTTTGACAGCGTTAATTGCATGTCTGGTCCAAACAGCGCAAGGTCGCTCCGTCTATTCATGGTCATCGGATCGATAGTGTGATAGATGAACATACAATTGGTGTCAAGCTTTTGAGGCGTCTTAAAAATTACTGACGTCTCCATACACACTTTGTGCAAAGCAATCACTGCAATCCTGGTTTCATTTAACCCCCCACTCCGTGATGTTCTTTAACTAACGCGGGTAATAAAAAAAGTATGTGAAATGGCGGCAAATCGATCGAAGTTTTTAGATATTATGTAATAAACGCATTTCAAATATGAATACAGAAAATTTTAAATTGTAACAATATTTATGGCCAGACTGGTTATACCGCAGTTGATACGTTTGGCACGTAAATCTGCAACACTCTGAGTAACAGGTGCGTTGCCGGCCCTTAAGGATATTTGGGTGATGGGAGCGATGATGGGGAGAGAGGTTGGAGAAGAGGGAAGTGGCCCTCTGTTTACGTCACTTACCGAACGTAACGCAGATGAACAGGATGTCTCTGCTTCACGCCGGTATTCTGCAAGATCGTGGTACTGCCCTCATGTTTGGATCTCCTATTTTAGATTAATCAAATGAGGTCTAGATTTTGGCTAGACTGCCAATTATTTATTACGAAAAGCATTGTTAAATAATTTCTCTTGCTACACTTTGCGATCTAAGTAAAATAACGCATGTCATCCATAGGATCAGGCAGAAGGTAACGGATTTTCGTTTACCATGACGCAGCGTTACAAGCGGCCTTCCGCAAACAATTTTTTGCCCCTCAGGGAGATCGATAGTAATGGGTGGCGAGTGTCGTTGCCTTGTAATTAAGGGTTTCCCTTAGTCGCCTTTTCTGAACCTGTGGCAGATTATTATGAAGCTATCGCCTCAAGAAAATTGGCTTATTTTATCGGGGCGAAAGATAAGCTAACAGTCACACAGACAAGTTCGGATGTGGTAGAGCCTAGCAGCGGTTTTTGCTGCTCGAGTGGGCCGGCATGACCGGATGGCATCGCGGCCTCGCAGTATACCGAAGTAGCAGAAGTAGTTGAAGTAGAGACATCTTTTGCTACACTCCCTGCCCGCTCCATCTCACCAATTCCTCCCCCTCCCCACCCCTCCTCCTCTCCTTTATATCTTTCAAGGCCGACAACGCACCTAAGGCTCCGCTGGTATTGCAGATGTATGTAGACGACGGTAATCACTGACCGTCCGGTCAAGGCACTTGGCTGTTTGCCCCCTTTCTCAAAAAAAAAACAATTATTAAGTGGCTACTGCTGGTCGTGGTCACCTGTAAACAATTTTAATCGAAGAAGGTTACGGATCTGTTATGAGTTGTCACCCCTGATGGCTGAGACAGAATGCAGCCTCCACAGCCTGTAATTAAACTGTCTATACTTTACAAACCGGAAGACAACGTTGCAATACTGTTTAGTGGCAGAGAAGGAATCTGCCATATACAGAAACTAGTCTTATTAACGTTAATGATACATGGCACAAAACTAGAGAATCTGCTACCGATTATTTATTAAATAATCCTGTTGATATAGTTATTATGAATATTGTTGATCGCTTCTGACTTGTACCACAAGAGGGATACGTCATCTCCAATGACGCGCGTCAGTCTGCGAACGACATGTCACGACATGATTAATGCTCTAACATCGTGAGATATTTCGCTACATTACAAAATAAACTGCCAATGCTTAATGCTGCGAAAGTTCTAAGCAAGAACAACTTACTAGACATAATTCCAGTTCTCCTGGAATTCAGTAGAATTCGACGAATCTTACCTTACCTTACTAGCCCATATTCCCATGAGGTTTTGCCATGATCGGCACACTCGGGGCGAGCGACTTCGGTCCGGTATCATCCCACCATCTATCAACAGCAATTGCGATCTTCAAGGTTTGCTTTCAAGGGAAGAAAGGGCGTGGCAAATTCTAACGTCGACGCCACACGGCCAGAAGTGTCTTCTAATATAAATATCTTCTTCTTCGGTCTGTAGTTCACAGCGGGACAAAAGCCTTTTCAAGAATACACTAACAAAACCATGGAGTGTCAAACGAGGTAACAGTCCGTCAAGGCATGGACAATCATTCGAAAATAAAATCAGTCCGTGAAGATTACAAACGCGTTGTCACTTCTTAGGACCACTATGCGTATATACCCTTCTAACTGGAACACGACGATATAAGTGTAGTTTAGTGGGTTCGATCCCCGGTACCGGCACCACGAAAATTGTTAATAACAATTTTAAGTGCTGTATTTACCACGTGCTTAGCGGTGAAGGAAAACATCGTGAGGAAACCTGCATGTCTGAGAAATAATAAAAATATTATTTCGAGGATATGTGAAGTCCGCCAACGCACACTGGAGCAGCGTGGCGGGCCCTTTCCGGCTCCTAAACTCTCTCTGATACTCGTATTTGAGAAGAAGGCCTTTGCCCATCTATGGGCACTTACAGGCTGCTACTTTAGTGTACTCTTAGCGGGATTCGAATGCGCATCCCACTACCTACTATAGCCTAGTTGGTAGTTGGATAGTCGGGACGTCGAATGTTTTAGAGTTTACTATCATTTAAGACTGGTACGTTAAAATATATTTATGTAATTCACATAGCAAGATTTATTTAAAGTTTGCGAAGTACTCGCAACACGTATCCTTTAACCGATAAAATTTGAGATAGCTCTATTTTCGTTCTATTTTAAACGATTCAAACCCCAATATTCTTTATTCGAGTCATAATCGAGAATCTCGTTCTTCGAACAGTTTAAAAATTAGACTTCCGCAGCACAGTACTGATTTCTTTAGATCTCCTTTCTTTTACTGTCTTTTTTTATGGGAAAGAGGGCAAACGATGCTCACTTGATGGTAAGTGATTACCGTCGCCCACGTACATGTGCAACACCGGATGAGCTGCAGGTGCGTAGATGGACTTTAAGGATATCTGGGAGTGTGGGTGACCTCACTCACCGGAAGATACGTAGAAGCAAAAGATACCTCTACTTCACGCCGGTATTCTGCGAGATCATGGCACTATCCCTGAAGAGTTGCTTGTCTCGTCCACGTCAAAAACTGTTTTGACTACTGCAGTATCAAGAAAGAGAAACTCCGGGAGCAAATACCATCTGATGCGTTTCATTTAACATTTTGTTTATTTATTTAAATTAAATTATGAAACATCAATAGTTTCAAAATACGCTATACTTACGATATTTAACACAAGCATGCTGTATATTAAAAAATAATTATATTATACAGCCTTTTCGCAACATACGAGTACTTTATTCATTGTAACCGCAACGCGCAGCACAAGCGGGGATTAAACTGTGGGATAAACGTGAAAAATTTCGCGAATCGGGGCGGAGATTACTGGTGGGATTACATCCTCGTCATCTATCAACTTCATCGGAGTACGCGCTGTGTACTAAGGGACGAGGGGGTGGTCCAAAGTAGATACGTAAGCTGGAAAGTGAAAAAAGTTTTTTTTTTGAATCGGATTGACCAACGAGTTGACCGATGGTAAGTGGCTAATGCAGCCCATGGACATCAGCAAACACCTTCAATCTAGGAAGGTTACAGGTGCGTTAACAACCCTGTGGACTGTGATGCAGCAGTAGTTATGCTGCTGTTCTGCGGCAGAAATGGGAATGAGGCAAATTCCAACTCCTTACATCATATGATTCAAGTATATCAAAATGACTTTACCTTCCGGCTGTGGTAAAAATATTAATGACACAATTTTTTTAAGGGTAAAGGAAGCCAACGTAAGAGATTACCGACACCCACGAACATCTCCAACACCAGAGGTACTGCTGGTGCATTGCCGAGCTCTTAGGATTTCGGGAGAGTGGCAGTGGGAAGGGGCGTATGCGAGTGTAGTGGGCCTCCGGTTATTCTCTCACCGGAATTTTTTTTATATGGGAAAGGCGGCAAAAGAGCAAGAGGGTTCATCTGATGTTAAGTAATTACCGTCACCCACGTACATCTCGAACGGGTGCGTTGCCAGCCTTTAAGGGTGTATGGGTGATGGAAGGGAGGATCAGTAGGGGGATGGGGAGGGGGAGGTAGGCCTCCGGATACCTCACTCACAGAACGAAATGTTGAAGCATAAGATGCCTGGTCTTCATGCCAGTATTCGGCGAGGCCACGGTACCAGCCCGGTCGAGCCGGCCCATTCGAGCAGCACCAAAAGCCGCCGCTCGCCTCTACAACGTTTAAAATAAGCATAATCGTGATAACTTGTCACTTGGACCTGGCATCAAATTTTTCAAGGCTTTGATCGATGAACAGACGCGACCTACAAACTACGTCTCAAGAACGAGTTTTGTATGACATAAAAAATGTGAACCACTTTAAAGAGACAAAATGCAAAGATAAAATGTGTTTGTTTTTATTCTGTGCGACTATTTATTGCATTATAATATAAACTCGAATTTGACTGACTGAGCTTTGGGAGTTTGGAAGCGTTGGGCGGAGAGTCATGAGATTTTTCGTGTTTTTATCGTCTATTTTTATTTCATGTTCTTTTTATGGTAAAGAGGACAAACGTGCAAGCTGTTCACCCGATGGTAAGTGTGCAGGGGATGAGAGGGAGGACGAGGAGGGTGGACGGGGTAAGGCCAAGTGGTCCTCAGCTTTTCACACTCACCGAACGAAACGCAGAAGCACAAGATGCCTCTACTTCACGTCACTTTTATCACGACACCCACGTGAATAAAGGGCTAGTCCCTAGATTCTTATACCACTCTACACGACAGTAATGCAAGTCTTTGATATCAACAACAGTTAATAAACAGTTCAAACTCCTTCAAAGGCCGAGTTCACCTGTTAACGTTTACAAAGCAGTGTTTGACTATACTGGTTACGGAATTAAAAAAAATGCATCACCACTGTCTGATCTTTAATCACGGCTGTCGTAAGAGTTGACAAACAAACTGACAGTCCATCTCATGGTTAGCGACTACTAGTTGCTAGTTACCTGCGAGTTCGACTTTGTGGAATCAGCTGTCGCCAGCGGTATTTCCGAACAGTTACGACTTAGGGACCTTCAAGAAAAGAGCATACTCCTTCCTTAAAGACCGGCAGCGCATCTGTAGCTCCTCTAGTGTTGCGGATGTTCGTGGGCGTCGGTGATCACTTAACATCAGGTAAGCAGCATGCTCGTTTGCCCCCTTCTTCTAGAAAAAATACTGCAACCTATGGACACATGTAAGGTGGGAAAGTTCCATCGAAGAAAGTTACAGATGCGTCGTGACTCTTAAGTATAATTATCAAAAAAATATGTTTTCTTGTATTCAGTTCGTGCTCCTTTACTCGCGCCCAACTCACACTTGACCTGTTTTTATTATTTATAGTTTTACTATAGAGTTGGTACTATAATCGGCACCAAAAAAAAGCTCAAAAAAGTCCGCCCTTTGTAGACCACAGTGTATGCAATGAAGTGTGAATAAATAAATAAATATAATCACACCAAGTTTGAGGCTTTGTATTTATTACCTTCTTTACTATCAAGCCTTGGTAGCCTATTGGTCAGGGCGCTCACTTTAGTTTCAAAGAGCGCGAGTGACCTGGGTTCGATCCCCGATGCCGTCACCATGTCCTGTATTTACCACGTGCTCAGCGGTGAAGGAAAACTTCAACTAAAATATTATTTCCAGGATATTTGACGCCCACCTAATCGCACCAGAGCAGTGTGGCGGGCCCTTCCCGGCTTCTACTCGTACCCTCTCTGATACTCGTACTTGAGAAGGAGGCTTTTGCCCAGCAGTGGGCACTTACAGGCTGCTACTTTACTTTACCCTACTTTATTATATCGAACAAACACAAAAACAAAATGGTGAAACACTCGCTTGGATATTAGCCATAGCTTCAGCTGTGAAAATTTCAAACCGTTTAAAGTTAGGACAGACAGCGTAGGCTTAGTATAAGGGCACCGTACGGAACCTCAAGAAAAGGTATCAAAACACATACCTCTAGCTAAGGGGCTTACCTATAAATGGGCTTAATAAAGGAATAGTTCTCTTGTTAGTGGGAAGAGGATTGTTTACTGTGAACAACCTTTTTCCAAATAACAAGCTTGCCTTCTTGAGAAATATCGTATTAGAAACGTACGTATCATTGACTATCGTATTTGTAAATATAGTATATAGTTTTTGTAAATAATTTACTATCGTATTTGTAAATAATATAGTTTTTATAATAGTCACGAATCGAATTGGATTTTGGGCATGAAAATTATTGAAATTCTTTCCAAGTAAAAGTTATCACACTTAAAACGTAAAAATAATTAATTAATAGGAATATAAGGGAATAGCGGATATGGTCTTTCTTTTCGTTTAATTATATGCTGGTAGTTAGTAATCCAAGAAGTCGAGGAGTACGTATACCTGGGACAAATTGTCCGATTAGATAAGTCCAACTTCGACCTTCGTCAATCGACGAATCCAACTCGGCTGGGCTGCGCTCGGGAAACTACGTCATATCTTCTCATCATGTACACCTCAGAACGTCAAGGGCAAAGTATGCAACCTGTGCGTGTTGCCAATGATGACTTAAGGAACCAAGACTTGGTCCTTCACTGCAGGGTTGCTCAGCGCGCTATGGAAAGGGCTATGCTCGGTGTTTCTCTGCGTGATAGATTCTGCAACGATGTTATCCGCAGCAGAACTAAGGTAACCGACATAGCCGTAAAGATCAGCAAGCTGAAGTGGCAATGGGTCGGCCACATAGCTCGCAGAACTGACAACCGCTGGGGAAGAAAGGTTTTCGAGTGGCGGCCACGTACAGGGAAACGCAGTGTGGGACCCCATTAGATGTAGTGACGACCTGAGCAGTTTTGCGGGAACTCGACGGATGAAGGTGGCTCTGGACCGAGCCATGTGGAAACTTTTGAGTGTGCCTTTGTTCAGCAGTGGGCTTGAGATAGGCTGCAATGATGATAATGATGAGTTTATTTTTCTTCGACGTAAGACAGATCATTTTCTAATTCAGTATACGTTATATTGGATTGGTCACAAGACCTCTGTCGAGTCTGTAACGATGATATCCACAGCAGAACTAAGGTAACCAACGTAGCCGTAAGGATCAGCAAGCTGAAGTGGCGATAGGCTGGCCACCTAGCTCGCAGAACTCACAACCGTTGTGGAAAAAAAGACTCTCGAGTGGCAACCACGTACAGGCAAACACAGTGTGGGATGACCCCCCACAAGATGGAGTGACGATCTGCGCAGTGTTGCGTGAAGTCGATGCAAGTGGCTCAGGATCGAGCTTTGTAGCAATGTTTGGGGGAGGCCTGTGTTCAGCAGTGGACTGGTGATAGGTTGAAATTATGATGACGATGATGATGATGTTGATATGCTGTTAATGAAACGCGACATAATCCGTAAATAATATTTTCATTTCAATATCAGCCAGTGTCAAAGTGATTATAATTTTCGGATACAAATCCAATCGAACTTATAAACTTGTTCAAGTAGATCGGACAAATGGCGCTTTATGTGAAACTATTAAATACAAACAAATAAAGAAATTTAAATCTATGTATATATAATATGTAGTTCTGTCATCTCAGACAATGCACTACGCGGTCTGCGCTAGGAACCAAAGAGCTTATAAACACATACGACAGTAAGTGACTGGTAGATGCACCTTTTCCCCGCGTAAAAACAAAAAAAAAATCAGGCGTTATTGGTGATCGAGCCAGTTCGGAGTGAAGACGTAGTACATGTGCTGTGAGCCGATATCCGTCTAGTGTTATAGGTGACTGAGTCTATCTACACTACCGGCGCCTAGACCAAAACGAAGTAAACGGGAAAAGGAAAAAACGAGGATTTCCACCCTCAAATTGAATTTTCCAATTACTGTACCCATTCACAAGCACTTGCGGTATAATACACTGTCAATATTATACAGCAAAACACGGAACATACGAAAATATAACAAGATTAAATTCAAGACACTAACTATCACTTTCCGATACTTTTTTATACGCGGTAGAGTCAAGCGGCGACTTTTTCTGCTGCTCGAATCGCTTGAACGGTGTAGTACCACGGTCTCGCAGAATAACGGCGTGAAGTAGATGCATCTCTATCTTGTGCTTGTGAGATTCGTTTGGCGAGTGAGGTAACCGGAACCAACCCCTCGACAACCCTCTCCCCTTACCCTTAGTTCCTCCCCAAACATCCCTAAAGGCCATCAAGGTACTTGCAGCTCCTCTGGTGTTGCAGATGTACGTGGGCGTCGGTAATCACCATCAGGTAATCTGCTGGCTCGTTTACCTCCATTCTCATTAAAAAAAAACTAATTCGCGTCAAAATTCTTGTATACTCTTCGATGATGATATTAATTTATCCCTAATGGGAAAGGCAAAGGACTTTAGTCCATACAGCCAGTTGTATACTCTTCGTACTTGTATGACAATTTTTTTTTTTTAATCTAAAGGTTAAGGTATTTAGCACATACTATGCGGATGTAATTGACAGTACATTTGGCGCAGTGGCTGTGCGATTGTTTGCTATGCTACGAACAAGTATTTGCATAACCTTCGAACAGTTTTTAGGTTATGGTCTTTGTATGTTTTTTTTAGTACGTCTCATAATACGAAAGCGAATCATTATTGACTTTTGAAGGTCACTCGATTCAACCAACTTAAATCAACGAATTTTGTACTCAATAATTGTGCATTGGATGACTTGGTGAGCTGAAGTCGATACTACGCAAATTCTTTGCTAAAACTTTAATGTTTATATAAAAGCTTTCTGATAACTTCGTGTGCGAGGAATGATCGGGCACATATTTTTGAAATTCTGGAATGTTTTCAAACTCCTGGATTAGTTTAAAAAAAACTTTTACTTTACCCCTAGATATTTTTTTTTAATTCAAATCAAACCATTTATTCAACGTAAGAAACATATAATAACATACTTGTCAAACGTATTTTTTTTTTAAATCTCCCACCGTTTCGTAATGTGGTCTATCACCGTGGTGAAAGAAACTCCTTAGATATGTGGTATTTTTTTTTAAAACCAAAACTTTCTACAGTCTGATATTACGAAATTTTTTCTAGAAACGGCTTGGGTGCGATCAAATTCCTATGAGTATTATCATCCAAGTATTCCTTTATATTATAATAACCCTTATTATAAAGTCTAGTTCAACAACATTTTTCCAATCTATCGATAGGAAGACTTTGCGCATTTGCCATTGTGGACCCACGGTACTCAATCAGAAAGTTCTTAGTCCAGTTAATCATTACTTCACTTTGACATTTAAACAAAGATTTAGAATGACTTAGTTTAGACATATACATAATAGATGCGGCATTAAATGGACAGACGAGCTCTTGCGGCGAAGAAACGCTTCGTTGGTTTGACTTAACTGTCCCCATCTCCAACAATGTCTTCCATTCGTTTGTCTCCGGAGAGTTACGGTCTTTGTTTGTTGCAAGTCCAACCAGTAGCATTACTTAAGATAAACGTATTATATGCTGTACTTTTGTTAGAGAATCACGTACAGCACGCTGTGTTTCTTTCCCCTAAGCGTAGTCTTCTAAATTTGAATTCCAGCTGAAGCAGATTCTGCATACCTTGACTATTAGTTTTCTAATATCGATTTTCGTTTTGTCGGTAGTTCTCTGCTGTGGATTTTTTATCTGGTTTTTTAATATTTTCTTACTATCACTGTTATCTATATTTAGCTTCTCGTTCTCGTATCCGATGTAACACTTACGCAATAAGATCAGGAGAAGAGTCAGATGAAGTATCTCTATAACTGATTATAGATACCAAAAACGAAAACATAATCATCGGCATATATAGTAAATTTCGACTGTATTCGGTTTTCAAGTATACACGAACCAAGTCGCAGACAGTTCGAATATAATAAGTGCCCAATCGAATTTATTATTCGTTTCCGATACTTTTAAATAAAAAAATAAATATTTCATTTTATAATGATCCAAGTGGTATTTGATTTAGGTTAGCTCTCAAGTCCTTTTGACCGAATCAAATCTACGCAACAGTGAATCGAATAGTTTTCTAACGAAGTCTTTTTTTTATGGAAGAGACGGCAAACGAGCAAGCGGCTCACCTGATGGTAAGTGATTACCGTCGCCCACGTACATCTGCAACACCATAGAAGCTGCAGGTGCGTTGCCGGTCTATAAGGATATTTGGGAGATGGGAGGGAAGAGGAGGGGAATAGGGAGGGGGTGTGGGCCTCCGGTTACCTCACTCACCGAACGAAACGCAGAAGCACAAGATGCATCTACTTCGCGCCGGTATTCTGCGAGGTCGTGGTATCGATCCGGTCGAGTCGGCCCTTTCGAGCTGCAGCTAAAGCCGCCTCTTGGCTCTACCACGCTTGTGTCGATTAAACGTCACCTGTTTTTGTTTTAAGAGTAGACTAATAAAGTATGCGAAAATAGACTTTGGAAGAAAGAGGTTTTTGCGGTTGAACATCAAGCCTAAATTTACCAATGTTCGTCTTGAAAGCATAGGCCTGTCCCAAATAACAAGATCGTGATCTCACGGTGACTTTCCAAAGTTGTCGGTTGTCGCTCAATCTTAAAGAACGTCCTACTAATAGAACGTAAGTGGTTAGCGTAGGTGCCGTGTGGTATCGGCGTAAGAAACTGCCACCCCCCTTTCTTCCCGTGGGTCTTAAGATCGGCGGGGGGGACGGCGAGATAATCATCACGAGATATATCAGACTATAATGAAGCAGAGCGTGGAGGTGCGAGGTGACCGGTACTGTGATCTTCATTCGGAGCGTGGAGATTATGGAGGAACCTATATCCTGCAGTGGACTGTTTTCTTTTAAGGCAAGGAACGGTTAGCGTACTTGTCTACTATGCAATTCCTGAGTTCTACAAATTATTTGTTTCCCGGGTCCGGTTCAAGATGTCTCGCGTCCCGTCGCAGACACATAGGTTCCAGATGAAAACCAGCGTCAGGCTCTTAAGCTTGACAATAAGCTGATTTGGAGACCTATTGGTCTTAATAGTTATCTTACTTTTGATTTATTTTGTACCTTATGCTTTTTTTTAACATGTTTCTGTGAGACAACACATGTCTCTTTATGCTGTACCGATAAATATTGTTCTTTCTTTCTTTTCTTTCTTTATTTCTTTACACATCTCTCTTCTGATCTTTTGTTGTTTGTGCTTACATATGGAGCACTAAATTGAGTATATTTAGCGCAACGGAAGCTTTCGTCATTGCTAATCCCACAAAGAAAGCTTAGGGAAATACGTAACTTTCTTCAAAGGTGATTTCTCTCTCTACCTGCTTCACTCAGCGTTTTAAGTTATCTAAAATAACGCAAATTTAATCAAGCCCGCCGATAATATCAGCTTTATCGTGGCGTCCATCGTTAAATATCCGCTGCGGAGTCGGTAACGAGCTTATATAACTAAAGTAAATAATGTTTATTGAATTTGAGATAAAAGCTTAACTTCTTTTCTGATCCAAAAAAAAATCTTTACATTTAAAAAGATCAAATATGTGACCACATAATCGTGTTTAAACTTTAATAAACAGTTGTTTTTTTTATAGCTGAATTTTCATAATTTCATGTAATTTAAGCGCCAATAGCCTAATGGGTTAGGGTCCGGACTGCGAAACATGACGTCGCAGGTTCGAGCCCACCATTCGACTATTGTCGTGAACCACTCCAAATACAAGCTCTAATGCTTAGTTGGAGGGTTAACAGGAATATTAGTAATGTTATTTAAATTGCATTGCTAGTATTCTTTTAGAAAAAAAAATATAGTCTGTAAATACATAAAGTAAGGCCGTGATAGCCTAGTGGTCAGCTCGCTTTAATTTCATAGGACGCAAGTCACCTGGGTTCGATCCCCGGTGTGTGTGATTTTACTAAGTGCTCGCACTATATATTATTTTGAGTACTGTAAAGACCGCCAACCAGCACTCGAGGAGCTTGGTGAACTCTTACCGGTTCCAAAACTATTTCAGATATTTGAGTGGAGGACTTTGCCCAGCTGTGGGTACTTAACCGGAGGCCCAATCCCCCTCCCCATCCCCCATCTTCACTCCCATCCCCAACAAATATCCTTAATAGCTGGCAAAGCACCACTGGTGTTGCAGATATACGTGGGCGACGGTAATCAGACGAACCGCTTGCTCGTTTGCCGTCTTTCCCATAAAAAAAAACTTTAAAGGGCGTTGGAAATCCAGCATAACTGCAGGCTGTGCAGCATTCGATCATAATCCTCAGGTGGTGTTCTCCAGAGGTGACAAAGCATCTGCAGCCCTTTGTTTGCAGTTTCTCGCAGCTGCCTATTGGCTGAATGTTACCACTTACCGTAAGGTAGACTTTCATCTAGTCTTTTAATTTAATATTATGAGAAAACATCACTGAAGGTTCGCCTTCGATAACAATGTACTTAGCTTTATAAATTGATTATTAATTATTAACTTGATCATTAAAATTCTCCCCTTCACTGAACTTTACCACTTGAACTACTTCGTAAAGAACAAAACTTAAATATGTTTTTTCAAATAAAGTTATCGTTGACGTAATAGTTTCGGTTATAATTAAAAACGTCATAGTGTTCAATAAAACACAATTTACAATTCTTGCCGGGTAGCCTAGTGGTCAGGGCGCTCGCTTTAGTTTCACAGAGCGCGAGTGACCTGGGTTCGATCCCCGGTGCCGGCATTACTGAAATTGTTTATAGCAATTTCAAGTGCTATATATACTACGTTCCCGGCGGTGAAGGAAAACATCGTGAGAAAGAGAGCGCTATTCTTTAGCAGGGTGCAAATAAAATGCACGAATATGCATTAAAACGGAAACGGCGGAAAATTCATGGAAACGTGCCCAAACTAAAGTAAAGTAAAGTAACAGCCTGTAAGTGCCCACTGCTGGGCAAAGGCCTCCTCCTCAAGTACGAGTATCAGAGAGGGTTTAGGAGCCGGGCTGTGCCCGCCACGCTGCTGAGCACGAGGTAAATACAGCACTTAAAATTGCTAGTTACTAGCTGGCTACTTAAAGCTCTAGACTAGGGAGTCTAAGTTCATCAACCCGTCTGTCCAGAGCAGAGCAAATATTCCATCCATTGCATATCTGCTTTTGCGGACGTCTTCATGGAAATATCTATTTCCAGCAGTGGACTTTAAAAAGCTGGTGACGAAGACGAATAAATCTTGTACGAATATCGTATTCATAATAAGGTTCGTACGAATAATCTTTTACGAATATCGTATTCATTACGCTCTCTAACCTGCCATCTGAACCTGGTGGGTAGCCATCTTCAGTTGCGGTTCATATGGCCACCAGTGGACATTGGCTGGTGAAGAAGAAAGAGAAAAAATTAATGAAATGAAATTGATAACATTATTTTGTTCTTCGACTTATATATATTATATTATTACAATCTACCACCGTTTCGTAGTGAGGCTCCTCTGATAGAGAAGAAACAGGCGAAAGAAACTCAGGAGGTGTCTTCTCTTTTGATTATTTGTTGGTGATAAATTATAATGTACATCAATAAATAAAAGATATGACCACACAGACAGCTGAAAGCATGCCACAAGAATACAGTGATCCACCAAGCTAAAGCACAGGTGCACTGCAAACACGGGTAGACCACCGTTCACAAGCAGCACTTGTTCACAAGTATGACGCATGTGGCAGCCTTCCTTAACAATAGTAAAAGGAAACGGACGACCCGCCACACGACGCCGCCACAACCAGAGACCTTTAAACGGAAGAAAAATTGTTTTAGCTCCGACATACATCATATTGAATTATAAAGACTTTCAGCGTTTGTCTTTTTTCAACCAACCTTACACAAATCATTTTTCTCGCAGTTAAATCTGTAACAATTTATTACCCCGCCTGGCTGAAGCACTGGCGCTCTCCGCGTTGAAAGAGATAAAACGAAAAAGTTCGCATGTTCAAGCGGAACGGATTCCTTTTGAGGTTTGTTGTAGCCGTGAATGTTAGAACAATGGCGTGGCCACTTCCATGATTAAACATGAACAGGTGTTTTTTGTTTTTAATGTCACCATTTTTTGCAATTATTTCACTACACAATCTTGTTTACTTATGAAAAGGAATTATTTGGAATCGGAAAATGGCACCTAATGTGTGTGTGTACGACATGAACATTAGGCATTTTTCTTTTACATGTAAGGAAGGGGGACGAGCAAGCGTCTCGCCTCATGATAAGTGGTTGCCGTCGCCTGTGTACATCTGCAACACCAGAGGAGCTGCAGGTTTGCAACGTGCCTGGAGACCTTTTTTGTTACGGAGATATAATCACCGAAAATCAAAAAGTCACAATTGCTACTTAACAAGACTATTGGTATTAATTTAATAAATAAAACTATCCAAGAGTTACTGTGTATATTCGCGCGCGCGTTTGAGTATGTATATATTTACTATATTTTTTTTTATGAAAGAGACGGCAGACGAGCAAGCGGTTCACCTGATGGTAAGTGATTACCGTCGCCCACATACATCTGCAACACCATGGATGCTGCAGGTGCGTTTCCGGTCTTCAAGGATATTTGGGAGATGGGAGGGAAGAGGAGGGGAATAGGGAGGGGGTGTGGGCCTCCGGTTACCTCGCTCACCGAACGAAACGCAAAGGCACAAGATGCCTCTACTTCACGCCGGTATTCTGCGAGGCCGTGTGGTACCAATCCGGTCGAGCCGGCCCATTCGAGCAGCAGCTAAGGCCGCCGCTTGGCTCTACCACGCTTAATATATTTACTAAATTATTCTTTTACTTACTTACGTTGTATACATCCCAATGTTATTAAGTATTTCGTACTTTAAGTTTTAATATGTCAACATATTTAAATAAAAGTTATATTGGTCTAAGTTACCTTTGACCACTTAACAAAGTTCATAATCTTTAAAAATTAAATCGATTAATCTCTCAAACATAAACATGCGTATGTCTTCGTATACAATGACTTTGTGATATAAACGGAGGTCAACAAAACAATTTATTATTCTAATACCATTTTATAATTGAACTTCCCATCGCCCACACGAAGCTTCGGAAGCACAAGGACTTCAAAGCGAGAACTTTATCAAAACCAATTTGTCGACTGAGGTCCATGGAAGTGAGCAATCTGTGAAATTACAGAATGAAATCACGTCGGCGCTTTTGAATTCAGCGTAGTAATAACTCGATTCTCTGAAGCGTTTCCCAGCTGCATATTTCCGCACAGCGAAATGTAACTCGTTCATATTTACTTACTTACAACTGAAGTAGCTTTGAAAACGTTACAAATTCACAGAGACAGCTAGATAGCATGACATAGTGGTTATGCTAGATAGCAGATAAGTTCTATTGTACGAGTAGACTGTTCCTTCACTATCTCGGGCACAAGTTATTATGTGTGTATAATTCTTCAATTGTTGTATGATTTATTTTTAAACTTGCAATAATTTTAGTTTCGTTGTTAAGGATGCTGGCAAGAATAAATCTTAACTTGTATTTCTTATTCTTCAAAAGCCTTCAAGTAGTTGTATAGGCCTATCCAACACCATAGCTACTATACAAGTTTATCTATGTGAAAAAGGAATAACCCACTTAACCGCTGGTCAGGATCGGGAAGCTGGTGCTTATCAGTGAACGAAATGGACTCGGGGTTCATTTTCAACGTGATATTTGAGTTCATGTAAAGAGGACTGTAAAAAATGCTGAGCCAAGTCTTCATTCTCAAATATCTGAGAGGGTTTTTGGAGCTGGGGAGGCTCCGCCACGTTGGTCCAATGCGGGTTGGAGGACTCCACATGTCCTCGAAGTAGTATTTCTCAGATATCCAGCCAACCACAAAGCTACCATTGCTCCACAATAATTATACAAATAATAATTACATTTGACCAACGAAATAATCTTTCTTTCGTCGAAGAATAAAGAATTCATTTTCATTCATTCATTCATTCACGAGACATCTCCAGTCTTTCGGCTTGATTTGCTGAGATATACAGGGGAAGTAAGTATTCTCTCCGGAGAAGGAAAATTTTGAGTAAGGAATAAACTTGTCCTCATTCAGTATATCGTCATCTTGATAGATATGTACCTGACCAGAGCTAAATCCCTTGCTGAATTTGGCACTAACTCTAACACTATTAATATTCTTCGTTACTCGTACTTACCGGCCAAGTGATAGTTGGGCTCGCACACCGGGGGTTCCGTACAACCATCACTATGCGGTTTTAGGTCCATACTAATAATATATAACAATATCCTTATTCATCCTTAAAATTATATAAGAAAAACTAAATGGTAAGTATATAATCAAAAAAAAATTTCTAGTTAATCTGATTTTTTTTCTAGTAAATCTTACACAGTAAAAGCCTCCTCCACAGCCTTCCACGTTTTCCTGTCCCGCGCCGATTTCATCCGGTTTAAGGTCCATACATCACATAAAATATTAAAATATTAGATCTTTGAAATATTTTGTTTCCGAACCAGACATCGCAACCACCAGAAGAAAACAACTGAAAAAAATTTTTTTTTTTGGAAACAGCTTACTAAACACATTATGTACCGATATTTTCAAAATTTGCTTGTTTAAATACAGTACATGGTACATTGTTCTCATTAGTTTAGGATGAAAAAGGTGCCTTTCCTCTTCTTACTTCTGTATTGCATATTTTAGTTTAAGGTATAAAATAATAAAAATATATTGCAAGAACGTTCGCCAATCCGCACTGGAGCAGTTCAGCGGACTCTTCCCATCTCCAAAGCTCTCTCAAATATTTGAGTGCATTGGGCATTTACAGGCTGCTCTATTTTATTAAAAAAACCTAGCTTTTCATTTTAGGTCACGATGAAGTATGACAAATATAAAAATGTATTGTGCTCTAAGCTATTTCTACGCTAAAAAATTATCTTTACGCTATTCTCAAGTAAGCAGCGTAGACAAAATCACTGAGTACTGATTGAAGCTCAATTGAAATAATTTAAGGAAGGAAGAACACCTTAACTACGAAAAATTATTAGAGTAAATTTATATTTAAATAAAATATATTAGACGGCCCGATTGTACCAGTTTTAAAGTAAAGTAAAGTAGCAGCCCGTAAGTGCCCACTGCTGGGCAAAGGCCTCCTTCTCAAACCTCTGAGAGGGTGTAGGAGACGGGAATGACCCGCCACGCTACTCCATTGCGGGTTGGCGGGCTTCACATATCCTCGAAATAATATTTCTCAGATATGCAGATTTCCTCACGATTTTTTCCTTCACCGCCGAGCACGTGGTAAATACAGCACTTAAAATTGCTATTAACAATTTTAGTTATCACCGGCACCGGGGATCGAAACCAGGTCACTTGGCCTCTATGGTATTAAAGGCCGTCGTTTCATTATTTCTTTGGGGTGAAAAATAAGCTAACAGTCCATCTGATTGTAATCGCAAAGTGGCATTCTCTACCAGTCAACCCTTGTCATGGTGAAAGGTAGTTGGCAGGTACAAAACAATGAATAAAAAAAAACTATAGGTAGACTCCAATAATAATAATATAATAAATACATATAAACAACTATGTAATTAAATAAATATTTATAACATAAAATACACAAATACGTATACAAGTATATAGAAAGATACATAAATAAATATATAATAAAAATCGAAAATAGATAAGCCGAATATTGTCAATGATCTATTAGGTAATCTCGAACTAGACTCTTAAATGATTTCCTGTTAGGAGCTGCTTTTGTCTTATCGGGCAGAGCGTTCCAAAGGAGTGTAGCTTTTACAGTATCCTGTACAAGCAGTAAAAGAACAGTTATAGTATCCTGTATTATGTTGTGGAATGTGAATTTTAAGTTGGTTTATGGAACGACGCTCTCTGTCATGAGCAGAATAAAGATATTGGAAATTATTCTTAAGATAAGAAGGAGAATTAGGATCAGTTAATACAGAATACAATAAACACAGAATTCTATAGCTACGCCTTTGACGAATAGGAAGCCAATTAAGCTTGGAAAGATAAGAAGACATGCAAACAACAGTATATAAATGAAAAAGCTTACATACAGTATGTAACTCCTGTGGACAAAGATGGAATACTTCACATCCCATAATAATACTGACTCTCTATGCCATTCAAGCCGGAACACAATGGTAACTGTTGTTTAGATCTTGGGCAGAGAAGGAGTTTAACTGGTTCAGTTTTTGAGATAGACTGACAAAAACGGTTCAAAACTAACAAACTACAAGAAGCCGATAAAAAAGAAAAAAAGTATTTTTATACTCTACTCAAAGCGTTGCACAAAACAAACAATGCAAAAAAAAATAGTCGATATGGTAGGGTAAGAAAAAAATATTTTTGCCTCACTTTTCATGTCACCAAGAATTGTTTAATTAAATTTTTTATTCGATATTAAGTTTCGGTTTCGCATTCTAAATCAAATATCCAAATTTCAGATCTGTAATTCATACTGTATACGAACTAAGTATCCGTGACGTACGGTCGGACAGATAGAGTGACACTCTATCTGTCCGTCCGTTCCGCGTTGCCCTTTGGGTACAGATCTCTAAAAAATAAACAATTATCAAAACTAATTATTATTTCCCTAAATCTTGAGTATCATTGAATCACAAAAATATATTTCAGCGGTCGGAAATAAGTCAAGTTTATGATTTTTATTTTTATTTTATAGTTGCGAGAGGAGCACAAAGTGTTTTCAGCGTAGAGCTTCTGGTTGAATGGTTATACGAAATTAAAAAGAGTACTCGAAGATAAGTAAATAAAATTCACTACAATCTGTATTGAAACTGAAAAACATTGAAGTGGCTCGATCGGTTTTCTATTTCTTACGTCACTTTATTTAAATTTGCCTACCTGCCAATTCATGGTGTAGTGTTGGGCATGAAAAGATCTCGAGTGTGTGTTGTGAAAACTCTGTATGGGATTCCTCCGCAATGGTGTGGTTTGAACAGTGTTGCGGGAAGTCGACGGATGCTGGTGGCTCAGGACCGTGCTTCGTGGCAATCTTTGGGAAAGGTTCTATGTTCATCGGTGTACTTGTAACAGGTCTTAAAAGAAATTACTTACTTGCAGTGGTGGCAAAGTATTTTGGTGTGAATTAACCACACTATTTCTTATTTCATGAGTGCTCTTATAAAAACACTGTAATCTTATAAAAATTGAGATATAAATGATGATGTAAGCCATGTATATTTATATTTAGCTTAGCTTTATACTTAGCTTATTTAAGCTCACATACCAGTCGACCTATAAATATATGAGTGTATTACGCTTTTTAAATAGCTAGCGTATCAGTGTTGAAACCGTCTAATTCTTACTAGATTTTAAGGTAGGGTAAGCAGCTTTTACAATAATAGCTTCGTCACGCGTGAAAATTTTTCCCGTGGTTTTCCCGGGATAAAACTAGCCATTGTACTTCCCCGGGGATCACGGTGTCATTATGCCAAATTTTGACAAAGTCGTATGAGTGGTTTAAGCCTGTAAACAGACAGAGTTACTTTCGAATTCATCTTCAGTGTACAACTGCGATTGGGAAACACGATTTCATGCTACGGGCACTTAACGGGGCCGTTTAACGATCCGATAAATTTTTACTGGCACCATTCTGATGTGTGTTCTCATTTATCGGATCGGAGAAAAGTGGAGAAACAAGAGGTTTTGTTTTGAGTCATACTTATATTACAATGATTCCTTTTCGAAATATTGAACACTCCTGTTGAAATCCTCTTAGTAAATGATCTCTTTTATTACTAACCAAGTATTATCTTCGTCTTTGTTATCGTGCTTGTTATGCAGTACTTGGATTATTGGGTATACTGTCGCGGGAGCTTATTTATAATTAATTTAATTAGAAATAGTTTATTTTTAAAATGCTCTATTGTTCGTAGCAGCTCTAACAATATTATTCGCGTGTTGTGTTGTTTTATTTATATATGTATTAATACTACAAATTAGGGAACTATTGCATTTTGATACTGCCGTACGATTGTATATACACATAAAATAATTGACTGTATGTCTGCAATTAAAGCGTCGCCTATTGACATCGGAATTACAAACTTGACAAACTTACAATCAAATCTGTTGTTCTGCACTTAACAGTGAAATATGGTCTTTAATACAGGACCTCAAGCAGGTGGCAGCATCCAGCGATGTACTCTATTGAAATTAGGATGTTTTTTTTTTATGGAAAAGACGGCAAACGAGCAAGCGGTTCACCTGATGGTAAGTGCTTACCGTCGAACACCATAGATGCTGCAGGTGCGTTGCCGGTCTTTAAGGATATTTGGGAGATGGGAGGGAAGAGGAGAGGAATTGGGAGGGGATGTGGGCCTCCGGTTACCTCACTCACCGAACGAAACGCAGATTTTTATTTTTTTTTTCCCTGGATGGAAAATGCTGTTACGCATACCTTGTTGCTGGCCGGTAGGCCAGCAACTGGGTTATGTCGGACTCAATCCCCTGAAGGAGGACCATACCGACTAAAAACCATCCACACGCTGTTAGCCCGGAGGCTTTCACAGCCTCATCTGAATTCACTCGCGAGCAGATTGGCCCGCGAGTTTGGCGGGATGACGATTTACTTTAATGGCGCGCGGATTTATACGCGGAAGGATAAGACAAAAATAGTGGTGCGGAGACCGGTGAACCCTGACAAACCGACGCGACGGACCCCGATCGTGAGACGCTTCGGCAAAGTGTATATGGCTGCTTCTAACCCTTGGGGTGAGCACACGTATGCGGAGCGAAGTCGCTAACGGGACCGCCGCGTAGCGTGCGCGGGACACGGACGGCACTCACTAGTAATGGCTCGCGATTGAACGCGGGAAAAGTGGTAGAGTCGAAGTAGGGACCCGCTGATGCGGGGCCCACTAGCGATATACTGACACACGACATATTGTACTGCGAAACTCCGACAAAGTGTTATGGCTGCTCAAACCTGGGGGCGAGCACACTGCTTTTTTTTAATATTTTTTGGGGTGCAGTCTGCATTGGCCAGTTGCACTTTATTAGCTTTTGTTTTTAATTTATATTCATACGTATTCTTTTATTCATTCTGATTGATTGAAACCAAATTATAATGGAAATAGTTTACGCTTGTTTAAGTTACCTATATTCGCAAGAATCTGCAGCTGAAACTCGCTTTCTATTGTCACAGTCGAATCGTTTGTAAAGTAAACAAGATATTTGATTACAAGTTTGCCGTTCGTAGTTATAGTTAACACCTTAACTAAGCCACATCGTCTCTAGATACATTACTCTGTGAACAAACATCCGGACATAGACATAGAACTGCTATAAAAGTCATTGTGTCATATTCGTGATGACGATGATGTAGGACCCTGGCCGATTTCGACCACGGCGATAACTTACGAATACCAACGGCAGTGATCAACAGCGCGGGAGATATTATAGTGCCGTCCATACCCGCCCATATCCGATGTAACGTTTATGCGATAAGACCGGAGGAAGGGTAGAACGCAGCATCAGAGACTCGGGACGAACAAACGCACAAGAAATCAGAACCGAAAACTTTATTTATTGAATAAAGATTGTATGGACTTCAACTTTTGTAAGGCTTTACGACTTCATACATATATCTTGACAGACGGAGACACGATTTGTGTGATTATTGTAAGTCAGCTCTCCTATGCATAAATATCGTTCTGTGCTTATTTCTGAAACACTTGAAAACGCCTAGCTTAGAAATAAGTGAATCGATTAACATAATTATCAAATAATAAAAATTGTAAGTCTATCTTGCTTCTTTAACTATAACTTAATCGTGGTAGAGCCAAGCGGCAGCTTTCGCGACCATCTTGTGCTTTGTGTTCGCGAGTGAGTGTAACCGGAGGCTCGCTACCCCTTCCCATCCCCCTCCTCATCCTCCCTTCCATCTCCCAAATATCCTAAAAGGCCGGCAACGCACCTGCAGCATCTCCGGTGTTGCTCATGTGAGCGACGGTAATCACTTACCGTTAATAAAGTTCTAACTGCAGGATGTAAATTCCGTTGCAGGACTTCAATAGGACTTTATTAGTTCCATTATTTAAAGTGGCGACAGCCGTGTGGTTAGGAATCCGCGTTTGAATCTAAACACTCGATTTACGATTCTGTAGGTGCTCGTACCGGTATTTCGAAACTTACGTACGATTTTCTCGGCAATACGCTCTAACCGCCACGTTGGTTAAAAAACAGTTTGTTTGAAACGACTTTAAATCAATATCTCGACCTCTGATCACACTCAGTGTTGGTTGTAAGGTCATGACTGCTGAAAGTTATGAGCTTAAAACTTGGCCAGTCTCAGTATTTTGATGATAAAGTGAAAGTCAAACTAAAAACTTTTTTATTCAATTCTGGTTTGGATAAAGCTCTTATGAATGTCTTAAAGATAACATGATGCTGTAAATATTCTATATCTGAATAGAAGTATTAAATATTTTTTTGTAGCGGTTTAAAATGTTTTGCCTGCTATACACTTTATTGGCATGGAATTCAAAGCATCTGCTAAAGCCGGCATGCAGTTCTTGATATGCCATACAGCGCTAGTTAAGGGGATTGACGAGCGCAGTGGCAGCCTGCTGCAGCTCTCCATCACCAGCTTGTGGGATTTGGGTTATTGCAAATTTTACTGAATTTTTCACCATCATACAGGCGCCAGGGCCTCGCTCAATAGCTAGCCGGGTACACCACCAGTGAGGTTGACATTTAGCGAAAAAGATGGTAGTTTCCTTACACCCTGTTAAGAATCTGCCAGCCTCTTTTCTTCCGTGGGTGTCTCAAGTGCTTGATTGTGATAAAAATCACCTATTTTGTAATGGAAATCTTTATCTAAAATTAGTACACGATATTAATCTCACGGAATTAGATGATAAAAAGATTTAGTATAAAAGTTATTAGGATTTATGGGATAAATTGTCAACTTTAGGACTGTAACTGTAACGTTAAGTTTAATTCGAATCGAATTCCTTATCGACCCTTTCCTAAAGTCGAATTAATGTCGTTGGGTCGCAGGGAGGCACGTCACGGGATATTATTAAGTCGGTTTTAAGTCGTGAGCATAAAACAAAAATTAGAACGCGATAAAATCCGTAAATAATAATTTCATTATAAATACGTTTAAAGCCTAAATAAACATTTATTATTTTCACTATAACTACCAATATAATTTGATCCAACTCAGCGGAAGAGTTTCGCCGGAAGAGATAGAACGTGATCGATTCGCTGCCGGAGATTTCCATGTGATATTTTAAAGGCTTTTCTTTTAGTCGTCTTTTACATCGGCCTCTAGAAAGAAAAGAAAGAAGCTCAAGGAAAATTTTAAAATGTAACAGTACTTCTCTACTAATATCTGAACGTATATAATATATATAGTTACTTAAGCAGAAGAGTTTGTCCGATTAAACGCGCTAATCTCGGGACTACCATTCCGGTAGCCCGCTTATTCCGGAAGGTAGGAGCGGAGCAGCAACCTTGGTCATGCGCTCATCATGCGCTTGAAACATATTTATCATTTAAGACGTATTAATCTTCTGTGGATGCAGGTGGTTCAGACCATTGTGGCAATCTTTGGGGGAAGGCCTATGTTCAGCCGAGGACTTGTGATAGGCTGAAATGATGATAATGAATCTTATATATCATCCTATATAAGTCTATTCCTAGACTGGACGTGGGCTTCAACAAAAGCTGATAAAACTTGGAAGGTAACATTTACCTATTACCATAGTTATTTACTATAGTAACAGACTAAACGTGATGGTTAACAAAAGGTCACATTCATTAATCGTTCACACATGTACAAAACCTTGGACCAGATTGACGATACAAGATTTCTTCAGCTACGTTTTAGTATGTTGCATATTGACACGTGCAGACCATTTAACCATTTTCGTGGGCGTCAGTGAGCACTTAACATCAGGTGAGCCGCACGCTCATTTGCCCCCTTCTACTATAAAAAAAAAAAAAATTGTTATAATATTGACTGTGGATTCTTCGCCACAGTAAAATATAATTTAATACAATTGTAATTCTACATAATGCAGCTTACTAAGGAGCGTTGTGCAATTTTTTTTTATAGGGTATGTGATAACCTTCGATCTCGTACATCTGCAACATAGGAGGTTCTGCAGAGCGTTGTCAGCCTTTAAGGGTGTTGATAGGGGAGAGGGGGATAAGGGGGGGGGGGTGGAGGGCGAGTGGCCTCCAGTTACCTCACTCACCGATTGAAACGCAGAAGTACAAGATGCCGCTACTTGACGCCGATATTCTGTGAGGCCGTCGTACCAACCCTGTCTAGCCGGCTCATTCGACCAACAGCAAAAGCAGCCACTCTATCGAATTAAAAGAATAACAGAATACTTACGGTTCATGAATAGTCACTGTAGAAGTGAAAGGTGGAAGACACGTGGAAAGAAAAGGACAGAATTATATAATGTCTCGTAAGTGTGATCGAAGAAGATATAGTAAGCACATTAAAAAGATATTCGTGAGAATAGGTTTAATCTGCTGCTATAAATTGTAAATGTCAGTGGAGAGTGTCGGAACTCAAACACCTCGGCCATGTTGTAACATATATAGGTAATCACACACGGATAACAATGTCCTTAAATTTATTGTTATTGCTTATTTTTAACATTTACATTGTCCTATAATAGTTTCATAAGTAAAATTTGTACAAGCGCTATGACCCTGAAATAAATATGTATTATTATTCTGCAAAAATCGAACCTAAAATGTATATTGAGAAATCTGACATCAGTTTGCCACCACACCACAGTCGGCCGTAAAGCACCCCGACGGGAATAGAATACCTAATAATTATACGCTGTAAAATCCGTGAACAGAAGCTTCATTTCAAATGGAAACATCCTTTAGTAACTTTCAAGTTATGTAACATTGTGTGAAGAAACAAATGTTGATTTTTAATCTCTCTCCTGCTAGAACCGACACAAGCTTTTGTTAATTGTAAATATCTGATTGCAAATAATGTTTTCTTACAACTATTAATAATCATATCGTTCTATATCATTTGGCATATTTGAGATGCTTACTGCGCCATCTATCGGAAGCCAAGATAATTTTTTAGGAATATTCTTTCCACTTTTATGTCAACAAGGGGATGACATTAGATCATTTAATGCTGCGTATGACATTATGTACTTTCGTCCGATATTACACTAAATTGAAATAGCTATTGTATTAGACAATAACAAAGTTAGGAACAAAAGAGATCTGAGTATTTTTTTATTTCATAACAAAGTTTCGTCGAACCGGTGAGTCGTGCAAGAGTATTTGCGTTCACTGCTGCTATACAAACGGAAATAAGAACATCAAAGGAAAACTTTTGTATTTAGAAGTGGCGATTATTATTCAATTTAGAATTTCTATAGAAATAATCGCTTTCTACCTTTGGAACGGCGGTCGAAGACTCCTTTACCAAAGTTTGTTCAAAAACCGCTGACAGTCAATAACTATATTGTACGAGTAGAATATGATTATTTATAATATAAATAAATAGAGCCGTGGTAGCCCAGTGGTCAGCGCCATGACCCCTAGGGTATGGGTTTAGTATCCTAGAGCACCACTAAAATTGTAAATAACAATTTTTAAGTGCTTTTACCACGTGCTCGACGCTGAAGCAAAACATCGTGAGGAAACCTGCGTGTCTGAGAAATAATAAAAAATATTATTTTGAAGATATGCGAAGCCCGCCAACCTGCACCGGAGCAGCATGGCGGGCCCTTCCCGGCTCCATAACCCTGTCAGATATTTGAGCACGAGGCTTTTGGTATGGGCACAGACAGACGGCTACTTTACTTTACTTTCATTAATGTCTACGGAACTTTTAATTATACTGATTACATTTAAATAAACACACAAATGTAACAATCATATTCAATTTGAAATTTAACTATTATATACGGATTTTCTCGCGTTCAATTAGACTTTAACCGGATTGTAGACGGGTTAACTATCACATCGGGACGTCGAACACCGCAGTCCTCCTAAATGCTATGTGTGTTTAACTTTCGGATAGTGCGGTCTTCGTGCGCATGCGCTGACTGTTTGAGCGAATTTAAAAAGTTCTAACGAGTTTATAATATCAGATTTCCCCCGTTCCCCATCCACTGTGACGTTTTTCACAGTTTTACATAAAGCGGCAGCTGCTTCCGGCGGAGTTAAATTGATACAAACAGAAAAGTTTCCAGACGTAACGGAGAAACGAAACGGAATTCTTACAACGGAACGTTGGAACTTTGATAATGGAAACGTTTTCGGTTTTATTTTATCACATAGGCAAATATAATACTATATGATTTTTCGTTGAATGTTTTTAACAACGCCATTTGTTTAACATTATATTGATATTAGAACAGGAATAGTTTTTTTTTATTATTGGATTGGGCAAACGGGCTGCCACCTGGTGGTAAGTGGCTACTGCAGTCCGTGGTCACCTGCAAACGACTTCGTAGGTTACAGGTGCGGTTGGGTACAGATGGTGTAACCATACCCCTGAGGACTGAGATGGAATGCTGAAGTATAATACGGGCTCTTTATACCATTCAAATCGGAACACAACAGTAGCTTTTGTTTGGCGGCAAGTTTTAGTATTTTTATTATCTCTTCTCTCTCTCTCTCTCTTTTTACTATCTCGCCTGTCTCTTTGTAAGATACAAGTATTTAAGTTTTCTCAAACACGAGAAAAAAAAATTTCGAAGAACATAGTGGTAGTCAGTAACCTCAAGTTAAAACTGGTTCGTTTTTTTAATTTACATAACATAACTTGCGAGGCGGCAAACGAGCAAGCGGCTCTGATGGTGAGTGATCACCGTCGCCCACGTACATCACCAACACCAAAGGTGCTGCAGGTGCGTTGCCGATAAAAAGTAGTTTCTTCGTAGATTAAAATGACATTTAATTAACGAAATTTATGTTGCTGCGAAAAAAGTTTTTGATTTTGTCTTTGATTGTAGTTTCCATAGAGCAACAGAATTTTGTGAACTATTTCACCGAAAATTAAAAAATAATTTAACGCCCTGAAAAGACAAATAATAATAAATATTAATCTTCGTCCATCGGAACTTTAGCGAGTTTCCATGAATCCAACTTTCGACCGTCTCCCAAGCGCTTAACAGGCAGACGCAGACGTCGTAAAATGGATTATAATACGATTTTTTTTTTCATTTCGCGTAACTAACTGTACTCTAAGAAACCATGTATTATAAATAGAATACATAAAAAATTGTTAAGGCATCATCCACTGTGTAATCCATTTAGCAGGGGCCGCTAGGAACGTATAATTGCATGTCACTTTCGAAAATCGCTTTTTAACTAGACAAGCGATCGATCAAGTTCCCTACCATCAGTTTCTTTGCGTTGTCGGCCTTTAAGGATATTTGGGAGATAGAAGGGAGCATGAGGAAGGGGATGGGGAGGGGGAGTGGGCTTTCGGATACCTCACTAACCGAACGAAACGCAGAAGCACAAGATGCCTCTACTTCACGCCGTTATTCTGCGAGGTAGTGGTACCAACCCGGTCGAGCCGGCCCATTTGAGCAGCAGCAAAAGCCGCCGCTTGGCTCTACATACATAATACATGATTATTTATCTACATACACATCTATCTTATAACCATTCAGTTACTAAGATACGGGGAATCTCAGTTTGGGATTAGACGACGTACTAAATTAAATGAAATATAACTTTATAGTACACCATAAAAAAAAAACTTGGAATTAAAACGAAAAATTATACGTTTGACCCACGCACGCCTCATCTCATCGCTGAGAGCGATCTCCTCCGGGCAACCCATGGATGGATAACAACTTTTTTTTTTAAAATAAATATAAAACATTAAGATGGCGGTACGTAAAAATGTATGAAAAAAAAACAATAAACTTCATACATTGAATTCAAATATACTTTATTAATACCAACACCCTATTGTCCATCCATTCTTTATTATCATTTAAAAATTGTTAAAGAAAAAGAATAGACTTACTTATTCCGTAAATAGCAGCATTATAATTAAGTACTGTCTAATAAGTATACCAAAAGAAAAATAGTACGAAAATGTAATACAGTCAACATCTTTCAAAAGGTTTCTCGTCAGGGATGAGAGAGAAAGCTGTCATCCTTACATTGTCTCGCAGCATCAGAGACTAATGAATGTAATTAGAGACAACATAGCAGGCATCGACTATAGACGACAGTTCGACAGATTGGTCGACAAGCTGATATGACCTACAGACATTCGAGCCACAAACGTAAACAGACCCCAAAAATAATATCGATTTGTTATTCCTCACTTTGCGTCCACTGATAACATCTCAAGGGGATTATATAAAAGAAAATGCAATGAAATGCTGCTCCAAATGCTCGTAAAAAGTTAAACCATTTTAAGTGCCGATGCCTGTTCCATAATGAGGAAAAACGACTTAGGACATCGAGGAAAAAAAAAGGCGAACTTATTCACGCCATTTAAATTAGGAGACCCACTCAGATTTCAGCATTTTCAGACGGCTCGATGGCGTAGTGGCTAAGCGTTTAGCTGCGGCGTTGCGGGTCGCGGGTTCGATTCCCGCACGGGACTAGTGTTTGTATGGACCCGGTCTGGGCGATTGTCTGTGTGCAATTCATGTATGTAAACTGCCTCCGCGGCACAGGAGAAATTCCTACAGCGGAAGGTAACGGAAAAAATATATTTTGAAGTAAACTTAACTTAATTTTCATTAGGCACTGCGATGCTGGTTCTGATACCCAGTAGGAGCCCTTTTCTTATCTAGGAGGTGATGGAATAGGTACCACCCTCTTGCCTATTTTTTGCCTATGCCAATAAGCAACAGGGCAACCACTGTGGTGTCCCGCATTAAAGCATTCTGTTTGACTGTGAGGCATTTCACCTTCGTTCTCAGAAGTGACAACGCACCAGCAGCCTTCTGTTTCGAAGTTGTTCGCTGATTGTTCTCGAGTTGGAGCAACAGTCTACCATCAGATGGGTTGTGAGTACGTTCGTTACAGTAAAACAGATAATTAATTCACTTAAACATCACGACAAGAACTACGTTAAAAGCGAAATAAGGTGGTAAGAGTCCTTTTCATATCTTGGAACTGATCGAATAGGTACCACCCCTTGCCTATTTCTGTCAATAAGAAACTGCTCAACCACTGTGGTGTTCCAGTTTGAAGGGTATAGAAAACCAAGATAATTGCACCTGTAGGCTTTGCCGGTATTCATTCAATACAATTCCCCATAAGATTGACTGTGAATGCGTTCGTTACTGTTAAAATATAACACAGCAATGTCTACCCATCACTAATGCACTTAAACATCTGCCTTGTACCACTTACGGCGTACTTTATCCCATCGAAAAGTTTATTAAGATCATTAAAATTCTCCGCTTCACTTAGCTTATAGTACTGGCGCAATGTTCATTGTTCCAACGAAGCTCTAGTTTCGTCTGTGTAAATATTGGAGGTCAAGAAAAGAATTCTATCGAAATTATTATCGATTACAAGATTCATTATTAAATACGTGTTATTCAATGTAAATGGCGCCGTCTAATGTCATTGATAATTTTCAATAATTTGTCCGATTAGTTTTACTCAATTATAATTACTCCAATTATTATTTTGTTTAGTTTTAAATTAAAATATAATTTGAATATTGTGTATTTAAGGATTGTTATTAATATTATAATCTCTGTCAAGAGTGATTCCGTTAACGAAATGCAATAATATTAAATAATTTCATAACGGTGCTCATAATTAAATATGAAGAAAACATTCATTAATTTTATTTAAGGAATTTTACATACCGGAAGTACCTTATTAGTTCTGGTCGACATCCGCATAAAGTCTGTATAAAAGCGCATTAATCTGGAGCAAAGGGGTTTTATCGAAAATCAGATCTCAACGCGGAAGGCGAAGCTCTGCTTGTTTCAGAGAAATCTTTAAAATAGTCTGAATACTTTATTGGTTGTAACATATGTCCTATTTACTTCATTAAGAGGAAGGTTATGATTTTAGGAGTCTATGTATGTATGTATGTAAGTGCCCAGTTCTGGGCAAAGGCCTCCTACTCAAATACGAGTATCAGAGAGGGTTTAGGAGCCGGGAAGGGCCCGCCACGATGCTCCAGTGCGTGATGGCGGGCTTCACATATCCTGGAAATAATATTTTTATTATTTCTCAGACATGCAGGTTTCCTCACGATGTTTTCCTTCACCGCTGAGCACGTGGTAAATACAGCACTTAAAATTGCTATTAACAATTTTAGCGGTGCCGCACCGGGGATCGAACCCAGGTCACTCGCGCTCTATGAAACTAAAGTGAGCGCCCTGATCACTAGGCTACCACGGCTCAATTCTGTTATATTCATCTGTCCCTGTGTAAATCCTAAGCTACTTATCATATGTTTGTGTTGTTAGCTTCTTAAAATCCTACATCTCGTGGTATTTTTTTTAATTTATATACCTAGTTCTCTTTTATCGCGTTTAATTTTGTTTTTATATATTCCCGATATTATGAGTGCTTTACAGCAGCCGTGGTCACGTGGAGATTGAGAAGTTAGACGTCCTGATGTCATAGTCAAATCGGACCATCTTAAGCTTTTAATTATTTATTTTGGGTGCGATCTACGCAGAATGCGCTCACAGTATCGTGAGGTCGTTGTATGCATGTTTTTAGATTTAATTTAATCATATTAATGGCATGTCTTATTAAATACAACTTTTGCGAACAGACATTGAAAAAGAAAGACAGAAACTATCGCTATTACAAATATAATATTTAGTAGGTTAGGTAGAGTTAAGAGGGTTGTGTGGTCGGTTGTGTTCCGAACGGAGATCCCGTGACCCCCCGCCAGCGCTGATGTCGACCACCGTGGGGTTTTAGTCGATGGGAGTCCGACATAATCCGGTTACCTCGCAGTGAGCTGGGTATCCATAACGGATTTCCCCAAGAAAAAAAAAAGGTAGAGGTAGAGCAGGTTCTTTTTGTAACTTAATAATAAAATATAATTAGTAATTACTACACTACTAACTAATTAAACTAATAATAAAACTAATTTAAACACTTAAAGGGGAATATAATATCTTCGACTCCAAGAGCCGCCTGTACTTGGTGCACTCTGCTGGCTGAGGAACGAGGCTCTGGGGCTCGTGACCTAAATGTTCCGAACCCAAATCTCACAGACAAGCGAAAGTAAGCAGCGTAGTGCACCGGTACTGCACTCACCAGCCCTCTAGTCCAGCGTGGTGGTGGGCGTGGACAAACCATCCAAGAAACGTATGCCGGCTTGCTTTCACTGTCTCAGCGAGGCCAATTTCCAGAAGGGTCCGTTAATAAGCTGATGAGGAAGAATCGGTAAAGGTAATTCCTTTGATGTTAATAGATTAGGAAATGAATTCAAAAGAAAATATTTACCTCTGCGAAGTTGTAGAGCCGAACAATCAATTACATTTCCGAGACATTTATTTTTCCTGCTAAGTTTCCTCCGTAAAGGAAAATGCGCGACCCTAATATTCCAGAGCACGAAATAATTACTTTGGTTAATTACTCATTTAACTAACCAGTACGCTAACTTCAAAGGTCACTAATATCATAAATTAAGATGGAATAAATATACGTACATTTATAATGTTCAAATATTTTTTATTTTACTTCGTAATCGAACATTGTTTCAAACAAAAGATACATTCGCACTTAAGGCTCTAGACTTTTTTAATTTTTGTATTTATAATCACTTTGAAAATGAATAAAAATAATAATTTCAGCGATGCCGGTTCAATGATCAGAATTCCAACCCAGGTCTTTCACATACTTTTAGGCAAGTGCTCGACCCCTGAGCATCCAAGAATCTAGGATCTGATGTCATTGACGGATCCAATGTTTATGCCGGAAGCTAAAATGTATTATCGGGATTTTCCTAAAAATAATTTTTCGACACAGACTTTCTTACAGAGCATAGTCTTTGATTGTCTTAGGCCTTCACCACACAGCACCGTTTTAAAACTAGTATATAATATAGGTAAACGTCTGGCTAAGTTGTAGGCGTTCCTTCTTAGTCGACAGGGGTGCCAACTCACAAAAATTATAAAAAAATGCAGCCTGCAAGTGCCCATGGCAGAGCAAAGGCCTCCTTCTCGAACATCTGAGAGGGTTTTGGAACTGGGAAGAGTTGGGCTCGCTGCTCCACATGTTGGCGGGCTTCACGTATCCTCACTGTTCTACTTCACCGCCTAGCACGAGGCAAATTTGCTATTTAAAATTTTAGTAGTACTAGCAACGGTGATCTAACCCCAGTTCTCAGGCGCTCTATGAAGCTAAAGCGTGCGCCATGAGCATTAGCCTTCCACGGCTCATCAACGCATCTTTGATTGAATAATTGCGCCACTTTTTTTTCAATAGATTTAAAAAAAAATACCTTATCCACCTTTAAATTAGTTTTAGTTTCGACTGTAGATTTATGAAATACACCGCAACTATGTATTTCCTCTGACACGGATCAGTCTGCGTGCAAGCTGTCTGTCATGGCCGTGATCGATATGCTGCCAATGTGAGTTATTACACTTTTTCTTCACTGTCAACATTCAATTTTTTTTTTTTATGGAAAATGGGGCAAACGAGCAACCGGCTCATCTGATCAAGTGATTACCGTCGCCCGCGTATATCTGCAACACCAGAGAAGCTGCAGCAGTATTGCCGGCCTTTGAGGAGATTTTTGGGGGATGGGTAGGAGGGCCTCCGGTTACCTCAGTCACCGAACGAAACGGGAAAGCACAAGATCCCTCAACTTCACGACGGCATTCTGCGAGGTCGTGGTCCCAGTCAAGCCGGCCAATTTGAGCAGCAGCAATGGCTACCTCTTGACGCTCCTCGTGTTCTTGGATGTCTTGATGGATCATCATATTCACAACATTAAATTGTCACAAACAATCAGACATTATAATATGAATTAGAGCAGGTTTGGAGCCGAATAGGAGGGTTTTGGACATGCAGGTTCCTTCGCTGGTAAATACAGCAGTAAAAATTGCTATTAAACAATTTTAGAGATGCCAGCACCGGGGATCCAGATCACTCGAGCTCTATGAAGCTAAAGTGAGCGCTCTGACCACTAGGCTACCATGGCTCTGGCGGAAAGACTAATATGTTGTACTCTGACCTCCCCAGGGTCGTGATAAATGATAAAAAGTCCTTCGTTCCTCAATATCGACAAATACGTCAGCTGAGGCAACGCGATAAAAGTAATACAATACTAGTGTTGCGTGATGACTTGCCGGATATTTAATTCTTTTCAAAATATTTTCGTTTTCTTACCGTTACTAAGTGATTTTAGCCAATCTACGAGAGAATTGAAACTTCTTTGGGCGCGATGAGAGTTCAATTTCATGGACGAATTTGAGTGCAATGTTTTTGTGGAACATTTCCCGGTTACCCTTGCAGCTAAGTGTATTGAGTCTTGATTTCTTTTTTTTTTTAGGATTACCATCTCCGGTGACTGGTTACGTCGGGATCAGCATTGAAGATCCGACTGAAACCCCCCACGGTAGATACGCTGCAGGCTTTTAGGAGGCCACTGGGAGAACCACTCGCGAGCAGAGGGCCTGCAGGAGCGAGTTTTGAATTGTAGCGTAAATTCAATTAATACTTGCGATTGTTGCTCATTCGTGCAACTTCATCATATTTTTAATTATTATTATTATCTTATGTATTAGTTTCAAAACACTCTTTAATTATTATATAAGTAACCGAACGGATTCGCCTTACGGAATCTTCAGAGAATTCAATTATTATGGGATAAATAAATATAATTATATGAGATAGATATAATTTTGTTTTATGATATCCCTACATTTCTATCTACCCCCTGAACTTTTAATAAATATTATGATTTATTGTGGTTAACATTAATTGAATCATCATCATCAATTCATCATATCACAAGTCCACTGCTGAACATAGGCCTCCCTCATGGCTCGATCCTGAGCCAACTGCATCCATCGACTTCCCGCAACACTGCGCAGGTCGTCACTCCATCTTGTGGGGGGTCGTCCCACACTGCGTTTGCCTGTACGTGGCTGCCACTCGTGAACCTTTTTTCCCCAACGGTTGTCAGTTCTGCGAGCTATGTGGCCGGCCCGTTGCCACTTCAGCTTCCTGATACTTATGGCTATTTCGGTAACTCTATTTCTTCTGCGGACTTTATGATTGAATTCCCTAATTCCCTGAAGATGTCGTAGGATTACTTATATAAATGAATAAAATGTGTTTTGAGACTAGTACAGGATATAATAATAATTGTCAATACTGTCTTAATTATAAAAAGACGTGCGAGAAAACAAATTTAAATTCGTATAACTCTTTTGAGAAGTCCTCGCCTTGAATTAAAAGGGAATTTCGCGTAAGGCTCTGCTGCTCTGCTCATTTACGAGTAGGAAAACAATTTCGCTTTCCCTTTTTCATTATAACAAAATCGCCGGACACATCTGCGGACCGATGTCTTAGGAAGTTAAGGATTCGATAATGCTTATCTATATTCGGTACCTTAAGTTTTATTTTACGATCAATGATTTAGCGTTAGAGCCTACTAAAAAAAAAATTATCGTGTTTCACAGAGTAAATATTACCCATGGAAATTTAACTGTAATTTACCGTTCATCATCGTCATCAACATCATTTCAGCCTATCAGAAGTCCACTGCTGAACATAGGCCTCCCCCAAAGATTGCCACGAAGCTCGGTCCTGTGCCACCTGCATCCATCGACTTCCCGCAACACTGCGCAGGTCGTCACTCCATCTTGTGGGGGGTCGTCCTACACTGCGTTTGCCTGTACGTGGTTGCCACTCGAGAACCTTTTTTCCCCAGCGGTTGTCAGTTCTGCGAGCTATGTGGCCGGCCCATTGCCACTTCAGCTTGCTGATCTTTACGGCTATGTCGGTTACTTAGTTCTTCTGCGGATATCATCGTTGCAGACTCTATCACGCAGAGAAACACCGAGCATAGCCCTTACCGTTCATCACGTTAAATTTTACTCACGTTTATGATCCGTGGTCTCGGGTTACCGACAGCTTTTTAATTATTCACTTTTGGTCCGATGTATGCTTGGTCTTGGGTTTAATTTAATTTTACCATCTATTTCATCTTTTGTAATCAGGATATTTATTTTTTTTATTTCACGCATTATTTACAAGAGTCGCTGTTCTATTGTGAGAATTTGTGGTCTGTCAAATCTGATTTAGGCACTGGAGGCTGTATCTCAATTGTAACTAAGTACAATATGCATAAGTGCTGTATTTACCACGTGCTCAACGGTGAAGGAAAACATCGTGAGGAAACCTGCATGTCTGAGAAATAATAAAAATATTATTTCAAGGATATGTGAAGCTCGCCAACCCGCACTGGAGCAGCGTGGCGGGCCCTTACCGGCTCCTAAACCCTCTCTGATACTAGTATTTGAGAAGAAGGTCTTTGCCCAGCAGTGGGCACTTACAGGTTGTTACTTTACTTTACTACAATATGCAGTTTTATGTGGACTTAGCCCGAGTTCTGAAAGCAAGTAGTTGTTGTTGCTCTGGGCGCCTCCGTATCTCCCATCGACCCCGATATATTCCTATTGCATTTGCTGTGCCTCGCTGTCGCTAAATAATATTATGGATACGACGTAGTTCACTTACTGACCGGATTATCTAAAGTAAAGCAGCCTGTTAGTGCCCACTGGTACTACTGTTTCTCAGACATGCAACTTTCCTCGCGATGTTTTCCTTCACCGCCGAGCACGTGGTAACTACAACATTTGAAATTGCTCTTAACAATTTTAGTGGTGGCTGTTTGACTGCCATTTGAAGGATAAAAAAATGCAACTAGTCGTGAGTAATGGAAGCAAGAGAGTTATTTGCCCTACAGTTAGGCGACAGAGGAATTTTTATTTTTTTAAATTGGTTCGGTTCCAATTGTAAAATTTGCTTCTGTATATACGTATGTTATTGCCTATTACCTGCAAACACCCGAGGCTAAGTTTATTGTAAGCGGTTTATATGCAAATAAGCTCGTAACGTCGGTCCGTTTGTTAGCCGTAACACCGCGATCCTTTGTACTGTACTGCATCGGATAATGAGAAGATAAGAGGCCAGTTTACAGTATATTTATTGTCTGTTTGTTTGGAACACCAAACTGCAGTTGGGCAGAATTAATGGTAAGCCTCTTATACTAATTTGATACACAAACTTTCTTTTAGCTTTTGGGGAATTACAGATTAGATTGCTTTTTATTCTTTATTTATTTATCACTCTATTTACTATATCGTATATAGTCAACTCCTGAACATAGGTCTCTCCAAGAAATTGCCAGCAAAAGCTATGCTGCAGCGGTGGTACCCTAGCACCGGTGATCTGCTGTGCACTGCTCCCGATCACTACTCTGTGGTATTTGGGTTCCAAAATATAATATTTATGTTTGTTATGTTGTATAAAAGTTTTAAAATATACATTTAGCGCATTATTACCTACCTAATCTTTCTGTACTTTCCTTTTTTTTATTACGATGCGCGCGTACACTGACACTTACAAGCGACACCATGAAGTTGGTTAGTAATTGTCTCTCAAGTTTCCGTGAGATCTGATAACTATATTCAAGATGTTTATTCAAATCTATATGAATCTACAACACGTGTTTTATATCAGTGGAGATAAAAAACAATATTCATACATAAATATATGTATTTGTGTGTGATTTTAAATTATATATAATTTATTGTAATTATTTGCGATAAAAGTGATTTTTTATATTATAAACTTTTTTAAGTGGGTTTATAGATTTAAAGTCAACTGTCCGTAAGTATTCGTTTTATTTGTTTACATTATAAATTATTTTTATTTAATTAAACCGTTATCAATTGTATTTGATGTCTTTTTTTCACAAACAAAGAGTATTGGCACACGTTTTTTTAAATTGTATCCCGTATGCTTAAAGGTATTTTTGTTTTGTTACGCTATGTTCACGCCTTTTGTGTTGTGTTGCTATGTCCTGACATACGTCTTTCGCTTCTCCCACTTTCATCAATCTTCGCATGCATACCCGTTTGTTTAGAGTACTCTTGACCTGGCCTTTTTTCAGAACGCCTAGATCTTCCTCTCCCGACTCTACCATTTACACTCGCCTCATATATTTTTTTCGTCAACCTACTTTCATTCATCCTCTCCACATGTCCAAACCAGCTCAGCATCCCTTTCTCAATTCGTGTCACTACATCGTCTTTCACGCCACAACGCTCTCTGATCACATTATTTCGAACCCTGTCAGTTATCTTCATATCAATCATACTACTTAACGCTCTCATTTCTACTTCATTCTTATTTGTTACGCTCAAAAAGTATAACTTCTTAATGTGCATAAGTGCACACATCATATATAACGTTTATATTTTTCACATAAAAATAGACTTAGGCAAAATAAATTACCCGGACTGCCTAAATACGTTAACCGCCCGGCTTGCTCCTAAATGGAACATTGCAAATTCAATTAAGACCACCGATAATCGTGCTTCATCCCGACGTTCGCAGGCAAAAATCCCCGGCTTACCTTATTAGTGGCCAAAATATTGGCCGGCAGCATGGCATAAAGGCTTTACCTTCATTTTGTTTTTATTTTTGGTTAGTCGTCCGAGAATTAAATTAAAAATAATATATTAACTATAAAAACTTTTAAGTTAAACGGTTTTATTTTATGTACACTGAAAACTACAAAATACATAATCATCGTGTTTTACTAGTGTAGCCCTTTCATTTGATACCCATATTGAGGGGGTTAAGGAAAAATATGTAATCCGCCATTTTGTATCGGCGGCCATCTTAGATTTATAATGTTATTGATTTTATTATATTGTATTGTCATCTAAATTAAATGTGTGTACCAAATTTCAGATCAATCTGACAACGCTTAAATTTCAATTTCTAATTTTGACCCAAATAAATAAACAAATAAATTCCGTACGGGTCGAGCTAAATAAAACCGTTTAAAAAAAACGTTAGCTTCCTACATATTACTCCAGCAACCTGTAGGCAGTTTACATACATAAATTGCATATGGGCAAACTCCCGGTTCCGGAATTTTACTATTCGTAGTTCATAAAAATACTAGTTCTGAGAATCGAACCCTCGACCCACAGCTAAATGCTAATATAGATAAACATGTAATATTTTCTCCTCGCGATCTCCGGGGACCATAACTGAGGGCAATAGCCGCCTCCCGTCGTGTACTATCTCCTGGACATGATGTAAGTTTCGAATGACCCTCGCTTTTTTATTGACTTGATGTGTCTCGAGATTTTCCTATCCGGATCTCTTCGAGATTGATATGAGATTTTAAAGGCTCTCTAAGTTGCCTCTTACTATAACACAGCTCTAATATTACTCGCTCAGTCTCCAATATCTGTTTGTCTACTTATGACTGTATAAAGTCTCTCTTTTTTCGTAGTGGAGCCAAGCGGCGGCAATCGCTGCTGCTCTATATGTGGCTTCCACCCTATAGGGTGGCAACTTTCGTTTTCCGCCTATCACAAAAAAAAAGCACCAACTTCAACTTAGATTGGAATCCGAGTCATACGCGAAGCCTACAAAATAATTGGATTGTGACAAATAATAAGCACTTAAAAGGCTTTTGTACATAAATGAAGTGAAGCGGAGAATTTTAATGAAGTTATTTACCACATCATAAATGGAGTTACCGGCACCGATGGCGTTGGTTTATTGTCGAAAGTAGATTTAACCTTTACTGATCAAGGCAAGCCTTTAATTAGCTGTGTTAAGTTATATCGCAAGAGCATATACGTAGAAAACTTTATCTGCAGTTCCCAATCTGTTGTTTATCTGATCTGATACTGATTCTGAGGTCGCAGAAATGTTTGAGGAGTTGTTTGCTAAAATTACATTTTTGATAACGTCACTGAATTATTCTCCTACTGTGTTAACACTACGTCTTATGTTAAAGATATAGATACCACATGTAAAGCCAGCCCGCAAAACACTCTTAAATATTTTAGAAGGAGGCCTTTAACCCACTGTGAGCACATACAGGTTGCTTCATTCCTTTTTTTTTTTTTTATGGAATAGACGGCAAACGAGCAAACGGTTCACCTGATGGTAAGTAATTACCGTCGCCCACATACATCTGCAACACCATAGATGCTGCAGGTGCGTTGCCGGTCTTCATGGATATTTGGAAGATGGGAGGAAAGAGGAAGGGAATAGGGAGGGGCTGTGGGCCTCCGGTTACCTCACTCACCGAACGAAACGCAAAAGCACTAGATGTCTCTACTTCACGCCGGTATTCTACGAGGCCGTGGTACAAACTCGATCGAGCCGGCCTATTCGAGCAGCAGCTAAAGCCGCCGTTTGGCTCTACCACGCATATTTTTTTTTAAAAATCATAAAATTATATTAGTTACATCATAAAATGTAGCCTATATTAAAATTCAATACTTTTATTCCTCATAAATTCAGAAGAGCTTCTACGTAACTAACTGCATCGAGCATAGAAATCAATCTCAGGCGTCTTGGTCTAACGCTGAGTTGGAGGTTGAGTGCGCTCGATTGAGGCTTCAACGCAGATCTCTTGAAATCCTTTTGATATTATTATCATCAAAGGGTAAAATAGAATACTAAGAGCAATCCTTTCAGTGAATTTCCCTTGTGTAATTTTATTTTGTTACATTTTCTATTTTTTGCGCCGGCACTAATAAAATTGTTCATTCTAAGTATTGAATTCATCTAGTGTTCGGCATTGGAGGAAACATCGTAAGGAATCCTGCATGCCTGAATGTTTTGAGAGCTCGGTGGCGTAGCGGCTAAGCGTTTAGCTGCGTCGCTGTGGGTCGCGGGTTCGATTCTCGCACGTGTTTGAATGGACCCGGTCTGGGAGTTTATTCATGAGCAATTTATGTATGTGAACTGCCTCCGCGACACGGGAGAAATTCCTACAGTGAAAGGTAAGGTTTTTTAAAAAGAAAAAAAAAAGCCACAGCCGAGGAAACCTTAAGTCTACCGCGGCCTACGGAATGCTTTTCGAGAGTCATCAGAAATCGTCTACCAAAAAGACTTCCAGCCTACCCGAGCAAGCCGGCCAAAAAGGCTATATAGTACCATAGACCACATACATACTCTTCCCCGCTGCAATCCGTCCTCGGTCTGCTTTATTTTGGTCTGGTATATTTCGAGATGGTTATCCCACCATCTATCGGTAGACGTTATAGTCAACAACTGTATGTTATTTACATAGGTAAGGCATTTTCTTTTCTACATACGTAAATATATATATGTATATATACAGGCCGTATGAGGAAGCTCAAAGTCGCTCAGTGCGCTATGGAAAGGGCTATGCTCGGTGTTTCTCCGCGCGATAGAGTCTGCAACGATGATATCCGGAGCGATACTAGGGTAACCAACATAGCCGTAAGGATCAGCAAGCGGAAGTGGCAATGGTACAACCGTTGGGGTAAAAAGGTTCTCTAGTGGCAGCCACGTACAGGCAGGTGGTACGACCCCCCACAAGATGGAGTGACGACCTGCGCAGTGTTGCGGGAATTCGATTGATGCAAGTGGCTCAGGACCGAGCTTCGTGGCAATCTTTGGGGGATGGACAGTAGATTTGTGATAGGTTGAAATGATGATGAGATAGATAAACTGAATAAGAACTAGATAGTATATAAGTTCTTATTCTATTACTAAATTAATCTTGACGTTAGGTTATTCGATTATTAAAAAAAAATCATATTATTTACACATGCGATTGTTGTCACTCGGTGAATATTCATCGTATAGACAATTGTTATTATCTCCTAGTACTTTGTTTCACGACACATTACATTTATTTATGTAAGTAACGGACAGGTTTCGCCTTACGGCATCTTTAGAGTATTCAATGAAATATTGTAATACAATAATAATAGACAATATACATTAAAGTCTGTCACGCGTGGGGGGGGGTAAGCGAAAATTACGGATTCCCATTTGGCACAACAAGTCGCAGCAAAAGGAGACTCTGTAACTCTTCGCCTTTCTGAGATGGATCGCGGAGGGTGGAAAATATCGTCGTCGCAATTCATTGTAGCCTAGTGGTCAGGGCACTCGCTTTGGTTCCATAGAGCGCCATTGACCTGGGTTCGATCTCCGGTACTGGCAACACTAAAATGTTAGTAGCAATTTTAAGTGCTGTATTTACGATGAGTCGACGTCATGTGAAGTCCGCCAACCCGCACTGGAGCAACGTGGCGGATCCTTCCCGGCTCCAAAACCCTCTCAGATATTTGAGAAGGAGGCCTTTGCCCAGAAGTGGGCACTGACTGGCTGCTACTTTATTTTGCTTTTCCACAAATATTTGAGGCTAGAGGGAAATGAACCTATAACCCTCCTCTATGAAGGAAGTGTCGTTGTCTAATTATTGCAGCACTAGATTTTGTCTTCGACTTTGTGTGCGTAGAATAAACTGATTTACATTCGCATTTATATAATTAGTTAGAATTGTATATTTAATATAACAAACGTGAAAGAGCCAAGCGGCGGCTTATGCTGCTGCTCGAATTGGCCGGCTCGACCGGGTTGGTACCACTACCTCGCAGAATACCGGCCTGAAGTACAGGCACATCATATGCTTCTGCGTTTCGTTCGATGAGTGAGGTATCCGGAGGTCCACTCCCCCTCCCCCATCCCCTCCTCATACTCCGTTCCATCTCCCAAATATCCTTAAAGGCCGACAACGCACCTGCAGCACCTCTGGTGTTTTAGATGTACGTGGGCGACGGTAATCACTTACCGTCAGGTGAACCGGTTGCTCGTTTGCCGCCTTTCTTATTCCCATAAAAAAAAAACAAACGATACTATTTCAGAAATAAGTAGAAAATATGTCACTTGTCCGTCTGGTTTCATAAATGTAACAAGGGACAATAGAAGCGAGCTCACTTCTCCAGTGCCACTCCATGCATCCGCTTAAGTTTCCAGGTCGTCGCCTATTGACCCCTGTGTGCTTGACAATCAAACAGACGTGTTGTCTTTAATGACATTAATCAGTGCGCAAGGCTGCAACAGAACGTAATTATCGATGCCATTTACATTGAATTGATCATTAATGATTCAACGCAGGGTATCATTAATGATTCAACGCAGGATATCATTAATGATTCAACGCAGGATATCATTAATGATTCAACGCAGGGTATCATTAATGATAAAACGCCAGGTATATATTATATTAATGGAACTTGCAAAAGCTATTTTTGTAGACATACGCTTGCCGAGTGTGGCGGAGGCCTACGTCCTGGAGTTGACTATATCTAGGAGGTTAAGTTTAAGGTAAGGTAACCGGGCATATGACCCTATCTCCGGCACGCCCGGTACTCGTAGTATATGTCGGCTTTTTCTAAGTCTTCATCTCGTTTGGTTGTTGAGATAACGGAGGTGCAAAGTTTTCATGACGCATTTATAAGTAGATTTTTTGAAATCAAGCTATTAAGCTTTATAGCACCCTTTTACAATATGATATCATAGTTAACCCGGCGACAGCTTTCTAATTGTAATTTTTTGGTTCGAGAACGAACAGCGGTATGCCTGGTCTTGGATGTAATTTTATTTATTACAGAATCCCGAGCTGGTGGTAGCACCTAGCCGTCTTTTTTTATTGCAATTAAGATGTAAAAGTAGCAGCCTATAAATGCCCACTGCTGGGCAAAGGCCTCCTTCTCAAATACGAGTATCAGAGAGGGGGTTTAGGAGCCGGGAAGGGCCCGCCACGCTGCTCCAGTGTGGGTTGTCGGGTTTCACATATCCTCGAAATAATATTTTTATTATTTCTCAGACATGCAGGTTTCCTCACGATGTTTTCTTTCACCGCCGAGCACGTGGTAAATACAGCACTTAAAATTGCTATTAACAATTTTAGTGGTACCGGCCCCGGGAATCGAACCCAGGTCACTCGCGCTCTATGTAACTAAAGTGAGCGCCCTGACCACTATGCTACCACGGTTCTTTTAAGATGGATTTGATACCAATAGCCACGTACAAAATGTTCCTTGACGCGGGTTTGTATTGATATTTTAGTTTTACTCTATGTAAAAGAGTTTCTACACTTCTTCATCTTATGAAGGTATATTATACGTGACAGATGACAAAAACTGACCAAATCTGAAACTGAAGCTCGCTTTAAGATGTAGCCCATCTTGTCCGTGACGCCTCTGATGTAGCGCAGGCAGGCTCGCTGGACCGTGGCAGGCTTCATTCGGCCATTGTGATGTAGGCGCGGGTCCCCAAGTTTGATATTCAGCAATAGTTAAATCACACTTGTTGATGCAGACCCTCGGCAGCCATATGTTTCTATAAAACATTGGTCTGTCTGCGTTTGAAAAATATTTTATGTCTCTCGATCTTTTCCGTCAGAATCGTATGCTGTAATCGGAAACTTATGTACGTAAACTTAACTATTAAAAGTTTCAAATACGCCGAATAGAGTGACTCGAGATCGATCCTCCGTGTGAAGGGCTCTTGACAATGACTTTTTGGTAAATTCATTCCAATAACAAAAAAACCCAAATAAGCACCAATAAGGTGTAAAATCGATTGTAAAAACTACTATTAATGTATTTTGATTACCTCTGATTAACTTTAAAAGTTGTAAGAGCTTATGCTTATATTATTTAAATTTAATTACACTTGCAAGACTTCAAGCCACTCGTAATTCTAACTATAGTATCTATGCGCTTGATATTCACTTACACACGTCTACTTAATTATGTGCAAGTTACGGCCGAGACGAAATTACACTAAGTTAACTTGTTTTAATCGGACGGAGAATAGTCTGGGCTTTTGAGTGTGAATTGAAGTATATACAAGCATATTTGTCTTAGGTCTATTAGATAAAATAATAGTTTTTTTTTAATTACGACATCCGGCCAGTAATTCCGAAATAGATCTCTAAATTTTTTTTTATACATTTTTTATAGGTTATCGTGATTAAAATGAGCTTAGGCAACTTACTGTAAGTTGCCTAAGCTCGTATATAATAACGTATAATCGTACGTAATAACGACTTCGGAACACTTCCGGTAGCTATCAACTGCTCTAGGGGTGGGAGTATTATAGTTTCACACGTACAGACACAGACGTACTCACTACTGTCTTCCCGTATCTGTTGGGAAATTTATTCGATAAGATCAGATCAGAAGGGTCACTAGACCATGATTCATTCATTCATTGATAATCAGAAGATTTAAAAACGTGGTAGAGCCAAGCGGCGGCTTCAGCTGCTGCCCGTATGGGCTGGCTCAACCGGGTTGGTACCACAGCCTCGCAGAATACCGGCGTGAAGTAGAGGCACCCTCTCCATCCCCCTCCTCATTCTCCCTCCCATCTTCCAAATACTCTTAAAGGCCGGTAACGCACCTGCAGCTCCTCAGGTGTTGCAGATGTACGTGGGCGAGGGTAATCACTTGCTCGTTTGCTGCCTTTGCCTATAAAAACTACGTTACCCATATATCAACTCCGTGGGAGAGACCGGTTTAACTACAAAGATCTTAGGACATCCACGGGACATGAAGAGATAGATACTTACACTGCAAGACACAGTTTCAAAAAATACATCCATATCAATGTTCCCTTCAATACGCAGACAGGAATAAGCAGTTCCTATAGATAATTTTATACGCTCTATAAAATTACATCGCCATGTAAAATCTCAATGAATATACGTTTCTATATTTAAGGGAGCAGTGGAGTATCCGGTGATAGTAGATTAATCACAGTGACACGTCGTTCGCAGACTGACGCGAATCATTGGAGTTGACGGCATATAGTGTGTGGTCCAAGAATAACGCTACGTGAATTATGGTATGATAATGTTTTACAACAAATACAGCTGTAAGTATTTTATAATACTACTGTAAGGAGCCGTGGTAGCGTAGTGATCAGGGCGTGTATATAGGGCACCTCTAAAATTGTTAATAGCTATTTTAAATGCTGTATTTACCACGTGATGTGTAGTGAAGGAAAACACCTGCATAACTGAAATAAAATATTGCAACGCCATTTGCAATATTTTATTGTTGCATCGCAATTAATTAATTATACGTGACAATATATTGAAACCGTCGAGAGTAATAAATACGACACAATGGAAGAATACAATAAACATTAGATTTTTTTGATTACAGAAATTCAATGTACTATCTTCTTCATCAGAGTAGCCTGTGAATTCTCCACGGCAGGATTGGCAATAGCAGTGCGTGTTTTTTCAGAATTTATCCCGCCGTCTGTCTGTAGCTATTGCGATTTTCAAGGCTTTACCCCTTTGTCGCCTCTTACGACTGAACCATATAATATATGTCGCCGCAAGAGCCTCTTCTATTTAAATAGTCTAGTTTATCAGACGCCTTTCAATTATTTTTATAATGATTGCAGTGTATTGATTACCTAATATGTAATAGATTTATAGTTTTCTCTTTTAAAGATTTATCGGGTAGAAATTCCCGCCATCTACTGGGAACTTTAGACACCTCACTCGAGGTGGCGCTAATGTCTTGTTCTCCTTTAATTAATTACGAGACGTTATAATTATAATTTGATTACCACGTTATAATTTAGAGTGAAATTATTGATTGCCTAAATTTGTTAGTAATAAGCCGATCTACTTATTTTCTAATAGTGAATTAAAATTTAATTAAGATTTGTGTTCACTACTGTAAAATTCTTAAGTAAGTTTTCGTTATTGAGTGAACACCGGCAGAGGGACACTTGAGTCGTGGCATCGGTCGTTGTAGGTCGTCTATTCTTTCACTGTTGTGTTAATCAATTTTGAGTGTTGTAAAAAAGTAAAAATTGTTAAAAGCGTAAAGTAAATAAATTAATAAGTAAAAAATTAGTTCCTTATTTGTAATGGGTCAAGAGAAGGACAGCACTGCTGAACCCTTGTCACATGGGGACAGCAGTGCTGCTCCCCCAAAAAATACCCTTGGAACATTTACTTTGTCATATATAATATAATAATATTTGTTTATTTTCTCCCCACAAAAACAGACCATACATTATTATCTAATGAAAAATTAATATACATTTAGATATCGGTGTGTTCATAGTCCAGGATGTGTGAGGAGCTGGTGTCTGAGATAGGCATAAAAAGCCTGTATTACTGATCACCAGGTCACCCCACGGAAAAAACAAGAGCATTATTTAGCATTAGTGGTACTGGTGTTTAAACTTAATGTATAAAGAGCCAACTAATTTAAATATTATTGCATATAATTGTATTATGCTGAACTTTTGTTACGAGAATTTATTGGGTTCAATTAATGCATGAGAACAGCTCTTTGATCTAGTAATTGTTTATGGGAAAGGCGACAAATGAGCAAGCAGTTCACCTGATGGTAAGGTGACTACCGTCGCTCACGTAGACTTGGAATACTAGAGGTACGGCAGGAGGTGAGAAGGAGGATGTGGACATGGATGGGGGGAGAGGGGAGTGGGCCTTTGGTTACCTCACTCAACAAACGAAACGCAGAAGCACAAGATGCCTCTACTTCACGCCGGTTTTCTACGAGTTGGTGGTACCAACCCGGTCGTGCCGGCCCATTTGAGCAGCAACAAAGGTCGCCGCTTGGCTGTACCGCGTAAAAAATTGTTTCGACCATGGGTCTTATATTATCTGTATATAGTTATATCATAGTTGTGATCCATATATTTGTTCCTGGTTTGTCATGGGTAAACCGCCAAGTTTGCTTCACGTAACTTTCGTGAGTTCTTCGAGACTTCTTAATCTTAGGTCGTACATACATAGGAAGAAAGGGAGAGCAGGATCCTTTCACCGATACCACCAGGGAACTAAACAAACATCTTCATACAATATCTTTCTTTGTACGTTGAAAAAGTGGGAATGGACGTAGATAATAGAATAGAAACCAGTACTTACGTGTTCATCATTATCATAGAGATTAGTTTCTGTTATTTCCATAAACCTTTGTCCTCAATTTATTGATACTTAATTTAAAATTTAATAAAAAGTCTTGCTGACCTTGATTAAAAATCTATTGAGAAAACACAACTCTTCGAGACAACGCTTGCTAAATTTATACATATTTTTTATTTAAATTATAATGTTTGCAAAAGTAAACGTAAAAAAGAAGCGTTAAAATATTAGTCTTTTTAAAAAGGTTGCGTTTACCAATCAGTTTACGGCAAAAAATTAAAAAGCCGGTCAAGTACGAGTCGGGTCGCTCAACGAGGGTTCCGTGCGGCCACACAAAATCTTTATGCATTTACCGTATAAAAAAAAATTACATTGTGTGATCATTCTGTAAAATATTCAACCGCCTATAATAAACAATAATAAAAAAAAAATTTTTATGAAAAATAGGCAAACGTTTGACCTCAATCTTGCCCGATGGAAGGCCAAGATGAGGCCTAGGATGGTACACGCTTGCCTAGAAGCTGTCTGTTCACTTTGGCCTTATGTGTGTATTTCTCATCACACATGACATGAAAACATATGAATGTTAGATATAGCATTATCTTTACGACATTGACATTCGTGGGAGACCGGTGTCCGTGGAGGCTCACAGAGCCGTGCCGCCGGGCCCCCCCCGACCTCACAAAACACTTATAATCAAATGTCGCGTAATCGATGAGAATCTTGCGTGCTATCTAAGCCTTGAGCTTAGTAATAGGACCCCTACGCGATCAAATATACACGAATTGAGAAAGGGATGCCGATGCCGAGCCGGTTTGGACATGTGGAGAGGATGAATGAAAGTAGGTTTACGAAACAAATATATGAGGCGAGTGTAAATGGTAGAGTCGGAAGAGGAAGACCTAGGCGAACATTTCACGATCAAATCGGAGACTTTCTGATAAAAGGCCAGGTCGAGAGTACTCTAGACCAACGACCGTGCATGCGAAGATTGATGAAAGTGGAAGAAGCGAAAGACGTATATCAGGACCGTAGCAAGTGGAAGAAGATTGTCTCTGCCTACCCCGTTGGGAAAAAGGCGTGAATATATACATACATACCTCGTATACAAAACCGTAAGAATTTTCCAAATGCAAATAAAAAAAAAATGAAAACGCAAAGTTATGATAGGGTCACTAATAATACGTTGTAATAACCCTTGAAACAACAATAGAATATCTACATTTGCGGCACGTTAAGTAACTACCGGGCTCAGGTCCATATTTATTTGTGGACTCAAAAGCCTCGTGAAACTAAGTATTTTAAATGGATAGAGTAAAAGTAGCAGCCTGTAAGTGCTCACAGCTGGACAAAGGCCTCCTTCTCAAATACGAGTATCAGAGGCGATTTAGGAGCCGGGCAGGACCCGCCACGTTGCTCCAGTGCGGGCTGACGGGCTTCACATATCCTCGAAATAATATTTTTATTTTTCTCAAACATGCAGTTTTCCTCACGATGTTTTCCTTCACCGCTGAGCACGTGGTAAATACAGCACTTAAAATTGCTACTAACAATTTTAGTGGTACCGGCAACGGAGATCGAACCCAGATCACTCGCGCTCTATGAAATTAAGAGCGCCCTAACCACTAAGGTACCACGGCTATTGCAATTTAATGAGAGTAGCAGGTTGAAATATCGCGAGCGAAATACAATGTTTATTCATAATTTTATTGTTCGAGTATGAGTGAGGTAGGTAGATCATATGAAAAATTTACAGGACATTCGAAATATAATCGACAATGTTATATTATTTTATTATATTTATTTACATTATCTCTGTGACCGGCACAAAAAGGTTTCTCTGTCGGATAAGGAACTCGTGAAAAAAAAAAAACTACATTTTTATATTAGTTTTGAAGTTTTTACAGACTAATATGGTTTAGCATTAAATAACATATTGTAACAGGTTTCTTGAATAATAAAATTGAAGAGATAATAGGATTGAAGGTTATAAGTATTTTACTACGTCACAGCATCTTACAGACATTACTTCCGCTAAAATAGTATTTAAAGTTAACGCGATACATTCGTATTCTAGTAGTACGCACAGAATAGAACTAAAAGCCATGGCTCGTGATTTAACTAACAAAACAGTCGTTATTACTGGCGGTAACAGAGGCATCGGTTACGATATCGCTGACAAGTACTTGAGCAAAAGAGCCAAAGTGGTTATTTTACTAGCGACAAATGAAAAATACGGGAACGAAGCGGTTAAAAATTTGACAACGAAACACGGGAGCAACAGAGCGGTCTTTTACAAATGCGACGTCACCGCCGATTTGGATGTTGTCTACAAAAAGATAATCGACACATACAAGACCGTCGATGTGCTGGTGAACAATGCCGGTGTACTGAACGAGACAGAAATAAGAAACACCATTAACGTAAACGTCACAGCGTTGATCGAATGGTCTTTTAAGTTCTGGGAGCATATGAGAATGGACAGAACGGGTAAAGGCGGAACTATAATTAACATTGCATCCATTTACGCATACAGGTACGTTCGTTTCTTGCCTGTATATCAAGCGTCAAAGTTCGCCGTTATGGGTTTCACAAAATCTTTCGGAAACATCGAAAATTACAACAGCTACGGCGTTCGTGTAGTGGCGATCTGTCCTGGTTTCACTGATACTGTATTGGTCACGGATCCAAAAATTGTGATTGCCGGTGATGAATTCAAAATATATTATAAACAGCTACCTTGGCAAAAAGTGGATGCCGTAGGGAAAGTCGCTGTGGATGTATTCGAAATGGCCGATAGTGGTACTGCTTGGCTGATTGAAGGTGCTAAACCTAGTGAACAAGTATAATATTTAAAAGTTGTTTTATTTATGATACCTACTATTCATTAAATTGTTTACTAATCATGCAAATTAACATCAACAAATGCATAGGTACCGGTAGTTTAAACGTATTTTGTATGTTTTTGAAAATAAATAACAACACAAATTAGTTTTTGTTTAAGTGAAACAGTTTTTGTTCCCGCTTTTGGTGAATTTTACTTAACATTTTTTTTTAAATCTAGGATGCTCGAAGTGCTGAGTTATATTATTATTATTATTATATGATATTATAAAGACAATAGCTTAGGTTCGTAAAAGATTTCTACATGCTTTGAACCCATTGACTATATCCAGGAAGGAGCCGGTGTAAATATTATTTTGCCGTTCGGTTCACACTTCATTGACTGTTTCTTTTTTATCATCAATTTTTAAGGTTGATCCCTAAAGAAAAAATGCAAATAATTGTTACTTAGATTCTTATTGTTGTAGTATTTTATTTACTTATTTTTTTATGGGAAAGGGGTCAAACGAGCAACCGGCTCACCTGATGGCAAGTGATTACCATAGCCCACATACATCTGCAACACTAGAAGAGCTGCAGGTGCGTTGCCGGCATTTGAGGATATTTCGGAGATGGGAGGGAAGAGGAGGGGAATAGGTAGGGGATGTGGGCCTCCGGTTTCCTCACTCACCGAACGAAACGCAGAAGCACAAGATGGCTCTACATCACACCGGTATTCTGCGAGGCTGTGGTATCAATCCGGTCGAGCCCTGCCCATTCGAGCAGCAGCTAAAGCTGCCGCTTGGCTCTACCACGCTTAAAAAGTTTCGGAAAAGATCGTGCCCAGATAGACAGACAGACAGACGCGGCTGGTGACATTATTTTATGTAGTGTAAATTGGTGTAATTAAATACGTATACGAAGGTCGTTGACATAGTCGTACAATAAAACTCGACCGGATTGATACCACGGCCTCGCAGAATACCGGCGTGAAGTAGAGGTCATCTTGTGCTTCTGCGTTTCGTTCGGTGAGTGAGGTAACCGGAGACCCACATCGCCCCTCCTCTTCCCTCCGATCTCCCACATATCCTTAAAGACCGGCAACGCACCTGCAGCAACTATGGTGTTGCAGATGTATGTGGGCGACGGTAATCACTTACCATCAGGTGAACCGCTTGCTCGTTTGCCGTCTATTCCATAAAAAAAAAAAAACTACGGAACGAATTTTATTTATGTCTTCACTAATTCTATAATGAAGTGTTTGAATATGAAGGTTATATAATTTATGATAGTAAAAAGAGTCAGGCGTTCACTTTGCGAAAACCCATTTCTTTAAAGATATTAGAAAAGATTGCTTTGCACATTTCCATTTCAATAATTGAGATAAGTGAGTTTTTCAATATTTTTTTAAGGCTATCCAACATAGAACGTTTCTCTCGAAATTTTCTGACATGCACTTCTACTTCGTGTATCAGTAACTTTTCTACCGTATTGGTTTTTTTGCATCCCACGTATGTAACAATGTACCATTGATCCCAACTCAAATTCAAAGTCATAAAGGTGAAAATCTGCACCAGTTCGCAAAGTAAGATCTTCTCAGTTAAGAACCGGCAACAAACTCTAGGGTTTTTTTAAACGTCACCATACAACGTCAATTACAATTTATAATAAAATCAATACAATGTCAGAAGTTCATTTTAATAGCTATTCCCACAAATCTTTCTCTTCGATATATTATTCTGTATTATAGTAGGTATTTTTTATAAAGTTTCTTTGACAAATTTCTTAAACGTTATGTCTGTTTCACAAGCGCTGCAGTGCGCGCACTTGATTATTGGCATATTCCTGTGGATATCGTCGGAGAGCTGCAGACAAGCGCATCTCAACTGTCAGAGTGAGGACCAGGTGGAAATAGAACGCATTTAAAGATTCGCAGGTGATATAGGTGAGATGTTGTTTGCACGCGCAATTACTACCTGGTCCTTCGTATATAAATTGAATGCCAGCCTCTACCTGAGCAATCTTTCGTATTTTACCTACACGATCTCGTATTCTGTTATAATTAAGCCCCCACCGCGTGTTGTGTTAGCGGGCTACACCGATAGCAGATTAGTAATAGTTTCAAAGTTTTGACTACGGAACTGGAAGTATACGAATTATTTTTCCAGATATTGCATTTGTTTATTTACCACGTCTTTAATAATGTAAATGTAAGGGGTATTAACAATTTTGTAATGATCTGAACATATTGTGTCGCATCATCACTACAGTAATATAACCTTTATATAATGTGACATATACATTTTTCACATCTGTAAATTATGATGGAGGCAAGCACGTCGATGGAGCGCACGATTCATCCATTTGAAGTTTCATGTTAGGTCGCAGACATTAATTTCAGAACTTTTATTAACTTTCGTTTAAGTAATATCATAATATAAATATATATGAAGCTTTAAATTATTCTTATTCTTCTGCTGAACATACTAGTATGTCTCTCTGAGAAAGCGAAAACCGACATACGTTACTTAGACAGCCGTATATACTCACTACGCTGGACAGGCTGATCGGAGAATGCAGTACCGATACTCTCGCAATTATAATTCTGCTCCCCACCACCACTTTGTGAGTTCTTAATTCGAACAGACTTTCCGCCATCACTCGATCGTTAAAACCTGGTTAGTTAGCTAGCGAGAGGTTAGGTTACTCTGAATTGGTCTCCTAATTCTACACGGTTTCATGTTGTAATTCCAATTTGTATTTTTAATTAGCATCATAATAATCCAAAACTTGTGAGGTTGCCGCACATTTTCTCTTCCGACAGTTAGTTCGTTGCGTATTGTATCGTAAGCAAAATTATTGAGGCTATTGTTACTTGCAGTATTATTTCAAACTCACGACACAAGAAATACTTCTTTAGAATCTTCGATTTCCCATGCAGTACCACTATCAGCAATTCTAAATATCTCTACAGCAGCTTTCCCAACTACATCAGCTTTTTGAACAGCTGTTTCCGCCAATAACATCTTAAAATCATTATACAGTTCAGGAAAGTAAGTATTCGTTGTTTTCACTATGTTTGTGTCTGTTAAACCTGGACAAATGGCGATCACACGAACTCCAAACTTATTGTAGTTGTATACGTGTCCCAATGATTTAGTAAAACCCAATACGGCATACTTTGATGCTTGATACAAAGGTGCAAAAGGTAGGACTCGATACCCGAGAACAGACGAAATGTTAACTATGGTTCCACCCTTACCCGATCTATCAGTGCGCATGTGTTCATGGAATTTCAGTGACCAAGCTATTAACGCTGTAGCATTTATCTCGAGAGTTTTCCTAAAATCTTGACTCTCAGTAATTCCAGCACAATTCATCAGAACATCAATTGTCTCATGTTTGTTTGTTATTTGTTTGTAGATTACGTCTAAATCTGCTGCAACGTCACATTTGTAAAATTCAGCTCGCCGCTCACCGTATTTACTTTTGAGGGTATCGGTCGCATCAGTGCCGTGCTTCTCGTTGATATCGAGCACTATCGCGGTCTTCGCATTGTTCTCAAGAAAATTATTTGCGATCGCATATCCGATACCACTGGCCCCGCCGGTAATAACTACAGTTGCGTTTTTTATTTCATTAGACATATTCACTATGGAAATGATACCTTAATCGGAAAGTTCTCACGTTTTAAAACGCTACTTGATAAAAAAAGAAAATGTTATCAGACTATGTATACTCGTATCGGTTTATAATATTTTTTCTCCACTCAAGGATCCGTCGAACTGGATTATAAATAAAGTGCCCAGCAATTTTATACCTAGAATGAAAGAATGATAAGATTAAGAATAAGAAAAGACTTGACTATTTTACTATATATTTGATGTGATTTATTGTACGACTGTTACGACTGTTCGTTAACTTTAGTTATTATTTAAATTCACCAATCCATGTCTTTATGTAATAAAACATAATTAAATATTTTTTACGGTTATATATCTAAAAGTAAAAATGGAGCCCTCATAAACAGGGAGTAAATACAAGAAATCATCGTTGTTACAAACTACATTTGAACATTTGAAATGAAACTATTATTTACGGATTTTCAAGTTTGGTTTAAAAGAAGAGACTGACAACATCTGTTTTGTATGTAATTGTTTATGGATCGTTGCATAATTGTATTAGTTAAGAATTATTTTCCACTGCACCCATGACAAATTTTCTGCCCAACCCGGGTAGGCTGGTAGAGAATGCCTCTTGGCATTCAGTCCGCCTTTAGTACATTATTTTATGTGCAAATAAATAATTAATAAATAAATAAACAACCTTACCATTAATGCTCGATTCATATCGTTTTTTTCCACAGCTGAACAAAGACTAGACTCTCTAAGAAAGCGCCATCAAAAGCTGGTACATATTTATTGAAAGGTTTGCCCACACATTAAGAGCCATATTGGGCGAGCGGGTCGGTGAGCCGTTACCCACGCACTAGTGACGCTGATCCCTATCGCCAGTCTGTGGGGTTTGGATGCGGCAAATTTGAATGGATGTTTAATCATCTTTCATTCCGCTAAGCCACGTCGCTTGGCTATTAGCCAGGCTACACCAGGTGGAGACGGTAATTAGGTAAATAGGATATATTAAGTCTTATATAAATAAGAGATTAAGAGTTAATTACTTAAATTTAATGAATCTTTTGGCCAACGATATTTCATTTCTTGGTTTACTTACGTACAGTTCTCGTATTACAAAGGAAGTCAAATATCTCTACTTGTGAACAGAAACTTAAATAGAAGTGGTAGAGTTAGCAAAGATACCGGACGAAAGGTCGCGCAACTTCAGTGGAGTTCCGAAAATTTTGCACAAAGGAGAATTATTCAAAAACCGCAAAACGGTCGGCCATAGTGTTGGGGCTGGTATGAGATCAACAGAATAAACATCAATGAAAACGTTTTTTGTCATACATCAGTAAAAACAGATGCAATTCCTCGCATTTACTTTCCCGTGCTCAATGTAACGCTTTTACGAGCACGTTATGATCAAATCAGATGAAGGGTTAAAAGATACTTGCAGAACTGTACATTCTTACCCAAATTGATGACAGCTTCCTTCTGTACTTAGGAGTGGTCTGGGTAAGCACGGCACTCTTACCCATTTCTTCCATCCTATAGCAGTGAAACTACTGTTGTGTTCCGGTTCGAAAGATATAAAGTGCCTGGATAGTTACGGACTGTGAGATATTCCATTGTGGTCCTCAGTGGTGACAACGCATCTGTGAGCTTCTTCGATTGAGGATTTTTGCTGGTTTCCATGGACTGCTGCAGCCACATACCATCAGATGGACAGTTAGTTTCTTTTTTACCCTCATTCCAATGAGGAATTTTTCGGATAAATGTCACGACATTTGTAAAGACAAAGATGAGCCTTGTCTAAATTCCCACGATTGATCCTAGAAGAGGAGGAGGAGTGGTATCGGTACTGAGTATTGATCCCTGGTCACTCGTGCTTTATGAAACCAAAGCAGGCACCTTGATCAGTTGGCCACCACGGCTCACGGGCCACAACAAAGGACAGGTGTTGCAAAAAAACTTATCATTAGAAATTGACATTAACAGCCACAACGGTATACGTTTGCTAGATTTGGTACGGTCAGCAGCAAAGGCAAACAATCGTGATTATCAAACAGTGCGCTGGTTAGAGTTTCGAAGTACTTCATAAAAGATAGACAATAGATTCAGAACTTTGCCATAAAGTTTCTACCAGGCGTTACAGAGTATATTTTAAAATGAAAGGTTCTATCCTAGAGATTTAGATGAAATTTTGCTTTTGAAAATATTTATTACTCATTTAACACCTCAGTCCAACCCCTCCCCCACTTAACACTCAACACTTACCACGACTGCAGAAAGACACTCAAAACGACGGTAATATAAAAACAAAATTAAACGATATAGAATCCGTAAATAATAGTTTCAGATCAAATTCTACTTCCTATCTATAACGCAACAGAAGCTGCTTAGTATGAGAATAAGTTCCCCATAATGATAAAAATAAATATAATGATGAAACTATGACTCTTTTTTTTTTATACTCTTGAGTGACAAACGAGTCAACATTCCGCCTGATGGTAAGTGGTCAGAGATCACCAATGCGTTGTCACCGTTAAGGACAAAGATGGTATGTCTCAAAACCTTGTAATTATATACTCTAGAGCTATATATCGCTTCAAACCGTAAAACCACACTGGTTGCACTACTAATTAGCGACATAAATGGTTATGGGCTTGATACATACCCAGACCGCACTAAAGCAGAAAAGCTGTACATTGTGGACGTTGTAGGGCCAAGCAGCGGCTTTAACAGCTGCTCAAATTACCCGCATAAAGTAGAGGCATCTTGTGCTTCTGCGTTTCGTTCGGTGGGTGAGGTAACCGGAGGCCCTCTCCCCCTACCGCAACCTCTCTCCCCATTATTCATTCCCATCTCCCAAATATGCTTATAGGCCGGCAACGGTGTTGCAGATGTACGTGAACGACGGTAATCCCTTACCCTCACCTGAGGGTCGTTGCCTCTTTTCCCATAAAAAGAAGAGAAAGGAGCACACTACCTGAAGGCAACATTATCCAATGAATTGAAAGAAGACTCCTATACCTGACTTCAGTCTGGGAAAGGAATCTTGGCGACGTCGATATTTGCGCTGATCATTAAGCCCCATTCGTAATTGCTTGATTATATGCATAATGAAATAACTTATTCCATACAAGAACGTCCAATTGTTAATAACTGTTATAGTTATGATTTACTGAAATGAATAAAAAATGGATACATGGAGTAGAAATGAGAGCGTTAAGGAGTATGATTGATGTGAAGATATCTGAAAGGGTTCGAAATAATGTGATCAGAGAGCGTTGTGGCGTGAATGACGATGTAGTGACACGAATTGACAAAAGGATGCTGAGCTGGTTTGGACATGTGGAGAGGATGAATCAAAAAAAATCAAATTGGAGACGTTCTGTAAAAAGGCCAGGTCAAGAGTACTGTAAACCAATGAGCATGCATGCGAATATTGACGAAAGTGGAAGAAGCGAAAGACGCATGTCAGGACCGTAGCAAGTGGAAGAAAATTGTGTCTACCTACCCCCAAGAACAAGTCGTGAGTATACAAATACATGCATACATCTACTGAAATCAGACTTACCGTAATCCAATCTAATCTGGGCGACCGCGGTACAAAGGAAAGCAACTTCTTTTCTTTTGTTCAGTTTACTGATGAACCTAGTTCTATATATATATCTCTCTCTCATTCGGTAGCCACGTACAGGTTGTGACGGCGGGGTTGCCGAGATGTTAATTAAACCACTCTTCGTTATGACAAAAAAATTGCCGATTAAGTTGATGGTCACGATAAAGTCCCGAGTATCGCGGCAGGTGTTATTAGGGTTCGAACATCAGAACTCGTTGCACGTACTTTGAACTGCAAAATGGGGTGACGAGAAAAACAATTAACTCTTTCAAAAGTTCTGTTTCTCTCTCTATCTCTCTATCTCCAAAGTGGTAGTGACGAGATTACGTGAACTCTCGTAAAGGTTCTTTCTCTCTCTCTCTCTCATTCGGTAGCCACGTACAGGTTGTGACGGCGGGGTTGCCGAGATGTTAATTAAACCACTCTTCGTTATGACAAAAAAATTGCCGATTAAGTTCTGTTTCTCTCTCTATCTCTCTATCTCCAAAGTGGTAGTGACGAGATTACGTGAACTCTCGTAAAGGTTCTTTCTCTCTCTCTCTCTCTCTCAGAGTTTAAAAATAATCTGTCTATTATAATGACAGGTACCAATATATCGACCCCAAGTGCTTAGCGGCGTATGTGTGTGCTCAAGCCGAGCAGTGCGCAGAATGTCTTTCCTCGAGGTATAGGTCCGTACCCTGAATACTATGATTATAACACACGACCGGGAATCGAAGGGAAACCTATACGGTTAGCACAGTCAAGCTTATCGATCTTCTTTAAACATGGCAGTCAATATGTGTAGACAGTTTTATAATATAGACGCTTCGTTCGTTTTACTGTTAATTTAGTTATGCTATTGTTTAAAAAAATATTTATTCTGCAACAAGGTGATGTTGATCTTTGGAGATAAAGATGGTACTCCTTACACCATGTATTAACAAGGAATTTAAATATTCCGTCTCTATGAGAATAAATTGTGAGCGGAAATTCTACTGGATTGAGACCAGATAATCACATCTCTATTTACCATAGTTGTTATATTGAAAAGCGAATTGTTTGCTACCAACATAATGGAGAAATAATGAGTCTCTTTGACCAAATTTCATTACAAAATTGCTTATTGCCGTAAATTACATCTCTCGGGGCATTCTTTATTAAAATCGAAATCTTTATTCTTTGACGTACGAACATAAATTTTTACTTTACCAATGTATTTTTTTTTATTTAACACCATTTCGTAATGAGGTTCCGCTGACGGAGAAGAAAAAGGCGACAGCAACTCCGTAGATACAACCTTTCTTGTCAAGTTTTTTTTTTTAAATACAGTACAGACAATATTACCATAGCCAAGATGGCCGATAGTTAGGGGATCAGTCAGTATGGAGACACGACTTCGATCATCTATACTGAGGGTATCATAGTAACGCGAATCCTAAACGCGATATGTTCAACAAATGTTATCGTTTGAATTAAGCTCTGGTGAAAAAGGATTAATAGACCCAAAATAAAGGTACTGGACTAACACCCAGTATTAGTCCAGTACCTCTATATTAGTGTCTAGGGTATATAGTCCTATGAGTTTTTTTTTCTTTATTAGATTCAAAAGTAGCGGCCAAACTAAATACCAATATCATGTTACTTGATTATCCTCCAAAATTTAACATCCCATACTTTATACATAAACGAGTGTAAATTATGGGCTGTTATTTACTTTCTATGTACATATTTACAAAATTGGTTTCTTTTCATTTTTAATTCCAAGTTTAAATTACGATTATTTTTTTTTTTAAATTACGATATCCGCACGTAGACGAATATGGTTCCATAAGCAGTTCACGCCTTTCTATGTTATAAAAATGAATTCGCTAAATCGCTGAATCGGAATTGTTCTGAGAATAATGAAAGCGCCTAATAATATTTCTTTTATCAGCACATTATAAAAACTCGGCGATTCTTTTGTAGTCGCCGCTACAAAAGGTTCCGCGAGGAATATAAACACCTTTTGTAAGGTCGTGCGCTGCCTTTTGATATGTATAAAATTTTCTTTAGAAGTCTTTCGGCGAGGCGATTGAAGGGACCTAAAATCTACATGATATAGGCACATATTGTTAATGTTAAGTACACATATTTATTTCTTCTTTAGTATAAAAAATAGTAAAAAAGATAATACTTATGGCTGCTCGCTGTTTCCACGTTGATTTTATACGCGGTAGAGCCAAGCGGCGGCTTTTGCTGCTGCTCGATAATGGCAGACTCGACCGCGGTAGTACCACGGCATCGCAGAATACCGGCGTGAAGTAGCGGCATCGGGTGCCTTTGAGTTTCGTTCGGTAACCAGAGTCCCGCTCTCCCCCTCCGCATCATCCTTCGCATCCCCCAAAGTATTCCTTTAGAGGGACAGCGCAGCTTCTCCGGTGTTACAGATGTACGTGGGCGACGGTAATAACTTAACATCAGGTGGGCCGCTGGCACGTTTGCCCCCTTTCCCTTTAAAAAAAAAATAAAAGTTCGGGTATATTTTAATTGAACAGAACTGTTATATGGAGTAGACTTGACGTCTGGCCAATAAAAAATAGTAGTGTTTCGTGAATATTTTACAATGACGCCACTCAAAGGTCACTTAGTCTCTCCCTTGACCCTGAGGGTCACGTTGCGTGTTTGTGGAATACGAAATTTTATTATGAATTCAGCTAAGGTTTTGTTTTATTTTGTAAAGTGTTATAGTAAATACAGAAACATCATAACAAGGTGTTTTCAACAATAAGACTGACATGTATTTAAAAAAAAACCTGTTGTTTTTCAATTACCTTTGCTCGCGCTCTAGGTAAACAAGTGTATTAGTAGAAGTCTTAGGTCACTGGTAAAAAACGTATTACATATGTACCAATATGTCATATAAATATACGTCAATGTGTCGTGTCGCTGGAAGCGCAAGCCGCTTGCGGTGTTGCCGCAGACCCTACGAAACGAAATGTTGTAAAATAAAATTATAAATATTTGCACTCACACATTTTGAACCTTATTTGGATAGCTTTCAAGGCATAAAATTCTAATTTCAACCAAATATATCGAGTCGAGTGACGCGCCCGGTGGTCGGTGTCCAGTCGCACTTGCGAGGCAAGCACATTCTGTTTTTTTTCTCTTGGTAGGAAAATCCTCGGACTCGGATCTCGGAAGGAAAAACGGGTAAGGATGGAGTAGGCCGATTATTAGAAGAGGCCCTGTGCACGAGTAAATCTCGTGGCCTACACGTGAATCGGGGAAGGCTAGCACATGCCAGGTTAATCATTTATTTGTCAGACTGAATGGCTGCAAGCCATGGACGCTTATTTGTAAAAAAAAAAACAACTGTCACCTAATACCCATTTGGCGAAGCAGAATTTTGCCGTTAATGTCATTTCGAAACTGTGCCCTTGTCACAAAAAGTAATTTATAAACATACCAAGTGTCATCAGGGCCTGATAATGGTTGCCAATAAACGGAGCCATCTTCTTGTATATGAACACGGAATTTGAGTAAATTGTTTTGTAGAATAACAGACAAGGCCCTTGATGTTAGAGATATAAAGAAAGAACGCGTTTCTTTATTACATTCTGCTAGATTTGCGTTGGTAACATTATTGTCATTTTAATATTGAGAGATTATATTTCTGTCGTTCGATACAGCGCACCATCAGCAATGTTTAGGTATTAGATATTGGAGCATAGAGATTTTTTTTTAATAATAATAATAATATTTATTGTCATGAGAATTTGGACCACAAAGTATGAATTCCATGACATCCGTGCTAGGTTAAGAACATGTATTACAGAGGTCAGTGACTTCTCCCAAGTTGATTAACAATAATAATTTCTTAAAACATCAGCTAAAATAGTCGAGATATTAGTACAAATTTACACGAAAAAATTAAAAAAAAAACTATGACAGACCTGTACATTAATTCTTAATCACTTTTGAAATGAAACTATTAATTACGGATTTTATTGTGTTAAATTTTGTCATTATGTTCCCGACTTTTCGATAGCTTAAAAGGAGCTCCCGTGGTCACGGGAGAGGCTGAGTTGTCAGATGTCCAGATGTCGTAGTCAATTCGGGTTACCTTCAGCTTTTATTAATTAATTTTGTTCCGATCTTCGCAGAATGTTCTCACAGTATCTCGAGGACGTGCAGTGCATGCTTAGTTTAAGATTTCATTTTATTTAGGTTCCCAAGCCGATGGTAGCACCCAGCCATCTTCTCTATTGAATCGCTAATCATCCTTGGCAGGAATCAGTGGTTGCGAGGATTTGTAGTCTATCAAATTAAAAAAGCACTCGAAACTTCCGAAATATAAAAACAGAATTAAACGCAATTAAATCTGTAAATAATAGTTTAATTTCAAATGTGTAGTGTTCGTGTAAATACACGTAATCATTGTCTTAACCACATATTGATCAGGTTGAATGTGTGCTTGTTTGCTCCTGTAACTAATTTAGCATAATTTGAAACTATATTCTGATATGCGTGATATAACGAAAGAACGCGTATCACTGTCATATTTATCTAGATTTGTTTATACTTAGTTTTTAAACCAGTTTTATTATGACATTCGTCAATGTTAAGATGTGAATAAACGGACAACGCTATATAAACAGTCTGCAGTCTGGATGTTTATCAAACATCAGTCACTAGCGTATAAGAAAACCACTATCAATACCTATTTTTTCCTTCCTTAAAGGCCGGCAGCGCATCTGTAGCTCCTCTGGTGTTGTGGATGTTCGTGGGCGTCGGTGATCACTTACCATCAGGTGAGCCGCACGCTCGTTTGCTCCCTTCTTCTATAAAAAAAAAAAAAAAAAAAATATTTAAATAAAGAATTTGAACATAATTTGAATGTGGTATTGAAACAATTTAGGAAATTTATGAATAAATGTAAGTCATCAGTATAACTAGCATGTTAAGTAAGTTTATAATAAGACTACAAACACAGGTCGTCATTCAGTCGATATTTCAGTTTGTCTGTCAAACATATATAACGTAAATGATTAGTTCTTTAAGACACACACATACACACAGAAACACACACACGGTTTTCGTATAAACGTCGACCGTTTACACGACCATTCACACGTGCACGGTTGCCGGTGTCAGAGCCTCCCGCGCGCTCCATATAAACGCGACTGCCGTAACGAAAACACGACGTGTGAAAGCTTCCTTATTAACTCCTTCATTACCGGACCGCCGTTCTACCGTGACCGTTTATGCGGCAACATCATGTGTGTGTGAAGAGGCCATAAAGATGCTTTCGCGTTATATACACAGGTTATATAAGTACGAAGCCATATGAATCTTCTTAATATCTGAATATCTTCTGAATATATATCGATTCTAAATTTCAAGCGAACTGAAGACGCTTATGTAGTTGAAAAATAATATTTGTTATTGCAATATTTATCTACACATTCATACTTAATTTTGTATTACTGTTTATATTTAGTTGATTTGGTTGATCACCTAAAAATTATAATTTTGTCTTTTTATCTTTTGCGATATATTTCACACTGCTTTACAAACAAACATTCACGGAACGGTGAAGTTTCTTTTAATTTAAATCCGTTCAAACTTATAAATCATTTTATATAATTAGAATAGATTAGCTAACTTTGTAAGGTAATGAATCCTCCACGGATTTTATTATAACAGTAGAAAGAGCATATCTTCTGCTGTCTCTTTTAACTCATTCAAAACGTTGACTTTCTTTCTTATGTAAACAAACAAGTGGTTCACCTGATAATAAGTGATTACCGTCGCCCACGAACGGAGAGGGTGAATGGTCCTCCGGTTTACTCACTTATCGAATGAAACGCAAGATGCTTCTACTTCACGGCGGTATTCTGCGAGGTCGTGGTACTACCAGCAAAAAAATCCGCCGCTTGGCTCCACCACGTGTCTCATTGCTACTAACTGAGAGCTCGACTTCAATCTCTTACTTTCAGAATTAATTATGTTTATTAAAGCCGATTGTCAAAAGTGGTCTTTTATCTTGGCCGCCACTGCAATCGGCCGAATCGTTAACGTCGAGAGAATGAACATGACCTTCAAGGTTTATTAACCTTGAAGGTCATGTTCATCCATCTTTATTAACCCACTTGTGGCTCTTGCTCAGAGATAGATTGCTGTTCTGTTATTCGGCAGTGAGAAATATCTTTATAAAAACTTTGCCAAAATTCAAAAAAAAAATCATTCGATGTTAAAGGATCATTTAAGACTAAAGCTGAAATCAATTTTGCAGTTAATAAATTCACAGTAAATATACAATTTTCTGTTGACCGCAGGATATGTATTTTCTGATATGGTTTGGAGTTATCTTAAGCGCCTTTGTCATATATTTTCGCCAAGTGTACTCCAGATTCAGCAGATATGGTGTGAAGCACTTCAAACCGATCCCACCTGTGGGCAATATCGGTAGGATTCTGTTTCGCAGGGCTCATCTTGTAGACAGGATCATCAAACTATACAAGACGTTTCCAGAAGACAGGTCGGTGATTTTTTTTTATTATTATTTTTAGATGTTACACAATCAAATCCTTTCATGTAATATAACTTAGTTTTTTATACTTGTTAATACGTGTATATAAAATAATTAATAGGCCATCGAACGGCTATGATAAGTAATTTAAACAATGAAGATATCAGTATCTCTTACACACACACAGTAGTTCTTTAATCTTCCCACGTTTTGAACGTAAAGTGATGTACAAACAACAGACAAACCTGATAAAATAAATTACTTTTCGTTATTATGTTTATTTATTTACTTTTATTTATTCGAGATGTTGTGCAGAGTTACGTAGGTAAATAAATAATAGCTTCTGCTTGTATCATAATTTGCAAAAGTAATATAAAAATTTAATTGCTTTCTATCTAAGATTTACACTGCCATCATCACCATCATCATTTCAGCCTATCACAAGTTCACTGCTGAACATAGACCTCCTCTATAGATTGCCACAAGCTCGGTAAAATTTTACAGAGTAAAGCATATTTAATAGAGTTACGTGAAGCAAATAATGCTAAGTTTGGTTCAACCTCTAAGCCTAACCAATTATTATACTTTTTCATATTCTAAACTTATGAAATAATTCACTAAAGGATCAGCAAAACAGCAGTTTAACGTAAATCATTTAGAATAACAGTGATTTATTTAGTTAAAATTTAGGCAACAACAGTATTTTGATATGAAGATTGAAAAATGACGTTACGAGTGCTTTACAGCAGCCGTGGTCACGGGGCGACTGAGGTTTAAGACGTCCAGATGTCATAATCAACTCGATCTACCTTTTTTTAGGTATTAATTTTGGTCCGATCTACGCAGAATGTGCACACAGTATCTTAAGTGTTCGCGTAAATAAAAGAAATAATTAAAATGTTGTAAAGACCTACATCTCTGAAGGAATTTCTCCTATATCTTATATCATTAATTGTATATGAACCGTATACAAATACTTGAGCCTTACTGATCTAAAAGCTTGGCAAAAGTTTACGGTCATCTTGGAACATCAAAGTATTTTAAAAATTTGACCGCCACATAGTTGATATAATTCAGTCTGTCCAAAGCCCTCTTCCAAATAGGCTAGATTTACTGTAACAGACACTACCAGGCTAGATCACTTTCTTCGTTGCTGCCTCGTTCTGGATTATTAAGGTTCTGCATCATAGAAATGGTCATTCCGCCACTCGTCGGAAGCGATCCGATTAATGCTTAGAAATCGATGGATTATCTTTTGTTTCATTACACAAAATTCTAATGCTGGTTTTGTTTGTAGATTTGTCGGTAATTTCGATTTTGTAAGACCCACATTAATGGTCAGAGATCTAGACTTGATCAAAAACATCGCAGTTAAAGACTTCGAGTACTTTCTTAATCATACGACGTTTGTCGATGAGACTGTGGATCCACTATTTGGAAGGAATTTGTTTTGTCTTAAAGGTATTAATAGAAACTGGTTAATTTAATTTTTTATTGATTGTTGAAACATTCAGGCGTTACTTTGTGGATTGTCTATCAACCTACATATCTATCAAAATAGATATTTCTTTGTTAATCATATCAACTGCCTTTATGACCGAAGAAGTTGTTTTTGTTTATAAACTTTTAACTCAAAACTCAAATTTCAGGTCAAGAATGGAAGGACATGCGTTCTACGCTGAGTCCGGCTTTCACGAGTTCCAAAATACGTTTGATGGTACCATTCATGGTTGAAGTTGGCAACCAAATGATTGAATCTGTGAAGAGTAGTATTCAAAAGTCTGCGGGTAACATCAACTCTTACTGAGTTTATTTTTCACATAGTAACTGTATTTCTGCACGACTTTGAAATGCATTTATAAACATTAAAATAACATAACAATTAAAAAGTAAATTAAGTGAGGAGGTTAGGAGGTCAAAGGTCATAGCGCTCGTTTTAATTTCATTGCACGCGCGTGATGAGCTTATTAATAGTAATTTTAATAGCTGACTTACATCTTCGGGCTTACTAACGTCGAGAGTGAGTCCTGCATAACCATAAAATATAATAAATCCACCAACCCGCATTGGAGTAGCATGGCGGACCATTCAAAGCTTCAAAACTTTTTCGGAAATGAGAGGAAACCTATCTAGTTCTTAAGTAAGCACTTGCTTATACATACCGGAATGAAGCTCCATCGTTAGCTTTTAAGGTTTTAAAGGTAAGGTGCAAAAAAACGTCGGTTAATTACTTTTTTTTATTCCAGATAATTTCGTTGACCTAGAATGTAGAGACCTATGTTCTAGATACGCTAATGATGTAATCGCCTCATGTGCTTTTGGTTTGAAAGTTGATTCGCTCAATGATAAAGAGAATGAGTTTTACAAAATGGGAAAGTTAGCCACAACTTTTACATTTAAGCAATTTATATCACTAGTGGCCTTAAATTCATTTCCTCGAATAATGAAGGTACCTATAATAAAACATTTTTACAACTTTTATATTTCTAACATTTATTATAGAATAATTTTTCAATAATTTTTTGAAAACATTTCCATATTAGGTTACATATATTCAATTTAATATTTCGGTCGCATAATGTTATTTCGTATTTATTGATAGGGTACGAGTGTCACGCTAAATATAATTCACATGGCTAAATTATAACGCCCATCAAAAAAAGTTTGACAAAATGTATTTATATTTTGTTATTAAAATAATTATAAATGTCTGTTTTCAGAAACTAAAATTATCTGTTTTTGCACAATCTACAACAAACTTCTACAGGAATTTGGTCACAGACATGATGAACGATCGGGAAACCAGAAATATTATTAGGCCCGACATGATACACTTGCTTATGGAAGCCAAAAAAGGTACAACTTTTAAAAAAAAATGTTTTGAAAGTTTAATTTTAGTAGCAATTCATTTAAACCATGTAAGTAAGGTATAACTAATAATTTGAATTACTTTTGAAGGGAAACTGAGTCTAGAGGGCAAAAATACTAAAGATGACGATGCAGGATTTGCTACTGTTGAAGAAAGTGCAGTTGGTAAAAAAGATGCGAATAAAGGTATGTGGGTAATGGGATAAAGTAATTTAATAGCTGATTACTTTATAAATATATTAGAATAGGTACGTCCATGTTGTTATACAAACCGTGTATAACAATATTATAACAACATGGACAACAGTTTGTTGACTTAAGTGGGACGGAATAAAAAATGTATTATGTAATTTACTTACAAATGTACACGAAAACCTTGATTTATAATTATTTATTTATTTATTTAATCTTTATGCACAGATATTGGTACATATGGCGGACTTAATGCCCAGAGGCATTCTCTCCCAGTCAACCATTAGGCTAAGCAGAGATATATACGTAATAGAGGCGATACAGCTAAGAGAATAAAACAAGTAAAGGGATATAAATATCAATATATATACTTACCCAAATATATATTACATGTCAATGAAAATAAAAACTGAACAAAAAACATAAAAACCTGTCGAATGCAACATACACATATTATTGATATAAAGATTACCAAAATTATCTTTATTTCTAGAGGAAGGCTATTTTAAATATAAACGTCATATAATATTGCCTATTATATTATTCTAATTTATCAATTGCATCTATTTAAGAGCTGTAGATTTTGTTTTATCATAAATTAAAAGGTTTATGACATTTCATTCTCGAAAGATCATATCCACCACGGTAAATGGTACTGGTAAGGATGTTTCCAGTCAGTATTTATCATTTTTAGACAGACATTAAATTAAGAAAAATTTCCACTTCCATCTTCCAAATAAAACACCTAGAAGAAGGGGCAAACGAGCGTGCGGCTCACCTGATGGTAAGTGATCACCGACGCTCACGAACATCCACAACACCAGAGGAGCTACAGATGCGCTGGCAGCCTTTAAACGCGGGGCGACGGTAATGACTCACCATCAGGTGAACCGTCTGCTCGTTTGCCCCCTTTACCATAAAAAAAAACTTTATGGTCTTTTATTAAATACCTGTTGCAGTACACTTACCTATAAGTGCGATACGTTCGTAATTTATAATCTGTAGCGTGCACGTTCAAAGTACGATAATCAGTCGTCGACAGCATATAAGAGGTCAAAATTCCCGGTCTTTCATCTTTCTGCTAAGCAATTAGCTTAGCTCCAGCAGTTCTCTGCGAAGCAGCGGACATTATCCGAGTACTTAAATCCAGATATGTATCAACCCCGACTAAGGGTTTTTTTTTCATTTCACGTCTTGGGCTTCAGGAAGCCCCTTCGGCTTGTCTACGCGTACGATGTACGTACAGGTTGACAGCGCAGCAGGAACGTCATCACCTAGCTGATCGCCGGGCCACTAGTCTCGCCGGCAGTGACGCACCGCGTGCCCTGGGACGATATCTTGCTTCATAAATTAACCAACTATGAATATCCTACAATAGTAAGTCAGGGTAGGGTCGTTACTACGACCAGGTCCTTGCTTAATAATCCAATAAACTTATTTTCTGTGTCTCAACTACACCCACTAGCCATAAAAAAAAAGTTACTTAGTCTGTAACTTTTTTTTTATGGAAAAGGCGGCAAACGAGCAATAGGTTCACCTGATGGTAAGTGATTACCGTCGCCCACATACATCTGCAACACCAGAGGAGCTACAGGTGCGTTGCCGTCCTTTACGGGGATTTGGGAGATGGGAGGGAGGATAAGGAGTGGAATGGGGAGGGAGAGTGGGCCTCCGGTTACCTCACTCGCCGAACGAAACGCAGAAGCACATGATGCCTCTACTTCACGCCGGTATTCTGCGAGGCCGTGGTATTAATCCGGTCGAATCAGCCCATTCGAGCAGCAGCTAAAGCCGCCGCTTGGATCTACCACGTTAAAGAAAAAAAAAACGTAATCGTAAAACTATTCAAATCTGACCAACGACGACACAAACTGTTGTTCAATCAAAGAAAGAAAAAAAGAATTAAAACTTATCTCCTTTCAGTTTGGTCTGATGATGACTTAATCGCCCAAGCCGTGCTATTCTTGTTCGCTGGTTTTGATACTGTTTCCAACGCAATGTCGTTCGCACTACACGAGGTGGCTGTGAATCCTGAGGTCCAGGAAAGGCTAGTGCAAGAGATAAAGGAGAATGAAGCGAAAAACGGTGGCAGATTCGATTACAATTCAGTTCAAAATATGACATACATGGATATGGTGGTTACAGGTAACGTGGATCGAGATATCTTCTATTGACTTGTTGTTGCTTTAAATAAAGTTTTATCTCATAAATTAGAAGATGTGGCTTTACTTCAACTGAAGTAAGACCTCTTTTTTTATAATTATCCTTTTATTTCATTAGGCTTTTTTTTATGAGAAAGGCGGCAAACGTGCAAGCGGTTCACCTGATGGTAAGTGATTACCGTCGCCCACATAAGTACAAGTTCTTTGCTTACTAGTTATGCTACTCCCCGTCCGCGTCCTACACCTGTCTGCGTGGTTTGACTTCGGTATACTCTGTTTGATTTTCTACCACCTGTCGGTCACCATAGCATGAGATAGGCAGCTAGATCCATCGCATGCAGTTCAGGTTGGCCATAAAAGTAAAAAGAGTATATTCCCCCTTATTTTACTACATTAAGCCCATCAACCTACTTCACTCAACTTGTGTCTTCGACTTTATTCAATATTTAAAAATAACACGAGAAAAACCGTGAGAAGAATTGCAGACATAAATGAAATACAAGTTTATAATGAACAAAGATTTGGATTCCTCGATATACTCGTATCTTAAATATTTCTAAATCCAAATTAAGTCCAATTTTCAATGGGATAATTTAAAATTTCCTATTTTCATGTTCCGAGTTCGGTACGTAGTTAGTCAAATGAATGAACTAGCAGTATTCAAAATATGACTAAACTAAAGTGAAAACATGTATAGTAGAATAAGCCATTGCATATTTTTACAGAGACACTAAGAAAATGGCCATCTGTAGCAGGTCTGGACAGGACTTGCAAAATGGATTACAACATGGGGAAACCTAACAGTGCAGCTACATGTGATTATATTGTAAGTTGATTCATAAAACTAGTTGGATCTTAAGTTGACAGTCGTTACCTTTATAATTTTAAAAATATAATATGTGACTAATGTGGGGATATTATCTTTTCCAGAGTCACAAGTCCTGCGATATGACTAAAAACAATAGATCGTTTTATTTGTTTTAAAGTTAAAACACGTGAATTTAGAAAATTTGTTATATAATCGGCATTTCTATGAAGTGGCGGCCTAAGAAAATATTTCAGTCTCACTCTCTATTCCTGCTGGTGTAGTGAGAGTCGAATAAGGCCTCGCCCATAGTTCGTCATGTTAGTCATCTTTGAAATATCACTGCGTCCAACACTATCTGTTTTCATCATCATCATTTCAGTCTATCACAAGTCCACTGCTGAACATAGGCCTCCCCCAAATATTGGCTCCTGGATCCATCAACTCTCCTCAACCCTGCACAGGTCGTCACTTCATCTTGAGGAGGTTCGTCCCAGACTGCGTTTGCCTGTCTGTACGAGGCTTCCACTCGAGAACCTTTTTTCTCCAACGGTTGTCTGTTCTGCGAGCTATATGGCCGGCCCGTCGCCACTTCAGCTTGCTGATATTTCAGACTTCCTACTCAAAAATGCCTGACTGACCTGGCGTTTAATTTGCGAGGTATCTGTTACAGTGATCGCCAAAACCCTTGCCAAAAGTAGCGATTATTGCAAATACTCATATTGGGAAAGGTCTATGCTCAGTATTGGGTTAATAAGCTGATAAGGAAAAAGCAGCGGTAATCTTTATTTTTGAGTAAAAAATGAAGAAATGGCGAGACTCCTGAAGATTAAAATGTTATAATTTTTTTTATGTATCCAAGCGTGGTGGAGCCAAGCGGCGGCTTTAGCTGCTGCTCGAATGGGATGGCTCGACCGGATTGGTACCACGATTGCCTCGCAGATTACCGGCGTGAAGTAGAGGCATTTTGTGCTTCTGCGTTTCGGTCGGTGAGTGAGGTATCCGGAGGCCCTCACCCCCTCCCTATGCCCCTCCTCTTCATTCTCATCTCCCAAATATCCTTAAAGACCGACAACGCACCTGCAGCACCTCTGGTGTTGCAGATGTATGTGGGCGACGGTAATCACTTACCATCAGGTGAACCGCTTGCTCGTATGGCGTCTCTTTCTTGAAAAAAAAATCCATAGATATTTAACTTGCTACACGATTATGACAGTCAAGTTATTCATCACCATGATATCAAGTGTCAAGTCTATTTTAGATGTATGTTACAACTAGATTACAACTAGATTAATTTCCATCCACGGATTTTTGACAAAAGGTAGTTTAGGATTCCAGGTTTCCGTAACAAATTTCATAAAAATCCTTTCAATGGCTTAACCTCGCAAACGTTGCTGGCAGGCAGACAGAGAGTATGTGATAATTTAATTTTTTTTTATTAGGTAATTTCAATTCTTCCCCAGTTTCCTCAAGCGCATGCTTTTTATTTATATATTTTCTGCCTTTTTACATCAATGAAGTCATTTAAAAAAATAAAAGCATTGTCAGTAACTGATACCTTGTTGACCTTTTTTTTTTAGATAAGAAAAGGTGAAGTCATCAGCATTCCATCATGGGCCATTCACCGTGATCCCCAGTTTTATCCCAGCCCGGATAAGTTCGACCCTGAAAGATTCTCAGAACGCAACAAACATCTTATCAGGCCGTTTACGTACATGCCTTTCGGTCTCGGTCCCAGGAACTGTATCGGTAAGTGCTCCAAATATGTTTTATTATTTCTCATGCTTAGAGGTTATACACTTACGCTTGATGTTTTTCTTCTCTGTCGAGAAGGTCGTATATATAGACTATCACACACGTACTATCAAGCTATCAACTCACAACTTGTTTTTCGAGTATGGGATGTAAAGGTACTAACTGATTTTATTCATCAATTTCTTCATCAGCCTATTTACGAGTAAGTCCACTGTTTAACATATGCTTCTCCAAGAAAGCGCTACAAAAAGCTGGCATACATTACTTGGAAGGTTTTCCGATACTCGCCAAGCTGGGCAAGTGAGTGAGGTATTTGATCTCACTCACTGAACAAAACGCAGAAGCACAAGATGCCTCTTCTTCACGCCGCTATTCTGCGAGGTCGTGGTACTACCCCGGTCGAGCCGGCCCATTCGAGCAGTAGCAAAAACTACCGCTTGGCTCTACCATGTACAAAAAGTAGTCCACAGCTGGACATAGGCCTCTTCCACAGGCCGAAGTTGATTCGAAACCTTGTACATACGCTGCTGCTGTCCATCACAGGTGTGTGTGTATTTTAGGGCTTACATATTACATCAAATTTATAAATTTCAGGTTCCAGATTTGCTCTTTGCGAAGTCAAAGTGATGCTATATCAACTCCTGCAGCATTTGGAAGTGTCCACTAGTGAGAAGACCTGCATGTCTGAAAAGCTGGATATGTCATCGGTGAATATAAAACTGGACGGTGGTCACTGGCTCCGATTTAGATTTAGGATATAAATAGTGATACGTTTTATCAAAGTAACAACCGTGTAAATTTTATTAAAAATATAATGTTAAATAAAACCTAAAAAAACTATTTTACACTTGACAAATTATCATTATTATTATTATGACATACCAGAAATAAATTTCCAATAGAAACAATACTTTTTTTGTTATTTATTTATTTTATAACCTATGTATATTTACAAGTTTTGACTTACACGAACTTATGAGGAAACCTTCATAAGTTCGTGTACATACTAGTATTCACTGATATTCGTTCAACCAACGAACGCGGTACCATTGCCTTATTCAATTCAATGAATTTTGTGGGTATACTGCAAAAGAAAAAATCAAAGAAAAAAAAAGAGGTACAGTGCCACAGTGATCTACTGATCTTCTGATTTGAATACTTCATCATCATCATCATCATTTCAGCCTATCAGAAGTCCGCTGCTGAACATAGGCCTCCCCCAAAGATATACTTATTGTTTAGTAAATTATTACGCTGCATAGATCTACTATGAAACTAAATCTTGTTTTGTCACTAGCGTTCCACCGAGGGTTAGCACAGGAGAGCTTTGGCACCTTAGTAGTGTAGGAGCTTCCTTTGCTCGAATCCCGCGCTTCCGAACCTCAGCTAACGCATTAAGCGTGCGATTCGGACCATGGAGAATCGAAAAAGCATTGCAGTATTGTTCACAAGATCATTGGTTAAAAAATATGCAACCCCTAAGCAAAAGTTCACCCAAATTCGATACGTTTTTCGACAGAACCCGTCTTTAAACATATTTCGATAAAATTAAAGATAATCCATACCCGTCAGTGTTGGCGCTTGATAATTATACCCACGCGTGAGATAACACTCCTCTCCGAGGGCGCTCTAAAAATGTCATTATCGACAATAATAACATCATCATCCTTAAGAATAATGAGTTGAAGGCTACTCCCCCTTACACATACACTTACACATACACTTACACATACACTTACACATACACTTACACATACACTAACACATACACTTACACATACACTTACACATACACTTACACATACACTTACACATACACTTACACATACACTTACACATACACTTACACATACACTTACACATACACTTACACATACACTTACACATACACTTACACATACACTTACACATACACTTACACATACACTTACACATACACTTACACAAGACACCGACGATTAGCGTATCGCGTTTGAACCACTTTCATTCTTATCGATAGTAAAGGTCGTGGTCCCGCATCTCTTTCAGATGGGCCCTTGGGTTGCGATCTTCCCAAGTCTCCTCTAGTGTTTGTCGGAAGCATCATACACATATGTAATAACGACGGGCAAGTTGAAGTTCCGTTCTGGCACGTCATTTTATATCCTTCAGGACCTATGAGGGTTAAGATTTCAAATATAAAGTGACGCTAACATTATTGGTTTTATGTAGCTGAAGTTAATAATAAACATTTTTTTATAACATTGGAAGTGACAAAGGAACTATCAGTCAATCACCAGGTAGTAAGTGGCTGATCCACGGACACCTGAAAACAACTTCTATCGGAGAAGGTTACAGAAGACAGAAGAGGCGTTGTCACCTCTTAGGACAACGATGAACATATGTCACAACCTGAAATTATAGACTCGCTATACCCTTAATAGCCATGGTAGCCTAGTGGTCAGGGCGCTCATTTTAGTTTTTCATAGAGCGCGAGTGACCTGGGTGCCGGCACCACTAAAATTGTTAATAGCAATTTTAAGTGCTGTATTCACCACGTGCTCGGCGGTGAAGGAAAACATCATGAGACCGCATGTCTGAGAAATAATAAAAATATTATTACGAGGATATGTGAAGCCCGCCAACACGCACTGGAGCAGCGTGGCGGGCCTTCCCGGCTCCTAAACCCTCTCTGATACTCGTATTTGGGAAGGAGGCCTTTGCCCAGCAGTCAGCACTTACAGGCTGCTACTTTACTTTTTTTTAAATCGGAAAGCAACCGTAGTTACCTCGCCGATTAACTGCTTAGACAGCTCCTAGTCAAAAAAGAAACCTATCACCTTATAAATATAGTTTAGAACCTATCCGTACTACGCCAGTGTTTGAATCATAAAGTAATTAATATTAGATTTAAGTAATTTATTACAGATTTTTGCCAACTGAACATGACTTGAATATACGTAGAAGAATGCAATCTAAACGCAATTACGAAGTATAATGATTCAGACGATGATTGGTTGAAAATTAGTGCCATTAAAGATGCCACAGACAATTTTTGACCTTGCGAAATCTTGTTTAATTATTAATTATAGTGATCGTCGTTCTGCTACTTGCTTTTTGTAGCATTTAACTTTTTTAGACCCAACAGAATGTAACGGTCATGATGTCTGCTCAGTTTTATGGCAATTCATCTCGTTGTATTTATGTATGTGTCTTGTTGTGCCTTTTGGTAGTGGCGCAAAAATCTGTCACTCGTTGTTTTCACCTAAATTTCGTTATACGATCCTTAATGGAGGAGCTTCGAAAATCTCATGGCAATCTCTGGGAGAAAACTTGGCTTGGAATGCAAATGCAATGCGAATATAATATGCTATAATAAATAATTATATACAAGTTAGACTTAACTCTGTGCACGCTGAACTCGGACGACAAGCAACATGAACGCTCCGAAAGTGTTTGTGAATCGTTGGAGAAATGTATCGCTAAATAATTCTCGCCTTTGATATATTCTTAAAAAGGCGGGGATTTCAGTACAATGGTATTTTAGTTTTTATTGTTATGAATTACCCTCCTTGAACAGATTCGCTTGTATGAGATTAAATATGTCAGTACAGGTGGGACACATGGCGAAGGTGGAACACCATGTGGTTTAATCCGGTGCAAATCCGACATAACCCGTCCTTGCCCCCAAGAGGGCGGGTATGCGTTAGGCATTTTCAAATATAAATTAAAAAAAAGGTGAGACACATGGACAAATCGTTTTGCTTCGGTTATAATCTTTCAACGTCTAACGTTGCACATTAATAACAGGCTGTGCGAAATTGGTATAAAATGACAAAATAAGACGAAATATATTCCCGGACAGACAGAAGTTACCAACCTCTACTAAGATTTTACTAGTCCAATCGCTCATTTTGCCAATTATTGACTATGCTGATGTGTGTTGACCAGACCTATCTCAACAACATCTTAACACACTGGATCGTCTTCTTAACAATTGCATCAGATACATTTATGGTCTCCGCAAGTACGACCACGTGTCTTCTTTTCGTGAACAGCTCAATTGGCTGCCAATTCGTCAGCGCAGAAATGTTAGAACACTTTGCACCCTTTTCACAATTCTAAACGATCCTTGTGTTTCTGAGTATTTGAAATCTAAGTTTCAATAACTGTTTTCTCCGCTCTTCGGGTAGTCTCAAGTTGCTGACGCCTTTACACCGTACTGGGTATTTATCTAAGTCATTCGCTTTTACGGCTATAAGGCCTGGAATGAAATCCCTCTTGACATTAAAAAATCTCCTAATAAGTTTGCCTTTAAAAATAACATCCGCAAACATTACAGTAATGTTGCAAGTCTGTACTAGTGCTGCTGTTTGTCATTGTGCCGCTTCAGTTGTTTGTCCTGACATGTATATTATTCTATGTATATATGGTATATTTGTATATATGATATTTATATATCTATCTATGTATGTATGTATCTATTGTAAGTAAATATTTTGATATTTATATCCTTTTACTGGTTTTTTTCTCTTAGCAGTATCGCCTCTATTATGTATATATCTCTGCTTAGCCTAATGGTTGACTGAGAGAGAATGCCTCTAGGCATTAAGTCCGCCATATGTACGAACTAGTGCAAAAAGATTAAATAAATAAATAAATAAATAAGTTACATACTTAACATAATTAGTTAAGTAAATTATTAATCGCACTTTTGTTATATGCTTTCGGAATAAATAAAAAGAACGTATCCTTAACTAAAAAGCTATTCTATCTGATACGATCAGTATCCTTTTAGTTCCCAAAATTGTCGAAGCTTTTAATCCACAGCTATATCTGCGATCGGTGATCAAAGAAGCTTCTGACTCTTGATCAACAAGAGCTCTCATAATGTATGCAGTTACATCTTGAGATTGAACCGTAATCGGAGATCTACTTCGGCCCACGTGATACGTCTTTGTCCCACTGCATATCTTCAACTGTCAAAACTGTATGGTTCTAGAAATTTAGTAACGTACGACGTCGAAGATGAAATTTTTTCCAGGTTCTGCTTAGTCTGTAATGAGAGACCTTTCACCAAAGACTTAAAACATATGTCATTATTCTTAGCAAACTTTCTGTGCTTCTTTATCGAATATTCGTACTGTGACAAATATACTGACTCTTCTCAAAGCAAGTACATTGTACATCTACTTCAATTGTGTACGATTTTATTTTGTATACTAAATTTTTCTTTTGTTTATTTGATCGTATACTTTCAAATTCTTTGTATATATAACGTGTGCGTGCTTTGGTATGATATAATCATAACCACTCAGTTTCAAAAACCTACCTTTTAAATATTATCTAAGTCTTATGAAGCACCTAATTATTGTTTCCAACACTTTTGTGTTTCTGTATCTAGTTTTGATAAATACCTATAATGTACATTATAATATTATATCATCCCGTTTACCAGTATCTTAATTCTTAACCACTTATTTATCAAATAGGCTTGTGTGCTACCTATAACTAATTTTGCATCCTTTAATCTGTGTTCTGATATGCTTGATATAACAAAAGAATGCGTATCACTGTCATACTTCATTGGATTTGTTTATAAATAAGTTAAGGGGATAAATAAATGAACATCGCTATATAAACGTTCTACAGTATGGATATTTATCAAACATCAGTAATAAGCGTAAACGAAAACCACTATCAGTGTAATTGGCCCTATTCAAATTATAATTTTCTAAATAATTGAACGGTGGCATTTAAAACAAACGTGGATATTTATGAATTACTGTAAGTCATTTGTATAATTAGCATGTTTAAGTAAGGTTAAATTTGGTTAAAACCTTCATAACAAAATTACATATCGATGAACATGAAAAGCGCAAAGTTACTAAAGTCATCGTTTTAAAAAAAATGTTGCTGTTCGAATGTTTGCACAGACAGAAAATAAACAAGCTAGTTACGAAACGATTCAGCACCATGTTATGAAACCCGATCCCATGGAGTTCTCCACGTTGGCCTTAGTAAAGATGTAGTGAAATATAATGTAGTAGTGAAAACGAGTGGAGAGACCATGGAGATATATTCACAATATAATTAAATAATTAAAGTAAGACTAAACAGCACCTTTACTAATAGCCATTGTTATTTAATCAGAAATGTTTTAGTATAATAAGTCTAGCGAGTAGTTAAAGACGAGACTATATAACTCACTCACGACTAATTAAACCATCTTTAATAGTCTTTTCAAAAACCCTTGCACTCACTACGGATTTGACTGATGCAACCGGTAGGATATTCACGTATTCTCACAACGTAGTTGCGCATAAATGACACAAGAATCAGTCAGCATAAATTCGACGATCGGTGATGGATGGATCAAAAAACAAGAAGCAAGAGAAGAGTAATGGTAGGAGTAAATGTTAAAATGAACATAGAACTGTATATCGAAAGACCGATCTATCTAAATAACTCAAAATCTTCTGGACACGCTCGGATTCTTAATTTCAAGTGAACTGAAGTCTAATGATGTAGTTGTAAATTTCTATTAACTATAGTGAAAGTGAAAACACTAATGTAAAGATACAATAAAGCAACCTAAAATGAAATACTAAAAATACGTTGTTTAGTAGCTTCTTTTTTGTTGATTCTGATCACCTACAAATAATAATAATTCCTTTTATCTTTTGCTAAATAATCAACAGGATAAAACATAGCCTATAGCACTTCAGATATCATAAGGAACAGATGATTTTATTTAAGTTAAATCTGTTCAAATATTCATAGTTATAATTAACTATTTATAATTTGTATGCAACGCGCAATTTTACTTGGCCGCTTCGAAGTTCGTGCTTTCAGCGTTGCAGTAACCGTTTAGTACAAACCGGTGACACAGGTAGAGTGCGTTCATAAAACATTAATACTAAATAATTATAACAATTAAGATATCTCCCTGGTATTCGTTGCTTTTTTATCTACATAATATGTATATTTTAAACCAATTTTGCATTGTAATATAAATGACAATAATTCAATACAATTTTAACTAACACGGGTGCAATAGTAGAAAATATTTTTGTACTAAGAAATTTTAAATTATTTCACTAATCACTAATGTTCTGTAATTGAAAACAAAGATGTAATTAGATAAATCATACAAAAAGTATGAATCTAATATTATTTAAAACATTAACCGTTGATGCTACGTAACACATATAAAAATCAATCCAAAGTAGTATAATAAAAATAAATACATAAAAATGAGATAATGAAACAATCTATTTTATCGCTTTATAAAATTTGAACGTTCTAATAAATAAAATCACGTTATCGGTACGCTCGGGTCGACAAAATTTTTCGGAAATACTGATTAACAAATAAATAAAAAGGAAGTCTTCAGTTACCTACGTTGTTTTAGTTTTACATTTCATCGAACTGTGATACAAATTCATCATATCATCATTTCAGCCTATCACAAGTCCACTGCTGAACAAAGCCCTCCCTAAAGATTGCCACAAAGCTCGGCCCTGAGCCAGCTGCATCTGTCTACTTCCCGCAACACTGCGCAGGTCGTCACTCCATCTCGTGGTGGGTCGTCTTACACCGCGTTAGCTTGTACGCGGCTGCCACTCGAGAACCTTTTTTCCCCAACGGTTGTCAGTTCTGCGAGCTATGTGGCCGGCTCATTGCCACTTCAGCTCGCTGATCTTTACGGCTATGTCGGTTACCTTAGTTCTGCTGCGGATAACATCGTTGCAGACTCTATCACGCAGAGAAACATCGAGCATAGCCCTTTCCATAGCGCGCTGAGCAACTTTGAGCTTCCTCATACGGCCTGCAGTGAAGGACCAAGTTTCAGTTCCGTATGTCATCACTGGCTACACGAGATCCTGCTCCTCTTTAACAAAAATAATGTAACTACATTTACGACGAATAGTTTGTCTTTAAGTTAGTTATAATGAAATTGGTTTTCTTCGTACAAGACAACAAGCATAAAAGAAAGAGAAAGTGATTGTAATAGTTAATTTTATACATCAAACAATCCAACAATCAGTTGGAGGTTATATTAGCGCGCGTTTGAGTGTGTGTTGTTGTGGTTTGTGTGTGTGAACTTTAACGAGTATATGTTCAGAACCTTATTAATCTTATTGTAAAAAGATTGTTTAATATTTTGATAACTCGCAAACGCTGTCATAATGAGCACCTGCTCAATACAATCCTTTATTCTACAGCTCAAGACAGTGACGTCACAGGGTATTGATTTTTTTTAATCTTTCATGTACACATTATGATAAATTTACAATTTGAATAATATACAAGGTAAATGTACAAAGGCGAGCTTAACCCTAAGCAGAGTTCTCTTCCAGCAAACCCTTGAGGACAGAGAAAACTATTATTATTAAACAAATAGGTAGTTTTTTTTTTATGGAAAAGACGGCAAACGAGCAAGCGGTTCACCTGATGGTAAGTAATTACCGTCGCCCACGTACATCTGCAACACCATAGATGCTGCAGGTGCGTTGCCGGTCTTCAAGGATATTTGGGAGATGGGGTGGGAAGAGGAGAGGAATAGGGAGGGGATGTGGGCCTCCGGTTACCGCACTCACCGAATGAAACGCAGAAGCACAAGATGCCTCTACTTCACGCCGGTATTCTGTGAGGCCGTGGTATCAATCCGGTAGAGCCGGTCGGTCGTTTTTGTGCGATTAGCAATCATAGCCAAATCTTCCTCTGATTCTTTACGAACTGACTGAAGGTATATAGCTGATAAGTATTTTATTTATGTCGTCACATTGAACAGCTTTTATCAAGACTGTACACGCGTCACGGTGCGCCTTGTCTATGTTCAGAGCGGCCAAGTAACAATGCGCGAACTGTATAAGTTGGCAATGACCTATTATCGTGGTCTAGCGTAATCAAAAGATCGAATCATGATCCTTATTAGAACTAATACGGCCTTTATGGTCGTGTTCATTTTAATAACCTTCTCAAGATAACCCATTTAGATGGCTTTGAAGTTCGGCAGTAAATATTAAATGTTATTAACGTCTAACATGTAACCTAATTTTTAAAAGAATAGTCACTCAAAGTAGTAAGACATAGTTTATCATATTTTTGATTTATTGGTTTTGATAACTCTACAGATGAATTGGGTCTAAATAAATTCAATGTTTTTCATTGTCGCAGGAGATGTATTTTCTAATATGGTTTGTGGTTATCACAAGCGTCGTGGCCTTGTATTTTCGTCAAGTATACTCCAGATTCAGCAGATACGGCGTGAAGCACTTCAAACCGATCCCACCTGTGGGCAATATGGGTAGAATTCTGTTACGCAGCGCTCATCTTGTTGACAACGTTATCAAGCTATACAAGGCATTTCCAGAAGACAGGTCAGTGATTTTGTCCTAGTAAACAAACGGCAATGTTAAACAAAAGTGTCGATTCTTAAATTTGGAGAATCTGGAGTAAGAATTCATGACGTCACTAAGTCTGATGAACTAAGAAAAATACGCCGTCAGTGAGTAAAGAAATATAGGAAAGGACAGCTTTTGGTTAATGTTGATTATAATGATTAGACTGTCACAAGAAACAATCCATAATTTAATGTGAATTAACTTCGTGAAATATTTTTATATTGGTGTCGAAAAAAGTACATCGACATCATTTATGTGAAAAAAATTTTGATTATAAATACATTGACCTACTGCGATAACTAATTGAAACAATGTAGGAGTGATTATCTCTTACATACCCTCACTAGTTATTTAATCTTACCTAGTTTACACATGCTCATAAAACAAATTAAAACTTTTTGTTACAATGTCTATTAATATACTCTGATCTATTCGAAGTAATATGCGAAGTTATGTAGGGTTTTTTTTTTGATTTATTTTGTAACAAATGTATATTTATAAATTTTAACAAATTGTATGAGGAAACCTTCTAAGGTTTGAGTACGTACTAGTATTCACTGCTATGCGTTCCATCGAAAATTTACATATTGCTGGTACTATTTCGTCATTCAATTTAACGCATATTGTAATATTAGATATGTGGTGACACAGCAAAAAGAAATCAAACAAATGGAGGTACAGTGACACTGTGTTCTAACGATATATAGATTTGAATAATTATAGTTTAGTATATTATTAGGTGGAATAGATCTACAGGCTGATTGGAGAATATTAATTTATATGATAATAGGTTTATTACAGTTATAATAAATATATGCAAAGCATTAAAATACTTTACACATATCTAAATATTCTCCTAAATATAAATTTATGTCAATTATTAACACTGTTACATGAGGATAAATTATTTTTAGTTTTTCGGGAAGATTGTTCAATATGTTAACTGTTTTTTTTTTTTTTATTAGAAAGGCGGCAATCGACCAAGCGGCTCACCTGATAGTAAGTGATTACCGTCGCCCGCGTACACCTGCAGCACCTCTGGTGTTGCAGGTGCGTTGCCGGCCTTTAGACATATTTAATTATTTTTGCCACCTAATACTCTATGTTAAATAATTTATATTTATAAATGCAATATGAACTTTTTCAACACATCTTTGGAGACCGTAGAGAAAATTTTTTTTGGTCTGCCCTAATGGATATACACCTAGACAGACAGCCACAGCTAGACGCATAGCAAACGATTTAGCGTCATGGGCATACTGTAAACACATGGTAATTTTGAAAATGGTCTCCCATGTCAATAATACGGTTCAGTCTAGCCAAAGCTCTCTTCCAAGTACTTGTTGTAATCGACACTACCGGACTAGATAACTTTCATAGTTGCTACCACGGTCTGGGTCATTTAGGTTCTACATCATTGAAATGGTCACGACCATCCGTCGAAAGCTTTCGCCGTCATTTCGATTCCGATGAAGAGAAGAAAATTAAGGATTTTCATTGAGTCAATTAACTGTTTTTTTTTGTTTGTAGGTTTGTTGGTAATTTCGATTTCGTACGTCCCACTTTAATGGTTAAAGATCTAGACTTGATTAAAAATATCGCAGTTAAAGATTTCGAGTTTTTTCTTGATCACAAGACGTTGGTTGATGAGACTGTGGATCCACTATTTGGAAGAAATTTGTTTTTTCTTAAAGGTATGAATACAAAGTTATGTTAATTTTATTCACTGCTATTTTGATAGCATCATGTGTTACTTTGTAGATTGCGTGATTGACAACATCATTTGGTTTGCTGAAATATATTTTCTTCAGCCTGTCTAAAAAATTAGTCTGCAGTCCGAAACTCTTCGAGTATACCTCAAAACCTCGAGACTGTACAAGCACTGCGTGTTGCCTTATGGAACTCAGATGTGATATTTCACTGCAGGTCGTTGGAGGAGCACAAAGTTCCTCAGCGGACTATGGAAATAGACGTAAAGATATGCAAGCTGATGTTTTAATAGGCCGCCGACATAACTTGCAGAACTGACAACCTGGTACAGGCGAACGACTCGCACAGTAAGGAGTGACGACGTATGTTGTGAGAAGTCGATGGATGCACGCGTTTGCGGACCGTGCTTTGTAGCAATCATATTGGGAGCCGTAGGTCCAGCAGAGTACTTGTGGCAGGATGTAAACAAATAACTATGATCGCTGAAGTAATTTCAAGACTTTACTTATGGTTTCTTTTTCTATTTATAAGTGTTAATACAGATCATTCCATTTTTTATTGTGGATTATTTTTATTCTTACGTATTATTTCTTTCGGTTAGATGTTTCCTTTCTTAACAAATAATTTACAATTCATTTTCCTTGAGAACAAAATTCATCAAATTAAAACTAATATTTCAGGTCAAGAATGGAAGGACATGCGATCTATACTGAGTCCCGCGTTCACGAGTTCCAAAATACGTTCGATGGTACCATTTATGGTTGAAGCTGGTAATCAAATGATTGAATCTGTGAAGAATAGTATTCAAAATTCAGCGGGTGGGAGTTATATATATAGTTCTCGTTTTATTTTATTTTTTATGGGAAAGGCGGCAAACGAGCAAGCGGTAATTCACTTGATGGTTAGTGATTACCGTCGCCACGTTCATCTGCAACACCAGAGATGCTGCTGGTGCGTTGCTGGCCTTTAGGGTATTTGGGAGATGGGAGGGGAATGGGTAGGGGGAGTGGGCCTCCGGTTACCTCACTCACCGAACGAAACGCAGAAGCATAAGATGCCTCTACTTCACGCCGGTATTCTGCGAGGCCGTAGTACCAACCCGGTCGAGCCGGCCCATTCGAGCAGCAGCAAAGCCCGCCGCTTGGGTCTGCTACGTTTAAAATGTTCTGTACTTCGCGAGAGATCGTGAGTCATGAGATTATGAATTCCGATTTTCAGTGCTTATTTTAATACGGGCTTCCTAACGTCATGACAAAGGATGCATATCTAAAAAAAAATATGTATTCTAAGATTCAAAACTTCCTCGAAAATGAGAGACCTTTACTCAGCAGTTGTACTGGTGCCCATAAATAAAAGAATTCAATTTCTTAGATAACCTTTAAGTATGATGTACTTATTAAAACCTCTGAGAATTACTTTTCTATTCCAGATAGTTTCGTTGACCTGGAATGTAGAGACCTGTGTGCTAGATACGCTAATGATGTTATCGCCTCGTGCGCTTTTGGTTTAAAAGTTGATTCGCATAATAAGGAAGACAATGAGTTTTATGAAATGGGAAAATTAGCCACAAATTTTACATTTAAGCAATTTGTATTGCTGATAGCCTTTAATTCATTTCCTCGACTATTGAAGGTATTATGTAATACTAACGAAATATTTTTTTTCAAATATTTAGTGGTAGTGGTCAAGACGTTTGACAGAGCGCGAGTGACCTGGCTCAGATCCCCGGTGCCGGCACCACTATAATTGTTAATAATAATTTTAAGTGCTGTATTTACCACGTGCTCAACGGTGAAGCAAAACATCGTGAGGAAACCTGCATGTCTGAGAAATAATAAAAATATTTTTTCGAGGATATGTGAAGCCCGCCAACACGCACTGGAGCAGCGTGCCGGGCCCATCCCGGCTCCTAAACCCTCTCTGATACTCGTGTATGAGAAGGAGGTCTTTGCCCAGCAGTAGACACTTACAGGCTACTTTTTTTGCTACTTTACTTGTCCACACAAAAAGGCATAACAACATTAAACTTAGTGTTTGTACAAGGGCACTACTTATTCCATATGCTGAAATTTCTTCCGGCAGACCCTAATAGGATTTATTATTGAAATCACAAACATAGTGCTAACATTTCTAATACATATTATGTATACAATTAAATATATAATAAATAATTACATAAAATAAATGATTAATATACAGTAGATACATACGTAAACTACCTACTTTTATCCTTGTATAATTTTCCAATTATTCTTTTGTAGGCATTACAAATAAGAAATTAAACATTTCAGTCGCTGTATTTTTTTTTTTGAAAATATGGATGGAAGTACGAGGAACACTAAATTGACCACAAATATTGATTGCCGTCAAAAAGAGTTTGACAAAATGGATAATTTTTTTTATTATCAAAATAAATCCTTCGTTAATAGTTATAAATTGATGTTTACAGGAACTAAAATTGTCCTTTTTTGGTGAATCGTCGAAATAATTTATTAAAAATCTGATTATAGATATGATGAACGATCGGGAAGTAAATAAAATTATTAGGCCTGACATGATACATTTGCTCATGGAAGCCAAAAAAGGTACAATATTAAGAAAAAAGGATAAGTAATTAATTTAAATTATATAAGTATAACTAATTATTTGAATGGTTTTTGAAGGAAAGCCGAGTCTATATGACAAAGATATAAAAGATAATCATGCTGGATTTGCAACTGTTGAAGAAAGTTCAATTGACAAAAGAGAAATGAATAAAGGTAAAGGAAGTAATCTGATAAATATATATTAGATGTACAGTGTAAATATATAAAATAAATGTAGCAAATAAAGGTACGGAAAACATGTTTTTATCCATGTTTTTTTTTAATGGGAAAGGGGGCAAATCAGCAAGCGGCTCACCTGTTGGTAAGTGATTTCCGTTGCCCGGGTGCTGCAGGTACGTTGCCGGCCTTTAAGGATATTTGAGAGATGGGAGGGAGGAAGAGGAGGGGGGTGGGGAGGGGGAGTGGGCCTCGGGCTACCTCACTCACCGAACGAAACGCAGAAGCACAATATGCCTCTTCTTTACGCCGGTATTCTGCGTGATCGTGGTACTAACCCGAACGAGCCAGCCCTTTCGAGCACCAGCAAAAGCCGCCGCTTGGCTCTGCCACGCTTAAAGTTGAGTTACTACTTTGTATAATAATAATATAAGACGTATTTACTGTTTCACTATTATTTAAGGTCACCAGGCCGACCGGTATATATTTAATTCCGTAAGGGTTTTTGTCGGTCCGGCACTTATTTCTGATCCCCACATAACCTGTCATTGCCTTCAATGATAAATAGGAGACATGCACCTCTCCCCCGCGTACCAAAAAATTACAAGCCCATACACGCAACGCTGGTTTTCAGTGCAGCCCGCTTTCAGTCTTAGACTAAATATCTGGATAATAATAATGTTTGATTTATAACAAACTTTTTTAATGCAAAACTTACTCAGTTTAATCCAGACGTTTAAAAAAACCCATTAACGTATTAGGAATTAATGTCCAATAATTAATAGATAATAAATTAATAGATAATATAATATATATCGAAGTAACTAGACAATATGATTTGGCGCCAATATTGAATCCTAAAAATTAGTTACTGCTTACTCCAACACGATCACGGCGCACGTTTCTTCGCTCTGGGATTACTTCATAGCGTTCATTAAGTTAATCGCCGCCCGACATTTTTGCAACAAACAAGACTTCAGATAGGAAATCGATTTTTGGAGTTTTATTCTGGAAAACCGTAAGTACCAAATCGATTCAAGAAGAGCAATATTCTTCTATGTGATTTATTTTCGGTTTTAATTATTGGATGTTCTCAATTATGACATTAAACAGCGGTGAATTACGCTTTTCTTTAGCTTAAAGTTTTAGTAAGTTGAAGCGGTTTCCGAGGCCTCCTAATCCTCCTAATATTAAAGTTATTCATCATCATTCATAGATAGTTCTAGTTGACTCAGCGATCTCCTGTCGAAAACAATTAATTTTCCTAGACAGCGATTTCAATTCTCCACGAAGGAACTTGATTTCCTGGGGGATTAAAAAACCTCTATGGTCTTTACTACACCTTTCGGTAAGTTCTTCAGGCTCCAGAAATGGTGCACATTGATGTGGTTCAACAATATGTTAAAACTTCGAAGCCCTATTCGGCCTACAGGCTTTACAGACCCACTTTGAAAACATGTTTGTATTTGGACTTCTCTGCAAGACATCTTTGCATTTAGGCACAGTGTCGTTTATCGAGATAGCGTGGGTAGATTTAAAACTTTTAGCGCCATCTGTTTGCAAGATTATTTTTCCAAAGTGTGCAAATATGTTAGCCATAGTGAGAGTATTAATTAAGTAATAATTGTCGATCGGTTCGGAGGCTATTATGAAGGATCCTACTGGAAAACGCTAACAACATCGCGATATTTTAACAGATTAGAAAAATTAAATGAGTAAACAAAGATACTTCTTTGTTGACTGTAGCACTGATAAACACTGATTATGAACCGCTGATTTCATCAGCTTCTTCAATTGTCACAACTTACTACAGAACCATTCTTTTATGTAATTGTCATTAGGTTTTTACCGAAAAATTTCAATTGGTCACTATGTACTGTTTATTTTGAATAGAAATATTTTTTTTTTAAGGAAGAGACGGCAAACGAGCAAGCGGTTCACCTTATGGTAAGTGATTACCGTCGCCCACATACATCTGCAACACCATAGTTGGTGCAGGTGCGTTGCCGGTCTTTAAGGATATTTGGGAAATGGGAGGGAAGAGGAGGGGAATAGGGAGAGGGTGTGGGCATCCTGTTACCTCACTCACCGAACGAAACGCAGAAGCACAAGATGCCTCTACTTCACGCCGGTATTCTGCGAGGCCGTGGTACCAATCCGGTCGAGCCGGCCCATTCGAGCAGCAGCTAAAGCTGCCGCTTGGCTCTACCACGCTTAAAAATTATGAAAAAATTGTACACTTTATATAAAATGTGTGCAAGGGGAATATATGATATCTTTCTCCAAACGCCTCCCTTACCTGCACGTGGTATACCCTGCTAATTATCAAACGAAGTTCTGGCGGACTACTTATGGTAAATCCTTCCAAATATACAGGACGCAAACATCATAGACTCATTAGTCTGAAGATGCTGATCCCCATCATTATGGGGAGCAGCATCTTCAGTACGAGATTACCGGTACTGCGCTGCAATCCGACTGCCCAGGGTGGTGGCTATGGACAAATCTTCCCATCTCGCATTCTTGGTGCTTTGAGTAAACTTTTACAAGTAGATTATATAAAATAAAACTCGGTTTATTAGTTTAGAGAAGTAAATTATTAGCAGCTTTCTATATCCGTTGGCAGTACTCCAGTCTCCGCATTAGGTGTTGTCGAGGACAAAACCTTTCAAATCTCATATCTTCCGATGAATCGTGTTATTTCACGCTACGTATCATTTGTTCATTCATCATCATCATGTTGTATAATGTATACACACTATTAGTATAAATAAACTTAAATTTAATCCAATGGAATACCACTGTTAATATTAGCATAGTCTGTTACTGGGTAATGCGTTTATTCTATTATTTTAATATACAAATGTTTATTTAAGATAAGAGAATGGAATGGAAACATGTCTTCTTTAAGTTTGGTCTGATGATGACCTAGCTGCCCAAGCTGCGCTGTTCTTCATCGCTGGTTTTGATACTATGTCCATCGCAATGTCGTTTGCACTATACGAAGTGGCTGTTGATATGGAGGTGCAAGATAGGCTAGTGCAAGAGATTAATGAGAATGAAGCGAAAAACGATGGCAAATTCGATTACGATTCCGTGCAAAATATGACATATATGGACATGGTGGTTGCAGGTAACGTGAACCGAGATATCATTTATTTTTTATACACGTTTATTGAAATGTAAAAATTGGTACGTTTATATTTAATATGTTTTAACCTAAAATATAAAACCAATTCCTTCTATCACATTGAACGAAAACACAGAGTTAGTGTAGGTGATAGATATATAAATATTATTATACATATAGATATGGTGATTGCAGGTAACGTGAACAGATATCATAAAGCTTATAAACCTTATTAGTAATAGATTTACATAAATATATTAAATGACTACTGATTACTTGGTTTTTGGTATAATATTAAACAATTTTTCAACCTATAAGATAAAACCCATTCCTAGTATCACTTTGAACGGAGTGAATTTCGAACTAAAATGGTATTTCTCATGATCATAACCATGGATTAAATTTCCTATAAAATGATTTCTTGTATTTTCGGGAAGTGCCGAGTGATTAGAGGTCACCTGCGAATCAGGTGACTTTAGTTCGGTCCCCGATTCCGGTATGCGGAAGGCCCGTACCAAATGTGTTTTTCGAAATCCATTAATACCACCTCAGAGGGAGAAAGGATTGCGGATTGGAGGACGCAAACACTACCCCTTTAGTCTACCCCTAAGTAGAGTGAGTCATTAATTTTTTTACAGAGACACTAAGAAAATGGCCTTCCGTTTGCCAGTCTTGACAGGACTTGCGGAAAGGATTACAACATAGGAAGACCCAACAGTAAAGCTTCGTGTGATTATATTGTAAGTTTAATAAAAATATTGTTTTAATTGTTTCGAAGTTATCACACGTGAAGGGTTAATTCGTTCAGAGTGACAATAGATCATTGCCATATAGTGCTTGCCGTACATTATTTATTTCCATGTGTGTGTGAGAGTCGAAAGAGGTCTCGTCTATCGGTTGCGCGTTCACAAGATGGCGGATTTATCTTCTAACAGAAGCCAGACTGAAAATATATTGCACATTGTATATAAGCGGCGTTTAAGATGCGTGATATTTGTTACAGCGATAGCCAATTCGCTTGCCAAGCGTAGTGATTAGGGTACATTCTCTTATTGAGAAATCCCAATGTCCTGCATAGGACTGTTAACAGATTGATCAGGAAGTGATTGTTTTTGAGTAAAGAATAACGAAAGTACGAGACTCCATTAAAGGGACTACGAGATTAACATATTAATAATTTTTGCATGTATCCTCAAACAGTTAAGTTAATTTCTGTGTCTTAACCGATCGAACTGCGCAGGGCCTTCTACCACATCCTATTGGAGCTTCTATTGATAAATTATCCAGGGTTCTGTATAATGTCACTGATGGAGTTTAGTTAAGTTAATGTCACTACTAAAATTACTATAAAAAAGCTTTAACGATGACCCGGCGACATACTTTTTAAATAATTGAAGATATTTATTGTTACCATCATTGTAGATAAGAAAAGGTGAAGTTGTCACCATCCCATCGTGGGCCATTCACCGTGACCCCGAGTATTTCCCAAACCCGGATAAGTTCGATCCAGAAAGATTCTCGGAAAGCAACAAACATCTTGTCAAGCCGTTTACGTACATTCCCTTCGGTCTGGGTCCCAGATTCTGTATCGGCAAGTACCATTCTTCTTAAATAGAAGTTGTTTACAGGTGTCCATGGGCTGCAGTAGCCATTTACCAAACAGCTGGACTGCTAGCTCGTTTGTCAACGTAATCCAATAAGTAACATAATTTTGCGCAGTGGTGGAATATTTATATACAGCTACTTTCCTTTTTTTATATGGTTTGCATAACATTATTCTTTTCCTTATTTACAGCCGTTAAATAGTCCACCGCTGGAGACAGGCCTCTTCAACGGAGCAGAATTGCCTTAATCTCCCCAATTGGTATATAATCCTTAACCTCGTATATTTAACGTTTCTATCCGTCACCGGTCCGTGTAATTTAGGTCTGACAAATTTCATAATTTAGCAAATTTCAGGCTCCAGATTTGCCCTTTGCGAAGTGAAAGTGATGCTTTATCAGCTCCTGCAGAATTTTGAAGTTTCCCCATGTGAGAAGAACTGTATATCTGAAAGGCTAGATTCGTCTTCTGTGAACATCAGACTCGACGGCGGACATTGGATGAGATTTAAATTAAGAAAATAAATTGTGATATATGTCATCAAAATCGCAACTACATACATTTGATTAATAATAAAATATTAACATTAAAAAATATTCTTTTACAGATTTGACTAACTTTATTACAATTATGACATATAAGAATTCTCAATTTCAGAATCCCACCCCGGGTTGGCACAGGTGAGACGAAATCCCTCCAATTGTGCTGCTTACTTGTGCCCCTGAGTTGTCACCGGTTCTCACGCCTCTTTTCCGGCTCTCCTACTCTTTGGTGTCGTCCCGGAATTCAGCATTGGAAGACAGCATTTGTGCATCCGATACCTAGAAAAAGGCCTATTGGCATCACCGCCTTGTTGTCTAAAATAATGGAGTCACTTATTAACACCCAGCTCCTGAGGTACCTGGAGGAACATCAGCTGATCAGTGACCGACAGTACGGTTTCCGTCGCGGACGATTAGCTGGTTATCTTCTAGTTTACCTGACTCACCGATGGGCAGAAGCAGTTGAGTACAAGGGGAGGCTTTGGCGGTTAGTCTGGACGTAGCGAAAGCATTTGTTAGGCTTTCACATAAAGCGCTTCTTTCAAAGCTTTCATCTTACGGGGTCCCCGAGAGATTGTGCAACTGGTTCACCAGCTTCCTCACGGATCGGAGCATCAAGGCTGTTGTCGACGGTACATGCTCGGACTCCAAACCCGTGAATGCTGGTGTTTCACAAAGCTGTGTGCTATCTCTCACTCTGTTCCTTCTGCATATCAACGTAATGCTACAAATCAGTAGCATGCATTGCTATGCAGATGACAGCCCTGGATATGCCCTATATACAGTTCGTGCGAATATTTCTCGGGAACACTTTGAAGAGTGCCGGAACAAAATTGTGTCTGAAGTCGAGACCTTGTTAATCAAAGTCTCGGATTGGGACAGATGTAATTTGGTACTATTCAACCCCAAAAAGACACAGGTTTGCGCGTTTACCGCTAAAAAGAATTCCTTGGTCGTTCCTCCTCTTTTTGAGAACATTCTCCTTATCGCCTCAGCCAGTATCAGAATCCTAGGCGTCGACATATCGAGCGACGTTCAGTTCCGTGGTAACTTGGAGGAAAAGGCCAAATTGACCTCCAAAAAGTTTGGTGTGCTCTGCAAAGCGGGACAGTAATTCATGCCGATCCACCAATTGCAACTTTATATGGTGCAAGTTCGGCCTCACATTGAATACTGTTCTCATTTCTGGGCCGGGACACCCCAGTGCCAACAAAGACCAAGCTCTCTCTGATCGGCTTGATCCTTTGGCCTTGCGAAGAGATGTTGCTTCTCTCAGCATTTTTACAAAATTTACCACGGGGAATGTTCTATGGAACTGTTCCGATTGATCATAGCCGCTGAGTTTCACCATCGTACATCGCGACAGAATTCCAAGTTCCATCAATACCACCACAGCGTGTTTTACTCCAAGTTTTCTGCCACGCACTTCGACTTTGTGGAATCAGCTGTCGCCAGCGGTTATTCCGAACAGTTACGACTTAGGGACCTTCAAGAAAAGAGCCTATTCCTTCCTTAAAAGACGGCAGTGCATCTGTAGCTACTCTGGAGTTGCGGATGTTTGTGGGCGTCGTTGCGGCGTGTTGATCTCTTGCCATCAGGTGAGCAACGATGCTCGTTTGCCCCCTTCTCCTATAAAAAAAATGCTGTAATTAATTTTGAAAATGTATGTTATAATGCTTAAAACATGCATTATAATAAATAATTTAATTTAGTACTCAGCATTCGGCAATCAGCCTTGACGACGAATAGGATTCTGTCGTTGGTGCTGTGTTACCAGCGCTGCCAGATGTTTTGACTCTCTTAAGGTAATGTCCGTAATGTTTGAAAATATCGAGTATTTTTTTTTAATTAATCAAATTCTTTTAAATTGTTGCAAATACTTTACTAACGCTCCTAAATTATTTAATGAAGTACCTCAGATATGGCGCTGTATGCCTGAAACGCGTATTAATAATATGTGATCTACTTATAATTTCGGTTTACAGATTGTTTTTTTTCTTGAACGTACTTACGATACTTTGGAGCTTGATTGTCGTACACACTAACGTTTTTCTTATTACACCGCAGTTTGAACTTGACACGAAAAATTAGATTTCGCTAGCCTAATTTCCACCAACGCAATACGGTAATTCCCACTTGCTCTGTATGACCGAGGAATGTCGGCTGGGATGATAGGTCGCAAACGAAGTCACGAGGATGCAATGAGTCTCGTGGCAGGTGTTAAATTTCTACCGCAGATCGTAGTGCGAACCTTGTACCCTGAAATTCAAGACCTAGAAATAATTTCCTGTTCTTATGGGAGACTGAATGTGCTCTTCAGGGAGGTGGAATGTGACAAACTCAAGTAAAGCGGAAGGAACATAAAACGAATCAAAAATATTAAATTATGACAAATGTTTTCTAAATTTAAAATCTATACGCTATAAAACATTAAAGACAAAACTGATGAGAGATGATAAGAAAAAGAAAACAAAAGCTTTTACAAAGTTGACAATACAATAATATAATAATCTTCAATATTAAAGTGACACTGTTCAACACTTACCCAATAAGGGGTGTGTAAGATGAACTAATAATAAATAAAAGTGTACATAATATGCACATACAGACTTACGAGTATTATATATAATGAATATATGCGTATGGATGCATATATAAATGGAAGAAATACAAGAAATCATTATGAGAATCATCATACTTTAAATTTGACCGTGAAGATCTTCTTGTACGAACCCGTGTGGATTTTGATGTTCTTACAAACAAGGCCGAATTGAGTTGAAATTTCACTGTATCACATCGAAGTGCATCAGTGGTTGGCTGGAGAATTTAATTACATTCGCTCGTCTGATCTGGCGCAGACGCGAACTGTTCTTGGTTAGTGTCGGTACGTTCATCTTTTGCGATTACGTAACGCGGTCACTCGTGTTGTTTAAAACGCCGCCAGCCTTCGCCAGAATCATCGCAATTCATTCTTGAGTGAGTACAGTTTACTTCTAATCCAGTTTTGCATCGTTAACCGATTTTAAGTTATCGCATTTCTATTTAACAGTCATATAAAATAACCTAGTGCTTAGGGGCGCTCGCTTTAATTTCTTAGTACGCGCATGACCACAAAACATTGTGAGGAAAATTGCATGTCTAAGAAATAATAAAAAATATTATTTCGAAGCCATGTGAAGTCCGCCAACACGCTGCGGCGTACGCAGCGTGACGGAGCCTTCCTGCTCCAAAACTCAATCAAGTAATTGAGAGGAAGCCTTTACCCAGCAGTGGGTACTTACATGCTGGTACTATACAATCTTATCTTATGGGATTTTACATAAATATTTCTTAATAGTCGAAGTAACTTCAAAAATGTACGAATGGTGTAAGATGGAATATACTAACATTTTCCCCAAAACGTCAACCTCACGCCTGTGGTGATTAAGACATATGTCCTTTCAGCGTCTATCTCCCAAAGATGCGATAAGTGGGCTGTGGAAGCCCCTATGAGTGACAGACGAAAGCCTAAAAGAATGCTTTTGTTCATATCATATCTACTAGATGTTAGGCTTCTTCTCTATCTAGAAGTCGTCTAGGTTGGTCCTCATTTCTTGTTCTACCGCCAAACAGCAGTGTAAGTTGTTGTGTTCAGGTTACAAAGGTATAGGGAGTCAGTATAGTTACGGGTTGTGAGGCCATCTTAGATAGATTCCATCTTAGTTCGCAGGTGTGACAACACATCTGTAACCTTCTTCCATTGAAGTTGTTTGAATCTGCAACAGATGTTCATAAACTGCAGTAACCACTAACCATCAGACTGTTAGCTCCTATTATTATTATACTATTACGTTATTAAATATATTTATTTATTTATATTTATTTGTTGATCATATGTGATACTTGTATAGATGTTAACATTTTGTTTATGTTCTATATGATCTACCACTTATTTACATACAAATATGGCATACAAATTTTACAATGTGATATAATTTCAAGACATATAAGGTATATTACATTACATTATTACATTCTTGATAAAGTAAAATAAAATAATAACAACAATAACAATATAAATAATTCTACATGTCTAATTTCCTTATCAGTTAAAAAAAATTCAAATGTCCAAAAAAAAATTAAGTTATTATATCTATGTAATTAGTCAAATATTATCGCAAATAAATTCCTGTATTGTGTAATAAACTTTTTCAACCAATATTAATTGAAGTTTTTTTTAAAATCTTCTATTTTCTTGTTTTTGATATTGTTAGGTAAATGATATTGTTTGGTATATTATTATTAATTACAAAGTAAATGATCTATTTAGCGTTGAAAAGAAACTAGTTTTACGGAATTTATCCCGTTACAATTCAATGTCTTGTGTTCGCGTAAATACGTGAAATAATCCATTAGGTACTTCCACACGAATAATTTGCCTACGTAGATTTGAAAATAGCTATTTCAGCGATTGTAAATGTCTATCTCAAACATCTTATTATGATCGGTTTGATAGTCAAATGAATCAACGATGTTTATAACATAGTAGGCGGATATGTAATGAAGTTACATTATCTAGGGCACTGCTAATGATTTTTAACTTAATTCTACATAATTAAGTGATGTCGCCTTTTTTAGTATTAGAGTGATTAACGAGCTGTCAGGTTTGATGGTGAGCAACTATTTCTCTGAAGCCCATAGACACACCTGCAAACACCACTGTGAACTGAGATGGTACGCGCCGAAGCGCATAATAATACTAGCTCTCTGTTCCTTATAAAACGAAACACAACCGTGACTGGACTACCGATTAGAAGTTTTTAACCTAAATACACACTCACACACACACTCACTTATACAGCGAGAGAGAGAAAGAGGGAGAGAGAATACTAGCATAGGACTGGACGGCGTCTGTAAGTGACTGATAAATAATAAACATATTATTAGCGTACAATGCTTCGCTTGTCACAACAAATCATTACGTCTTATTACGTGGGTGTAAGACTCATTTTGTAAAACAGATCCGGATCTGTCACGGACGTGGAACCGGTTCCACGTCCGTGAATAGAACCCGCGCCTAGTAGTGGTCAAAGCCAATCGTACAGCCAATATGCCAATCGTGTCTGTAAGAAACAAAGCGGAAGTATTTATTTTCTCGCCTAGAAACAGTCCGCTAACCAGCTGTGCAACCAACTATTGATGGGATGAGAGGCGTTCTATCGTAGTCCTCGAGGGTGATAGTACACCTGTAACCCTCTTCGACAGACGTTGTTCGCAGGTGTCCATGGGCTGGAGTAGCCCCTTGCCATCAGGTGTACTGTGTGAGCCCGTTTATCACAGTAGTGTTACAAATGTTTTGCTATTGGTGAAAGAGTAAATGTGTATTATATTATGATTCCTTGTGGTTTTGCAAACGCTACACATTTGGAAATGGAACTATTATATACGGATTTTATCGTGTTCTATTTTGCTTTCATATTCCCAACTTTCCATCGCTTTACAGCAGCTGTGATCACGGGGGGACATCTGGACGTCTAACACTGAGGTGTCGTCCAGATGTCATAGTTAACTCGGGCTACCTTCAGCCTTTATTTATTAATGTTGCTATATTGTCAAATTTTATTTAGAATTTAAAAATATGAAACAACAATGAAACATTAAAAATTTCATCCGAAAGCTGCGTTTAACATGTATGCCAATGAACTACAGGTTACTGACCTTTAAAACCTCTCTTGCTTTTACCTCCCCTCCATATTCAACTGTGAATGAGCGGCATAAGTTGTTATTTACAAATGTCTTAACCAACCGTTGAGTTGTGCAATAGCTTCATTCATATGAAAATAAAGCGGTATATACTGTATCAGGATAACTACAGAATTGAGGAAAAAGTTCTTTATTTGATTAACGTAAGAACTTTTTACAATCTACCACCGTTTCGTAATGAGGTGCCTCTGACGGAGAAAATTGGTAAGTGTTTATTTTATTTCTATCATTCTCTAGAAGTATTTTTATTTAAAAAAATTACAGTGAAAATAATTTTTATTATTTTATTTTGAGTATGAAATGTAAATGGTAGAGTCGGGAGAGGCGAACATTTCACGATCAAATCGGAGACGTTCTGAAAAAAGGCCAGGTCAAGAGTACCCTAAACCAACGAGCATGCATGCGAAGATTGATGAAAGTGGAAGAAGCGAAAGACGTATGTCAGGACCGTAGCGGGTGGAAGGATATTGTCTCTGCCTATGTATGAATTGTGTAGTGACCCCTAACAAGTCTGTATACTATTTGAAGGATTCGCAGTTAATAAAACGCGTTGAACAGTACAACCACCATTAATTTACTGCCTGCTAAATCTGGTGTACGGTAGAAGAAAGCATTATTGGCATCTACCAACATATATTTATATGATCCAAAGTCTATAGCACTAGACTATTCGTTGCTTTTTGTTTCGTGTCCGTGTGTGAAATGTAATATAAAAAACCGGAAAAAAAAATTAAAAAGTGGATACATACGGTGTTTCTTTCGCCAGTGTATTCTCCGTCGGAAAAACATTATTACGAAACCGTGGTAGATTGTTAAAGAAATTGTCAAACGAAATTTGGATTTCCTACGTCAAATAAATAAATTTCATTCATTTTCACCCATTCATTCATTCATATCATTTACGAGGTAGAGCCAAGCGGCGGCTTTTGCTACTGCTCGAATGGGCCGGCTCGACCCGGTTGGTACCACGTTATCACAGAATACAGGCGTGACGTAGACCCAGCTTGTCTCCTCACCCTCCCTTCCATCTCCCAAGTACTCTTAAAGGGCGGCAACGCACCTGCAGCACCTCTGGTGTTGCAGATGTACGTGGGCCACGGTAATCACTTGCCATCAGGTGAACCGCTTACTCGTTTGCCACCTTTCACACATATTTCTATTTTCATTACAGAAACATGTTGCTTCTGATCGGAGCGTTGCTCGCGGCAGCGGTTCTCCTTTTGTACTCACGGCAGGCGCATTCCAAGTTCCGCGAAGCCGGTGTCAACCATCTACCCGTCATACCGATCCTTGGAAACACCGGTCATACGTTGTTAAAGATAGATAATATCATAACCCGTCTAACGAAGCTGTATCAAGCCTTTCCGGATGATCAGTAAGTGTTTACAGATTTGAAATGATACTATTTGAATTAGACTGATGCCTTGATGTGCAAAGGCATCAGTCTAGGTTTTGGAGGCGGGAAGGGTAGGGGGGCAAGGGGAGGCGCGCTGCTCCAATGAGTGTTGGCCTCTAACCACTTTAGAGGTGCCGGCTCCGGCGACAGAACCCTGGTCAATCCGTGCTCTTTGTAATTAAAGTAAACAATGAAAACGCTTTTGAATTTGTTACTTTTTATTCGCCACGTTTCGGGTTCTTTACTGTACTAGTGGGCGGGTGACTGGCTGAGGTGTTTGATGTCATAATTTCATGGTTAACCCGGAAGCCGTCAGCTTTCTAATTATAAATTCTTGGTTGGAAAAAAAAAAGTTAAAATTTAACGGGATAAAGTCCGTAAAAGGAAGGTTATATAAAATACACAAGATTTTTTTTTAACAACCTTACTTAAGTATTTATTATGTTACGTAATGTAACTTGAGATACCGCCGATATCTTCAGTTTCTTAGTAATCTACTGTTGCACTACGTCACTCACTTAAGTTTAAATTGTTACTTAAAGCTTTCCACCTTAGTTACTTTAAAAAAAAACAATGAAATTTGTTCATCTACGGGCGTAAGGAAATTCATCACAAATATTAATTATGTCTGGTTACGAACGTGTAACCGACGACCGCATGGGTTAGTCGTTAGCCTATCTGACTAATGAAACATGGGTCCAAGGTTCGAATCTCACTAGGTATTAATATTTAAAAAAAAAAAAAGGAAAGTAGCAGCCTGTGTGTGCCCACTGCTGAGCAAAGGCCTCCCTCTCAAATATCTGTGAGGATTTTGGAGCAGGAAAGGGCCCGCCATGCTGCTCCAGTGATTGGCGGACTTCACATATCCCCGAAATATTATTTTTATTACACACGTATAAGTTGTTAAACATGAGTAAATGATTATATGTCCGTGGGCTTACTTGCACCAATAGTGTTCGTGTATGTTTGTGTGTGAAGTGTCCAACTTCCGATATTATCCGGAAGTTATCGCAGCGATTGAAATCGAACAAGATGATGTCAGCATCGTATTTAATCTATAATTTTAAAGTGGTACGCATTGTGGGACGTCCTTCCCCACTAGATGGAGTGACGATCTGAGCAGTGTTGCGGGAAGTCGGTGGATGCGGGTGGCTCAGGACCGTACTTTGTGGCAATCTTTGGGGGATACCTATGTTCAGCAGTGGATTAGTGATAGGCTGAAATGATGATGATACTTGGGTACGTAGAGTAGTTAGCATGAAGTGGAGGCATCGTGTGCTTCTGCGTTTCGTTCGGTGAATGAGGGAACCGGAGGCCCATTTCCCCCGTCCCACGCCCTTTGCCCCTCCTCTGTCCACAAATATCCCTAAAGGCTGACAACGCACCTGCAGCTCTTCTGGTGTTGCATTTGTACGTTGGCGACGGTAATCACTTACCATCAGGTGAGCCGCTTGGCCATAAAAAAAGAACTGTTAGCAACGGTATATTACATTTATATATCACAGGTTACTTTCAATATAACAATAACTAATTAATAAAAATTTAAACGTGGAAGAACCAAGCAGCGGCTTTTGCTGCTGCTCGAATGGGCCGGTTCGACCGGGTTGGTACCACTAGCTCGCAGAAGCCCACCATTCGACTATTGTCGTGAACCACTCCAAATACAAGGTCTAATGCTTAGTTGGAGGGTTAACAGGAATATTAGTAATGTTAGTTAAATAGCATTGCTAGAATTCTTTTTTAAAAAAAAAAGAATACCGGCGTGAAGAAGAGGCATCTTGAGCCTCTGCGTTTCGTTCGGTGAGTGAGGTAACCGGAGGCCCCCTCCCCCTCCCCATCCCCATCCCCTCCATCTCCCAAATACTCTTAAAAGCCGGCAAATCATCTACAACACCAAAGGTGCTGCAGATGAACAAAATAAATTTAAGTATGAGATTACATTAATAGACTCTTTTAGGATCACTTCCAACGATATACAAAACGTTCATAAAAATGCATTTATAAATAGAATGTTAAGTTGACATTAACCGCCTTACAGATTTGTTGGATTCTATGAGCTAATAAATCCATTGGTGATATTGAAAAACCTGGAACTCTTAAAGAGGATCACGGTGAAGGATTTTGAATACTTCGCAGACAGACGCGGCTTCGCCGACGATTTTCCGGATCCGCTGTTTGGAAGGAACTTGTTGCTTTTGAAAGGTTTTTGTTAAATTCTTTACGTCTATTTTATAGCTCTTGATTTAAGGGTATCTAAAGCTATTAAAATCATATTAAGTAACTAAGGAAATGGATAGCTATATGTTACGGAAATGAAGAAAAATTTAATGGAACAAAATAATGTGGTTATGCAATATTGCGGCAGTAAATCTACAGTATTCCATTTGAAGCCGTCCATTGATTTTATTGGACCTCCAGCTTAATGATCGTAGTTTATCATTAGGTTAGTTCGTGTACATTGATAATTTACATATCTTTTTTTTTGTATTTATTATAAAAAAAAAATTTAACTTGTATCATTCGATAGGAGAGCCGTCAGAGTCTCGAGTTTCATAGAGCGCGTGTGAGCTGGGTTCGATCCCAGGTGCCGACACTACTAAAATTGTTAATAGCAATTTAAGTGCTGTATTTACCATGTACTCGGCGGTTAAAGAAAACGTCGTGAGGAAACCTGAGAAATAGTAAAAAGAAAAATATTATTTCGAGGATATGTGAAGCTCTCCAACCCGCACTGGAGCAGCGCGACGGGCCCTTATCGGCTCCAAAACCCTCACAGATACTTGAGAAGGGGGCTTTTCCTCAGCAGTGGGCGCTTTCAGGCTGCTACTTTACTTCATTCGAAAGCTACTGTGACATAGATGTATGCAAAAATGTAAATTATGTATGTGTTAAGGCTTGTAAAATGGAGTTGACGTTCACACAATGCTTTAACCAAATTAAATGAAAACATTATGATCACGTTCATGGCTGTATGAACTAAGATGCCTTTGCCTTCCCTGCACGGGAAAATATTCCAAAAAAAAAGTGACGCAAACAAATACTTGTCGATGTTGCCATTACAATCACAATTCGGTCGAATTTCGGTCACAGGCGATAGTCGAAAAAAAAAACTATAAAATTTATCCTGGATATAGTTCAATATCGTTGCTTGAACAATCGAACCCGTATTTGACGTATCTGTTACTTGGTTAGACCGCGGTGCTGATATTGTCTTATATCTTTACGTCGTCTTTACGACTCCTGATAAAATACTACAGTTGGGTTAAAGTGTTTTTATGAGATAAAAAAAAAAAAAGTTTCAATTATCGGCAATCGGAAAATTTGATATACAAGTTACATACGCGGAATAAGTAGAAACAAAGTAGAAACCGCGTATAAGAAAGCCCTCCTCCGAAATAGCTCCTAGCAAGAAATCATTTAAGAGTCTAGTTCGTGATACATCATTGACAATATTCGCCTTATCTATTTTCGATTTTTATTATATATTTATTTTTATGTATGTTTTTATATACTTGTTTACGTATTTGTGTATTTTATAAATATTAATTTAATTATATAGTGTGTTTATATGTACTTATCAACTTATTATTATTGGAGTTTTTTATTTTATTTTGATTTTTGTTTTTATTCTTTGTTTTGTACCTGCCAACTACCTTTCACCATAACAAGGGTTGACTGGTAGAGAATGCCACTTGGCATTAAGTCCGCCCATTGTAACCTTAAGCTTAAGGCTAATAATAAAGAATAAATAAATAAATAAATAATTTATCACAAATATTTATCATGTTAAGCCACGTTAACCGAGTGGTTAGGGGATCTGTCTCCGGGGACTCAAGTTCAATCTTATATGAGTAGGGCTCGAGATGTGTCGTTGGTTTGGACACTGCACGTTTTCCCACTCTAGTGAAAAGTAGGTTGGAAGGGCTAAAATTAAGACCTCTGACGGGTGATCAATGGTCTACACTTTAACCCTTCCATCATTTGTACCTCATGCATGAGGTAAATACAGAACTTAAAATTGGTAATAACAATTTTAGTGGTGCCGGCAACGGGGGTCGAACTCTGTTCACTGGCGCTATATGAAACTAAAGCGAGCGTCCTGAGGATTAAGCTACCTACTATGTTTAGCTAATCTATAAGCTTTAATCCGTATCCCCACCAGTTGGCTTGGTGTCGGCAGGGTCCTCCAGGATCCAGCAATCGGCACCCGCCGCTGTTGGAGTACGGCGCATGCGATGTACATCCGTATCATACATATAACATTATTATTAAAAGAGTATGCGAGTAAAACGATTCTTAACATTCCGTCCTGAAATATTTGGTGGGTCTCTGCTAATACCGTGTTGAAACTACCCGTAGGTGATGAATGGAAAGCAATGCGCTCTACTTTGAGTCCAGCGTTTACAAGTTCTAAGATACGTTTGATGGTGCCGCTGATGGTGGAGGTTGGAGAACATATGATACAGGCACTGATAAAGAAAATCGATAAATCTGGAGGTACGTTTTTAAAAATTGAAATTTGAAGTATTCTTTTAAATAATACTAAGCTTCTACTACTGCTACAAAATTGGCCGATTTAAACTAAACTACTAAACATAAGCCTCTGTAAGAGAGCGTCAGCAAAAGCTCATATTTCTTGGAAGGTTACCCCATACTCCCCACGCTGGGTAAGTGGGTTAGTGAGCAAAGTACCGATTCTCACGCACTAGTATTTCTGCACCCATTCCCTTTTTTTTGACATTTTGGAGAAAAAGATGTAATTTTCCACTTTACGCGATAATAAGCGCTCGAGTACAACCACCCTGATATAAAGATTTTAGGAAGCTCAAGAGTGTAGCCGTGTGAGCTAAAAGGAGGCCAGGGAATGCTTTGAAAGTATGTCTTATTCAAATCAGAATGGAAATAAAACTTTATAAGACATTGCAATTTATTGTTCTGAACAATATTAAATGAACTCCAAATACAAATACATATGTTATTTCAGTGGATTTCATAGATATAGAATGCAAAGATCTAACTTCGCGGTACGCGAACGACGTGATCGCTTCCAGTGCGTTCGGCTTACGGGTAGATTCGTTAGAGGAAGCCAACCAGTTCTACGAATCCTGCAAAACTATCACCAGCTTCAACTTCGTCAGTATGCTGAAAATTTTAGCTTTCAGAACTTTTCCAACGACTATGAAGGTGAATTATTTTGTTATCGATTTAATGTCTCATCTCTGCCTCCTCCTCCTCCTGACTCCTTGGTAGGTACCGTCCCTTTATCCATTTCTATCTCTAGTCTATTTCCATTTCAAGCAGCAGTGCTTCTACAATTGTGTTCCGGTTTGACCCGGTACCGGGCATAGGTAACCAGTATATCTACATGATATCATCTATCTAAGATAATCATCATTTCAGCATATCACAAGTCCGCTGCTGAACATAGGCCTCCCCCAAAGATTGCCACAAAGCTCGATCCCGAGTAACCTGCATCCACTTCCCGCAACACTGCGCTGGTCATCACTCCATCTTGTGAGAGATCGTTCCACATTGCGTTTGCCTGTACGTGGCTGCCACTCGAGAACCTTTTGTCCCCATCGGTTGTCAGTTCTGCGAGCTATGTGGCCGGCCCGTTGCCACTTCAGCTTGATGATCCTAACGGCTATGTTGGTTACCTTAGTTCTACTACGGATATCATCGTTGCAGACTCTATCGTGCAGAGAAACAACGGACATAGCTCTTTCCGTAGCCCGCTGAGCAACTTCACACCTACACGGGCTACAGTGAACTCCTGCCATCAGATGAAGTAGAAGAGAGTTCGTTTGTTTTGTGTCAAAGCCTATAAATATTATTTACTACAGGATTATCTACAGCGTCTTAGTACACAATGATAATGCTGGACAGAATAACCGTGCCTTGGCTTTGCTGTTTGTACCTCATCTGAAGTCAATAGGATTCGTGTTGTTTTTCTGATCTCTGATTCACAGAACAATCATGAACATCTAGATTTACAGAAATTGCATCGGCCACTATAATTCGGTCTTCAACAGATTTCCTTCAGATATGAATATCTCGTATGAGTGATCGTCTCTGTGGTTGCTGAAGTATCTACCACGATTCAACTTACTTTCTCATGTGCCTTGTTAATTTTAGTAGTTATTGGAAAATAATTGGCTGGGCTAAACTCGGCCAGAGCCTGAATTTAAAAATAATGACTATTTTTTAATAACGTAGTTCTATCTCTTAAGTTCTTTTAAATGTTGACACTGATACGAATAAGTCATAATTATTCATAATTAAACAACTGACTGATGAAATAAAATGAAATTAAAGGGGATATATTTTCAACACGTGTATTTTTACAGATGTTGAACATAACGTTGTCTACTAAATCAATAAATGCATTCTTCAAGGATCTAGTACTCAACACGATGAAACAGCGGGAGGAGCACAATATTCTCAGGAATGACATGATACAACTGTTAATAGAGGCCAAAAAAGGTACAACGAAATTTGTTGCTTTTAGTCTTTAGATTTCCAATGGTTTAGATGCTTTATACCGGCTATATAACTTATATGTGCACTCGAGTAACAGTAATTGTTTAAAGCTGATGGTGGCGAAACTAAGGCGACTATGACGTCAGGGCGTCTAACAGCTCCATCTATATGTGAGGAATCATCACTACAATGTTTGATTTTAAAACTATTGTTGTGACGTGGTCTAAGGGACATGGGGATACATCGAGACATGTTAATCGTGGTAGAGCCAAGCAGCGGCTTTTGCTGTCTCAGGAATGGGCCGGCTCGTCCGGATAAGTACCACGGCCTCGCAGAATACCGGCGTGAAGTAGAGGCATCTTGTGCTTCTGCGTTTCGTGCGGTGAGTGAGGTAACCGGAGGCCCTCTCCCCCCTCCCCCCTCCCCAAATATGGTAGCGGTATATAATTTTGAGCTACCCCAGGAGGGTACCAGTACCTACGGTTCTGGAGAATCCCTCACTGAGCATCCACGTTCAGGCTTTCCTACGCTACCTAATCGTGGATGCTCAGTCTGCCCCGCGTATTCTGGGGGGGGCAATATTCCGCTCTCTTTCTTTCCTACTCGAGGCAAACGCAGCAAAGAAACTATGGCATCCCCTACCGCGCTCGCCGTGGATTTCTGCAATATCAGGGGACTCCACTCGAACCTTAGCGCCGTTCATTACCATCTTGAAACGGCGAAGCCGGCCTTGCTTTTTCTTACAGAGACTCAGATATCGTCTCCGGCTGATACCTCTTATCTCCATTACCCGGGGTACAAACTGGAACACTCCTTTGTGCCCCGTGCCGGAGTTTGCGTATACGTCAGAGATGATATCTGTTCTCGACGCCTCGGTAGTCTTGAAGGTTTGGACCTTTCTACCCTTTGGCTGCGCATCGACAGCGACGACCATCCGCGCGTCTATGCGTGCCTTTACAGGTCCCATAGCGGTAATACCGTAACTGACCGACTCATCGACCACATCCAAATGGCTACAGATTCCGTGCTACAACAGATCCCATCCGCAGAGATCGTGATTCTCGGCGATTTTAATGCCCACCACACCGATTGGCTCGGTTCTCGCATAACCGATCATGCGGGAGATCTGTTCACGACTTTGCATTAGCATATGGCCTGACACAACTGGTAACCTCGCCGACGCGGATCCCAGACGTGGAAGGTCATACACCTTCCTGTTGGACCTTTTGCTGACCTCACACCCGGACGGATATTTGGTCTCAGTCGATGCCCTCTTGGCTCGTCGGACCACTGTCTGATCCGGAGTGTAGTGCCTATCGCGCGCCGATCCCGAACGCGATCTGCGGGGTTGCGCCGTGTGTGGCACTATAGGTCGGCAGATTGGGATGGAATGCGGTCTTTCTTTGCTTCCTACCCATGGGGCAGGTTTGCTTCTCGCTGGATGATCCCAACGTCGTTGCAGATTCTGTCACCGATGTGGTACTTCAGGAATGGAACTTTTATTCCGTTCTCTGCAGTGCCTGTCGGAGGTAAATCCCAGCCTTGGTTTGGTCGCACCTGCAAAATAGCGTCGCGCCGAAAGCGGAAGTGCTACCAGGCCTGGGCCGATGCATAGGCGTCTCGGGATGCAAAACCAGTGCTCTTAAAACGAGTACAACTCTGCCTCCAGGTCCTTCAAAAGAGTTATCGCTGCGGCAAAGTTAAAGCACATTGGCAGAATTGGCGAGAGATTAGTTCGCCTCCCATCGGGATCCCGCGCATTCTGGTCTCTCGCCAAGGCTGTCCAGGGGAATTTCTGTCAGCCATCTCTCCCATCTCTACACAAGGAGGATGATTCGCTGGCCCATACTGCAAAAGAGAAAGCCGATCTCTTGGGCTCTCTTTTGCATCCAACTCGACTCTTGATGACCGGGGAAACTCTCCACCTACCATCCCGTGGTGTAAGTGCTCCATGCCGGAAATTCAGTTTCTGCAGAGCTCAGTGCGAAAGGCACTCCGCTCCTGGACATTCATAAGTCGAGTGGGCCGGACGGAATCCTCCAATTGTGCTGAGGATGTGTGCCCCTGAGTTGGCACCGGTTCTCACGCGTCTTTTCCGGCACTCCTACTCTTCAGGCGTCGTCCCGGAATCTTGGAAGACAGCATTTGTGCATCCAATACCGAAAAAAGGCGACCGCTCTGATCCGTCCAACTACAGGCCTATTGCCATCACCCCCTTGTTATCTAAAATAATGGAGTCACTCATCAACACCCAGCTCCTGAGGTACCTGGAGGAACACCAGCTGATCAGTGACCGACAGTACGGTTTCCGTCGCGGACGATCAGCTGGTGATCTTCTAGTTTACCTGACTCACCGATGGGCAGAAGCAGTTGAGTCTAAGGGGGAGGCTTTGGCGGTTAGTCTGGACGTAGCGAAAGCATTTGATAGGGTTTGGCATAAAGCGCTTCTTTCAAAGCTTTCATCTTACGGGGTTCCTGAGAGATTGTGCAACTGGGTCACCAGCTTCCTCACGGATCGGAGCATCAAGGTTGTTGTCGACGGTGCATGCTCGGACCCCAAAGCCGTGAATGCTGGTGTTCCACAAGGCTGTGTGCTATCTCCCACTCTGTTCCTTCTGCATATCAACGACATGCTACAAATCAGTAGCATTCATTGCTATGCAGACGACAGCACGGGTGATGCCCTATATACAGGCCGTGCGAATATTTCTCGGGAACACGTCGACGAGTGCCGGAACAAACTTGTGTCTGAAGTCGAGACCTTGTTATTCAAAGTCTCGGATTGGGGTCGACGTAATTTGGTCCTATTCAACCCCAAAAGACACAGGTTTGCGCGTTCACCGCTAAAAGAATCCTTTGTCGTTTCTCCTCTTTTGAGAACATTCCCTTATTGCCTCAGCCAGTATCAGAATCCTTGGCGTTGACATATCGAGCGACGTTCAGTTCCGTGGTCACTTGGAGGAAAGGCCAAATTGGCCTCCAAAAGCTTGGTGTGCTCTGTAGAGCGGGACAGTATTTCATGCCGGTCCACCGTTTGCAACTTTATAAGGCGCAAGTTCGGCCCCACATGGAATACTGTTCTCATCTCTGGGCAGGGGCACCCCAGTACCAACTCCTTCCATTTGACCGCATCCAACGTCGAGCGGCTCGAATTGTCGGCGACCAAGCTCTCTCTGATCGGCTTGATCCTTTGGCCTTGCGAAGAGATGTTGCTTCTCTTTGCATTTTTTACAAAATTTTCCACGGGGAATGTTCTGAGGAACTGTTCGGATTGATCCCAGCTGCTGAGTTTCACCATCGTACATCGCGACTGAATTCGAAGTTCCATCGATACCACCTAGATGGTTGGCATTCCACCACAGTGCGTTTTAATCGAAGTTTTCTGCCACGCACTTCGACTTTGTGGAATCAGCTGTCGCCAGCAGTATTTCCGAATAGTTACGACTTAGGGACCTTCAAGAAAAGAGCCTATTCCTTCCTTAAAGGCCGGCAGCGCATCTGTAGCTCCTCTGGTGTTGTGGATGCTCGTGGGCGTCGGTGATCACTTACCATCAGGTGAGCCGCACGCTCGTTTGCCCCCCTTCTTCTATAAAAAAAAAAAAAAAAAAATATGTGTTAGAGCCTAGTGGCGGCTTCTGGTGCTGTTCAAATGGGCCGGCTCGATAGGGTTCTACGGCCTCGCAGGATACCGGCGTGAAGCAGAGGCATCTTGTGCTTCTGCCTTTAGTTCAGTGAGCGAAGTAACCGGAGTGGGCCCTTCATCCTCTCAGATATTTAAGAAGGCCCTTGTTGCCAATTACAGGCTAGGCTGGGCAGGCTACTTTACATTTTCTTAAATTAAATTATTATTAAAAATTAAATTACAACAATTCATTTTTAACATAATTACAGTGAATAAGCAAAATAATATTATATTTGAGCGTAGTCTACCTTGCGCCATCTTGCAGATTATTGTTAAATACTTTTCTTTATTTTTTTATGCTACGGAGTAGATGCGGACCCAATGCACGACCACGGGCAGACCTTGTGTACAACAAGTAAATGCATTTGCCTTGGCATTACACCCGCTACTTCTTGTAAGCACTAAGCTGCGGCGTTGTGGGTCGCGGGTTCGATTCCCGCATGGGACTAGTATTAGTATGGACTACAAAAAATAGTTCCGGGTATAGGTGTGGAGATACACAAATTGTGTGTGCAATTTATGTGTGTAAAGTTCAGATTTATATCAATATTCAAAACCTACAAATCTCTCTTGATGTAAGTTTCTCAGGGATCAATTCTAGACTAATACTTTAAGTAGCTGTCTGTACTGGACCATTTTCATCAGGAACCTTGTCTCACGACACCAAGGAGACCACTGATACTGACGCAGGCTTCGCGACGGTCGAAGAGTCAGCAGTTGGCAAGAAGAAAGTACAGAAAGGTATGAATTTTATATTGTTCTATATAAATGAGTTAAGCCAGTTATTCTTAACAACGTCGTGGAATCGTGAAACTAATTTAACACTCAAAGAACTGAGACGTCTCTTATGGCGTAGCTTATAATCATAATCGCCATCATATTCAGCGCTGGCGGTCGTCGGTTTCATCCTTACCCGAAACAAGTATTTACTTCTTGTTATATCTCTAGCATCTTCGAAACAGGCAACTGCCGAGAATAGACCTTTCCATAGAATAGGATTCGGTGTTTGCCAGGTTGGCAGACACGCTAGAACTGCACCAATTGTCCGGATAATTAAGTGCTGGTATACTTCAGATGGCTGTTCCGCCACCTGTCCTTAGTCGATTTTTGCAATCTATCGCCGGTTTTGTTTACAAAAAACAGATATTAGATACAAAAAATCGTCAATATCTACCTAAGATAGATTGAATCTAGAAACCACCTGTAACAAAAACAATTAAAAACTTTTGACCAACAAATATTGATAGTAATTTTTTCTCGTCAAAAAATATACGGAAAAATCTCCTAAAATGGCTTATAAACAAGCAGACCTATTGGTTTAGTGGCTTGCAACAATTTAATAGTACGCTAGTTGCCAGGGTTCGATCCGTGACGCAGGCACCACTAAAATTGTTGTTAATTTTTATCACATGCTCGGCGGTGAAGGAGAACGTCGTGAAGGTACCTGCATCTCTGAGAATAATAAAAATTATAATTTCGAGGACTTGTCAATTCCGTCACTCCGCATTGCAGCAGTGGGGCGGACCCTTCTCGGGAGATAGACCATGACAAGTGGAGTTTCGCCACTTGTCATTGCTTTAGAAAAAGCGTCTGCTTTAGGAAATTTCCATGAGAATTTTATGGCTTTTCCCGTAGTCACCTCTTATGATGTTCACGGGAAATGGTAATCGATTTTACGCAATCTCGCTGTATATCATACCATACCATAGACAATAATTATAAAGCTTCTTACAGACTGGACAGATGTTGAACTCGTGGCACAAGCGGTACTGTTTCTGTTAGCTGGCTTCGAGACCGTTTCCACTGTGATGGCGTTTGCTTTATACGAGCTGGCACTGAATCCGGACGTGCAGGAACGTTTGGTACGGGAGATCATAGAAAACGAATCGATATACAAGGAAAATGAAACATCGCTCGATTACAACTCCATACAGCGTATGAAGTACATGGATATGGTTGTTTCAGGTGAAAAGAAAACTGTATATTCTATAAAAACTATTTCAGGTATTTGACGTGGAAGATGTGGATTCGTTGTTCTCACCACGAAAGTAACACGGCAGCCCCATATCTTGCTCCTTCTACGCACTATTGTATTAGGTCTCTGGATGGCGGACTCAGGGGGGACCCATACCCTCTGGATCTCCCTGGTTTAACTGGTCTACCGTCTCCGGGGTTTGGGGGCTGAGTCCTTCCCGTGTATAAAAAAGGTCTTTCGGGATCCTCATAGTAGCCCTGCCTTCTGCTTATCGTTGACTTTGACTCGGAATCACAGTTGCAAAGGACGTACGTAAGAGTCTGTAATATTATTTGTTTTCCGATCAAAACATATCATAATTTACATGGCACTTGCATCATAGAGTTTCTTCCTATTCGATTTCAATTATACACATTATTTGATTCGTATTTAAATGAATACGTTGCTTAAATTCGCCACTATCTCGCTTGCTTGTATTTTTTTTATAGTAGAAGCCTTCATTTACAGAATTATTTACAATATAATTTACTCGAATCTATCAGAGCCGGGGCGGCATCAGAGACGGCTGAATTGGGCAAGTGACGCAAATATGAGTCTCTAAGGGAAGACTATGTATTGGTGCCATTAGAGGTGGAGATGATTGGTACATGGGTCCCCGTGCGATGTAATTCTGTTATATCCGCAACCGTAAACGCTGGTGACAAGAGGGTTGGTTCTTTTCTCGTTTAGGGGTTTAGTTTACGAAAGTTTTAGTTATTAACGTAGTAGAGCCAAGCGGCGGCTTTAGTTGCCGCTCGAATGGGCCGGCTGGACCGGATTAATACCACGACGACCTCGCAGAATACCGGCGTGAAGTAGAGGCATCTTGTGCTTGTGCGTTTCGTTCGGTGAGTTAAGTAATCGGAGGCTCACTCCCCCTCCCCATTCCTTCCTTTATCCACCCTCCCATCTCCCCAATACCCTTGAAGGCCGGCAACGCACCTGTAGCTCCTCTGGTGTTGCAGTACTAGTTCCCATAAAAAAAAATTGATTCTATGAAAGAATTATTTACGGATTTTATCGCGTTTAATTTTGTTTTTAATTCCCGAAGTTTTGATTGCTTTACGGCAGCCGTGGTCACGGGAGGCCTGAGGTGTTAGGCGTCCAGATGTCATAGTTGACTCGGGCTACCTTCAGCTTTTAATTATTCATTTTGATCCGATGTAACCAGAATGTGCTTACAGTATCTTGAGGTCGTGCAGTAGTATGCTCGGTTTAGGGTTTCATCATCATCATTTCAGCCTATCAGAAGTCCACTGCTGTACATAGGCCTCCCCCAAAGATTGCCACGAAGCTCGGTCCTGAGCCACCTGCATCCATCGACTTCCCGCAACACTGCGCAGGTCGTCACTCCATCTTGTGGGGGGTCGTCCTACATTGCGTTTGCCTGTACGTGGCTGCCACTCGAGAACCTTTTTTCCCCAACGGTTGTCAGTTCTGCGAGCTATGTGGCCGGCCCATTGCCACTTCAGCTTGCTGATCTTTACGGCTATGTCGGTTACCTTAGTTCTGCTGCGGATATCATCGTTGCAGACTCTATCACGCAGAGAAACACCGAGCATAGCCCTTTCCACAGCGCGCTGAGCAACTTTGAGCTTCCTCATACGGGCTGCAGTGAAGGACCAAGTCTCGGATCCGTATGTCATCACTGGCAACACGCACTGGTTGTATACTTTTGTCTTGAGGCTTTGCGGTATACTCGACGAGAAGATATGAAGTAGTTTCCCGAACGCAGCCCAGCCGAGTTGGATTCGTCGATTGACCTCTGAGTCGAAGTTGGACTTACCTAATCGGACAATTTGTCCTAGGTATACGTACTCGTCTACAACTTCGAGCCTATTGTTCCCAACAACAACCGGTATTGGTGTGACATGGACGTTTGACATGAACTTCGTCTTGTCCATGTTCATCTTAAGACCAACCTGTTGGGAGACGTTATTGAGGTCATTGAGCATTGTACTAAGCTCCTCCAGCGATCCTGCCATAAGAACTATGTCGTCGGCAAATCGAAGGTGAGTGATGTATTCGCCATTGATGTTGATACCGTATCCTTTCCAGTTCAGCTGCTTGAAAACATCTTCCAATGCAGCGGTGAAGAGTTTCGGGGATATGACATCACCCTGTCTTACACCTTTCTGCAGTTGGATTGGTTTCGTACTCTGATTCTGTACTCGGATAGACATCGTAGCCTCATTGTACAAACACCTCAGCACTTCGATATACCGAGAGTCTATCTGGCACCGCTGGAGAGACTGTAGCACCGCCCAAATTTCGACTGAATCGAAGGCTTTCTCATAGTCCACATACGCCAGACATAATGGCAAGTTGTACTCCTCGGCCTTCTGTACAATCTGGCGAAGAGTATGTATGTGGTCTATGGTACTATAGCCTTTTCGGAATCCGGCTTGTTCGGGAGGCTGGAAGTCGTCAAGTCTGTTCACTAGACGATTTGAGATGACTCTCGAAAACAGCACGTAGACGCGGCTTAGAAGCGATATCGGTCTATAATTCTTCAAAAGGCAGTTATCCCTTTCTTGAAGAATAGGACAACCACGCTTCTACTCCACGCTTTCGGCGTAACACCGCCATGAATGACGGAATTAAACAGCTTCTGAAGGACAACAAGTATCGGTTTTCCACCCGCTTTCAGAAGCTCAGCTGTAATTCCGTCCTCACCCGGCGCCTTGCCGTTTTTAAGCTGTTTGAGAGCCATCCTAATCTCGCTCAGACTGACGTCCGGGATGTTATCGGAGTAATGTCGGATAAGCTTGGCTCTTGGGTCGTTACTCACATCAGTGTGTGGTTTCAACGACGTTGTGTACAGCTGTCCGTAAAATCTCTCGATCTCACTCAAAATCTCGGCTCCAGCGGAAATGACTGCGCCGCTTTCGGTCTTCAGCTTGGTCAGTTGGCTCTTTCCGATAGACGGATCTCTGGCGAAGACTTTGGAGCCTTGGGTTTAGGGTTTAATTTTATTTATTACTAGATCCCGAGCCTGTGGTTGTAACCAATCATCTTCTCTATTGAAATATAATAGTTTCGTCTCAAATGCGCAGTGTTCGCGTAAACACAAGAAATCATTACATAAGATTCTTGTTATTTTAAATATAATTGTTATATTACCACTTCAGATTACAAATAATAAATTATTTGCTATAGGCATTTTTCAAATTTGAGTTGTATCTTACAGAAGTTCTACGTCTGTGGCCTCCAGCGCCTGTAACCGATCGTTTATGTGCGAAAGATTACAATTTGGGCAAACCGAATAGCAAAGCTGTAGAGGACTATATCGTATGTAGAGGTTTATGCATATTTACTAAAAAATGGAAAGTATAAGATATTTTTGAAAGTGACGGCAAACGAGCAAGCGGTTCACCTGATGGTAAGTGATTACCGTCGCCCACATACATCTGCAACACCATAGATGCTGAAGGTGCGTTGCCGGTCTTTAAGGATATTTGGGAGATGAGAGGGAAGGGGAGGGGAATAGGAAGGGGGTGTGGGCCTCCGGTTACCTCACTCACCGAACGAAACGCAGAAGCACAAGATGCCTCTACTTCACGCCGATATCCTACGAGGCCGTGGTACCAATCCGGTCGAGCCGGCCCATTCGAGCAGCAGCTAAACCCGCCGCTTGGCTCTACCACGCTTGTTATATTCAGGAACTACACAAAAATTACTGGTACAGTTTTGATACGGTTTTACTTCTTAAAAGTTTATAACATGGACTGTGTCCAGCACTGGAATTTAACAGGCTGTAGATTGAATAAATGAAAGCAATCATTATTATTACCGGTTAATATTTGCAGTTGAATGAAATGTGAATAAAATTTAAGCCAATATGAATTCTTCCATTTCCAGATTCGCAAGGGTGAAGTAGTTCAAATTCCCATTTGGGCGTTCCATCGTGATCCGAAATATTTTCCGGAGCCGGAGATGTTTGACCCCGACCGATTCTCGGAAGAAAATAAACATAACATTACCCCATTTTCTTATATGCCCTTTGGCGTAGGCCCTAGAAACTGTATTGGTGAGCGTTAAAATTTTTTTCAACATACTTTGGACATGTGGAGAGGGTGAATGAAAGTAAGTTGACGAAACAAATATATGAGGCGAATGTAAATGGTAGAGTCGGGAGAGGAAGACCTAGGCGAACATTTCACGATCAAATCGGAGACGTTCTGAAAACAGGCCAGGTCAAGAGTACTCTAAACCAACGAGCATGCATGCGAAGATTGATGAAAGTGGGAGCAGCGAAAGACGTATGTCAGGACCGTAGCAAGTGGAAGACGATTGTCTCTGCCTACCCCGTTGGGAACAAGGCGTGAATATATACATACATACATAATTTGCGAATTTGTGAAATTCTTTCGAAACTTTGTATTAGAAAATCGAGTATAGAGTAATAAAAGTAAATATAATATCGGGGATATAAAGGAAATATAGCATCTTAATATACGGTATAATATAAAAAGACTTGTGTCGAGTCGTATAATAGCCGATGATAAACTTCGTCATATTAATCTGTATACGGTATACGTTATAGGTTCGAGGTTCGCGTTGTGCGAATTAAAAGTTGGATTGTACCAGTTGCTCCAGCACATAGAAGTATCACCGTGCGAGAAAACTCCAGTTCCGGCCAAGCTGCGACCGGACAGCTTTCAAGTGAGGCTGCAAGGGGGTCATTGGGTTAGGATGAGAGCTAGAAAAACTAACTAACTAGTAAATATCTGAGTAGCCTAAAATAAACAGAAATCCATTAGAGATAATAAAAAAAAAAACTGTTACCTGAAATGGTGAGTTGGTTTAAGTGTTACCATTGTTGTTTGTTTAACTTAACCAAATGCAATGACTGGATCTTAATTCTTTTCATGTTTACTTATTGTGTGTGTGTGTAAAATTATATCATGAATTATAATTAAGTGTTGTCATCTTAATAAGTAAATTGCCGTAAGGTTACGGCGTATAAATTTACCACCACCTTCCATCTAGTGGGTTTTATAAGAAACGACTAAAGGAAGAGCCTTGTAATCATAGAAAAATCCATGGCGGGATAACTTTCTCGAGATATAAAAAAAAAGTAAAGTAGCAACCTGTAAGTGCCCACTGCTGGGCAAAAGCCTCCTTCTTAAATAGCTGTGAGGGTGTAGCTCGCCACGCTGCTCTATTGCGGGTTGGCGGGCTTCACATATCCTCGAAATAATATTTTTTATTATTTCTCAGAGATGCAGGTTACCTCACGATGTTTTCATTCACCGCTGAGCAGCTGGTAAATACAGTACGTAAAATTGCTATCAACAATTTTAGTGGCGCTGACACCGGGGATCGAACCGGAGCCGCGGTAGCCTAGTGGTCAGGGCGCTCACTTTAGTATCATAGAGCGCAAGTGACCTGGGTTCGATCCCCGGTACCACTGAAATTGTATCGAGATATACCAGACCAAAATTAAGCAGACCGATGACGGCCACCAGCATCTACGGTGCGAGATGTTTGGTACTGGTATCGCCAATCCGCATGCCAAGTGTACCGATTATGGCAAATAGTCCTTACGAGAGCAGCCTATGTCTTGCAGTGGGCTATTTACAACCTACCCCTAAGGGAAGGGTAAATTATTCTTAAAATTAGTAAATGAAAAAGGAAATAAAACTATTATTTAAAAATATATACGGTAATATGTAATAAACTATTATTTAATAATAAATAAATAAAACAAAACATTTTTTTTCCATCGTAACCTCCGTCTCAAAATCATCCCAGCCCAGTCCACTACTGAAGACTATGATAATAAAATAATTGTCGTAAATGCCTGTAATTATGGTATTTGAGAAGGAGGCCTTTTCCCAGTGAAGAAAGAAAGAAAGAAAGAAAGAAGAAAGAAACACATTTAATTTCCAATCACACAATAAAACACAAAATAAAATAAAAAGAAATAAAAAAAAGACATGAAAAAGATTAATTTGTTGTGCGATGTCAAAAAGGTTCCCGTCTCAGTGACATCACAGCACTGTTTTTCAGTCGGGTCCTTCATTGACTTCACGAGCAACCGGACAAGAAGCATAAAAAAAGCATTATTAGTAAAGACAAAAGATACACAATTGTTAAATTATTGTAACAGTTGAACAGAATACCCATCTCGACAAAGATAACTAAACAAAAAAAAAAACAAAAATAGAACAGTAGTGGCCATATTTCCAAATATCCTGTTAATACAGGCTATAACTATAAGTATCAATTATTAACTAACTCAAAACCTAAGAACATGGCATTGATCCTCAACATTATTTGAAATCTCGGTACAAATCAAAGAAAAACCTTTGTTTTTGCTGATTTTTACACAGCGAATGATATGTTAAAATATTTTCCAGGTTAATTCACTATTGTTCCCATTTTTCTATTTAATTTTTTGTTTTCGTATTTGTTTCTCATTTATTTCGTTTGTCTTTTATTTATTGAGTTCGTTGCCTTTACGTTGTAGAAATGCATTTAAAAATAAATTCAATTACCATTATGATGGTAAGGTAGTGGAGCCGTGGTAGCCTAGTGGTCAGGACGCTCAATTTAGTTTCATAGAGCGCGAGTGACCTGGGTTCGATCTCCGGTGCCGGCACCACTAAAATTTTTAGTAGTAATTTTAAGTGCTGTATTTACCACGTGCTCAGCGGTGAAGGAAAACATCGTGAGGAAACCTGCATGTCTGAGAAATAATAAAAATATTATTTCGAGGATATGTGAAGCTCGCCAACCCGCACAGGAGCAGCGTGGCGGGCCCTTCCCGGCTCCTAAACCCTCTCTGATACTCGTATTTGAGAAGGATGCCTTTGCCCAGCAGTGGGCACTTATAGGCTGCTAGTTTACTTTTTTACCATTATGATAACTTATTAGGTCAACGACGATATTACCTTGATAAATTTAGTATAGTAAAGTTAATGTGATACGTTTTCAGGATAATGGGAAGACACTTTAACAATTGACAATTGAAAAGGGAGTATATTTATTCCCCCTCTCTTGTTTGAATCACATACGCCATATTGAAATAATATGTCACTCCCATAATAAAGACGAATCTAACGACACCCAACATGTTGAAATCCATAAAGTTGTTTAGACTACAGAGCAAGCCAAAGAAATAGACATACATACATACACTCGAAATATTGTAAATATCCGGAAATGATTACCTGATATTTATTTGCACACTGTATTCAAACGATCTTATAAAAAAAATTAAAATATCGAATTATTTCCTGGGCTGGAATCTCAACCAATGTCCACCCCTCATCCTAATGTTCATTGTGTCCGGGGAGAGTTTCGCCGGTATACTGGTCTTCTCGCACGGAGACACCTCTATGTGGAGAAGAAGTTGGTACAGCATGACTTTCACCTCGCACAACGCGAACCTAGAACCTGCAAATCAGTAAAGTGTTATTAATCCACTGCCTAACTTGTGATTAGAATTCCACTAGCTATTAAGTAGATCTTGGATCGATGGATAGATGAGAATACGGTGGTCCAGTTACCCTATTCAATAGTACGCTGGCCTTGATGCTTTATGTAAAACTAATCTGAGAATCCAAGCCAATAATGTGTCCACCAACACTGTCATCAGAAATAAAATAAACTCTAAGAGTCTTCTAGGCACATCAGCAATTTTTAAGCGTGGTAGAGCCAAGCGGCGGCTTTTGCTGCTGCTCGAATGGGCCGGCTCGACCGGGTTGGTACCACGGCATCGCAGTATACCAGAGTGAAGTAGAGGTATATTGTGCTTCTGCTTTTCGTTCGGTGAGTGATGTAACCGGAGGCCTACTCCGCTTCCCCATCCCCCTCCTCTACCTCCATCCCATCTCTCAAATATCCATAAAGGCCGGCAACGCACCAGCAGCACCCATGGTATTCGATATCGATATCGACCTCTTTATGCTAAGTTTATTCACCAACCGCAAAGTTTTTAAATGTATATATGTACATAGATATGTATCCACATGTAACACGCAGGGATGCTGGTAATGAGCAACACCAATTCAGAATGACAACATATACATAAAACATTACCGGCCGGCCTGGTGTCGTGGCCGTGGTAGTCTAGTGGTCAGGGCGATGCCGGCACCCCTAAAGTTGGTAAAAATGTTGGGAGTCTGAGTAATAATAAAAAAAAAAATTATTTCGCGGACATGTGAAAGCCCGCCAACCCGCACTGGATCAGCGTGGCGGGCCGTTGTCGGATCCAAAACCCTCACAGTTATATGAGAAGGAGCCCTTTGCCCAGCAGTGGGCTCCAGCAGACTCCTTCTCTGCCTTATGGGAGGCGTCTGGGTAGCCATGCAACCGCTGTACCGTTTTGAACGGTAGGTGTAGCTTGTATAATTGTAGGGTGTGAAGCATTCCAGCTAGTCCTCGAGAGTAACAACACATTTGTAAACTTCTTCGATTGAAGGTGTCCATGGGCTGTAACTACTTACCATCAGGTGGACTGTTAGCTCGTTTGTCCACTCAATCCAATAAAAAACGATATACTACGCAGTCGTTAACATTAACTTGCAATCACACGCTGGTATTCCACCATCGTACAACTAGTTTGAGAAAGACACTAAAAAATTCCTCGTCACATAAACCTTTAGAAACTCACCTATACAGTTCCTGGGGCCGAGGCCAAAGGGAATGTAGGTTAATGGTTTGATTTGATGCTTGTTCTCTTCGGAGAAACGCTCCGGATCGAACTTCTCCGGGTCTGGGTGATACTCGGGATCGTGGTGTATCGCCCACACGGGTATTATAATTGATTCGTCTTTACGGACCTGATGTATGAAAAAAATGGATGAGTGATACATGAACTCTTCATGAAATAATTTCCATATATAATTAAACTTTTATTAAGATGATGCGCGCAATACGTAAAATATAAGCTTCATAAAATGTGGATCAAGAGGTTTCTTTCGCTTTGCTAGTAGAATTGATCTATTATTACAGAAAATAACCTATTAGAATAGATCTGATTTATTATTATTTTTTTATTGGAAAGACGGGCAAACAATCAAGCATCTCACCTTCTGGTAAATGATTACCTTCGTCCACGTACATTTGCGACACCAGAGGAGCTGCAGTTGCGTTGCCGGCCTTTAAAGATATTTGGGAGATGTGAGAGATAATTGGGAGGGGAATTGGGAGAGCGATGGGAGCGGCCTCGGGTTACCTGACTCACCGAACGAAACACAGAAGCACAAGACGCTTCTACTTCATGCCGGTACTCTGCGAGGTTGGAGTAGAACTTCGGTCGAGCCGGGCCATTCATACCACGTAACACACATCTTGTGTTTCTGCGTTTTGTTCGTTGAGTGAGTTAACACCACCATCCCCTGTCCCCTCCCAAATATTATTAAAGGCCGGCAACGCACCAGAGTTTCATATAGTATTGCAGATATACTGTGTCTGTAATCACTTACCATCAGGTGAAATGCTTGATTGTTTGAAACATTTCCTATGTAAAAAAAAAACCACCCAGATCTGTTACAGTGTCAGTTCATACCTTTCACTGTTGATTTAATAAATGGTTTAGACGGGAATGATTGAAAATCATCGAGTAACATTTATCGAAGTTGGAATTCAACTTCGCTACCAATTCCAATGCTGAAAATGCTCATAAATTGACTTAAATTATTGTTAATTGTGAATAAAAAACAACCATTTTAAATTCAGTTAATGGGTAACTATTCCCCAAAAAGTTTTTCTTTACCCTTTATGTTACTGACACGATGGTCCCGATGAATGAAAAATAACCTTTGTTTCATTTTAATTCAGTCCGGTTTACACATCATCACAGAAATGACAAATTACAAGGATTACTTACGATATAGTCCTGCAACGCTTCCCTGTTCGGCTTGCCCAAGTTGTAGTCTTTCATACACTGTCTGTCCAAGGTCACACCAGGTGGCCATATCCTAAGTACCTCTGAAAGATTAACCCAAATCAATTAGGCCTACAAAAGTTTTATGCGTGACTAATTTTATTTTACTGTAATTTATCAAATTTAGAGCCGTGGTACCCTAGTGGCCAGCAGCCGCTTTAGTTTCATTAGGCCGGCGCCGGTACCACTAAAATTGTTAATAGGAATTTTAAGTGCTATATCTACCTCGTGCTCGGCGGTGATGGAAAACATCGTGAGGAAACTTGCATGTCTGAGAAATGACAAAAAATATTATTTCGAGGATATGTGAAGCCCGCCAACCCGCACTGGAGCAGCGTGGCGGGCCCAACAGTGGGCTCTAACAGGCTGCTACTTTTATCAAATGTAATATCGATTTCGATTACGACGTATACTTCTTAATATTATATTAGGAAACTGAACAAGACACCGACAATGGAATAGGGTTGACGCAACACACACACAGATGTAGTCACTGGTCTGTACCTGCCCTTATTCTTAGTAGGGGATAAACGATGAGATCAGACAAACGGTCAGCTATAGTGTCATTGTCACGAGACGCAACACGAACAGACCAGAAGATCAACAATGACTATTTTTCATTAGCATTGGTTTCGATTTGTGACCCGTAACCATGGCTCAGCTGTCAGGTACACTTAACTAATTAGTTTGGTTGAAAAATTAGTGTTTTGATTACTAACATGCTTATACCAAACAAATGACTTATAATTGAATATTGTACTCTATAGGATAACACTATTAGAATAGAATACATCACCATTTTTCACAGAGGCATTCGGTGCAAACTGTCTAGCTGATGAGGCTCTCTTGGACTATACTTAGTTCTAAAGGCTAGTAATGGTGAGCAGCGTCTTCAGTGCAAGGTTACCGGCTCTCTAAAAGCAATTCCAGGGTGGCATTGTATGGTCAGCTTTTGTTGGCGCTTTGGTGAAAAGGTTTATATACAGCAGTGGACATAAAATCTCATGAAGAAGAACTCTTAGAAAGTGTGCTTGCTTCAATTGGGCACAGTTTAGATTACTCATGTGTAAATGAATATTAAAATAGCGTTAAAATAAAATAATCAATGTCACTAGTACCTACCTGACAAAACCATGTCCAAATAAGTCATGCTTTGAATAGAGTTGTAATCGAAACATCCACCGTTCTTGGCGTCGTTTTCCTTGATTTCTTTAAATAGACGCTCTTGAACATCAGGGTGCAAAGCTATCTCGTAGAGTGCACAAGACATTACTCCTGCAATGCCCTCAAAGCCGGCGATGAAGAAAATTACCGCTTGAGCCACTATGTCGTTGTCTGTCCAGACTTAAAAAGGACATGAAATTAGGTTGTAGAACTTCTATATCCATATTATTTTACCAATAAACAGTCGTGTAACTACTGTGTTTCTGTCTAAAGAGTACTAAAAGTAGTAAAAATACGTAGAGACATAATTATATATGTCTGTAACAAACGTAGTGCTGTACCAGATAAGACATCAAATTAAACGTCAGACTTTTAATCTTCGATAATCCTCAATAAGCACATCTTACAAAGGTTTTTGTCCTACACATTTTTGAAGGCCCTACTAACCATTAGGTGGTTCGCGTGCACGTTTTAGTTCTATTACAAAAGAGAGGTTTTCAAGTTATGACCCATCATGTCTTTCTGGCCACATTTTAACCCCAGCGACTACTTTACCAATTCTGAATACTGTTGTTAGTTGAAAAATATGCAGAATATATTAATGTGCAAGTGTACGCTAATACACAATTAAAGAAAGTTAATCATTTGTATTATATATTACATATGTATTAACTCTGGTCGAAATTTGAATCCAGGATTTTAGCACAACAGTCAGGTACGCCAATCAAGCGTTCCAATTATAACTTATGTAACAACCATTGCTGCCCTCTTTCGACTAAACCGCTGGGAAGTTGACGTCTAGGTACAGAACACCACTAGAAACAAAGTGTTAATCGAACATCCAGCACAGCCAAACATGACTAACGCTATCCTGTATAGATATAATTATGATTGTGTAGTATATTCTTTGTAGAGAATAATTGTATTTTGCTATGAGGCTACTTTCTTAATGTACTGTATCTATTATAATGTAATCTATTATTTAACTGGCTATTCACAAAACAGCAGTGATGCGTTTATTAAACTTTGCATTTAACTTAATAAAAAAGTTCCCGCTTGACTTAAATATTAGCAAAGCATCGACAGGAGAGTTCGTCAAGCAATACTCTATTTTAAAATTTCAAAAGAATTATAGAAAATCATGTACATAAATGAGAAATTAAAACGGACCAAAAGGAGATCCCTGTGGTACTGGTTTTTCTTTAAACCCTACAGAGGTAACATCATTTGTGTTAATCATTTAGGTGCTATTACTAAGATAAGAATTCGACAATTAAAGACATTGTTCATTTAATCCAGAATATTATGCTTTCGAATGCTAAGGTGTGAGATCTTAGCAATCAAATGCTTTAAGAAGATGCGCTAATAAGAAGATTACGGCAAACTATGCTATTGAAATAGGGCACTGTAGATAATGGTAATACTACGGATTATAGCCATTCTGGACATGAAATATATACATGAAATATATAGCCATCCTGGACATGAAATAGCATTGGCGACTTATCAATTACATGTTTGTGTTAATGTTTATGGCACAATTCATGTAAAATATCATGTAAGTTAATGTGATTCCTTTTACCTCGACTTACAATTTTGCTTCCCACAGACGATTCTTCGACTGTCGCGAAACCAGCATCCGTATCGATAATTCCCTTCTCTTCGTGTGATAGTTTACCTGAGGATAAACGTTTATTTTCACAAAACAAATTAGAACTAACAGCGCTCCTAATAATGTCCAAAGAATTTTGGCTATATATGTCATCAGTTGCCATGTATAATCGCATCGATGAACAAACAGAAACCATCTGAGTCCCGTTTTAACAGAGAACTCAAAACACAACGTACTGGAAAGATCCGTGTTTACTCAAAAAGGTTATTTACTTAATTAAGGTTCCTGGACTGACTGAACTTTTACCTAATACCTTGTTTATTGTGTAATTTTATAACAACTATGTAATTGGTTCAAAACGTGCCTTTCTTAACTTCCATTAATAGATGCATCAAGTCAGGTCTGACAATCTGTTTCGCTTTACGTTCTTTCATTGTACTTATCACCAGCTTCTTGAAGAATTCTGTCGTCGATTTTGTGAACAGAGTTATGCGGAATATCTAAAATATAAAACGAATATTAATTTTATACTTGACTTACATGCATTGTATTAATAGTCCTCTCTTGGACATAGGCAAATCAGAAAACTTCACATTTCAACTTAATATTTTTTTTTTACAGACGTAGGTTTCCTCGGTACGATTTTTGTATCCCAGAGCGAGGACCAAAACGTGGTAAAATCGGCACTGAATTGGATTTCCCTGTATTTCGTGCTGACATTCTGGCACGCCAATGCTAAGGAAAAGCGACAACATGTTGTATCTTATGTTTTAAAGTGCATTACTAAACCTAACCTTCGTAAAGGCGGGCCAAGAAGATAAAAGGAAGAATTTTAAGGATTGCGTAAAAGTAAAGGTCGCTGCGATCTTGCCCATCTTGTAAAACTTGTTGTTCTGATCGCTGAGCGAGTCCACTTTCAAACCGAAAGCACACGAAGCGATCACATCGTTTGTGTATCGTGTTGTTAAATCTTTGCAGTCCACGTCTATGTAGTTATCTGTAAACAAACATAAATCGCAACTGAATCGTATGCATTATAAATAGTCCTGATTGGAAATCAAACTTTGTCGCGGGTTGACGAACATGATATTCGGAACACCTCGTTTTTGGCGCTGCTACCTGTCATCCGCCAAGGTGCCGTCTGTGTGAAATTTTCTGGAGCTTGCTACTGTAAACGCTTGCGAGATCATCGAGACTGAGATAGTGTTTTAGTTATTGTGGCATATATGGTGGCGTCTATATATAACCACTTACAGTTCATAATTTGAAAAGACAAAATGAGAACATGGCTTCTTACATTAAACTATGAGCAAACAGAGGACTTAAACCAGTGAACAGATTTATCCTGTTCAATAACTAATACAAATAACTGTACAATAATTAAATTAAATTTCTATAAATAAAAACTTGTGAGTCACAAAGTTGTTCGTTCATTACACACACACACACAAACACTCACTCTCACACACACGCATACACAGCCGATCTCAGTATATATATTTATATATATACATATATATGTTCAAAACATTCGTTAAGTTACTTTTTAATTACTTTTTTTTTATTTTTTATTTTTTCTTGTTATTTTGTACTAATATCTCGACTATTTTAGCTGTTGTTTTAAGAAATTATTATTGTTAATCAACTTGGGAGAAGACACTGACCTCTGTAATACAGGTTCTTAACCTAGCACGGATGTCAGGGAATTCATACTTTGTGGTTCAAATTTTTATACAATAAAGATTAATTTATTATTATTATTTATTATTATATAAAATACGTGATTCTTATACGTCATACTAAAATTATTAAGGACATGATGTATCTTACCTCCTGAATCCTGTAATTTCTTTTTAACCGACTTAATCATCTGCTCGCTGACTTCAAGCATAAACGGGATCATTACACGCATCTTAGAACTCGTGAAAGCTGGGCTTAAAGTCGTTCGCATTTCTTTCCATTCTTGACCTATGGATAACGTATATATTTGTAATCACAGATGGCATGCTAGTACATTGAAGCATCGATTCAGAGATATACCAACAGGAATCGTCTATTGATAATTCCACTTGGAATTAAAACGTTCTGGAATGGAATTAAAGAGAAGGCAGCGAAGGAATACCGTCGATGTGCCAAGGGTGACGCTGACGACCAGTGTGCGTTTGTCAAGGAGTTCAGCAGAGGAGGAAAACATATGTGTGACGTAGGCAATGGGTTATTAACCTATCAACATTATTGACCACTTTAACCTTTATCTCTATTATCTTACGCATTTCGTCAAAAACGTTGGCTCGTATCATTAGACTGGTCCATCGGCATACTCTTTCGCACACTCAAAATAACAATCATTCGTACTTTATTACAACATAAAAGCAAACGGCATTTAAACTCTAACACACATTCTGGCCCATACAAATATCAACTCTGTTGGTGTTACAATTTGTATGCTCGTTGTTCGTCCGTCAACGGGCGAAGGAACTCGTATTACCCGACTAAGTTCAGGCGTCGATCATCGATTTGCCGTGGTCCTTGGATGGAACGTTATTCAGTCCGAAGTTTACGGAGTCGACCAGTCTGTTGATTGTCGGTGAACCGTCGGTTCGTTCATTTTACGTCGACGGTGGAATTACATAGTTCGTTCATTCAACGCCCATCCCTATATCCTTATATTAGTTATATAATGTAGTGCAATAATTAACAAAAAGCGCATAGTCGTGAACAGTCTCTTCAGACTGACAATATTACTCTATGCAGCAATAACAAAGACAAACGAAAACGAGTAGAGGTTATGAAAAATTAGATTAAAGTTTACAGTTTATGACTAGCCCTATTTGACGAAATTTAAACATTCAATATCTTATAATTTATCTAACTTAAAATAATAAAAATACGCTATCATTATGAAGTTAATTATTAAAGGTAATTTACCTTTTAATGTAAAAAGGTTTCGCCCAAATAGTGGATCGAGCCTCTCATCAACCAGCACGGGGTGATCCAGAAAGTGTTCGAAGTCTTTGATGGTTATCTTCTTTATCAGTTCAATGTCTTTAATCATTACCACTGGATTCAGGAACACAAACCTGCCTACGAACCTTTGAAAAACAAAATGGTAAAAGAAAGTTTAGAGTTTTGAGCCATTTCTTAACATTTTGTTAGTTCGTTACAATTTTTCGAGTGGGTTCATATATATAGTTGGCGATTCGTTTTCATCGTTTCATCAGATTTTTTTTTTTATGAAAAATAGGCTTGCGAAGATGCGGCCTAGGGTGGTACACGCTTGCCTAGATGTCTGTTCACTTTGGCCTTGAAGATATCCAGGTTATAGGTTTCCGGAAAAACTGACCTCGGCAGTGAGTTTCACTCCTTAGCCGTCCGCATAAAGAAAGAAGAGGAAAACCGCTACGTGCGTAATGGAGGAATGTCTACAACATAAGGGTGGAACTGCTCGCCGCGTCTAATCGTTCGGTGATGGTCACGCTTCTGCATCCCAAAAGTTATTGATTCACAAATTTGAATGTGGCTCGTCTGTTTCCGAATTGTTAGATACGAGAGATGTATAAAGAAAACAAATTAGTGTTTGTACTGAGTATAATACAGTTTACCACCACCACCACCTTCTTCGTATTTGTAGCTTTGTTTCTCTACCCCCTTGGTTGCCTGGAAGAGATCGGTATGTAGTGACAAGACGTCGGCAACTTGCACCTCCTAATTTACTTCCCTTTTAGTAGTAAAATACTCTGTGCTTTTTGTTTTCTGGTGCACAATTAAGTAAACATACATTCATTCGACTTTTTTTAAGATAATCTTGGGTTGGATTACCTTTCTCCGGGGAAGGCGTTGTAAAGTCCCATCGTGTCATCGGCGATGTGGGACAGGCGTAGCGCTATCCGCCCCATGTTACCCAGAAGGGGCATCGGCACGGAATACTTGACTCCATATCTTCTGAACCTTGAGTACACTTGATGGAAGTAGAGCGTCAACGAGGCCAAAAGAAACACCGACCATATCACGGTTAACATTTTGTCCTGATAAATAAAAACAATATGAGATAGTTTACTAGTAGAGAATGCCTCTGGCATTAAGTCCGCCTATATACATTTTCATGTATATGAAGTTAAATAAATAAATAAATAAAATACCTTTGGACGATGCAGAGATGAAATGAAGTAGGTGTAGGTGATAGAATAGAGAGAACTAAAGAGAGGAAAAAAAATATAATAAAAGTAAATCTATATGTACATGCAAAATTTAAATACGCATACAATAATAAATACATATATAATAATAAATACATACACACGTACGTACATACTTTTGTAATTTTTAAATATATTAATAAATTAAATATTAAATATATATAAAAATGGACTATTACTGAGATGTTTCTGCCATTTTTAAGAATATGTTCCTTAGCTTTCTTTTTAAATATGTACCGACTGTTTGCCGCTCTGATTTCGAGTGGGAGCGCATTCCAAAGAAGTACGGATTGAACAGGAAAGGATGAACGGACAAAGCATGAGGTATGTGAGGGACACTGGAGTAGGAGATTATTAGACGAACGTAGGGCGTTCTGTCGTGGTTTGAGCAAAGGTAACGAAAGTAGGAAGACAAGTAGGAAGGAGCAGTAGGAGGTGTATATAAGAATACAACAATAGAAACATAAAGGCGATCAGGTCAAGTCATCGCTGGCTCGAGCATTGACTGTCGCAGAGTCTTATCGTTTGATAATGTCTTGTTGCATGGTGAAAACATCTGTCTTGTTGCATGTTGTTCCAGGGTTGGAGGGGGGAGGGGGGCATTTTCTTGTAGAAGTAGAGCAGACACTTACGATACGATACGATAAGATTTATTCATTTACACAACACAAAGGTTACAAGAAATACAATTATACAGAAAAAAAAACAATAGATATGTAAAACAAAAAGAAATAATTTAAGAGAAAGACTTTATAATTTATACCCTGTGTCGTGTCAAATGAAACGGTGCTGACTCAGCATGGTGTCGCGGGGTTAACCGCAACGCTGATTTTCAGTCAGCACCGACCCTGTTGCGCGTTGTATTTCGCATACTGTTTCATAATCGCACTGCGCAAGATATGTTTGCTGTAAACGAACTGCTCTTCCAAGATTTACCATCCATATACAGGCATGACCTAGTTACTTATAACAAATTAATATCAAAGCGACAATTAATGTACAAAAGGAAATTTTCTCTAAAAAAAAAAAAACAAAAACAAAAACAGCATAATATTACACACTACAAAACACTACCATATATAACCAGCAATGAAAACTTAAACAATCAATCCAGTTTGAAATAAACATATTTAGTATATATCTAAAGAATATTTAGTATATATCACTTGTATAGTTATAGCAGGGAGCATAGTGCTATTCCTATCCTCAGACTGGATAGGATATGAATCCGCTCAATCCAAAACTAGCTCTGGTCTATTCCTGATTCGTTACATTAACCCTTAAATAGCCATGTCACATAACTGAAAAATGAGAGGATGACTGTAACCGGCAGTGAACTTAATTTTGTCCTTTTTTCTGTGGGAGAGGCGGCAAACGAGCAAGCGGTTCACCTGATGGTAAGTTATTACCATCTGATGATTTTGATAATGCCAATTCCAGGTAGTTTCAATTGAAGAACTGAATACCATTAGGTAAGATACGATGTACATAATAGTTGTGTATTATGCATGTTAATGTAAAAGATATGTAATTAAAAAAAATATATATGGTCATTATTTCTGATCCTCACCTGCATGCACTGCATCCTGCTAACTAACAAACGAGCCTCTGGGAACCGAACGCTGTCGAAATATGCAAACCACCGCGATGACCCACCGACCATGTGGAGCAGCATCACTAGTGCTAGGGCACCGGTGCTGCCTACACCAATTCGCTAGCTATTACGCTAAATAGTGAATATGGCGTTTCATTGAAGAGGCCTACGTTCAAATAGGCTTCAGTATAAGAAGAAGTATTTTTAATGCACGTACAATTTTGTTGGTATCCAATGGAGGGTAATCGACAAAAGTTTCCATTGCCGAGCCATGCATAACAGAAATTAAATTCGTACACGGTATTACTTATACTATGATATTATTAAAAAAAAAAGAAACAACTTAAACTTCTGGAGTTTAAAGTTGTTTCTTAACAACAACAACACAATAAAGAACGTTCTCAATATCTAAGTGAAAACAAAGATAAAATATCCTAACATTTCGCATAATCATTCTCTTGTATAATTAAAAAGAACTTACTCGTTTTGTTTTCGAGCAATCTTTAACGTAAATAAAAAAAAATATATATATATTGTTTTTAGTTTGCGCGGACGGCGAGACGGTACCGGCTCATATAAAATACTGGTATTTTATTTAAACGGCAGTCTCGTTTTACAGACGTTTTTAAATACGTAACTAAAGACGTACGTCGTAACACATATATTAAGTAGTTTCATTACCATAATACCGAATGCAGCGTATTATTAACCTAATATGAGTAGTCTATCACTGATATATTTCTCGGGATAGCAGCCGGGTTTAACTTTTCGAAGGTCGAGTAATCTGAACGAGGATCGTGCGTAGTTCATTGATACACATTGTTACAGTCAGTTTAAAGTATCAGCAGTTCTAAAGGATCAAACACGCGCAATGTCTTGTAGTAAAGTAAAGTAAAGTAGCAGCCTGTAAGTGTCCGTTGCTGGTCAGTGGCCACAGCTGGGGTCCTTCTAAAATACTAGTATCTGAGAGGGATTTGGAGCCGGTAAGGGCCCGCCACGCTCCTCCGAATTCGGATTGGCGTGGATTTCACATATCCACGAAATGATACTTTTTACTATTTCTCTGACATGCGGGCTTCCTCAGAATGTTTGCCTTCACCGCACGTGATAAATTCACCATATAAAATAGCTAATAACAATTTTAGTGGTGCCGGTATCGGGGCTCGAACCCAGCTCAATCGTGCTCTATGAATTCTTAAAAATGCTCGTATTCAATGACATTACAATTCTTTTGACTTAAAAGATCTTGAAAAGAGATCAAGACCGAAGAATTCAGTCAAAGCTTCTGTAGACTGTTCCCGAACGGTGCTGTAAGGCTACGCTCTCTGCTTCAGGTTCTTGTAGTATGTCGTTAGACGCTGGTCGTGACTCTGTTTGTGAACATGGAAATACTATCGGTGTGTTAACCAGAGCACAATCGGTAAAAAAAACTATGCACCATTCCCTTAGTGTCTATCAAGACCAAGCCGGAGGAGCTCTGCAGCAACTTCAGCTTTCGGTGCCTCCAACTTTTCTGTCGCAACTCGTTTCTGATCCATGACTTTTCTCCATGGAAATCCGGGTCTTTCAGAAGAAAGAGATGATGCATCGCAGACCTGGGCCCTAGCAGTTGTTCTTCCAATTTGGTTGCTCCGCAGTAACATCGCATGACATCCACCATCATTTGTAGTGAACACGCCATACGCGTAAGTAAAGGCATAGCTGACGGGCGTTAGTCAAAGAGCTTTGTACAATTTGAAGTACCTTCAGATGGGACAGAAATTTGGGAGTGGAGCGGGATTGTTGAGAGGGGAGTGTATGAGTTGGGGATGGCAGTGGTAGCATTTGTCTGACCGTAGCCAAACTGACTACAGCAGAGGGATCGCATGCTGCCACATCCAGCACCTGCTCCAGGTGACGTTCTGAAAAAAGTCCAGGTCAACGGTACTTTAAACCAACGAGCATGCATGCGAAGATTGATGAAAATAGGAGAAGCGAAAATGTATGTCAGGACCGTAGCAAGTGGAAGAAGTTTATCTCTGCCTACCCCGTTGGGAACAAGGCGTGACTATATACATACATACATAACGAGCTAAAAGTCAACCTGATGGTGAGTAGCTACTGTCTTCCTTAGATATCTGCAAATAATTTCAATAAAAAAAAAAAAACAATTATATCTGCTTAAAGTTTAGTCAGTTCCTATCTAGAAATAAGTTGCTGTCTAACGTTGAACGAATATTTTAGATTGGTCTCGTAGCCTTGTCAGTATACGGGAAGGAAGTGGCTCTATCTAACAATCTAACATGTAGATATTTGGCGATAACTCGTACAAACATCGACATCAAATCGGTCTCACTGACACTACTTCGTTTCAAACCCATAGGTCTTAAAGTTTTGAACGAACAGTGTAATAATTTAATTATATTTCGTAGTTCCGGATATTACCACACGGATAGTGAATTTCACATACACAAATTCGTATTCCCTCATTATAACTTTAATTTAGATTACAGTTTATTGTTATTTTTTTTACTTCGAGGGACTAAACTTTGATAAAGTAACACGCATGTTTAACATGTAATGTAATGTTATGTAGATAATCAAAACGTCTTCTAAATGATATTTGAACTTAAACATTTCGTTTAGATAGAAACTGAAGTGTATTTCAAGATAACATTATTCTAACTATATTAATAGAGAACGATTAGTCTTAGGGTTCTGTATTATTAATTAAATTACTTAACAAATATATATACGTCTTTCTTATTCTTCGACTAGTTCTTTTAGCTAGTCTGACTAACAGAGATCATCTTTATTATTATCTACGACAGTCCAATGGTTACGGAATCTACGAGGGCCCATACCAATGAGTTTTTCAAAACTTACCTACGAGTTGTGACCAAGCAAAGACCTGGCGCCATATTTATATCCGGAAAAAGATGGGTCACGCTTGCTGTCCCAAATAAGCTCCGGTGAAAAGTGGGTTGAAAGGACCAATACGTTCTAGACTATGTCTCTAACCCAACCAGTATTGGGAATACGGTTCATGTGAGTTTATATATTGTATTATTACATGTTACTTTTTTACTATTGTACACCACGGTTGATTGGATCTCACTTGATGTTAAATGGTAATAAGGCTACAAATGGTCATCAAATGTTACACAAACATAATCCGGTATGACACTGAGCCTTTCAAAAAGCTTTTCGGCGTTTGAAAAATGAGCACCTACTGTGTTATGTTATTACCACAGCTCGAAACAAGCTAACACACCATTAAAATTTTTAACAAACGAAAGATCTTATTAAATTTGTTTTTTTTTTCCTCTTTCTTAACTTAAAGTTTCTTTCTGCGATTTATGTATTAGTAAAAAAAAAACAAAGTACTCTCTCTACCTATAAATCAAAATAGAATAGTTTATTCAATTTTATAAACAACAAAACTCATTTTTGTCGATATGAAAATAACAAACAAAGTTGATAACTTGTTTGGTCAGCGATAACCTTGTGTGCAATACATTCTCAATCATTAGTTCACTCCATTAGATAGAAAAGAGACTAGTTTGTCATTCCAAAGAAAACAACTTCAAGTTGAAGTAAGTAAGTTTAAGTGTAATCAAATTTAAAATAATTAGCGCAATGGAAAGAGATGTGAAAGAAAAAATTGTCGCAGTAACTGGGGGAGCAGAAGGAATCGGTTTTGAAATGGTAAATAGCTTCCTCCGAAAGGGGGCAAAGATTGTTATTATACTGGACATCAACGAGGAAAAGGGATCAGCAGCGACGAAAAGTTTAAATGAAAAATATGGTGACGACACGCATGTGAGAGCTGTTTTTTTTCTTTGCAACGTCGTGACTGATCTGGAATCTGTTTCAAAACATATCTTTGATAACTTCAAAGTTGACATTTTAGTAAATAACGCTGGGATTCTAGATGAAATATCTTATATGCGAACAATAGGGATAAATCTTACAGCAGTTATTGCTTGGACAGAGAAGTTCTACGATTATATGAGAAAAGACAAGGGTGGTAATGGTGGTACAATTTTAAATGTATCATCCATATATGGTTATAGAATTATTCCATATATACCGTACTATCAAGCATCCAAATTTGGAGTCCTTGGATATTCAAAATCTTTAGGCGATTCATATAACTTTGAAAGGACTGGAGTCAGAGTTCTAGCTATTTGCCCGGGATTAACTAAAACCCCTTTAACTAACGCATCGGAACCAAGAGAAGCTCAAACAAAAGACGATTTTATTAAACACTTGCAAGATTATGAGTGGCAAACCCCTGACGCAGTGGGCCGTGGAACAGTCGAAGTATTTGAAGAAGCAGACAGTGGCACTGCGTGGCTCGTCGAAGGTTCTCGATCTGCTGTAAAAATTTAAATCGAATAAGTGCTCTATACATCTATTTGCTTTAACGTACCTTACCCTTCTATTCTCAAATGTCCTGATTCCACATAAAAATAGAATTTCAATTGTTTCAAAGTTATGACACATAAATGTGTTAAGATATTTTATGATATAACGATTTTTAAACAATGAGTGTATTGTAACTGCTTATTAAATTTGTTTTAATATTATATTAACACTATTTCCATTAACTAGGATTTATTTTAATAAAAGAAGAGAACATTGAATTCAAATTTGTAATTTAATATTCACTATGCCATGCTATGCTGTATATATATAAGAAGATATTATACTTATTGAGTGTATGTAAAAGTAAATATTATTAGTTCGTTTAGATGCCGTGTGATGGTGGCGAAAGGAATCAGCCATCCAATCTTATCCTTGTAAGATTCAATTGAAATCAGTAACTCAAAAATCACTTCGTTTCCGTCTGGTGGTCATAAGACCCATCTTGAAAAATACCTAACTGAAAAAACAAAGCTGTCGGTCAATAACCTCAAAGGTTCGTGGTATCTGGTACACTGATTAACTTTTGGAATTTGTACCGATTATATTTTCAGTATGATCTTTCTCTTAATCGTGGATTAGGAGTCCCTACTCCCCAATTTCTACCAAAACGACGTTTTTCGCATAACCGAAAATAATTTGATTGAACTTACGCGCAATATATAATGACACATACATACGTACACTTTGATTTTACATTGTTTGTCGTAAGTGGAATTATTGTCAATATAAACGCTTGAGACATGTGGATAAAAACAATAAGTATATACTAATGTGGTCGCTAAGGCTATTAATTAAATAATGAGTAATTGAGCAAAACTAAAATAAAAGTAATAAAAACTTTCACACATACTTGTACAATAGACTAACTCTGAGAAACCAACCCTTTACCCTTTACGATGCTCTTTGCGCTCTCTTTTCATTGAATATACTTATAATTTTCATTCATAAATATGATAGAGATTTGGGTCTATCTAGACCTGCCATACTCCCACTCCACATAGGGAGGTGCCCTATCTCCAAATAGTGTTAAAGGGTTGCTTGCTCGCTTTTTTTTCCATAAAAAATAAAATTATAGACTGCAGAATTCCTAGAGCATCCATGTTTTATATCAGCTATATGTTCTTTACTTATTTACGAGATTTTTTGTTGATTAATAAAATAATTGATTAAAATAATTGAATAAATTGAATAAAATAATTGATTAATAAAAGCTCTGTGTGACCACATTAAAAATCAAGCTTCTATACTCCTGCATCTTGTAAAGGAATATTAGACATGTCAGATGGTAGAAACTGGCCAATCTTTCTCGAAGAGTTCTTTCTCGGAGGTTTCTTTCATGTAAAATATAGGGCTCCATTCAGCTTTTAATTATTAAGTTTGGTCCGATCTGACCAAATGGAAGGGCAAATGCTCACAGTACCTTGAAGTCGTGCAATGGTACGGTTTAAAATGTATTTTTATTTATTACCGGATCCCAAGGCGGTGGTATTTATTGTGCATGAAGCCATTATGTTATAGTTATAGTTGTTTTATAGGCTATAAATCTCAATCGAAGTAATGTAGAACTACGTTATTTTTTCATGAAAATGTTCTTGAATTCAAAATAACACGATAAAATATCGTATTTCAATAACAAAAAACAGGTCAACAAGTTCTGCTCGAAGCAGTGTTGAGTACAATTGAAAAATGTTCTTTTATGTTGAGATAATATTATAATGTAAAAACCAAATTCCGAAATACAACAAAATCCCCGGAACTTTAAGCTTTAAAATTTTATTTGAAGGAACTTTACGTGGTGTAGACATCCCTTAACTAAGGTATTTACGAAAAACAATCCTACAAAGTGTTGAAACAGGGGTAGGAAAGCAGTATGAAATTCTTATGTTTTAGAATCTAGAGACAAGAAAAAAGATGAAGACTCCCAGTTTAGGTTATTACTTTTAAACAATAAAATACTAGTATAAATACTTTTTGAACGTTTTATATTTATATGAAGTCTTAACTCGAAGATCAATTACAATTTTGATAGAATTTGCGTAAAAGAAAGTATTAGTTTTCGCCTATACTCCACACGAACTAATTCGCGTGTAAATCTTTAAATAATCATTAATAATATTCAAGCGAATACGTCCTTTAAATAAACTAACTTTACAGGCATTGATTTGTTTTTTTTTTAATTGCCGAAGTTCCGAGTGATTTTTAGTTGAAATAAAACAAATTTTAATCCGATCTACTCAGAACAAGCTCACAGTATCCGAGGTCTAACAGTGGATTACATTATTGATCAAAGGAATCCAGCCCTAGAAGATTAGGTTATATTTTTTTTTATTTCAATAGCGAATCAACCATAATGCGAATTTGGTTCTTCTGCGAGAATTTGTGGTCTTGGAGATGGAGGAGTGATCAGATGTAAAGCTGGGGTCGATCTAGTATATGATCACAACACACTCTCGGAATCCTGCAATCTGCGTAGCTCGGACCAAAATTAATGATTTAAAAACTGTTATTGAATTCAAATCTCGAATAGAGTAAACATTTGAATCATACCTATGACTATGTTTATTCCGTAACTCGGGCACTCAACCCACCGCCCGCCGATGTCACGTTAAGGTCAGTTAATTACAATAAAGCTATCTCAGAGAGTGTACAGTTCTCTTTCAAACAAAAGTGCACCTTATTACCGTGGACAACAACGTCGTCTACCGACAGTTGTCCACGGTAACCCAACAGTATGAACCGGTGCTGAAGTGTTTGACGTGCTGTCACGAGTAAAAATTAGTTTATTTTCGCAATTAAAAGAAACTAGCTTCCGAACACATGAAGAAACGTTAAACTAGCGGCTGTTCTAAAGAAACCTAAAAATCTTTGTACCCAATTTCATCAAAATCGGTTGAGTCGTTTATGAATTTGTGATTGAAAGACAGACATCTAAATAAATATACTTTCACATTTATAATATACTTGTAGGAGTTGTGGGATACAAATAAATACCATTTTGGTTTGGAGGATTAATCGTAGTATGGTCACGTTAAATAAGGGTTACAGTTAGAAGCATCTCTGGTTTGTGTTTATGGCAAAGGTGGCAAACGAGCAAGCGGTCCACCTGATGGTAAGTGATCACCGTCGCCAACATTCATTTGCAATACCAGAGGTGCTGCAGGTGCGTTGCCGTCCTTTAAGGATATTTGGGAGTAGGGAGGGAGGAAGAGGAGAGGGATGGGTAGGGAGAGTGAGCCTCTGGCTATCTCACTCACCGAACGAAACGCAGAAGCACAAGGTGCTTCTACTTCAAACCGGTGTTCTGCTAGGCTGTGGTACCAATCCGGCCGAGCCGGCCCATTCGAGCAGCAGCGAAAGCCGCCGCTTCGCTCTACCACGGTGTTGTAAAAACCGCGGTAGAGGTAGAGGATACCGGCACTGGGCTCACCAAGCCGCCTGCCCTGCGTGGTGACTGTAGGCAAATATTCTATGCTTAGCATGCCAGCTTATGTTGGCACAGTCATGAGAAAGGGTTTGTCGAGCAGTGTATTTATACACGACTTTGAAGAAGAAGACTTTCGTGATGTATAATTACCTACCATCTATTTCTCCAAATGCCAACCTCATCTTCCCGTGGTGCGCCCTGACGACGGCCAGCTAACGTGTAATGGGGAGCAGCGAGGGTACTGGCGCTGCGCTCACCTAACCGGTTGCCCAGCGTGGTGAATATGGGTAAATCTGCTAAGAAATCTGCACCGGGTATTGCTGGTACTTTCTTGAAGAAGACTATGTACATCAGTGGACTAAAACGAACTGATGTAGTACGTAACATATCATCATTGTCTATGTTTATTGTTTTATGTAGCGTCATTCAACATTAATTCATTCTCTGCCTTCACAAATTTTAAAAAGAATCTCCTGATATAAAACTAGTAAAGCGGCCTGTAAGTGCCCACTGCAGGGCAAAGGCCTCCTTCTCATATATTTCAGAGGCTTTTGGATCCGGGAAGGGCACGCCGCGCTACTCCAGTGCAGGTTGGCGGGCTCATATCTTCTTATTTTATTATTTCTCATTACGTTTTTATTCACCGCCGAGCACGTGATATGTACAGCACTTAAAATCGCTAGTAACGATTTTTGTGGAGGGCGTTCGGTGGGTGAGGTAACCCTCCCCCCACTCTGAATATCCTCGAACGCCGGCAACGCACTCGCATGTTCGTGGGCGTCGGTAGTCGCCTAACCTCGAGCCGTTAGCACGCGTGCCTCGTTTCCCAAGAAAAAAAAAACAAAACGTTTCGTTTCTTCGGAATTTAGACGGTTTGCATGGCTACATGCATATCGGCCGTGTGTAATGCAATACTACAAATATGCAGTGGACTAATGACACAAAGCTTTCGCTTACAGCCTTCCCTCTCTCAACACTCGTTACGTTTATACTCGAAGTCTCATTACTCCATTCTCTACACGAGTCGCTTATGCAAATTCTATTCATGTACATTGCTTTTTCTAATCGAACCCAATAGTTTTAGGAAATAGGAAAGTGATAACATCTGAGGACCTTACAACTGGCAACGATGCTATCTATTGCAGGCCTTGAGGTTGACAACACTATGTCATTTTAATTAAAATGTCATGTCATTATTTACAGATTTTATGGCGTTTAATTATATTTTTCTGTATATTCCCAACGTTTCTGTAAAACCGTAGTAAAAACAACACTTTTCTTTTCACTTAAAAAATTAGCTGTCAAACAGTTGACGTAAATTATCAACGTCAATATAAACAAAACAAATGCGCGTTTGAATTATTTATGGTATACATTCAAGTTGATTAGACTGTATGAATGTCAATTAATGAATGTAAAAAAAATAAACAAATACAATATTGTAGTAATATTGTAATATAGTATATTATACATTTGTTTTTATAGTAACGAGTACGTACGTAGATAGACGGCAAACGAGCAAGCGGTTCACCTGAAGGTAAGTGATTACCGTCGCCCACATACATCTGCAACACCATAGATGCTGCTGGTGCGTTGCCGGTCTTTAAGGATATTTGGGAGATGGGAGGGAAGAGGAGGGAATAGGGAGAGGGAGCGGGCCTCCGGTTACCTCACTCACCGATCGAAACGCAGAAGTGCAAGGTCGGTATTATGTATAATAATATTATAGTGATAAAATTAATTCTTCTGTGGGTTTTTTTTATATTTTCACTTCTTTTGCAAAATGGTTATCATTTCTCAATCAAGATGGTAAATTTGTGTCATTGCATTGTTTTTGTTTACAATTATGTTATTGTAGAATGACTGTCATCAAAACATTTTTCATTAACAGGTGCTGAAACTAATAAAGAAGTTAGTTTAATGAATTTTTACTCAAAGCGCGTGATGGTTCGTGAAAATAAAGACAATCACATATTGAAATGTCGGCGATTATTTCATCAATATGCTGTTGATATGTATGTCAAAATAGAAACGGAGAGATTGACATTCATCAGATTGAACCAGACCAAACTTCGTTCTGAAGAGTATATTCCCCTTCGAGATGCAATTACTATAGATGGAAATCGAAATGTCGGCTGGAACAATTCTTCCAGGAACATATATTGGAAGTCCTCGGCACATGCATGAATATGATCAAGATGGCGTGACATACATATGTTCGTCATTATGGCACCGCAGATTTACTAATAATATTCACAAGCAATCCTAAGTGGATAGATATTACAGCACGAGTCTTCCGACTAAAGTTGAATGGATTTAATTGTAAAACACAGTGTTTTTGGTGAGACCCGTTTTGAATGAATTCTGTGGAGTGGTATAAACGTGGGTAGCCTCATGCTCATATCTTGATTTGGTTAATTAAGAAAATAAGACCAAATGAAGTTGATCAAATAATATCTGCTGAAATTCCTGATGTACAAGTCGATCCAGGCTTGCATGAAGTTGTTATTAAAACCATGATACATGGTCTATGTGGAAATTTTAATCCAAATTCACCGGTAGATAGTAAATATTCGAAGCGGTCGCATCCATCACCGCAGATCGACTGCAGATGATGGAAGATCACCAGTTGTAAAAGTAAATCAACAAAATATTAAAACTTATAATCGTTGGATTTTTCCTTATTCACCAATCCTATCAAAGACTTCCAAGGCGCACATCAATGTTGTATCTTGCCATTCCGTCAAATCTATAAAATACATTTGCAAATATGTAACAAAAGAAAGTGATATGGCTGTTATTGGAGTTAGTGCTGAAAATTCTTTTGATGAAGTTAACCAATACCAAATGGGCCGTTACGTCAGCAGTAAAGTAGCAGCCTGTAAGTGCCCACAGCTGGGCAAATGCCTCCTTCTCAAATACGAGTATCAGAGAGAGTTCAGGAGCCGGGAGGGGCCCGCCACGCTGCTCCTGTGCGGGTTGGCGGGCTTCACATATCCTCGAAATAATATTTTTATTATTTTTTCAGACATGGAGGTTTCCTCACGATATTTTCCTTCACCGCTGAGCACGTGGTAAATAAAGCACTTAAAATTGCTATTAACACGTCAGCGGTAATGAAGCAATTTGGCGCATTGTTTATTTTCCCGTTCATGAAAGATACCCCAATGTAGTTCATTAAGCAGTCCACTTAGAAAATGGCCAAAGAGTATATTTTACTGCACAGAATGTACTACACCGAGTTATTCAACCACCATCTACAACCTTGACCAGTTTTTTTTAATGTGTCATAATGATGAATTTGCCCGAATACTGCTATACTCAGAAATGCCAAAATATTACTTTCTACCACTGCAACCACAAGTGGGTGGTATGGGAGGTCGTGGAGAATAGGCTGGAGATACCCACTAACACTCTATTTTTATACATTGTATAGATTTAATTATAGATTGTAAAAGACATTGTAACATGACATTTAAAAAGAAGAAGAATTTCTACTACTGTGATGATGATATAATACAATTAATTAAATTAAAGTAATTATAACACTTGTGTAATAGGCTTTGCTCCTTCAATGAGCCACGCTGTACCACTTTCAGCCATTTCAAATACATCCACGGCCGCTTCCCCAACCGCATCACTTGTCTGCCATATTTGCTGCTCTTCGAATTTTTGGAAATCATCCATGATTCCTGAAGTCCACGTATTTAGATCAACGAAAAGTTGTGTTTTAGTGAAGCCAGGGCAAACAGCCACAACTCGAATCCCGAATCTAGAAAAATTGTAATTGTGCCCTAATGATTTTGTGAAAGCCATGACGGCAGCCTTCGACGCTTGATACACCGGAAAGTATGGGTCGGTTCTATATCCATAAATTGAAGCTATATTTATTATCGTACCTCCTCCACCGGATTTGTCTTTTCTCATGTGTTCCCAGAACTTGAGCGACCACTCGATTAATGCGGTGACGTTGATGTCAATCGTCTTCCTCACGGACTGGTCATTCAATATCCCGGCATTATTAATCAGCACATCAACTGTTCTAAACGTGTCCGTTATTGTCTTGTAGAGTGCTTCTAAGTCCGTTGTAACGTCGCATTTGTAGAATACAACATTACCGCTACCATGTTTAGATTTCAATGATCGAATAGCTTCAGCGCCTTGCTTCACGTTGATGTCGAGAAGAATTATTACTTTCGGTTTCTTCTTCAGAAAACTGTCTGCTATTTCGTATCCGATTCCCGAGGCACCGCCTGTTATGATCACTGTCTTATTTTGTATATCTTTCGACATAATTCTTTCTTATTATGAAGACGGAGAAAGTTAGGAGACAACTGATGCCTTACTGCAGTAAAATTGACTATAAATACTCCAAGTTGATGCACGTGATATGTAATAATGCACTTTGCCATTAATGATCAGATTATGATTTTATCTAAAACGAATGAACTGCGCCGGTTTTACACTGACGGCCGGCTCTTATAAATATATGTTTTAATTAATATTCTACGTTGGCCTTTGTCCGCCGTCGATATATGTTCGAACTGTTTCTTTGTCTTTGTAATTTATACCAAAATAAAATACCTGGCCCATAGTCAGTCTGGAGCACAGTGTATAGTACATCTTCGTTATAAAACTGTTAAATAAGTTGGAAGTACGAATATTAGTACCGTCTGTTATGCCCTAACGACTAAAAGATAATAAATTTCCACTGAACAATTGAAACTTGTTTACTTTGGTCTCGTTGAGTCGAAGTTCAGATGCAGCATTAGATACTGTTATTATGCTTATAATTATAATATAAATAAAGCTTTTATCGTATTCGTAAGAGCTATTAGAATAATTAACGAACGATCTCCGCAATGGAAGACGTGTAAAGTTAATTTTAATCGTCTGGATATTCTGATAGTGTCCAGTATGTACATAAAGAGCGTTATTTAACTTAAGTGTAACTTAATTAATAAGAAGAAATCACCTTGTCAATCCTTACGTCTTCGAAAAACTATTCAAAAGAAATAACGTTTTATTAATTATCAGTCGATGTTAACAAAACTCTTTTATAGGTAAATAAAGGTAGCTCTACACTGGTTGAAATATAAGCATATTTTTAAATAAATACCGTATCGGGAATGTTCTAGAATAATCAAAAATAAAAAGACGATCGAAATTCGGGACTGCACAAGGAGCACTGGAGCGCGCTAGGGACAGTTCAGTGGCAAATTCTGAAGTGAAGGAATTGGAAGATCACGAAAAAAGGGAAGAGAAAAAGGAAGAAAGGACAGAGGATTGTTTACTATTAGGACGACCCGAGGAAGATCAATTGCGAGCGACAGCGTAGTTTTAAAAAATAAATAGAAGTTTAAGAAGCTTCTGTTTTTGGTCCAATCTCTCGGCTGTCTAAGGCTACCAAGATACCAGAGTGCGCGGGTCCCCGAAGAGAGGCGAACTAGTATCTCGCCAATTCTGCCAAAATGCTTTGACTTTGCCGCGGCGATAACTCTTTTGAAAGAACGGGAGGCACAGTTGTACGCGTTTTTAAGGGTAACACTTCCGCTTTCGGCGTGACGCTATTCTGCAGGTGCGACCAAACCAAGGCTGGGATTTACCTACGACAGGCACTGCAGAGAATGCGGTAACAAGTTCCATTCCCTGAGGTATCACGTCGGGTGGGATCATCCGGCATGCAACAAACCTAAACCCATGGTTAAGAAGAAAAGAGAGACCGCATTCCATCCCAATCTGCCGACCTGTATTGCCACATACGGCGAAAGCCCGCAGATTGCGTTCGAGATCGAGGCGCGATAGGCAACACTATCTGCTCAGGACGCTCCTGACCCGACGAGCTAAGACGAGCATCGACAGATACTAAATAACAGTCCGAGTGCGAGGTCAGCAAAAGGTCCAACAGAGAAGGTGTCTTCCACGTACCACGACCTCGCAGAATACCGGCGTGAAGTATAGACATCTGGTTCTTCTGCGTTTCGTTTGGTGATTGAGGTAACCGGAGGCTCACTCCTCGCTTCCCCTAACTCTCCTCCCGATCATCCTTTCCACCCCCCACATATCTTTAAAGGCCGGCAACGTACTGCGGTTTCTCTGGGTTTCAAATATACGTGGGCGACGGTACTCACTTACCATCAGATGATTTTATTTTAATTTTTAATTCATAAGAATACTTATAATTAAATTTTTTTTTTAAATAATATACAAGTATAGCGCCTAAATATTTTTCTGTAAATGGGAATACTTTAGCGCCATATTTTCCTGTAACTTGACGTTTTTTTCGTGAAACACATTATATTATCAGGCTTAATAAAGTTAATGCAAAAAGGTTGTATTTCAGACGGAGAAAAATACAGAAATTTTCACTGAGCTCTCAACAAAATTTAAAATTTAATAAAAGCCCACAATGACCTTCCTTTATGTTTCTAACATATTACATATACGTAAATTGTCCATGGTGCCAAGCGGCGACTTTTGCTGATGATGAAATGGGCCGGCTCCACCGGGGTAGTACCACAGCCTCGCAGAATACCGGCGTGAGGTAGAGACATGTTGTACTTCTGCGTTTCGTTCTGTGAGCGAAGGCACCGGGAGCCTACTCCTCCCCTCTCTCTCCCTTCTTCTTCCGCCCTTAAATATTCTTGAAGGGTGGCATCGCATCAGTAGCTTCTCCGGTGTTCCACATACACGTGAGCGTCTGTAATCGCTACCCACTTTCCTATAGATTTGTATATTTATATATATGTATCAGTTCTATCATCATCACCATCATTATTTACTCTTGATCACCCCATTGTGAGACCTGGGCGTCTCCCAAGTGTGTCGTAGAACGTCGACTAGGTGAGAGGTGAGGTGAAGGCGATTCACAAACGCAACGCCAAACGACAAAAATAATTATCACAAAATACTGTACCATCTTGCACGAAAGTGTTTTAGGCAAGGCTATTTCCTCGTCGTACGTTAATAGAACTAAAATCTAAAAGGTGTAAGTTTAAACTTTAAACTTTTTTTTTAATAAAAGTTAACAAATAGTTAAGTAAAGTAGCAGCCTGTAAGTGCCCACAACTGGGCGAAGATCTCCTTCTCAATTATCTGAGATGGTTTTGAAGCCGTGAAGGGCCCGCGACGCTACTCCAGTGCGGGTTGGCGGACTCGAAATAATATGTTTTTTTTATTATTTCTCAGACATGCAGGTTTCATCATCATCATCATCATCATCATCATTTCAGCCTATCAGAAGTCCACTGCTGAACATAGGCCACCCCCAAAGATTGTCACGAAGCTCGGTCCTGAGCCACCTGCATCCATCGACTTCCCGCAACACTGCGCAGGTCGTCACTCCATCTTGTGGGGGTCGTGCTACACTGCGTTTGCTCATGAAGTTTTCCTTCATCGCCGAGCACGTGATGAATAAAGCACTTAAAATTGCTATTAACTATTTTCGTGGTCCCGGCACTGGGGAACGAACCCAGGTCCGCTCGCGCTCTATGAAACTACCACACCACCACAGTGTAATTATGAAACATAACAGTCTTGAAACATTATCGTCTGATGTATGTTTAATAATGCGAATATGATTCTCGTGATAGTGAAGTACCTAATAAATTTAAATCGCACAGTTTAACGCGTCAGCCCCAAGTCAGTGATCCGTGTCAGTCTGTGTGGGACGTGTTAATTTGATAAGCTTATTGTGTCATATCTGTCTATTCACAAAATATATTGTCTCTGTATAATTTTGAACATAAGAGCACTGATCAATAACAATTATTATTTAACACTTCAACATTAACTATGTTATTTATTTATTTTTTAGGGAAGAGACGGCAAACGAGCAAGCGGTTCATCTGATGGTAAGTGATTACCGTCGCCCACATACATTCTGCAACACCATAGATGCTGCAGGTCCGTTGCCGGTCTTTAATAATATTTGGGAGATGGGAGGGAAGAGGAGGGGAATAGGGAGGGGGTGTGTACCTCCGGTTATCTTACTCACCGAACGAAACGCAGAAGCACAAGATGCCTCTACTTCACGCCGGTATTCTGCGAGGCCGTGGTACCAATCCGGTCGAGCCGGGCGATTAGAGCAGCAGCTAAAGCCGCCGCTTGGCTCTACCACGCTTATAATGTGAGATAAATATTCAATATTCCAATGTACTAAATAAGAAAGAGTTGTCTCTTTCTCACCATACACCTCAACATCATCATCGGTTGTAGATACAAAACAGGGTCCTTCTTTAGTAATTTGTAAAATTATCTTTCCTTTTCAAATTCCCCGCGGACGATGCCTGTAACAACTTCTTCGTTACCCTATTGCACTAGAAGTGAACATAGACTTCTCCAGAAAAACGCCAGCAATAGCCGACATAGACTTAATGAAAGAAATTAGCCCGTACTCTTCACTAGGCAAGCGGGTTGGTGAGCAAAGCGCCTATACTCTTTCTGGGCTGTGGAATTTGAGAAGAGTGAATTAGAACCCGTACCCCCATCATTAGGCTTTGGAATATGAGTAGAGTACTGCTGAGTTTAGCTTTTAGTTAGTGAGATGGTATAGTCTCTCTTTATTCATTAATCTTCATACACAGCGCTGTGTATATAGGTGGACTGAATTCCTGGGGCATTCTCTACCGGTCTAACTGAGGGGGTGATGCAGAGATAAAATGAAGTACGTACGTCAATATATAAGTATGATATGAAATTATCAATAATAAAATGTATAAGAATTATAAAACATACCAAAACATAAATAAATATTTGAAATGACACTTCGATAAATTAAACTATTATTTACGCTCTAGGAAGTCTGCAGTCTTTGATCACATCCTTGATCGCCCCCAATCATTACATCAGATTTGATGGGCCACAAATCCACGCAAAAGAACACCGATCCCTGCCAAGGATGATTCGCGAGGCTATTGAATTCAAAAAGCATGCTAATTTCAATAGAGATGATGGCTGGGTACTACCACCGGCTCGGGATCAAGTAATAAATATACTTAAAAACAAAACCAAGCATACGATTGCATGACCTCAAGATACTGTGAGCACATTCTGCGTAGATTAGACCAAAACTAATAAATAAATGCTGAAGGTAGCCCGAGTTAACTATGACATCTGCGTCTAATACCTCAGCCCCAAACAAAAACAAAAACAAAATTTAAAGCGATGAAATCCGTAAATAATAGATTCATTTCAAATGTGTAGTGTTCGCGTAAATACAAGAAATCATAAATATATATAATAATAAACGTGTACATAGTATATATACACACATACATACAGACATACGTGTCTTATATATAATGAATACATGGATACATAAATAATGGAAGTGACTGAAGCATCATCACTTTAATCGTTTTGAACATCCAGCAATATAATGCTTAAGGTTGCGGTGAATTGAGATATGTATAGAACTGGCTGGGTGTAACTAAAAGCTTTGCAGCATTAGTCACCATTAGGGTGGAGAGCTAAATAAATAAAATGATATTTTTTAAAAGCAGAACATGTAATACTTTTTTTATTTTATTCGTTGTCGGTTTTTATTATACGTTGTTCCGCTTTAGATCTTGATTACAGTATCAGACTAAGTTGAATGCTTGCATATGTCACCGCTTATACGACAGAGCGTAAATGCAGTTGAAAAAAAAACACGTTTCTTGTATGAGTATATCTCTTAATTTTTTTTTATATTAGTAAGAATACCCACAATAATAACAAAGGTAAAAAAAAAAAGTAACAGCCTGTAAGTGCCCACTGCTGGGCAAAGGCCTCCTTCTCAAATACCTTTTAGTATCAGAGAGGGTTTAGGAGCCGGGAAGGGCCCGCCACGCTGCTCCAATGCGGGTTGGCGAGCTTCACATATCCTCGAAATAATATTTTTATTATTTCTCAGACATGCAGGTTTCCTCACGATGTTTTCCTTCACCGTTGAGCACATGGTAAATACAGCACTTAAAATTGTTAATAACAATTTTAGTGGTGCCGGCACCGGGGATCGAACCCAGGTCACTCTCGCTCTATGATACTAAAGTGAGCGCCCTGACCACTAGGCTACCACGGCTCTTTAATAATAACATGTATTCTGTGAAAATTTCGGATGGATATTTTTGGGTCGCCAGAGCGTCTATTGTTGTCTAGTACCAAGTTACACCCTTACCTATTAATAATGGAAAAAACAACACGATCCAGCCCATTATTGTGTTACCGAGAAAAGTCGCTGCATTAATTAACCAAGCATCAGAAGTTATTTTGGGAGCTCGTATATTCCTGAAACGAGCGGAAATTAGAAGAAAGTCTTTGAAAATAATCTTCGACGACAAAATAATTAGTCACGTGACAGCTTTTGATACAGATGTCGCCGTGGCTGAAAATATACATTACATTACACGAACTCGTATTGTTTTTAAAAAAAACATTTAAAGTCACAAAAGGGGTTAAAAAAAAGGACTCCCAGTCTCTAGCCGGTTCTCCTCTGAGGTCTTATACGGGAACCGGTGTATACTTTGACGTTCATAAGAGCTTTAAACGAAGCCTAAATTATATTAAAAAGTATTACCTTTGACTATGTGCATATGTGCTAATATCGTGTAATGGCGAATAAGAGTCTGCCACTTGAGGGCGTGAGTGGTCACTTGGCCTATGCCCCGTTCCTTAGACATCAGGACTATTCCACGTGCAGGTGAACTTGACAAAAAGAGAAAAAGCTAGTATTTATTTATTTATTAAGGATTACCAACAAGATTAATTCAAAACAATTTTTTTTTATATTAGTAAGAATACCCACAATAATAACAAAGGTAAAAAAAAAAAGTAACAGCCTGTAAGTGCCCACTGCTGGGCAAAGGCCTCCTTCTCAAATACCTTTTAGTATCAGAGAGGGTTTAGGAGCCGGGAAGGGCCCGCCACGCTGCTCCAATGCGGGTTGGCGAGCTTCACATATCCTCGAAATAATATTTTTATTATTTCTCAGACATGCAGGTTTCCTCACGATGTTTTCCTTCACCGTTGAGCACATGGTAAATACAGCACTTAAAATTGTTAATAACAATTTTAGTGGTGCCGGCACCGGGGATCGAACCCAGGTCACTCTCGCTCTATGATACTAAAGTGAGCGCCCTGACCACTAGGCTACCACGGCTCTTTAATAATAACATGTATTCTGTGAAAATTTCGGATGGATATTTTTGGGTCGCCAGAGCGTCTATTGTTGTCTAGTACCAAGTTACACCCTTACCTATTAATAATGGAAAAAACAACACGATCCAGCCCATTATTGTGTTACCGAGAAAAGTCGCTGCATTAATTAACCAAGCATCAGAAGTTATTTTGGGAGCTCGTATATTCCTGAAACGAGCGGAAATTAGAAGAAAGTCTTTGAAAATAATCTTCGACGACAAAATAATTAGTCACGTGACAGCTTTTGATACAGATGTCGCCGTGGCTGAAAATATACATTACATTACACGAACTCGTATTGTTTTTAAAAAAAACATTTAAAGTCACAAAAGGGGTTAAAAAAAAAGGACTCCCAGTCTCTAGCCGGTTCTCCTCTGAGGTCTTGTACGGGAACCGGTGTATACTTTGACGTTCATAAGAGCTTTAAACGAAGCCTAAATTATATTAAAAAGTATTACCTTTGACTATGTGCATATGTGCTAATATCGTGTAATGGCGAATAAGAGTCTGCCACTTGAGGGCGTGAGTGGTCACTTGGCCTATGCCCCGTTCCTTAGACATCAGGACTATTCCACGTGCAGGTGAACTTGACAAAAAGAGAAAAAGCTAGTATTTATTTATTTATTAAGGATTACCAACAAGATTAATTCAAAACAATTTTTTTTTTTAAAATGTTTAAGAAAAAAAGGCATGAGCCGCCTTACTTAAAGGCAACCACGGGAAGCCAGTAGATACAGTCTAGTACAGTTTAATGAATATTAATATTAATCAGATCTATTGGTTATCTAAAGTAACACTACACTAACAAAAATAATGAAATAATTAAGTAACCTACGATTTTCTTCTATAAATTATTGTATAAAGCCCTCCGCACTTTAGTCCAAAGCTCAGAAATTTTGGTTGAGAGAATGTCCACGTCCACTTTTTTATATTCCTCATTATATTTTCTGACCATTCTATTTAGAGGCGCATTAATTTGTTATGTGTTAACCTTGTTGGTAATCCTTAAAAAATTAATAAATATATTAAAACCTACCACAGTTTCATAATAAGGATCCTCTGACGGAGTAGAAACAGAAACACCGTACGTATTCTCTTTGATTTGTCATTACTTTCTCTTTGATTTGTAATACTTACAATATTTTTCCTAAATACGGATTGGGAGCGATAAACACATTCCCGAGGTTTATAAATCTTTTTTAAACTATCATTCTCTATTCAATGGCTGTATGAATAAAAACCTTGAAAGAAATGTGAACCAAAATAAAAAAAAAAAAACCTACATGAGTTGCTGACATAAGAAAGTTTTAACCGACCCTTAGAAGTCTCGACTTGGCTGCTAATTAAGAACTTGCCAAGGAGAACAAAGTTCATTTATTTTATAATTTCTCTCGCAGCGTTAACTTTCTTCATTTACATATTCTTTTATCTTTCATTTAAATTGAAAGTTTTGAATGTTGTAATGGAGAAATTTTCATTTCAGTTTTTTTTTTATGGGAATGACGGCAAACGAACAAGCGGTTCACACCTGATCGTAAGTGATTACCGTCGTCCACGTACATCTGCAACACCAGAGGAGCTGGAGGTGCGTTGCCGGCCTTGAAGGGTATTTAGGAGGTGGGAGGTATGGTGAGGAGGTGGATGAAGAGTGGGAGGGGGGGGGCTCCGGTTACCTCACTCACCGAAGGAAACGCAGAAGCACTAGATGTCACCGTGGCCAGATTCTCTAACCACTCAGCTATCGTGGTGGTTACTTTTAGAGGTCATAAAAAACATTTTTGTACTACTTTCAAATTAATTAAGTCATAGATAGAAACTGGGACTTTAGATGGGCAGTCATATTCCTTACCTACTTTTTAATGCTCTAGTTTTAATTAATTTGTATAAATGTTGAGAGACAGAGTCTCATTTGGAAAATGTTGCTCATTACCCTAATAAAGATTAACATCTCTATTAAACAGATCTTACTCGAAAAGATGATGCAAATTTTATTTTTAATATGTTAAGTAGACTTATATCTTAACTTGATCCAAGCCATAATTAGGTATACTATTCTATAGGGTTGTCTAACAACTGACACAGGGTGTTTAAATCCCAAATCGGTTGGTCTGAGCATCAGACCCCTTCACCCCTCCATCCACCTGATATTAAGTTTTTACATTATTAAGTATGAATATTCGCTATGCACGCACGACTGAGCCGTGGTAGCCTAGTGGTCATGGCGTTCACTTTAGTTTCTCATAGAGCGCGAGTGAGTGGGTTTGTACCCCGGTGCCGGCACCACTAAAATTGTTTAAAGTAATTTTAAGTGTTGTATTTGCCTCGTGCTCATCGGTGAAGCGGTGAAAACATCGTGAGGAAATCTGCATGTCTGAGAAATAATAAATATATTATTTCGAGGATACATGAAGCCAGCCAGAACAGAGTACAGCTCGAAATTAAACTATTATTTATGCTCTTGGAAGTCTGCAGTCTATGATCTTTGATCACCCCAACCATTACATCAGATTTAATGGGCCACAAATGCTCGCAAAAGAACACCGATCTCTGCCAAGGATGATTCGCGAGGCTATTAAATTCAAAAAGCATCCTAATTTCAATAGAGATGACGGCTTGGGATCCTGTAATAAACTAAATTAAATCTAAAACCAAACATACCACTGCACGATCTCAAGGTACTGTGAGCGCATTCTGCGTAGATCGGACAAGAATTTAAAAACAAAAGCTGAAGGTAGCTCGAGTTAACTATGACATCGTCTAACACCTTAGTCCTCATCGACCACGGCTGCTGTAAAACAATCGAAACGTCGGGAATTTAAAATGAAAATTAAACGCGATAAAATCCGTTAACAATAGTTACATTTCAATAACTGTTCCACTACATTCATCATCATCATCATCATCATTTCAGCCAATCAGAAGTCCACTGCTGAACGTAGGCCTCCCCCGAAGATTGCCACGAAGCTCGGTCCTGAGCCAACTGCATCCATCTACTACATTAAACCTGGAGAATATTCAGTGCATATCACTGATAATTAAAAGTGACTCGAGACAAACACTTGTATTTATCTTAATTTAGAACAGTTATGTGTTCGATGTAATGAGGCGTTACCTTGTGGTGAATTGATATAAGTTGGGAGGAGAATTGTGAGCGGGGCTAAAAGCTTTGTAACATTAGTCCTTATCACTGTAAGAAGTTTCACATTAAAGCAACACAAACCACTGTGGACGTGGGTACATATGATGTATATAACGTTTTATTTTCCCGTCAAGGTTTTAGCACGCGTTAAATTAAGATGTTTCGCTGATTACGGGATTCTGAATATTTTAACTATCATTGTTATATCCCCTACACCTTGGGGTTTAAGGGTTGATCTTATATTTTACTCTTAGTACATATTTTGACAAATATAGAACGTGTGAGTAAATATAGGTAATAGAGTAAATGGGGCTCTTCACGCTTTAGTAAGAGGTAAGAATATTTGAAATGAAGCTATTATTTATGGATTTTATCGCGTTTATTTATGTTTTTATATACCTGATGTTTCGATTGCTTTACAGCAGCCGTGGTGACGGTGAGACTGAGGTGTTAGACGTCCAGATGTCATAGTTAACTCGGGCTACCTTCGGCTTCTATTTATTAATTTTTTATAGTATCTTGAGGTCGTGCAGTGTTATTCCGGGGGTACTACCACCGGCTTGGGATTCCGTAATATACAAAATCAAATCTAAAACTAGCATCGGGAACCGTAGATCGGACCAAAACTAATAAACAAAAACTGAAGGAAGGAAACAAAACAAATTGCCGGTATATCAAAACAAAATTAAAACGCGTTAATATCCGTAAATAATAGTTTCATGTTTTTGGAGCCGGGAAGGACCCGTCACGCAGCTCCAGTGGCGAGTTGGCGGACATCACATATCCTCGGAATAATATTTTTCTGTTTTTTTCTCAGACATGCAGGTTTCCTCACGATGTTTTCCTTCACCGCTGAGCACGCGGTGAATACAGCACTTAAAATTGTTATTAACAATTTTAGTGGTGCTGGCACCGGGTAGCAAACCCAAGTCACTCGCTCTCCTTGAAATTAAAGTGACCGCCCTGACATAAATTTATGGACGTGAAATTGACGAGAGTAATGCGTCGGGATCGTGCACGACGGAAGTTCGTATTCCGTTAACAGTTTTTGTGCAAATTCAACCTCAGCTGAACCCTATACTGACGACGACGGTACTGGATCTATAGCTACTGACCTGGATGCCAAGCCTGGTGAGTAATGGAATATGAGCAAATATTATATGCGTAGCATGCCAGCTTTTGTTAAAGCTTACCTTAACAGTCTGTGAATAGCTTTTTTTATGGAAAAGGCGGCAAACGAGCATGAGGATCTCCTAATACCGTCGTCCACGAACATCTGCAACACCAGAGGTGCTGCAGATGAATTACCGTCCTTAAAGGATGTTTGGAAGAAGTGAGGGAGGATGAGGAGGGGATGGGAAGGGGGAGCGGGCCTCTGGTTATCTCACTCACCGAACGAAACGCAGAAGCACAAGGTGCTTCTACTTCACGCCAGTATTCTGTGAAGCTTAGGTTCCAACCCGATATTATTTCGAGATGTTTGTTCCGCCATCAGTCCGTAGCTATTGTGATTTTTAAGGCTTTTCCCTAGCAATATGGTAGCAAATTGTTACGCCGATGCCACGCGTCTGCATATTTACTAGTTTAAAAAAATAATCTATGACTACCCGTGAACTTAAAAATTTGTATGCTATTTTTATGTATTTTTATTAATATATGCGTCGCAACACCCACGACGTTATACCCAATACTGAGGTGATCATAGGATCTTTCAGTCCTGTAAATCCACTTGTCATCAGAGCTTATATGTGACAACACGACAGATCCTCGATCGACAATAACTAGGTTGTCACGGTTTTAACATGAGTAAAATTGATTTGATAAATTTTGGTTATGTTTCGAATGCTGTTCGCTTGCCTCAATCAAAACTATGTCAAATCTCTGACATAGTTTTGATTGAGTTTCGATAATGTTACACGCATAATTAGTGCTGGGGAATTATGCAATGATTCGACATAGATTTTAGATTGTTATTTATACTAGTCATTAGTTCAGTATGTAATCGTAGGATATGTAAAATAATTTGTGTCTCAATTGTAAATAACAATATATTTTGGTTCCTTTTTGATATTATATAAAAAGTAAAGTAGCAGCCTGTAAGTGCCCATAGCTGGGCAAAGGCCTTCTTCTCAAATACGAGATTCTGAATGGGTGTTGGTGGCAAGAAGGGCCCACTACGCCGCTCCATTGCGGATTGGCGGGTTGCACATGTCCTCGAAATATTTTTTTCATTATTTCACAAACATGCAGGTTTCCTCAAGATGTTTTCTTTCACCAACGAGCACGTGGCAAATACAGCATTAAGAATTGCTATTAAAAATGTTGTGGTGCCGGCACCGGGAATCGAATGAAGGTCACTCGAGCTCTGTGAAACTAAAGTGAGCGCCATGATTCCGATTTTTTAATTTATGGATATTTTTAGTCTGTTATGAATCTACCATTATGGTCATTTTATTAAAAAAACAACGCGTTAAGTTCACTGTCTGTGACCAATCAAGTATTCTAAGATTTTTCCTAGCTAACGGATAATAAAATGCCAATAGAATATGCAGTAATACTTATACAGTTGTGAGGCAATCACATCTGGCTGTGTATTGTGAAAGATAGAATTCTAGCTATATCGTTACAATAGAGATGCAGTCTCTATCACGTAAGCATGTGAATAGTGACATCAAGACTGACCATAGTTGCACTATTATCTCACCGGCATGGGATCCAGTAAAAAATAAAATTAAATCTGATACCAAGCATGTTGTATGCTATGTATGCACGATCTCTAGATACTATGAGGACATTCTGCGTAGATCGAACCTAAGGTCTCGTATTGTGTTTTTTAATTTATTTATTTTTTTTATTGGATTGTACAGTCCGTCTGTCGGTAAGTGGTTAATGCAGTCCACTTCAAACGAAGACGGTCACAGATGCGTTGTCACCCCTGAGGAGTAAGTTTAAAAGCCTCAGAGCCTCTCAGAGGCTCTCGATACCCTTCAAACAATACCCTCGATACCCACTCGGCATCGATTCGTAGTCTTATTAAGTATACCGTGTGAAAGCATCAAAAAGAAACAAAATTCTAACGCTATCCTTAAACGCTATGTCCTATCACTTGTACAGCTACATACCGGGGTGATGTTGACAAACAACGTGGAGATAATCCAAGAGTAATCTGCACCATGTCTCGCGACGTATTTTTCACTTTCCTCCTACTTAATGTACCTCACAACAATATGTCACAGTCTGGATACAGAGAATTATTTATTTCACACGCATCGAAGCCCATAAAATGTTCATGTTGTTTTTAATTTAACATTAAACTAGCGAAAAAGCTTCGCACATACCACGGATACATTTGTAATATGAAGACTTAATGTAAATGTAAAATTTATATACCTTGTAAGCCGGAGGAAACAAAATCAGCTGTGGAAAAATTAAATAAAGACTTAGAAAGTATTGCCGCTTGGTCAGAATCGAATGCATTAGTTCTAAATGGGAGCAAGTCTAAATATATGATTTTAGGGACATTTAAACAAATCCAAAAGATAGCGAAACTCGCAGTTAGGGTAACCATAAGAGGCGAGCAAGTTGAACGCGTGACTGAGGCCCGAAATTTGGGTTTGATAATGGATGATTGTTTACGATTCGAAAGTCACATATTAGACACTGCTAGGAAATGCTTTTATAGACTCAAAGTATTATATCAAATCAGAAATTACCTAAATACGGATACTCGTATCAAACTTTGCGACTCGCTGATTCTTTCTAAATTTAATTATATGGATACCGTGTACGGCCCTCGTTTACTTGTACGCAGTCAAAAACTAGTTCAGCGGGTGCAGAACGCCTGTGCGAGATTTTGTTTTAAGATGCCGCCACGCGCTCATGTCACACCGTACATGAACGAGGGCAACATTTTAAAAATGAAGTACCGTCGAGAACATCACCTAGCAACATTACTCTTTGGCTTAATTAAATACAATGTGCCGCCGTATCTTTTCCAAAAATTGGTGTGGTCGCGTGACGTACAATCAAAAATTACTCGTGCATCAAGCTATTCTCTCGCCGTGCCCTACCATCGTACCATCGCCTTCCGTGGTAGTTTTAAGTATGCTGCCTCCAAGTGCTGGAATGACCTGCCGCCACCGCTTCGGTGTCTGAAAACATTAAAATCATTCAAAACAAAGTATAAAAATCATCTTATTATTTCTCAAAAAAATATGGTATAAGATACGTACCTCAATGGTTATAGACATACGACACTGACGAACAGAGTCTCAGCGACTGGGAGTGCAGGCAAGGAGGCTATTGGAGGAAGGTACTAAAATAAATATCTGGTGGATGGTAACTGATATGATAATTGTATTTTAATTATTACATACCTGCGATTATGCCATAATTGTGTAGTGTGGTATAGTTCCAGAACAGAGTACAGCTCCCATAGCTCATAGACACAATTTTGTAAAGCTGTATTTATTAAATCTATTTATCCTTGATTAGTTAGTTAAGTTAGTTTTCATTTGATTATTGTTACTGATACTTCTTAAGCTATGTACAATATAGTTGAAAATAACTTTCCCCGTATGTATACGAATGTCCGTACATCACTCGACACACAGGCCCACTGAAAACCAGCGCTGTAGTCTCAACTGCAGCATTAAGCTGAGTGTGGTCTGTTTGCCCCATGCGCCACGCAATGCGTCTAGAGGAGGCAACGTTAAACATTGTTTGTGTAAATAACTGTTTGATTAAATGTGTTGCGATGTTTGTTTTGTTATCAAGTGGCGTATTTGTGCAATAAATGTTTCTTTCTTTCTTTCTTTCTAAATGCGCAACATAAGAATCATCGTCAATAATGATGAAAACACCATCGAAACCCACTTATGGCGGCTGGACACTCTCGTCGTAGCGGACTAGAGAAATGCACTTAGTGTTATACTATTTAAATATACGTTCACGACCGTATATCCAATAACAGGGTGATCAGAGTTATTATATATACGTGGTAGAGCCAAGCGTCGGCTTTTGCTGTTGCTCGAATGGACCGGCTCGACCGGGGTAGTGCCACGGCCTCGCAGAATACTTCTGCGTTTCGTTCGGCGAAGGAGGCAACCGGAGGCCCACTCCCTCTTTTCATTCCCCTTCTCTCATTCTGTCTCCCATCTCCTAAATACCCTTAAAGGCCGATAAAGCACATGCAGCACCTCTGGTGTTGCAGATGTATGGTAATCACTTACCATCAGCTGAACCGCTTGCACGTTTGCCGCTTTTGCCATAAAAAAAAATGATCAGCTTACTTTGATACAGAGCTTATTTGGAACATTGTGACTGGCGAGCTTATCGCCATCTTAATCTACCGGCCAACGAAACGTTTCCGATAAAGGAAACTTAGTTGAGCCTCTTGATTCAGGGTGCTGAGTGGTAAGAAGATCAGCCTACGGACCTGGTGACTCGAGTTCGATCCCCCATGCGGAAGTCTCGTATAATGAGTTTCGAATAAAATCCTGGAAGAGTGATAAGTCGCCGAGGAGACATCAATTGGCCACCGAGGAGCCATGATTTAACGCCTGCTGATTTCTTCCTATGGGGCGACCTAAAAAGCAAAGTTGACAATCCATTGCCACCCAACCTGAATGTTTTGAAGCAAATAATCACTGAAGAAATCAACTCTTTTCCAAGAGCGATGCTCCAGCGAGTTATTGAAAATTTTTAAAAATTGAAAAAATTTTAGCTCCAGGTTAAATGAGTGTGAACAAATGAATAGTGCGCATTTGCAAACGGTTGTTTTTCATAAATAAACTTCAAGAATTGCTCTTTAAATTAACATTAAATAAAATGAGATTTAATATTTTATTTTTTATTTAACATCAAAAAACGAAAATCATTCTGAGACACCCTTTACTTATATTTATATCAAATCAAATCAAGACAAGATTGTCCGCTATCTGTTACCGACCGAAAGCTAGGATACTTTGGTCATATCGCCCGGAGACAACCCGACAATTTAGACAAGTCGGTTGTTGTGGTGATGGTGAAAGACGACGGAGCAGTTCATCTATCCGTTGGTCCGACCATATAAAAGACTAAGACTAAATTCTTTGCTACCAACAACATCAGATGCAGCACTCGCCGAAACTGTAAGACAAAATCTTTGTTCGCAGGATAAAAGTAATCGAGGTCGGCGAAATATACAACTATAAATTTGTTAAGCGTCAATCGTATCATGAAACACCTTATGAATGTATGTATGTATATATTCACTTCTTGTTCCCAACGGGGTGTTCCACTTGCTACGGTCCTGACATACATCTTTCGCTTCTTACACTTTCATCAATCTTCGCTTTAAGGGGGCTTTAGGTCTCCGATTTAATCGTGAAATGTTAGGTCTTCCTCTCCCCTCCCCTCCCCCCCACAAATGGGTTCCCGCCTTCCACGCTCCGTCGGTATAGTGACCGGACCAACTATACCGACGGAACTGACAAACGCCGAAGATAGAGCAGGATGGAAAAACCTTGTCACCATCGTTAAGGCTTTTCAAGAAAGGCACGACCTTCAGGAATGAAGAATGCGATGAAGAAGAAGTTCTTATACTTGTGCCCGTTAGCTTAGACAATAAGCTAGCCTCAGACTCAGCTCCTTACACGTTGTCCCAAATATGCTCCCTCTCTTTTTCTTCTACACTTTAACCGCCCCAGAGCTTTTGTTTTTACGTTTTGTTAATTATTTTCAGTTATTTACGTATTTTCTGATTTATGGAGAATAGATCTCGAGAAGAGATAGTGAACCATGCGATTTGAAATGAAACAATTAACTAATTATTTTATCACGTTTAACTTTTGGTTTCTGTGTTCCCAACGTGATGGCGTCAGGATGTCTAACAGCACCATCCCCATGACCGCCGGTATGGTACACTTTCACTTCTATATATACTATATTAGACGATATTCTAACGCGTGGTAAACATCGATGTCATTATTTCGAAAACGCTCTATTTCCTCCCGAGTGTTTTCCAGGTCGCCGCTCGCTGTCTATCCAATACTCCTGAAACACATGCATGGCTTGGCTGTTGGTCCGCGCACGATGCGTCCGACGACACGTATATATTTGAATTTGTGATAATAACGGTAAAAGTGATTGTTTTGTATTCAACTGGCATATAAAGCTTCTAAAGAATAAAAAAAATAAACCGAAAGAAAATCGAAACAGATCGGCGACGGGTAGAAACGTCTAAGGTGCGCGAAGCTCGGTACTATGTCGGCCAAACTGTGCGCCAAGCGTGGCAATTATGGCTAATATTCCCATTACGATAAAATACAGCATTCATTTCCTTGTTGTAAAATCTGTCCATTAGATGAAGTACGAGAAGGTAACCGGAGGCCCACTTCCCTCTTCCCCATCTCCCCTCCTCATTCTCTCCCGAAATATCCTTTAGACTACGCACCTGCAGTTTCTCTGGTGTTGCAGATGTACGTGGGCGACGGTAATCACTAATTTACTTCGAAATTGTACTTTTTTACTCCCAATAGTTAAAAAAAAGGCTCGATGGTGTAGCAGGTAACCGTTTGACTGCGGCGCTACCAGTCGTGGGTTCGATTCCTTGTAGTATTATAATTGTTCTGTGTCTGTCCATGTGCATTGTATATATGTAAACTGCCTTCGTGATACAGGAGAAATTTCTACAGTGAGAGATAAAAATGTTATCGAACAAACCTATTTTATCTAAGATATATGAGAATAAGGAGTGTAAGGGCCGCGAGCTGGTGTAATGGTGTAGGGGGGCCTTCACCATTACACCAGCTCGCGGCTTGCCCTGTGGGATCATTGTGGGCAAACCTTAGAATTCATTACATACATAGGCCAAACAAAAAGCTCTGTACGGACCCACATAACTGACGTGAAACACCTGTGACGTGAAAGTCCATTACATCAGATTTGATAGACCACAATTCCTCCGATCACCGATCTCTGCCAAGGATGATTAGCGATTATATTGAAATCAAAGAACATCCTAATTTCAATAGAGAAGATGGCTGGGTACCACGTCTTGGGATCCAGTAATAAACAAAATTATATCTAAAACCAGGCATACCACTGCACGGCCTCAAGGTAATGTGAGCACATTCTGCGTAGATCGGACCAAAATTAATAATTAAAAGCAAAAGATAGCCCTGTTAACTATGTCATGAGGAAGTCTAACAAAGGTTCCGTAAAGCACTAAGAACGTACCGGAATATGTAAATAAAAAAAAAACAAAAATTAAACGCGATAAAACCCGTAAATCCGTAGTTGAATTTTAAATTTATTTGTTTTTTTTTAATTAACTGACAAAGATTATGAAAAAATTAGCTATAATGAATGAATGAATGAATGAATGAATGAATGAATTAATGAAATATACTTTAATTGTACACACACGGATTTAACATACAAAGATTATAAGGAAACAAAAAACAAAAAGTGCAATAGGCGGCCTTATCGCTAAGAAGCGATTTCTTCCAGGCAACCCAGAAAGAAAAAGGAAATATGATAAGTATCGGGTTCGGGTGTACACATAATATAAACTAAAGTGGAGATATAATACATACACATAATATGCAAATAAAATTAATACATAATATGAATATATGAAATACATAAATACACACGTATATACTATTACAGAGATACAAGTCAACGACATTAAGGAAAAGGAAACAAAGATTAAGGAGGCATAAAGTAGCTATAGTATATTTTCTCCAAATGCCAAACTCACTATTAACACATATCTCGCAAACAAGTGACGTGGAGAAGCATCACTAGTATGTGGTGTTACTGCCGGCTGTCAGAAGCTAAACGACTTTTTTTTTTTAATTTAGAAATCCCACTGAGATAAGTTGCCTCTTATCTATACCACGCTAAGGCTGGTCTACAGACAGTACATTCGTGACTCTATTTATTCCGTCATATTTATAACAAATACATTAACGTTATGATATTTATAAAAAAGCAAAGTAGCAGCCTATAAGTGCCCACTGCTGGGCAAATACGAGTATCGAGAGCGTTTTAGGATCCGGGAAAGGCCCGCCATGCTGCACTGGAGCTTGGCGGGCTTCACATATCCTCGAAATAATATTTTTATTATTTCTCAGACATGCAGGTTTCCTCACGATGCTTTCCTTCACCGCTGAGCACGCGGTAAATACAGCACTTAAAATTGCTATTAACAATTCATGTATTATTCGCAAATATTCACAATTCATTGGTGGTGTCGGCACCGGGGATCAAACCCAGGTCACTCGCTCTCTATGATACTAAAGTGAGCGTCCTGACCACTAGCCTGCCACGGCTCATATTATATATTTTACTTTTTTTTAATTTAGAAATCCCACTGAGATAAGTCGCCTCTTATCTATACTACGCTAAGGCTGGTCTACAGACAGTACATTCGTGACTCTATTTGTTCCGTCATATTTATAACAAATACATTAACGTTATGATATTTATAAAAGTCTAATATTTTGCTTTTATTAAATTTACAAATACATAAAACCAAGAAGCCCGGAGAAAAAACTGTGTAAAATAAACAACATTTTTGCTTTACATTTTGAAGTCATAATGAAGCTCACGAGTTAAGCGGAAATTTACGATAACAAAATTAAGTAAAACGAAGCTTTGTTTAGTCCCTGCTAGCTTAAAAATAACATATTTATATATAAAAAAAAAGCAAAGTAGCAGCCTATAAGTGCCCACTGCTGGGCAAATACGAGTATCAGAGAGCGTTTTAGGAGCCGGGAAAGGCCCGCCATGCTGCACTGGAGCTTGGCGAGCTTCACATATCCTCGAAATAATATTTTTATTATTTCTCACACATGCAGGTTTCCTCACGATGCTTTCCTTCACCGCTGAGCACGCGGTAAATACAGCACTTAAAATTGCTATTAACAATTCATGTATTATTCGCAAATATTCACAATTCATTGGTGGTGTCGGCACCGGGGATCAAACCCAGGTCACTCGCTCTCTATGATACTAAAGTGAGCGTCCTGACCACTAGCCTGCCACGGCTCATATTATATATTTTACTTTTTTTTTAATATAAATCTGTTATTTGTTTCTTGTACGTCTTACTGATTACGGATGATAGGATTATACTTACGTTCCGCGTTTTAATTCAGTAATAGATCCGTCGCTTTATTTTTCCCCATGAATGTCGTTAAATAATGTCAGAGCAATCTCAGGGAGCACACGCGGTGACGCGACTCGCTACCCTTCATACTATATATCGCGGCAAGATCTCACACAGTCCCACACAGTCACAGTATCACCTCTAAACGTTATATATATATATATATATATAAATATCCCTCATATTCTACGGGTCATTACTAGGTCATGCTCCAAATATATAGATTTTATTACAATCGTCTCGTATTTAATTACAATACCGGCGTGAAGTACAGGCATCTTATGCTTCTGCGTTTCGTTAGGTGAGTGAGGTATCCGGAGGCCCATCCCCCTCCTCATCCCCCTTCCTTATCTTCGCTTCCATCTCCCAAATACCACCTGGTAATCACTTACCATCAGGTGAACCGTTTGCTCGTTTGACGCCTTTCCCATAAAACAAAAAGAATACTAGCAATGCTATTTTTAAAGTAAAATTACTAATATTCCTGTTAATATTACCTCCAACAAATCATTGCAGCTTGTATCTATGTAGGCTATTGGGGCTTTATATTATTATTATTATATCATATTACTAGTATGTAAAACAAGTTATTCCTCATTGACTCTAATTTTGAAACACTTCTGTTTAAGAAAATACAAAGAAAATATCTACTATCTTGCTGTTGTTGATAAATGATCAACAACGAAATTTCTTTGCTGTAGTATATATACTACATATTAATATCTTCTATCATCATTCTTATCATGCTCTGTTATTGTAGTAATTGTCAGCGATTGGCCAACCCTAACATTAGCTTGTAAAATATCGCTACAACCAGTACAGTTCTCAGAAAGAGACCTATCTCCCTAGAGATCTGTCACTCTATATCTATACGCCACTACACAACTTGTACTTCATATTCACCAACCTTGAACTCCATAGCTGAGAAATCCTATTTTTTTTAAAAACTTTTTATATTCAAAGTTACTCCATTTCGCCCATTGCCATTGCCGCAACAGTAATCTGGTATATTTTCTGTTACACAACACGAATGGCTCTAGAATTGCAATACGCGTTGCACTTCTGTATTGTTCACAGTTGATTCGGTAGCAATTATTGTCTTCGGTAGTGGTATTTGTGAGCCAAGTTGAAAGTTGGAATTAAACTTCTCTCTATTACGATTGCAATATCGAGAGAACTCTGCAATTATTAGAGCGACGTGCTCCCGGCTCCCATCGCAATATTAGATGTTGCCTCTTTAAAATATTTTTCAGTTGCGCTTTAACAGCGCGTCGGGTCGACGACGTACAAATGCTTCTTGACATTTATTTATTTATTTGCATCGTATTGGATTTCTAATTGAATTTCTGGGCGAGGATATAGTTACGTGTAAAATGTTGTGAAGCTTTTATCACGATTTAAATCCCTTTGTCAGTTTATTTGACATCTAGATTGTTGTGATTCATAAAAGAATTCATGAGAATTCAACAAAGACATTCTTATAATTAAGTTAATCTTGGATTAGTTACGCCTTAATCAGCATTGATGGCCTGCAACTTAACCACCAGTGTTTTTTTTTTTTAGTTTAACGTGGGGGAAAGGTTATGTCGGGATCAGCGTTGAAGATGGCGGACCGACTAAAACCCCACGGTAGATCTGCTGTTGGCCCAGTGGCCTTTACAGCTACATCGGTAAGACTCGCGAGCAGGAGGCCCGCAAGTTAAAGCCACCAGTGTGTCATTTGGATCTTGTATATATGTAACGACCCGTAGGATTTATGCGCAGGATGTATTTATGAATAGCGCGATCTTGAGAAGGGATTCCCTGAATTCCATTTTAGAGCTTCTCATAGGGTGTCATTATGTATGACTCTTCTTCTTGCCTAGGAGCCGTCTGGGCACTTACCACCTGCTTGCCTATTTCTGACGCTAGTTGCTCAGCATGTTAGCTCATGTGACACTCCAATATTGGCTCGACTGCGTAGCAGCAGAATAACCGACGCAGCGCTGTAGCGCAACTGTAGCATTAAGCTGAGTGCAGTTAAATTTAAATGCAGTCTGATTTTTTTTCATGGGAATGTTCTGAGGAACGGTTCGGATTGATCCCAGCCACTGAGTTTCACCATCGTACATCGCGTCAGAATTTCCAGTTCCATCAATCAATACCTAGATGGTTGGCATTCCACCACAGTGCGTTTTTCTCACTTTGACTTTGTGGAATCAGCTGTCGCCAACTGTATTTCCGTACAGTTACGTCTTTGGGACCTTAAACTAAAGAGCCTATTCCTTCCTTAAAGGCCGGTAGCACATCTGTAGGCCCTCTGTTGTTGCAGATGTTCGTCGACGTCATCAGATGAGCTTCACGCTCGTTTTCTTCCTTTTTCTATAAAAAAAAGAGTCAACGCCGCAGCACAGATAAATCGTGGAGTAAACAGGCCTAGATAAAAGTGGGTTAGGTTAGGTTAGTTTAGTATCCCCCCCCCCCCGAATGGGTTCCCGCCTTGTCGTGGCGGGGGGGCTTAGTAACCGAGGCTTGGTCTCGTACGGTGAATCAAGAGGAACCCGCTGGCCTGTCTTTGCAGGGATCGCCGGCCCGAGGAGGTCACTCCGAGTGGGCTTGGTGAGCCCACTTCCGATGCGTGTTGGTGGACTGTGGGGGGAGTGTTAGCTTAGCGCTCTCCTGGCCCCCACAGCAGAGGTGGAGTCGCGGGGGAAGAGGAGTTTTGGTATTGCGTTTCGCCATTCTCCCTATCCTCCGTGACTCTGGCGGGGGCCGCACCGCTGATGCGGCCGTGGTGGGGCCGCGGGGGGAGAGGAGTGTCGGTATTAATATGGCCGTTCTCCCTACCCTCTGCGGCCGAAACGTGGTCAGCGGCAAATAATCAGGGACCCCACCCTATTAAAAAGGAACAATAATGAAAGCAGGACCTAAATTACATACTACCCAGGGTGGTGAATCCACCCCCGGGTCAAGCCCGGGCTGGCAAGGAACTGCATCCCAGAGAAACTGCCACAATAAACGTGGATCCCCGAACATCTGGGGACAAAAATAAAAAGAGAGGAGCCATATCGGGAGAACCATCCGTGCCGGCTCGTGACAGGCGTGGGCGTTTTACACGCTCGAATACGCCCGTTAGTCTGGCAGGTGAAAGCGACGGAGGGACGTCTGATCTTTCCTTCGTGTCGTTTACATCTGCCACTTCAGCAAAAGTGGGGAGGAAAAGGAGGGCAGGACCTCCGTGTGACGAGGTCAGAGCCTCTAAATTCACGGCGGTCTCTGCCACGGCCTCGGAAGAGGATGTGGCGATTGAGGAGGAAATGTTCGCGACCTCAACAACCCCCACAGACACCAGGGCGAAGAGAAGTCTTCCCGGTCCTGAGGAGCTGGCGCGTGATTTTCGAAGCCTAGCTAATGCTGCTCTGGGCGAGCATATCGATGCACAGCTCCAGGCAATAGAGTTGGTAGCGGACCGCTCCAAGAACCTCAAGGGTAACTTTGTCCGCGGTATAAGGTTGGCCGTGCGACACATAAAAGCCGCGACAGAGGAGCTTGCGCGGAGGTCCCGACGGAGGTATTACGTTCCCAGGTCTCCAGCCTTAACAACAAAATAGAGAAGCTTACTGAGGAAATTAACCTCCTCAGTATGCATACGCAAAGAGAGGACAGCCTCAATGATGCATCCAACCCGCCTGCTCAAATGAGCCCAACAACTTCTAAACCTCGGTACGAAGATGAAGCACTAATGGAGCCCATAGGCTTTCTAATAGAGAAAAATCTCGATGACTTTGAGACGAAACTGTTTCCCGACGAGGACGCTTCGCTGTGCGTGAAACCAGCGGTCAATGCTACGAAACCGCTGCAAACGCAGGCGCAATCGCGACTGAGAACAGAAAAACGGAGAACGCGTAGAAAGAAGAAACCTCCTCTTCCAACGGTGGTGGATTTACCACCTGTGGCTGCGCCGGCGGTGCAGACGTCTACACCTGTAGCGTTGAACTCGTGGGCTGATGTCGCCAAAAGGCATAAGAACACGCAGCAGTACGCACCGAAGGCTGTGCGTCGTCCTGCGGCCAAGCTGGTTAAGAAGAACGCAAAGGCCGTCCGTGCACCATCATCTGCCGCTGTGACGATCACGCTTCCGGAGGGCTCCCCGCTTACGTACGCTAAAGTGATGGAGGATGCCGAAGCTAAAACCGTCCGCCAAAAGCGTGCCGTGACTGGGGGCATCTTATTGGAGATCGGCGGACCCGATTGCGGCCCGAGAGCGGACATGTTGGCTGCTAAAAAGCGTGCGGTACTCTCAGATCTGAACGTACGCGTTACGAACTCGGATCAGGGACCTCGACGATGCGGTCAGCTCCTCGGAACTCGCAGTAGTGGTTGCCGAAGCAGGTGGTTGCTCGGTGGATGATGTCAAAATCGGAGATGTCCGCCGAACAATGAACAGTATGGGAACGTGTTGGGTGCGATGCCCTATCGATGGAAGCAGGTGCCCCGGGGCACAGGGCAAAAGAGTGCAAAGATCTGGCACTAAAGTGCTTACTATGTTCGAACCTTGAGCGTCCTTCTGGGCACTGATTGGGTAAGAAGTGCACCCTTCCGCCAAAAAAGAGCGGGAGGAGTAAAATAACTCTCCCAGTTCCATCCAGCACGGCGGATGCAGCAGCACCAGTCGCAGCACCGGGCCCTGTCTCGGGGATGGAGGTCGCAGAGGCCAGAAATTCCCGCCCCTAAAAGTCGCAATGACCTCCATCTGGTTATGCAGACCTTTTCTTCGTGATCTTCCACTTTCTACACACCACAGAATTCGCCACTGAACTGTCCTTAGCGCGCTCCGGTGCTCCTTATGTAGTCCCGAACTTCTATCGTCTTTCTATTTTTGATTATTCCTGAACATTCCCGATACGGTATTTATTTAAAAACATATTTCTACCAGTGTACAGCTACCCTTATGGTAACAATACTCTTTGATAGGTAATATCAAAGAGTATTGTTACCATTGACTGATAATTTATGAAACGTTTTTTCTTTTGACTTATCTATCGAAGACGTAACAGTTGACAAGACATTATCGGGCATTCGTTATTAGCTAGCTAGCAATCTAGAATGTTTATCGCATGCGTAACTTTAAAAAAAAACTTATCAACGTAACACATAACCTATACGTACGAAGCTTAAAACAAGCTCATACAAGTACACACTACACGCGTACCGCTGATTTATCTCCTATTTTTTTATTATTATTTAGAATAATAATTATTTTCATAAACTTGGCCCGTTTTCATCATGATTAGAACAATAATCACACCAAGTTTGACGCTGGTAAGCGTTCCCGTTTTGACGAGAGCTAAAACAAAAAGAAAACGTTGAAAAACAGGTTTTTTTTTATTATTTGATAGTACAACTGCTTATATTTTATATCTCTTTTCTTTATATGCGCTATTTTAAAATTTATTCCGCGAATACGCACTTCTCCAATAAATTTTTAAGTTCATTCTTCAATATGTTTTTAATGTCAATGCATCTATTTTCACCTGGTAAGTGACAAGGTGATTTCTTCTTTTTAGTTAAGTTACACTTAAGTTAAATAAGTCTCTTTATGTACATTTTATTTATTTATTTATTTATTTATTCTTTATTGTGTCCCTTAAAAAAAGAAAGGAATACAATGGGCGGACTTAATGCCTTTTGGCATTCTCTACCAGTCAACCCTGGGTGAGAAAGAAACATGTTGGCAGGTACAAAATAAATATTACATATAAATTAAATATAAATATTAAATATATAACCCTTGTAATATACTTACATACTTATAATATAACATACATTATACACTATACATAAACATATAATACATACATAAACAAATTAAATGAGGAGAGAAAATTCTTAGATGGCATTTGCCTTCAGATAGTGACGACGGAGCAGGGTTTTGAAGGAGTTTTTGTTCGGAGCTTTCTTGATATCATCGGGGAGAGCGTTCCAGAGAAGTGTGGCTTGAACGGTGAAAGAAGAAGAAAAGAAACCAGTAGTATGTTGTGGAACACTAACCTTCAAGCTGTTTGAAGTTCGAGGCACTCGGTTATGACTCGAATATAGAAAATTGAAGTTATCCTTAAGATACGAAGGAGAGTTTGCATCGTTTAAAACGGAATAAAGTACTGATAAGATTCTGGAGCTACGCCTTTGGTGAATAGTAAGCCATTTTAGCTTTGAACGATAGAAGGAAATATGGTCATACTTACGCAAACCGAAAATAAATCTTATGCAATTATTGAGAAGGCGCTCCAGTTTAGTAAGAAGATATTGCGGTGGATCTGGGTAACACACATCTGCATAGTCGATAATGGGTAGAATAAGTAAATGGACCAGCAAGAGTTTGGTTTTAAAAGGTAGGAAATTCTTGAGACGATAAAGAGAGCGCAAAGTGGCAACGACTTTACGGCTGGTTTCACCGATGTGTAAATTCCAAGTCATAGTGTGGTCCAGATGTAAACCAAGGTTTTTCATGGAATGACAGTATGGGATGATAAGGCCGTTGTAGAGAACAGGAGCAAGACTTCCATAATCCACCCTTGCGAGCATTCTTGCGCTACCCATAACCATCACTTTACATTTTGATGGATTGACAGAAACTCCGTATCTGTGTGACCAATCTCTGATGGCATCGAGATTATCATTAAGACTTTTAATAGCATTGTTTAAATCCTTAATGCTAGAGTGAATATAGAGCTGAAGATCATCAGCATACAGATGGTACGAACAGTCGACAACTGATGTGATAGAATTTATAAATAAAGAAAACATTATTGGAGAAAGTATACCGCCTTGCGGTACACCAGACTCTAGATCAGCCCATGCAGATAGCTGCTGTCCTAATCGGACTGATTGCTGGCGACCGCAAAGATAGGATGAAAACCATTCCAAGGCCGGGGATGAAAATCGAAGAAATGTAAGGATTGAGAGAAGGATATCACGATCAACTGTATTAAAAGCATTTGAAAAGTCAACAAGCGCCACCACTGTGAGTTTCTGCTCATCCATCGCTTTTCTTACATCGTCAGTAACCTTAATCAGTGCAGTGGTGGTGCTGTGACCAGGACGAAACCCCGACTGAAAATTATTCAGTAGGTTATGTTTTGCTACAATAAAGAAATTTGCTTATGAACACAGGCTTCCAAAACTTTCGATAGAAACGGGAGAATTGAAATTGCGTGGAAATGATTTGGCAATACAGGATTAAGGATTTTAGGAATTGGTCGTACATAAGCTTTTTTCCACTGGATAGGGTACTGACCAGAGTCAAGGGAAAAGTTTATAATATGAGTAATGACGGGAAGCAGGTACTCGAGGATCATAGATAACATTACCTTACTTATATCATCGCAGCCCACAGCTTTGGATTTGATTGAATGAATAATTTTCATAATTTCGTCTTGAGTAATGGGGGAAAATTGAAAGAAAGGAACAGAAGGAGGTTGCATTAAACCTATGGAAAGAATTGTTTGAGTCCGGATTGCAGGGTCCAACAAAGAAGTCGAGGCAAAATGACAATTAATGTCATCCAATTTAAGATCTGAACCATAATCCGGTGAAATCTCTTTTCCGAAACCGAGAGATCTTAAGAATTTCCACACATCAGCTGCCGACGAATTATTAATATTATCGTGGATATATCGGCGTTTAGCATTTCGTACCATCTGATTACATCTATTTCTTAGTAGTTTGAAGCGAGCCCAGTTCTCTTCTGAACGTTGTCTTTTAAATTTCTGAAACGCCCGATCCCGTCTTGTCATTGCCACCCTTACGCCTCTTGTCCTCCAAGGGGCTGGAGGACGCTTTACTCTTACTTTGTGTAAGGGAGCATTAACGTTGTAGATATTGATAACTGTATTATTGAAAAAAGAGACTTTATCATCAATTGTGGAAGCTGCTAATAAAGGAGTAAAGTCAGTAAGGGATGCGTCATTTTTAAGTTTGTCGGTATTTAATCTTGAAAAATTGCGTAAATGCAGAAAAGTCTGGTTGTGTTTAGGAGGTTTTATTCTATAGGAAAAATAGATCAAATCATGACGTGAAAAACTTGGGGCGGGTAGCTGTCCGTGGCTAATCACACGGTCAGGCGAAGAAGTAATAATGAGATCAATCATGAATCATTAGTGTCAAAATTATGATGAGTTGCCTGTAATGGAAGAATGAAGAGATTGACTGATTCAATGATCGACCGAAGTTTTAGAGCACGAGAGTTATTTCTCAATAAATCGGTATTAAAATCACCCATTATCATGTAGTGTGTGTAGTCAGACCCAATGGTACCATACATATACACTATCAGAATATCCAGACGATTAAAATGACCTTACACGTCTTCCATTGCGGAGATCGTTCGTTAATTATTCTAATAGCTCTTACGAATATGATAAAAGCTTTATTTTTATTATAATTATAAGCATAATTACAGTATCTAATGCTGCAGTACTAAGACCAACACATAATAAAGACAAAGAAACAATTCGAGAAAATATCGAAAGCGTACAAAGACCAATCTAGAATATTAATAAAAAATATATATATATATCACATACGGCCGTCAGTGTAAAGCCGGCACAGTTCATTCGTTTTAGATAAAATCATAATCTTAAAGGTTAAGTGTATTATTATGTACCATAGTATTAAAAGAACTTCGATTTGGAGTATTTATAGTCGATTTTACTGCAGTAAGTCATTAGTTGTCTCCTAAAATTCTCCGTCTTCATAACAAGAAATAATTATGTCGAAAGATATACAAAATAAGACAGTGATCATAACAGGCGGTGCCTCGGGAATCGGATACGAAATAGCAGACAGTTTTCTGAAGAAGAAACCGAAAGTAATAATTATTCTCGACATCAACGTGAAGCAAGGCGCTGAAGCTATTCGATCATTGAAATCTAAACATGGTAGCGGTAATGTTGTATTCTACAAATGCGACGTTACAACGGACTTAGAAGCACTCTACAAGACAATAATGGGCACGTGCAGAACAGTTGATGTACTGATTAATAATGCCGGGATATTGAATGAACAGTCCGTGAGGAAGACGATTGACATCAACGTCACCGCATTAATCGAGTGGTCGCTCAAGTTCTGGGAACACATGAGAAAAGACAAATCCGGTGGAGGCGGTACGATAATAAATATAGCTTCAATGTATGGATATAAAACCGACCCATACTTTCCGGTGTATCAAGCATCGAAGGGTGCCGTCATGGCTTTCACAAAATCATTAGGGCACAATTACAATTTTACTAGATTCGGGATTCGAGTTGTGGCTGTTTGCCCTGGCTTCACTAAAACACAAATATTCGATGATCTAAATACCTGGACTTCAGGAATCATGGATGATTTCCAAAAATTCGAGGAGCAGCAAACATGGCAGACAAGTGATGCGGTTGGGGAAGCGGCCGTGGATGTATTTGAAATGGCTGAAAGTGGTACAGCGTGGCTCATTGAAGGAGCAAAGCCTATTACACAAGTGTTATAATTACTTTAATTTAATTAATTGTATTATATCATCATCACAGTAGAATGAAACTAACAGACATAGAAGAAAAGATCTACAAGCTGAAGATGGAACGGGCCGGCCACATAACACGCTGACAATCAGTGGGTAAGAAAGACTGAACAATCGACAAGAGGGAGTGAAGAAAAAGAAGAAACATCCACAATGTTGCGGGAGGTCGTTGGACGCAGATGGCTCAGGAACGTGCTTCGGGGACCTTTCTTCGGGAGCCATATCTCCTAGGTCACAGAAATTCCGTATCACATAATTTCGCAATAAAATTTCGCCGTGTTTTTTTCATATCCCAGACATAGTTTCGTTTATCCAAGGCATGATTACCAAAAACGGGAATTTTTGTGAAATAAAATATGTGTGGCGAAGAGGATTACTGATTTCCCATAAGTCGTCTCTTACGCCACTTACGGAAAGAAAGGGGTTGGCAGAGTCTTACACCAATACCACACGGCAACGCGTGTATTTACTATAATATAATATATTAACTGTACCCGATAATATTAGTAATCCTATTACACTAAAATAATGTTAAAAAAAAACTACATACATAAAACGCCGTTATTGTTCAATTCATCGTCTAAACTCCCGAGTGTCGAATAAGAAGAATTGTCAAAATCACAGGCAGACAATTCAATTTTATTTTATATGTATATATATATTTAAGATGCAAGAAAACAAGAGAAGTGTCTAACCCTAGGCCCATTAAAATGTTAGCTTTCGATGCTAAGTTGCAAAGTTTCAAGGACTCCGCCCTGATAGTAGTTTTCCTTAAATTGCGCGCAGGAACCCTGAGTTTCCTACTAAATCTTACTATTTATATTATTTTAAATTAGATGCAGATGCATATCCGCAGCAGAACTAAGGTAACCGACATAGCTGGAAAGATCAGCAAGCTGAAGTGGCAACGGGCCGGCCACATAGCTCGCAGAACTGACAACCGTTGGGGAAAAACGGTTCTCGAGTGGCAGCCACGTACAGGCAAACGCTGTGTGGGACGACCCCCCACAAAATGGAGTGACGACCTGCGCAGTGTCACGGGAAGTCGATGGATGAAGGTGGCTCAGGACCGAGCTTCGTGGAAATCTTTGGGGGAGGCCTATGTTCAGCAGTGGACTTCTGATACGCTGCAATGATGATGATGATGAAATTTGATGCCTCTATCACCACATTTCTTCACGCCCTGGGTTGACTTTTAGAGAATATATACCAAAAAGCATTAAGTCGGCCTTTTGTAATCCTTTTGGTGTACACAATAAAGTATAAATAAATAAATACATAAATCCTCTACCTCCTTGCGAACCCGTCAAAATCGGTTCAGCCCTTTTCAAGATCTGAGCTACAGACAGACGGAAAAAATTAAAACCTAGTTTTGAGTTTTGAGTATGTCGCATGTATGTTGACCATATGAGCTAAGCAAACAGCAGTTGTAACAAAATTACAGACAAACCAGTCTTAGATGTGAGCGCGTTCGCTTTAAAAAAAAACAACTCCTTCTCAGCCTAAGACTCCAGTTAGATGGAACACTCTTACCTAATTCTGCCGACAGATAGCAGTGCAACAACCGCTGGTTTCCTGCCAGAGAACTAGTTCCTGAAGAGATCACGATACGAAGTCCGCCGGAGCGCCACTGGAGCAGCGTAGCGCACCCTTCCCAACTCTAAAACAATCTCAAATATTGTGAGAAACCTTTTCCCCGACAGTGGGATATGATTATGTATCTAAACAATAGTTACTTTACTGTTTACTATAACATTTTTCAATCAGACGTTACGTACGTACCAATTTATATTGTTTTCAACCTTGGCCCTTTTAAAAGCGTTCCTAACTAATTTAATAAAAGTGCCGATAATCATACTTTATTCCCCAGTTACCGGGAAATTTGCCCGCTTCATCCTATTATCGGGCAATGGAGGTTCATTGATGCCGGCAATATTTACTGAGGGTAAAGAACGCGCCGAAGATGTTGGCTAATGGCTCTAGTCGTAAATATTTAAAAAAAAAAGGTTACATTTCTGATCGGTTATGCCTTTTGTTATTGCTATTGGTATTTATAACATTCTCCTGGTCTGGCTATTGTGTATTCGCCATGTGGTTGAAGTAAGCGTAACGTTGCGGGCATTTGAGACGCGGCTTCGTAACGGCTTTGAACGGCTTGGAAAATGTCTAGTTTTTAACTGATTTAAAACACGAGCCAGTTCTGTAATAAGTTTGCAAGTATATGAACCCGACTCTCAACCACACCATAACCGAATTGTAACCCCATCTTCTTAATAAAAAAGACTTATCTTTTCAAAAGAATTTGATTCATAACAATAGAATTTCAAGTGCTTCAAAGTTATGTTAAGCATTTTCTCTCTTTCTTTCCAAGTAGAAATAGTGCCTTAAATTGAATCCTTATAAACTAAAAAATATATTTCATAAAACAAACAGTGCACGGTTATCCGTAACATGGCGGCGCAGAAACTATGTGAGTATTTTAAATTATTTTTCTGTAAAGATAAAACCAGCATCCAATTATGTGTTGTATCTGATTGTCGTCTCGGTAAGTTAACCTTTGATGTCAAAAAGATAACTTTCGTTCGTTCTGTTTATGATTTCATATAAGTTGTGCCACCATTTTGGCGAACAGTTAGATACATTTTTAATTTATTACCAGTTAAAAAACACACACACACACAACGCCGTTTCGGATGACGCTTATTGTAGACTAATGAAGCTATCTCATATGTGTATCATCTGGGGTATAATCTTTAAAAAAAAAAAATTTTACCGAAAATCCTCATTTTTATCAATGCAGAGCTTTAATATATTTTGTGATATTAATAGTCAGAAACTATGCAAAATGTTTTTCTGCGTAGTCGAGTGATTAGGGTATCTACCTTCCTCGGAAACTTTTCCGCAATGATATCATCAACATAGAACTAATTCATATATATTTTATATATGTATATATATTTTCTAAAAAAAAAAGGGCAAACGAGCAAGCGGTTCACTTGATGGTCAGTGATTACCGACGCCCATGTACATCTGCAACACCACAGGAGCTTGCCGACCTTGAAGGATATTTGGGAGATGGTAAAGACAATGATGACGGGGGATAGGAAGAAAGAGAGCGCCTCCGGTTACCTCACTCACCGAATGAAACGCAGAAGCACAAGATGCATATACTTCACGCCGGTAATCTGCTGGTCGTGCCGGATTATTCGAGCCGCTACTTGGCTCTACCACGTTGAAGATCTTTTGCATGTCAAAATCTACACGGGTTCTTAAAACATTCTCAGAGAAGAACCGGCAAAGAACTCGGCGGGCTTCTTCTTTTTAAACGTCATGTTACAATGTCATTCACAATCTATAATTAAATCTATACAATGTTATACGTTCATTAATAATTATATAAAATTGGTTACTTTCCTAATAATAAATTTATTGGACATAAAACATGTAACAAATTATGTTCAATGAATCCATAGGCCCCTAAACCAGCAGAAACACATACAGGAGAATATATTTTAATCAACAACAACACAAGTTTTTTAAATATCATGTCGGATTGTTGCACAATATTTTCGGAGATTTTAATATTACATTAATTTTATGTATTCACACTAAAAAGATTTTCCAGTTTTAGCCAATTTAAATTTAGAAACATCTAGCGTATCATCTCGACCCCTTCTACAGCAGATTGATCGTTTTTAATAATGAATTTACTGGCCGAGATGGCGTCAATGTATTAAATCTTACCAATAACCCTTGGAATATTATAATAATACGAATATTATCTATGTGTTTAACATCTGATATCTCATATTACTCGTAAATATTAAATCCCGAACAAAATTTGATGGTATTTATTTCAACATTGTTTAGTTTGGATTTAATCTGAAGCGGTTGAAAATCACAAATTATTAACATTTCTGTGGCTTTAATTAAATGGAAAAGCAAATTTAAATTTCGCCGAACGGATCTTGTAAGATAATTTGAAATTTCATGATTCTAGTTTATTTGTAATTAATCTCTGAATCCTTGATCCACTACGTCAAAGATTACAGAGAATTGTGACTGATACAGTCTAAACTAAACTAGAACGAGTGGAGATAATAATCTCTCATGAGATCATTTTGTTATTGGACTGTTTATCTGTCTGTGAACTAACACCTTTTTATAATGTTGTGATTTTAGACAGGTGGCAGGGTACCGCTAAAGAATACTTAATACGGTGAACGCGTAAAATCCTTTCAAAGACCTATAGGTTGATTTATAACTGGAATAAGCTGGTTATAACCAGTAGGGAATATATTTTTATATATATATATGTACTTTGTATAGTGTTTTTTATGATCTGTTAGATCGGGAGTCTGTCATCGATGTGTCTCGAAACTCATGTTCGATTTGAATCATTGTTCCAAATAAGCTCATTTTGAAAGTGGGTTGTAACGACAAGACTAGCCCAAATATGTATGTACCGTCGAGAGTGCAATTTTTGGGTTTTTTCTTTTTTGAGAACAGCGTAAGTAAGATCGTATTAAATTTGAATTCACAACACAAAACAAATTTCGAAGCGAGCTTTCGTTCATCTGAACAGTTCCGGAAATGTTCTCGTTAAAGTTAAACTAGACTGTAACGCGGAGAGAGTTGAAGCATTGCAAGCTCGCTGTTAAAAATATAATTAAATATATCTTTCGGTATTTTTTTTTTTAATTATAACGTTGGTCAAATCGAGTGTGAATAAGTTTAAGACGCCTGTGATACTTTACGGGGTAGGCAGCGATGCCTATACTATATCTGCTGAACATATTGCTTGAATATATTTCTCGAATGGTTTGCCCCGGACACTCAACGCTGGACAATCACATGCAAGTGAGAGGAACCGAGATGGTACCCTATGTACCTGCCTGTAGACGTGGCTATGCATTTGCTCAACATCTGACGGGCTTTAGAGCCGGAATGGGTCCGTCACGGCGCTTGATAAATACGCGAGCGTCACATTGACTGAACCAAGAGGGATTTTAAGAGTTTGTGTAAAAGAGAGGAAGAAATTTAACGAGGATAGTTCAGGACTCCGTCGTTTTCACCAAGTTGAAAGCTTTATATTTCCGTTTTTTTTTTAATTTAATACCTAATCAGTTACGTACTGATTTTTTTTCAGAATTTTTAAAATTGCAATTAACATATGTGTTGCAATTATCGAAACTCGAACCCAGGTCACTCGTGTACTATGTAATGAGGGATGCGGCCAGACAGTGAAGCTACCAGGACTCTCATGGGCACATAGCAGCTCCTACGAAATTTATCAGCTGATACACAACAGCTGACAGCTGACAAACACACACAAACACATACAGGGGGTATTTGTGTGTGTGTGCTTGGCACTGTAAAGTCAAGAGTATTATATACATATGTAATCTTTTAATTTTCGCTCTAAATTTATTAACCAGACAGACACGATTATCGTAATATTATTCAAAAGTGGCATTTAATGCTTTTTGTTGATATTGTTTAAGATAACACTTCATTTACAAATCATAATTTAAAAAAAAACAGCAATCTTAATTACCACAAGGTGTTTTATATTATTATTATTTTTGGGCAATCTTTGGAGGAGGCCTATGTTCAGCAGTGGACTTGTGATAGGCCAACATGATGATGATGATGATTTTTTTTTTTTTGAGGTATTTCTATATATTCTCATCTGGTAGGGTTGTATATATAAATACGTATAGATAGAAATAATACCCAAACATAAATTATGTTTAATAAATTATATATGTAAAAAATTAAATAGATAATTGAAACCCAACCAGATGGAAGCTCCCGGCAGTGGAGACCAGACGGCCGAGGGTTAGGGAGAAAGGGAAAGAAACCGGCGGACAATGCGAGCGGTATCGAGTAGCACCGCCTTCTGCATTTGAGCTCGGAGCGGTCCGTCACGGAGTCCCGGCCGCCTCAGATGTTCCGAGAGGCTGACTAGAGATTAACCCATTCGCAGAGACGACGATCGGAATAATTTCGGTCGGCATACCACCTCACATGTCGGTCACCTCGTGAGCCAGGTCCAGATATTTTGTCTTCTTTAACTACCTCGTGGCAATGGTATTATTATATTTTTTTATTGGTTCACGTTAAGTTGGTTTAAGTTAAAATATTACTTTTCGCTTATTACATTTTGCGTGTAGCCTTCCCCAGTAACTGCACTAACCTAATATCAGTGATGCGTACTTTCAATATATTGTAACATAGTACTTAATGGTGGCGTTCAGTCAATCAAATGAATAAAAATAGCAGCCTGTAAGTGTCCACTGCTGGGCAAAGGCCTCCTTCTCAAATACGAGTATATATTAGTTCATACGAGATTGACGGGCTGCACATATCCTCGAAATTATTTCTCGGTCATGCAGGTTTCCTCACGATGTTTTCCTTCACCGCCGAGCACGTGGTAAATGCAGCACTTAAAATTGCTATTAACGAATTTAGTGATGCCGGCGCCGGGAATCGAACCCAGGTCACTCGCGCTCTATGAAATTAAATTGAGCGCGCTGACTGCTAGGCTACCACGGCAATAAAATGAATACACGCACGTAATAAAATAATAGTTTTAACCAGGACCATCATTAATTATTTTATTAAATTAGTTGCATTAATAACTAATATAATGAAATTATGATAATCACTTAGATTGGTATACAAAATTAACCTTTGTACAAGAACATAAATCTCTAAATGGATATTTATTACATTAAAAAAAAAAAATTTATTAGGTCCCTGATGCCGGTACCGCTTTCCGATTTGAATTGAAAACTTTTTTTTTAACTACACCCTGTACAGTTGACTCATTGACGCTTTGTGTGTAGACTAATAAAAATCTTGAGGTAGCAAAACAAAAGTTGTTATTTTTAATGATGTTAATTTATATCTTTGCCATGTTGTTTATTAAACAACTATTTTATTACACTTAACACTAAAATGGTGTCCTATCTTTCGTTTAAAAATCAAATGCTAAGTCTATGATGTAACATTATTGCCTCATCCGGAACCTAACCCAATTCCCCCCCTCCAAGCGAATGTTGAACGTATCCCTGGAGAGTTTCGCGGGTATGCAGGTCTTCTCACAGGGAGACAACTCCATGTGCAGCAGAAGTTGGTACAGTATTACTTTCACCTCGCACAACGCGAACCTGGAGCCTGTAGCAAAGCACTGTATTAGTAGGTACTTATGCCATATTTGGAAGACGAAGGCGTCTTTTAGATTAAAACCAGAACACGGTACCATCTTTATTATCCACACGGATCGGTGGTGTAGCGGCTAAGGGGCTTTGACAGCGGCGTTGCGGATCTCGGGTTCGAATCCCGCACGGGATTGGTAATTGTATGAACTACAAATGCTACTTACTAGACTGGGTGATTGTCTGTGTACGATTTGTATATGTATGCATTGCAATTTTATTGTGAACGGTAACGTAAAAGACGAACGACCGAAGACGTAGACCAAGTCCTCATCACAGGCGTAAAAAGCGTAAAAAAAGGATGCATTAAAAGGAAATTTAGCGTGCTGCTCGTCCTGATGTCCTTCTTTACTAAATCGGCTAGAGCTATAACAAATTATAACTTCTTTAAGTTATTAATAGCACAGAATATATTTTTATTTCATCATCATCATCATCATTTCAGCCTATCAGAAGTCCACTGCTGAACATAGGCCTCCCCCAAAGATTGCCACGAAAGCTCGGTCCTGAGCCACCTGCATCCATCGACTTCCCGCAACACTGCGCAGGTCGTCACTCCATCTTGTGGGGGGTCGTCCCACACTGCGTTCGCCTGTACGTGGCTGCCGCTCGAGAACCTTTTTTCCCCAACGGTTGTCAGTTCTGCGAGCTATGTGGCCGGCCCGTTGCCACTTCAGCACTATTTTGTTTTTAATTAATACTTAATTAAATTACTTTAATAAAATAAGAATATATTCTGTGCTATTATATTTTAAGTAACTATTTAGTTTAATTAAGTTATTCGAGTAGTTTAGTTCTTTTTATCAATTTAATGTTTTTCTCTCTTACAATATTTCTCCACGCCCCGGGTTGACTGGCAGAGAATGTCAAGAGGCATTAAGTCCGCCCTTTGTAATACTTTTATAAAGGTATTTAAATAAAGTTTAAATAAATAAACATATTTCAGTGCTATTCTTATCCGATATAACACTTATGCGGTACATTTGACAAAGACAAATCATTTATATGTTGCAAAAGTATTGCCGTGTGGTAGTCGGTTAGTAATCTGCCACCCCCTTTCTTCCCGCTGGTGTCGTAAGAGGCGACTACGGAGGGATGACGGGCAGCAGCGTATAAGGTGCGAGGCAAAACCTATGGCAAAGGCCTGTGACCTGCAGTGGACTAATTACAGGCTGGTAAGGTTAATATGATGAAAATGTTCAAGGTCAACATCCAGTACGCAGAATTCTACTTACACTAATCGCTTATTCAGCTTAAGTGTAGCGATTTAAATAACCGCGTTACAAACATCCCCGACACTCACCAATACAGTTCCTTGGACCAAGACCGAATGGAACGTAGGTGAATGGTTTGATTAGATGCTTGTTTTCTTCAGAGAAGCGCTCGGGGTCGAACTTCTCCGGCTCCGGGTAGATCTTGGGATCGCGGTGGATCGCCCACGCGGGAATCGTAACTGCTTCACCTTTACGAACCTGAAGAAGATAATGGAACACCATTTATAAAAACATAAATAGAATTTAACTCCTGGCCGTGTTGTAGCGAAGACAAAATATTTTCCCCTTTTCTTCCCTTGAATATCCTAAGAGGGAATAGTCTCGCTAATGTCACGGCTTCCGACAGATGGCTGGGATGGGAAAACCCATATCAAATATGTCAGGCGTAAAATATCTGTGTCTTCAAATACCACCCTCTCCTGCATATGGAACATCCTGTTAGTCAACAAAGAAGGCTCTGATAACTAAAGGATAGCTGGTATCAAACCGAATTTGTCCAACCCAAATCCCACACGCCAGTGATAGGGATGAGCGTATTCATCAGTGGACTAAACTAGACTAAGAACCCAGAGATGTTCAGCAACTTCTTAGGTGCGAGGTTCCTGGTCCTGTGATCGCAAAGCCAGTTGCTACAAGTGTCGGTTACGGTAAACTCTTCTATCCATCCGGCATCAGACTGCTTAGAGGCTGTTAAATAAGCGGATCAGGAAGAAATACATCTTTTATGTTCTTCATTAACTTTAAAAAAAATTACAAGCAGTAAAGAATTTTTCTATATAGTCATTCTCAGGTGAAGTTGACCAATGAAGTTCTGGAGATTCCATATTCCAGATTCCGTATTCCCGTCAGAATTGTTACCAGCCATCATTTACTCATATATCCAGCCTCCCTAAGCTTACTTCTTACTTCTTTTTCTTACACCAATTCTCTACTTATGAAAACACATCGTTCATATTCCATTATGCCACTGATTGAATACTTACGATGTAATCCTGTGTGGCTTCTTTATTTGGTTTTCCCAAGTTGTAGTCCTTGTAGCAAAGTCTGTCCAGCGCCACGACCGGGGGCCATAACCGGAGTACCTCTGAAAGTTTACTCAATTTCAAAACGAGCATCCTTTTTAAAAATGTATATTTACAAGTTGTTCCACGGTTATACCACATGGAGGGAAAGTACTATACATACTGTAGATAGAAAAATCCGAGTGATAATATTCTAAATATCCGATATAAATTTATCTAAATCTGAAGAGAAAACACCCACCTGATACAACCATGTCCAAATAACTCATACTCTGTATAGAGTTGTAATCGAAACGTCCTCCGTTATTGGCGACGTTTTCCTTGATTTCTTCAAAGAGACGCTCCTGGACCTCGGGGTGCAGGGCCAACTCGTGGAGTGCGAAGACCATGGCCGAGGAGATAGTCTCGAAGCCGGCGATGAAGAACAGCACAGCTTGAGCTACCAAGTCGTCGTCAGTCCACACTAAAGAAGCGCAAATGGTTAATATTGTCATACGTTTATAATAAAAGCTAAAGGAAGCAATTATTTTATGTGTCACAATAAAATTACTAAGTTTTGAATGTACATCGACTGCGACAAGGATTTGAAAATTTGTCTTTTTATTCAGTCAATAGGTTTAATAGAGAGTCTTTAAGTCTATTAGAGCAATAGCATTCACTGAATAATACTTTGATTATATTTTGATATTGAAATATAATTTGGCTAACTAAAGTTAAAGAGGCGCCATAGTTTTTTTGCTCTAACATTGATGGTTCTCCGTTACATCATTAGCAAATCTTATTCTCTGATTATATCAATAACATTTAGTGTGTTTCTGCTTACCCCGGTCTATATTTTTCTTGCCTACCGAAGATTCTTGGACTGTTGCGAAACCAGCATCCGTATCGACCACACCCTTTTCGTCGTGCGTTAAATTACCTGGACAGAAAGAGATAGATAGATAGATAGAATACGCTTTATTGCACACCAAAAAGAGGAAAATAATGTAATAGTACAAAAACGTAATTAGATGAGAGGTGGAACAATGGGCGGTCTTATCGCTGAAAGCGATCTCTTCCAGACAACCTTTGGATGGACAGGACTGTTATAAATGAATTTGGAAGTTGCATAAAAGTAATTGATATAGAAATAGAACAGTACATAAAAAATAATATACACATATAGAAATACATACATGTTTTATAAATACCTATTATATATGTATACATATACATAAATAGACTAAATCAATAAAAATATAAAAGAACTGTCTAAATAACCGAAGTTACAAAGATAGATAGTAGGCCTTTACTTGATTTTTAAAAACTGGTAAGGATTGGGCGCGTCTTACCGATAGCGGTAGGGCATTCCATAGACGGACAGCTTGTACAGAGAATGATCTGTCAAAAAATTTAGTGCTATGAACTGGTATTCTTAATTTCAAATTCTCCGATGACCTCAAAAACCGGGAATGAGAACCATGAAGGAATTCAAAACGTTGCTTAAGATATGAAGGGCAAGAAGGGTTATACAACACATTATATAGAAGAAAAAGAATATGAGCATTCCGGCGCAGGCGAATAGGTAGCCACTTGAGCTTAGTACGAAAATGTGAAACATGATCATACTGGCGTAGACCAAATATGAATCTTATACAAAAATTTTGGAGTCGCTCAAGCTTATCAAGTTGCTTTTCGGTTAGATCTAGATAGCTGACATCTGCATAATCAACAATTGGAAGGAGAAGAGACTGTGCAAGCGCAATCTTAGTGGCAGTAGGAAGAAAGTTTCGTAATCTTCTCAAAGATGCGGCAGAAGCAAAAAGTTTCCGACTTGATACTTGCAATTGAGGTCCCAATGACAATGATTTATCTATGATAATACCCAAGTTATTAACTTTATCACTAATGGGGATTACACTTCCATCAAAAATAACTTGGCGAGCCATAGCCAAATTAGATTTACCTATTAATTTCGAGCTGCCAATTATTATAACTTGGCTCTTCAATGGATTGACCTTAAGACCATACTCCTTGCTCCACTCTGAAATACGTGCGAGGTCTGTGTTCAAGGTATCAATACCTATAGCTAAATCATTAGGAGAAGCCTGGGTAGATTTGAAGATCATCTGCATAAAGGTGGTAGGAAGAACTTAATTTAGTTGATATAGAATTAATAAAAACAGCGAAAAGCAAAGGAGATAGTACGCCACCCTGTGGAACACCAGCAATGGTATTACACCAAGAAGAGAAAGTCTCTTCAATGCGGACACGTTGCCGGCGCCCAGACAGGTAACTTCGAAACCAATCAATTACTGTCGGAGATATGTTAAGCGAGCCGAGTATACCCAATAAGATGTCAAAAGCAACAGTATTAAAAGCATTGCTAAAATCTAGCAATGATAACAGTTAACTTACCACTCTCCATTCCCGATCTAATATCGTCCGTAATATTGACCAAGGCAGTGACAGTACTATGACCGGGACGGAAACCAGATTGAAAATAATTTAGAAGCGAATTTTCGCATAAGAAAGCGCTCAGCTGATCATACACAAGACGTTCTAGGACTTTAGAAAGGAATAGTAAAATAGAAATAGGACAATATTTAGAAAAGGATGCAGGATTAGATTTCTTAGGTAAGGGTATAATTTGTGCATCTTTCCATGTTGATGGAAACACGCCAGAGGAGACAGAGAAATTCAGGATATGACATAGAACGGGAATAAGGAAGTCAATGATTGGAAGGATCATATTACGACTGATACAGTCGTTGCCAACGGCATTAGAGGTAATGGATAAAACGCTCTTCTTAACATCACAAGCAGAGAATTGATTAAAAACAAAAGCGAATAATCCGGAGTAGGTAGAGAAGTAAGATAATTTAGAGTATTTATTTTTGAAGCCCTATTAGAGTGAGATGAAGCACAGAAGTGATGATTCAAAGAATCAATATTTAAATCTCTAGAGAGTTTATCATTACGTGACCTTCCTACCCCTAGTGATTTCAGAAAGTTCCAGACTTTTGCTGGGTCTCCATTTTGTACCGTTGCATGAATGTGACGGCGTTGAGCATCCCTACACACCTTATTGCAGTGATTTCGAATAGCAGCGTATTTTTGCCAGTTTATGTCGGTAGGCTTACATTTATATTTAGATTTTGCTGCAGCTTTTCTATTTAAAATTGTTTTTATATCCTTAGTGAGCCAAGGTGAAGGGAGTTGTTTCATTTTTACGGCACGAACTGGAGCATGCCTGTCATAAAGGTCGGTTAAATTAGATGTAAAGAATTGGACTTTCTCATCGATTGATTCGGCTATTAAAAGAGGCAACCAATCAATGTTTGAAACATCTTTACGTAGATTGTTGATGTTTATGCCACCAAAATTGCGTTGCAGAAGAAATTTGGACTTTGCTTTAGGTGGACGTATTTTGTACGAAACAAAAATAAGATCATGGTAAGAAAATGCATCAGCTGAGCATTGGCCATACTTAGTAACAAGTTCGGAGGAAGACACAAAAATAAGGTCCAGAAGGGAAGGAATAGCATTTGGAAAATGATGAGTAGCATTTAGAGGTAGAACGGTGAGGTTAACCGAATCTACAATTGATTTAAGGGAACTAGAACGAGAGTCCTGTTTGAGCAGGCATGTATTAAAATCGCCCATGATGATGGTGTGTGAGTAAGAAGGCGATAAATTTTCTAGAACATTTTCGAATGAAGTGAAAAAGTCAATACGAGAAGAAGGGCAGTAATACACACCAAGCAGGACTTTACTATGATAAAGATCCACTTCTATAAAAAGGTGTTCACCTGCGTTGGGCGGAGGCGGCTGTGCTGTCATACTAACTACTGAAAAAGGAATGTACGCACGAAGGTATATCGCAACACCACCACCACCACCCACCGCACGATCATTCCTAATAAGCTGGTAACCAGGTAAAGAATAACTAGTAGAAGGGAGGCATGGCTTAAGCCAAGATTCGGAAACGAGAATAGCATGAATATTGTTAGAGTCAAAGGTGGCAAGCATATCAGAAAAATGAGCCGGAATACTTTGGGCATTTATATGAACGACGTTAAGGTTTTTTGGAACATCAGAAAACTTTGAAATAAGAACTTCAGAAAGCGGTTGGAAGCTTGTAAAACTGCCGTCTCCACTATCTGCAGAGTAAAAGCTGTCAGGGTCACTTCCATCATCAGTATTAGACATTTAACTAGATACTATAAAACTATAAAAATAAAAAAATAATAATAATAGTAATAAAATTTACACGTAAATACGCAATCATGTCCACCCGCCAGTTGAGTGTTACACAAATTAAGTAATTATCATAACACACTTTAAATAACTATAAAGCCAAAATAAAAAAAAAATAAAAAATTAAACACCTATACAACAACTTAGTAACAAAAACCAATTGAGAAATTTTTATAAAATATGATAACAGACTTGCGTGCAACGAATCGCCGACAATGATATTAATTTAAAAAAAAAGAATCTGAAACATGAGTATTGTCTTTGACAAATTGACGTTGATTGATTGACAAATGACGTTGACATATTATGATAATGACAATTATGAGTATAAAAAGTATAGTTACCTACAATACAAAATAATTAATATAAAGATATACGACTTAGTAGAAACAATTGCATGGTATTAATAACATCTTAAATGTTGTAAAAATAAATCTGACAAACAAAAACATATTACGAAAAAGTAAAAACTAACAAATATGATGTATCCTATTGAGACATTAAAACAATCACCCACACTAATATTCATGGTGTCACTTTTTGAGGCCAGCACCACGCTTAGACTTCACCGTCGTAGTTTTTGCCTCGATAATTGGTTTTGGGCTTACTTGGCAGTCAATTTTACTGATGTCATGGAGACTAAAAATTCGACGGCGTGTCCCGTCAGACTTGGCTACGTACACACATCCCTCTCTTGTCCAACAGTTAGAAATGCCAAACTTTTCACGAGCGGCCATGAAAGCGTCATGTCTTGTCTTGGTAAGGAATTCAGACACTGTGATACCTGAGCCCTTCATTTGCGATTTGGAATACCAGACTTTGTCACGCAGTGAGACATCTTGGAATTTCACCAATATCGGCCGGGGTTTGTGAGGAGTAGTTGGACGACCCATCCTGTGACACCGTTTTATGTCGACTGCAGAACTTTCACTTAGCTTGAGATGACTGTGCAACAGTTTAATAACAATTGAAGTAGTCTCTTCTTTTGTTTGTTCTGTTACACAGTGCAGCAGCAATATCTTTCTACGACTCCGTGTCTCCATATGATCAACATTTAGGGCGAGGCACTCCATTTGTTGCTGAAGACTGCTGAGAGCTTGCCCCACAAATGATTTGAAAGACATATAATTAGCTGCTAGTGCTGCAGTACTGGATGGTGAAGTAGGACACTTCCGCAATTCTTCCTCAAAATTATTCATCCTCTTATGAAACACATCCATCAAGTCCGTCAGACTGTTCTTAATTGACTTATCCATTTTGTAGCGAATGGAAGTGGCAAGAAGAGAAAAGTGTTGTAAGTTGAGGATATAATGAAAACACTCACTGGCAGGTTGCTAGCTTTAGCTAAAAAGCATTTACACTATATAATAACAAGTATTTTCTATTTAATTTTAAATAAAACTCAGGAGCGAACTTCGTTATGTATTGCTTTTACAACTACCCTCCATTAGTCCAGAGTAGTAGAGAGAGGTACATTGTCTTCGTTTAGATGAGAACAGATTACTTATAGTTCTGTCTTTACTTCTTAACTTACCTCACCTTAACATTCTGTAAATAGTCCACTGCAGGACTGCAGGCTTCTCCCATAAGTAGGATCTACAAGAATCTCCACGCTCGGCAAAGGGATCAAGACGATCGCAGTACCAGACAACTCCCAAACTTAAGACGCAACTGACCGTCATCGATGCTTCGATTCCAATATTCCTCATCTATTTCGACTATACTTTTGAATGCATTACTAAGCATTTTTTCTTTCTTCAACAGTCCGTCTAATTTAACTGTAGAATTTAGACTATCCATGAAAGCAAGCAACGCCCAAGGGACTCTGCTTCCCATCACTAGTTTCAGAAATTTGGATTTGGAATCCATCAGTGAATTGTCCGCAAGTTTAAAACCAAAACAATTTTCGATTTAGTTATCATTTGCATTTATACTACCATTTCGCGTGGTTGTGATGACAAAGAATATGTCACCTCAATTAAACGCGCGGGTAACTTCAAAGGTGATTAGGAAATATGAAAGTGAGATGTCATAATCTCCTGCGCTGCTCAAACAAACATATTATTCAATATTATCCTTTAAGAACTAAGTCCATTGGAAAAATACTTGTGCTAATTATACACCGCACTAAATAAACACTGTATTACTATTATTATATTATACACTATACTATAATTGCTATAAGTAATAAGTACTTATACGAAGCTACAAGCACTTCTAGTTAGATTCTTATTTAAACGTCCGAAGAACCTTTTTGAACCACGTAGATTAAAATAAAATAAAGCTTCGTGAGATGGTGTCGTGAGAGAGAGAGTCTGTCACAACTCTCTGCTTGGTGAAAAATCTACTAGTGGGCATGACTGCAAAATCTCATGCCAATCAGATAGCGGAATAAGCCTCTCAAGTATGCCAAACCTTGATAATTTATCCCTTTATTTATCCAGAAAAGACCGAACCACCCATCAGGAAAGATCTGTGTCCATTAGTGGACTCTTTAAATGCTGCCAAAGAAGAAGAAATAAAGCACAGTAGCAGCCTATAAGTTTTCCATTGTGTTCTCAAAATATTGTTTTTATTATTTCTCAGACACGCATCGTGATATTTTTCATTACCGCCGATCACATAGTAAACCTACTCTTCTACGGCTCCTATATATTATTGTATTTTTTGAATCAAGTACCGGTGTACATCATATGCATCCTGTCCACTGGTATTCTGAAGTTTCGTCGAAATATTTCTTCCTGAAGTTTCCAATCCAATTTACTATATTTTGGGTATTATGTTATTATTTACCTTGGCGAGACTACAAATTCCAACGTAAATCATGTCATAGGCGGTTCACATAGTGCTACCGTACCTTTCTTAGCTTCCATTAGCAAATGTATCATGTCAGGCCTTAGTATCTGCTTGGCTTCACGTTCGTTCATTGTGCTCATCACCAGCTCCCTGAAGAAATCAGTCGTTGATTTCGTAAACAGGGTAACGCGGAAAACCTGCAGTTAAACAATTAATATTAATCCACGCTAATTTGGTAAATATTGCTATTGTTATTTATCAGCTTTTTCAAATCCTCTCCTGAACATAGACCTCTCTGAGACAGCACAAGCAAGCCAGCATCCGGCATAGATGTTGTGGCGGGGTTAGTTTGCCCATGCTCGCTGAGGAAGCGGCTTGGAGAACGTAGTGAAGGCGCTACTCCTGACCACAAGTCTGTAGGATTGTAGGTTCGCCATATTAAGATAGATTTCGCCCTTAGTCGATGGCTCGAGCTTCGACAGGTAAGGAAGCAAATAAATTGCGTGGAGACATGAAATCCGCCGAACCGTACTAGGGTAGCATGGCGGACTATTTCGGCTTCAAAATATTTTTAAAATAAAAGGCCTTTTTACCTGACATTTACAGCGTTTACTTTATTAATAATTCCTTGTTATCGTAGAAATGGTTAATTGTAATTTAAGATATTGTTTAAAGACTTGCATAGCGGTGAAAAACACCATCAGAAATAAAATTAAACCTGAAATTCTAGCGCAGCGGACCGTGTGGGCAATTGGACAATAATTGTTTTCATCATCTACTACAGTACAACTACATCAGCCTATTTTAGTCCAATGCTGAACTTAGGGATCTCTAGGAAAGCGCACGCATATATTTCTAGGAGTGTTTGCCCATACCGGCTGGGCGAGCGGGTTGGTAAGCGCAGTGCCGGTATTTTCACGCTAGTAAAACAGCTCCTCAACACTAATTTGTCGGATTTAGGTTCGTCAAATTCGAATAGATTTTCCTCATCATCTTCAGCTTGTTTAAGTTCACTTCTGAACATACGTCTCCGTTACTTTGAGGGTTCGCTTTGTGAGCACAGTATCGGTATCCTAAGACAGATCTTGCGGCACACTTCGATCGAGTCTTGTCATTCAGCAGGGCGCTCCACGTGCAGGTGAGCTTGATACTTAAAGAAACATTTTCTTTCCCTTCACACGCCAACTGTACTTTACTTGTTTTATATAAAATATGATAACAGTATAATTTATACTTTCGATTTGTTGTCATTTGGTGAAAGATCATTTTATTGGCAATTATTACTATGTTACCTTCTACGTATACCCCTGAAGTCATAATAAATGTTTTCATTTATTGTGACTAACATTATAATTGAATTCTCTTAAGACGCCGTACTGCGAAACCGATCGGTTACTTATATAAATAAATAAAATGAGTTGTGAAACTAGTACAAGAGATAAAAACAATGGGCAATATGATCACAACACACACACACAGTGAGAAATAAACTAATTCGTACGAGTACCTTGGTGAAGCGGGGCAACGAAGTTAGAGCGAAGATTTTTAAAACCTGTTTGAAGCTAAAGTTTGACGCGATCTTGCCCATCTTATAGAATATGTTATTTTCATCGGTGTGGGAGTCCACTTTGAGGCCGAAAGCGCATGAAGCGATCACATCGTTTGCGTATCTGGTGGTCAGGTCCTTGCAGTCCACGTCGATGTAACCATCTGTTGAAATACAAAGCACCAGCGATGACTCTATTGATCAATGATCATCGTATATTTTTACCTAATCCATAGGTTCTGAGATTAAAATATTAGTTTGTTAGTCTAGATGGTGAGTTTAGACCCAAAGTATATCTTTCAAAGTTAAAGTATACACTTTTAACCGAATTTAAGTTTAGCGCTCTTACGGACGTATTACAATAAATTATAAATAATTCATTTGCAAGGCAGACAAGAGCAAGACAATGCAAGGAAAGACAGAAAAAAAGTTATTTCCACATATCATTCCTTAATATATTGATTTATTTTATAGTAGGCCTTTTCCTATTTTCCTTATTAATATTAACATCTTTATATAAAGAACGGTTTGGTAATATGTTGGTGAACGAGCCTTTATGTTTTAACGCACTTCTTACGATACTATAATATATTATTAATGGTTAACGTATATGACTGTTGTTGTTGTTGTTGCTGATGCTGTGTTGTGTCCTGTCTCTGTACCATCTTACGATCATATCGCTTAAGCGTTACACCGAGTACGGGCGGAAAGGTAAAAAGAGTAAGAGCATTTGTTGTCATATTCTGATAGAATTCAAAAGTAGTTCGTTGAAGTTATTACAGTCACCACAAAAACAATTAGGTCAATCCAATCATATTACTGTTCCAAAAATTAACTGTAATATTTCACTCAACCGTTACTTACGTCCTGAACTCTGTATCTTCCTCTTCAGTGTCTTTATCATCTGCTCGCCGACTTCAACCATTAACGGCATCATCAAACGCATCTTAGAGCTCGTGAAGGCCGGACTCAAAGTCGATCGCATGTCTTTCCATTCTTGACCTTTTCAGAATAAACAAATTGTTAATTTTGTTTATTGTTCTATTGGTAGTGAAATGTTAAGTTTGGAAGCTAATCGGTAAGCTAATCGCTATGCTAAAGAGAAGATCCGATCCTAATATTCGAAATGTATTAAATTGGTTCATGGGTTGGTGTTCCATATTACACTATAATAGTGAATCATATATTAGATAAACAGGGATTCAAAATTTTAAAAGAAATAGCAGTCTACTTGAAAAATTCAAATCGTTCTACAATTTTAGCCATTTTCCGAATTCTTGTAGTTCAATAGCCTAAAGTCAATTAACAGCTGAACAAGGACAGAATGGCATTCGATGCATCAGATAATTCACACATTAAATTACTTTTTTTATTTCCAGTAATAGTAACAATATTTTCATGTGTACAGCAATAGGATTGGAATAATTATACCTCCGCCAGTGATTCGATCGAAGTTATCGTGGCTGTCTGACAAGAGAAGAGTGAATAGGCTTTTACTGAGCTGGTGCGTTACCACCGAGGACTTCATCAATACTTTACACCTAATAGGATTGTAGAGAAGTACTAACTTAGGATTAGTAAAAATTCTTTGGCACATGTTTATTATTAAACGCAAGAAAGTTAATTATCTTTCTCAAATGTCAATTCTTATTATATTTTTTCATAATTTTCTTATTTTTGATCAATTTGGTAAAGGAACACCTTTTCAGTGGACTGCGAAAGAAAATCTGCAAGCATCCATTTTTTTTTTAACTGAAATACAAAATTACTGTTACAAAATAAAAGGCCCATGGTCCCATGGGCCACTGAAAGCATGTTTAAGAACATAGTGAACCGCGAAATTAAAGCATAAGTGCACTGCAAACTTGACCAAACGTACATAATTTCGTTTATCAAACTTGAAATCTAATTTACATATCAGCCATTGAAAGAAAATCCGAAAAAGAGGCATGACAGACAAAATTAATGCATATATGAGAAGTGATTACGCTACAAACTCGAGTAGATCCACCTCCACAAGTATCAGCTGTTCACAAGTATGATACATGCGGCTGCCATCGGCCTCATTAAACCTATTAATAGAGACAAACAGAAAAGTTACCTTTTAATGAGAAAAGGTTTCTCCCAAAGAATGGATCACTTTTCTCGTCAACGAGCGTGCGATGATCCAGAAAGTGTTCGAAGTCCTTGACGGTTACCTTCTTTATCAGTTCTATGTCCCTTATCATGATCATGGAATTCAGGAATTCGAATCTGCCTACGAACCTTAAATGTGGAAAGTGAAAAGGAAATTAGGAGCTTTATCAACTATAAGGTTTTCTGATACCATTGAAATTATTTATTGTATTTTAAACGCTGATTTATCGCGTGCAAGACTGTGAAGGAAAACAGCAGGCGAGAGAAATTAATATTTCACGAATATTTGTCATCCTTTAAAGCATCTTGTTCACCTAAATCTGGTTTTAAATCCACTCATAAAAGCATGAAGATCTATGATCAGTAGAAAGAAATGTACTCGCTTACATTCTGCATGTATGAGTTCAAGATGAATTCTTTCTATTTTGAGTTGTTGGCTCTAATGTTGGACGACTTCATCGATGATTGTAGACTACATTTCTACCCGGGAGTCATCTGGGTAGATATACACATATATATATATTTTACCATACAAGCTGGTAAATAATCCATATTCAGGGACATAGGCCTCAAAGATAAGGAGAATTTTCCAAAAATCACTAAGCCACCCCAAGTGAACTGCAAGTGAATGCGATTGCATTACCAGACACCTCATTTCTTCATTGCCCGCCATTGGTCTGCTTAATTTTAAGTATGGTAATTTTCATGGTAGTACGGCCATATGTGGGTAGACTCTGCGTTTTTAATCCCTTAGTCGTCTCTTACGACACCCACGGGAAGAATGGAAGTGGGTGTCGTAAGCCCATTTTGCCCAATAACGAACATAAATGCAAATACTGATGTTACGGTTGAAAGGTATAGAGAACAAGTATAATTGATGGGCATTCCATCTCTGTCCTCAGGAGTAGTAATGTTCGCAGGTGTCTATGGACTACAGTAGTCATTTGCCATCAGCTGAACTGTTAGTTCGTTTTTCACCCCCATTCATAAATAAATGTCTGTTCCGCAATTTCATTTTAAACATGGAAAGGGCTGCGCTGTCTGCACAACACTGTGCTGATTGCAACTTCTAGCAAGCAAGTGGATATTCATAAGGAACATCGTAGAGGGTACAGAGCATCCGTTAGCAGAGGGAGTTCAGAATGAGAGAAAGATTGGTCTCGTTTGAATTAAATAGCTTCTTATAGTAACCATACTTTGTAAGCATACCTTTCTTCGGGGAAGGCATGGTAGAGTTTATGTATATCCTCAGCGAAGTGAGCCATGCGTAGCGTTACCCTTAGCATGTTACCAAATACCGGTAGTGGCTTCATGTGTTTGACTCCATATTTGCTGAACCTGGAGTAAACTTGACGGAAGTAGAGCGCCACGGCGGCCAGAACCACCACCGACCATATCAAAAATAACATAATCTGGGGACAGAAAAAAAATGTAGGTGTCATTATCTGTCACAGTCAAGAGTGTTAGGGGGAATACAACATCCTTTTCTCCAAACACCATTTTCACCTGCTCGTGGGGTCACCTGCTAGCTAACTAGTGAGGCTCTAGCGACCGACGTTTCTGTAACGAGGATCACCTTACCGTATGAACGATCTGCCTGACTCTCGAACTTTCGAGAGTCTTGTTTCTTGTAATATTTACTTATCATTTATTATCTATCCATTAAATACATTTTCTAGAACTACATTGTGAAGCATTTACACTTATAAACGAAGAGCACTTGACCAGTCTTCAGTTGTTATTTCCTGAGTACTGATTCTTAATATGTACGAGTAGGTAAGGATTATAATATAGTTGGTCGACCCTATACAAGCTTAGCTCTGTTAAAATATTGATGTCCTGGTAGATAGACTAACAATAACGTCTTTTTGTCTGTAGCATATATGTGTATATGTCATTTAAGTTTATATCTATTCGTATATATACGTATGTGTTTGTGTTTTTGTATACAGGGTCATTTACAGCTGTATATTTATGTTGATAGTAAAAACTAGCATTCAAATTAAACTTTTTTTATAGTACGTAGATATCAAGATAAATACAGACGACCTTGAGACAAAAACTCAAACATGTATTCATGATCAAGATAAATTTACCTATTACATTATGAACGTAGCTAATATTTCTACCATAGCAAAATAATTATGCAATACACATGGTATGGATCTGCTGCCGGTATCTGCTTGGCAACAGAAAGATTCACATCAAATACTAGACACATAAGATAGGCTGTACGTCAACCTGGTCAGTTAACTAGACCGTAGACCCATCCTATGCCTAATAGGAGTTCAACCGCTGTTGCTTTCCGGTTTGAACCGGTATCATTATAGACTGTAAGGAATTCCATCTCAGTTCTTCGGGGGTGACAACGCATCTGTAACCATCTTAGATTAAAGTTGTTTCACCTGCAAACAACTGCAAGGGCTGCAATATCAGCTCAACATCAAGTGGACTGTTAGCTCATTTGTCATCACAATCCAATGAAAAAATTTCTCGAGCAGCCTCTTTATCGTTTACTGCTGGCTTACGTGTTCATTGGAGAGGACTTGTTATAATCGGGTTCATATTCGATCACTCTTTTAAGCATAATTGAACGACGAACACACAAACTTTCTCATTTTATAATCACAGCCTATAACACTACTGGAATTATAACTAATAGTTCAATAAAATTTCTAACAGAATTGGAAACGAAACTATTATTAACGGATTATTTCGCGTTCAATTTACTTTCTAAATTACATATATATATGTATGTAACTTAGTGTACCTTGTATAAAGTCATACCCGATTGTTATGTATCTCACTTTTAAGCCCATCATTGATTATTATAAGCCCATGATTTTATTTCAGGTGGTTTAAGATGTGTTTTTCTTTCTTTTTTATGAGATGAGCTGTATCTATTGCAGACACTACCAGCTTAATTGTGGTATAAGGCTGCACTGAAAATCAGTGTTGCGGGAATCCGTAACATAAACTGAGCCTGTAGACCCATTTGTTGCATCACACTGTAGCGCAGAAAAATAAAAATAAAATCTTGTTATTTTTTTGTAGTGATTACTTTTTTTTTAAATTGTTTTATTAATAACTTGTTAACTAATTGTGATGTAATAAATAATGTTTCTTTCTTTCTTTCTATGTATATTAGACTTCTTTTATAAATATATAATTCAAAAATGTAAACTAAATTTCTTTAATTTGTACAAACAATTTTAATAAAATACTTTAAATATAGTTTTTTTTGTTTTCAGAGCAACGCCATTGTGTATTTGAAATTTACAATTCCTAACAAGTTTTTATTGATATATATATATAAATATATATATGAGACTAATTGTGAGACAAAATTTGCAATATCAGCCAAGAGTTCTGCTACTATACCATAGACGGCGTTCTGTGGAATATTATCAAATAATTGTTCATAATTTCGGAACCGATGTAAACCTTTTGCCAATAGCTTTGATGGTTCTACAATTAAACGCGTTCCTACAGATACTTCTATTTTATATTTAAATGTGTGTATGATAAATGATTTGACCTTGTAAAAACTAGTGTAACCAGTTTCGGAGATCTATCTATTTCTCTGATACATGCTCGTCATGTAACAAACTATTCAAATAGCTGTTTATCAAATACTCCTAGTTTTTATAATCAAACAACATGCGACAAAACGGGGTCGCTCTTCAACCGATGCTGGTATAGAGCTGATTAAGAATATATTTGTGAGAATGTATGAATTCTCGCAAATATATTCTTAATAACCTCGAATACCGGAGAGACACCCAAGGCATCCTGTGAATTCTCACAGGGCCTTCGATTGTTTGCACCATGAAACACTGATCAGAAAAGTACATAATTATGGCATAAGAAGTACAGCGCTTAAGATTATAATCTTGTATTTTTGTAACAGAATTCAAAAAGTTGTTATTAATGGTGCGAGTTTTTACGGATCGAACATAACAATGGGCGTTCCGCAAGGCTCGATTCTCAGCCCATTCCTATTTCTTATTTACATAAATGACTTGGCTTACTTTGTAGGGAATAAACATGATGTTGTATTATTTGCTTATAATACTTCATTAATCTTTAAAATAAGTACTTGTAACACACGAGGAGAGGAAAAATGCATTGTCAAAAATAGTTCAATGTTTTAGCCGTAATATTTAAAAAAAATTGTGTTCGATAACTGAAATGAATGTTTCTCACGTTGAATAAATAAATGATATGATTTAAATTGATTTCTCATGGATCTCGAGAAGGGTAACATAACTTTTGTAATAAGACATTGTAATAAAAAAAAAAAAATTAAAAAACATCGACAGGGGCAAAAGAATCGCCTACGAATCAGGTAAACCGATTTGGATATCCTACGTGGATCCTAAACTTCACCAAAAAAAAAACTAAGTACAAGTGATAATCGCCATATTCGGCAAGCGGATAGGCGATCGCAGTACTACTTAATTATTGAAAATGATTATCCCGCCATCGGCAGATAATCATTGCGCTTTTCGGGAAGTGACCTCCGGTTACCTCACTCATCAGACGAAACGCAACAGCACAAGATGCCTACCTATGCTTCTATTCGGCGGAGTTACTTTCGAGCAGCCGCTTGACTCTACCACGTATAAACTTTCGAGATATTCACAATTCTTCGAAATAACATGATCACAAATAATTGCATAATAATTAAATTTGAATAAATGCTAATCTAATTCAAACTAACTATATGAAAAACAAAGAACATTTCATAGGTGATTTGTTTCTTAAGATATTGTTATCTGGACGAGCTCGCGAGATAACCGAAGTCGCGATTCATTGGATACGTAAAACACCTGGACTTCCTTGATCCTTACGTCATTGTGTACTACCGTATCGGATATTATCTATATATATATAATGTCGCAGTATCATCGTGACTATTATATCAAATATCCGTCATGTCTGACACACGTGGCAACCTCTCGATGTATAACATCACGTCGAATTTAACTGTCAATTGCTTGTCATCTTTTGACCGGTTTTCGAGATTCATAAATCGGTTTTCTTACTAAATAAACACAAACGACTACGACTGCTTTTTTTTGGAGAGTTTATGAATCCAAGCTTTCTCTGATCCAAAAAAAAAAACCTGAATAGTTATTAAATTATGACTCGCAAATGACTTACGAGTAACAAAAACAATTCAGCAGCGGTACATTTCAGTACAGTTTATGTTCCGGTTTGGAAGATACAGGGTCTTAATCCACAGGGTTGTCAACGCATCTGTAAACTTCTTCGCTTGAGGTTGTTTGCAGGTGCCCACGGGCTGCAGTAGTCACTTACCATCAGGTGGACTGTTAGCATGTTTTTTACAACGTCACAATAAAAAAAAACAAAATTCCACGGACTGGTGATGGGAGCAGCATCACTGTCGTGATGGTGCCGGCGCTGCGCTCACCAATCTTCCTAGCTTGGTGAGTTTGGACACTGCTTTCAAGAAATGTCTGCTTTCTTAGAGGCCTATATTCAGCAGTTAGAAGAAGAGGAACCGCTCACGATATACCCATAATAAAGAGGTCAGTGGTCTATATGTTTATTCGTTTCCACTTTCCACCAGAGCTTATTTGGAACGAAATCACCGTCGCTCATAGAGGCCTGGACAAATAAATGGGACTGGAGGTAAATAAATTGTTACTCATTGGCAAGATCCCTCCACATCGGGGATCGAACCCGAATCACGCGTTCCGGCGGCAGATCCCTTAACCTTCGCCTATCTTTGCTTAATCTTAATCAAAAACGATAAGTTCCCATCTACTAATTATATACCACTAGTGGGTATAGACTTTTAATTTAACATGCTTATCAGCTTCATATACGAGTATACCCAACGTTGCAATTTCTCGTTTATGTCTACGTTTGTGGCGACTCTATGGTGTAGTTGCTAAGCATTTGGCTGCGGCGCTCTGGTTCCCGGGTTCGATTCACGTACGGGACAAGCATTTGCATCGACTGCAAAACAGGGGTCCGTTACCACCGACTTTGTACGCGTTGACATGACAATTCGCTAATTGATAAGTCGTACATTGTCAAATAAATTATAGTGTAAATGATGTCAGATAGAATTGGGAAATAATTTTAATATTTATTATTGTAAAATTCATTATTCGAACTCATCCTGTATGTGTGTTAATTCCAAATACCGGTTATAGCCGGTAGGTATAATATCGCGAAGTGCGAATGGTGCTGATGGGCTCCGGATACGTGAATCAGTGTCCCCGTGACCTGGGTATATGCAGCGAAAGTGCAGGTGCAAAGTGGGGATTTTGTGAGTGCAAGCCCGGCATAGACGTCCTTGCCCCCGCATGGGCAGGACTACGGCTGCGATTCGAACCCAGGACCCATGGCTCATTTACGTATATTATTACCTTAGTTATAATCAAAGAAGCTAAGTGACCGGGACTTGAACTGTCCTTACTACTTTTAAACCTAATGACTGCTAACTAATGCGTCTTTAATTAAATACGTACTTTACTTAATACTTTAATTAATTAAAATTATAACATATATGCTTTTCATACTGGTACCCTAAGGTCATGGTGCCCCGTAGACACGCGTCTACGGTCACACCGTACAGCCTTAACAGGCACCGAATTGGCGAAGCAAGAAGCTCCGGGAGCAAGCCCGGCGGAGAAAGTATCAGCTATCTCTCGGAGATACAAAAAGTAGATGGTACAAACTGCGTGTGAATTGGGGTGGAAGGTAGAATGTACCATCTTTTCTCGAAATGCCAATCACACCTGCACGTGGTGCACCCTGCTTGCCAACAAACGAGACTCTGGTACCAAATAACTTACCACCAGTCGATGGAATTTGGGTTCGGCAGTTCAACAGGTAGCACTAAGTGCAGGTGAGTTTGGGCTTGAGTGAAAGCGGTGGTTCGTTCGCCCTTACACTAGCTACATGGACCTCTAAAAAAATTCAAGACCTGTACCCTATAGGGTCAGTTGAAGATCGCGGGCCCGCTTAAAGGTTGCTACTTTGTCCTCCAAAAAAACTATCGTCTTTCGCTACCTGTAATCTTTCATTAATATCCGAAATAATAAACATAAACCCATTATTTCACGTCCGGCATACGTGCAACGATACACAAAAACTACAACGTAATTGTTCATAATCACGGTGTAGAATTTTATCAAAAAAAAAAAAAACAAAATTCCACGGACTGGTGATGGGAGCAGCATCACTGTCGTGATGGTGCCGGCGCTGCGCTCACCAATCTTCCTAGCTTGGTGAGTTTGGACACTGCTTTCAAGAAATGTCTGCTTTCTTAGAGAGGCCTATATTCAGCAGTTAGAAGAAGAGGAACCGCTCACGATATACCCATAATAAAGAGGTCAGTGGTCTATATGTTTATTCGTTTCCACTTTCCACCAGAGCTTATTTGGAACGAAATCACCGTCGCTCATAGAGGCCTGGACAAATAAATGGGACTGGAGGTAAATAAATTGTTACTCATTGGCAAGATCCCTCCACATCGGGGATCGAACCCGAATCACGCGTTCCGGCGGCAGATCCCTTAACCTTCGCCTATCTTTGCTTAATCTTAATCAAAAACGATAAGTTCCCATCTACTAATTATATACCACTAGTGGGTATAGACTTTTAATTTAACATGCTTATCAGCTTCATATACGAGTATACCCAACGTTGCAATTTCTCGTTTATGTCTACGTTTGTGGCGACTCTATGGTGTAGTTGCTAAGCATTTGGCTGCGGCGCTCTGGTTCCCGGGTTCGATTCACGTACGGGACAAGCATTTGCATCGACTGCAAAACAGGGGTCCGTTACCACCGACTTTGTACGCGTTGACATGACAATTCGCTAATTGATAAGTCGTACATTGTCAAATAAATTATAGTGTAAATGATGTCAGATAGAATTGGGAAATAATTTTAATATTTATTATTGTAAAATTCATTATTCGAACTCATCCTGTATGTGTGTTAATTCCAAATACCGGTTATAGCCGGTAGGTATAATATCGCGAAGTGCGAATGGTGCTGATGGGCTCCGGATACGTGAATCAGTGTCCCCGTGACCTGGGTATATGCAGCGAAAGTGCAGGTGCAAAGTGGGGATTTTGTGAGTGCAAGCCCGGCATAGACGTCCTTGCCCCCGCATGGGCAGGACTACGGCTGCGATTCGAACCCAGGACCCATGGCTCATTTACGTATATTATTACCTTAGTTATAATCAAAGAAGCTAAGTGACCGGGACTTGAACTGTCCTTACTACTTTTAAACCTAATGACTGCTAACTAATGCGTCTTTAATTAAATACGTACTTTACTTAATACTTTAATTAATTAAAATTATAACATATATGCTTTTCATACTGGTACCCTAAGGTCATGGTGCCCCGTAGACACGCGTCTACGGTCACACCGTACAGCCTTAACAGGCACCGAATTGGCGAAGCAAGAAGCTCCGGGAGCAAGCCCGGCGGAGAAAGTATCAGCTATCTCTCGGAGATACAAAAAGTAGATGGTACAAACTGCGTGTGAATTGGGGTGGAAGGTAGAATGTACCATCTTTTCTCGAAATGCCAATCACACCTGCACGTGGTGCACCCTGCTTGCCAACAAACGAGACTCTGGTACCAAATAACTTACCACCAGTCGATGGAATTTGGGTTCGGCAGTTCAACAGGTAGCACTAAGTGCAGGTGAGTTTGGGCTTGAGTGAAAGCGGTGGTTCGTTCGCCCTTACACTAGCTACATGGACCTCTAAAAAAATTCAAGACCTGTACCCTATAGGGTCAGTTGAAGATCGCGGGCCCGCTTAAAGGTTGCTACTTTGTCCTCCAAAAAAACTATCGTCTTTCGCTACCTGTAATCTTTCATTAATATCCGAAATAATAAACATAAACCCATTATTTCACGTCCGGCATACGTGCAACGATACACAAAAACTACAACGTAATTGTTCATAATCACGGTGTAGAATTTTATCAAAAAAAAAAAACAAAAACATCGATCATAATATTTACAGACTAAAAAACATAGATAAAAAATATAAACATCGCGTGTAATGTTTTGCACAGAACAAAGCATAAAAACTTACTGGTTATTTTGCGAATCGGCGTTAACAAAAAAAAACAAACAAACAAACTCTCGACGCAAGGGAACTCGTTCAGCGGCACGTTGTTATTGTATCGGCACACATGAGCGACTGGCGCGGCACCTGGGCGTGGCGCCTGCCTCGTGCGAGCTGATGGCACCGGCATGACGTCTGATGTTACGCCTGTGTGCCCGTGACACACAGACGCACTAGACTGATTATGCTAATTAAGTTTTTACCTAATATGATTTGTTCATTGCACAATATTTTGACAGCAGACAGGTGTCATTAAACAATACAGACACCCACAACGATTCCTGTGACCGCTCCGAGGTTGCCTTCGGATAACTGGATAACACAGCCTTCACAGTATCCGTACGCGTAAGGTGAAGCAAGTAAAACTGAGCTCAGCTCAGTTTACATAACAACAGTATGGTATCGGCGCATGAGTTTGCCACTCACTTCTCTTCCCCTCCACGGCACTCCCAAGTCGTAAGGGGGCGACTAAGGAAAAGCCTTGATAATCGTGTGGAACTAAATACATCAGGAACATCAATGATTAAACCCAACACTCACGTATCAAATATTCGTTTATTTCTCTTGACTCAGATACTTATTACAAAGATAATTCGAATTGCGTCTTTCCTTCACCACTACCAAAGTAGCAACGCCCATCGCTCTGCAACCCGTACCCACTTACTGAGTAGGACAATGTTGCCAACACTAAACACCCGGTAACTCGAAATACTGCCAACATTACGAATTTATTAGATGAATTATATTACTCGATGTAATAATCAATTTATAAAGAATAATACATCTAAGTATTCACATAAATATTTAAAATAATTCGTTAAATGACACATAATTTTACATTAGCTTTCAATGGCAATGGCCGACAGATGGCGGTACAACCGTCTAGAAGTAAACCAGACCGAATAAGCAGATCGGTGACGGGCAGCGGCGTCAAAAGTGCGAGGTGTCATTTCAGAATTGTAACAATGGTTGTATCAACAATAGTTTTATAGGTTGTCTATTAAAGGAGACCAAAGACAGAGCTAAGAAGTAACTTGAAGTGCCAAGAAAACTCCTTTTCGCACACTTTCCTAGAAACCAGCCTATTCGGTCTCGTGTCAACTTTATTGCTCATCTACCACACGTTAATTGTTCAAATGAAAATTAATCTGAAATAGCAAAAGTTAACAGACATTTATTTATATATTTAAACTTTATTTGCACATAAAACAGCAAGAAGGTGGACTTAAAGCCAAGAGGCAATCTCTACCGGTCTATCATTAGATTGAACAGAGAAAATGTAAAAGGGTGCACATATGGATAACTAAATATTATGTTTATATTCGTGGGCGTCGGTGATCACTTACCATCAGGTGAGCCGCACGCTCGTTTGCCCCCTCCTTCTATAAAAAAAAATATATATACTCAATTAGTAAGATAAAATACTTATATGTGACGGTACTTAGACATACATGTAATTATGGTTGTTCATTATATAAAATACCTTACACACTATACATACATACATACAAACATGGTAGAGTCGAGAGAGGAAGACCTAGGCGAACATTTCACGATCAAATTGGAGACGTTCTGAAAAAAGGCCAGGTCTAGAGTAATCTAAACCAACGAACAGCATGCGAAGATTGATGAAAGTGGAAAAAGCGAAAGACGTATGTCAGGACCGTAGCAAGTGGAAGAAGATTGTCTCTACCTACGCCGTTGGGAAAAAGGCGTGAATATATACATACATAAATACATATTTATATATGTATTTGTAAATATTACATACGTGAAAATAGATGATTTCTGATAATTTATTGTAACTGTCAATTAGAATTGAATAAAAAAGAAATAACATAATAAATAACGTTTTACAATCTTTCAATCGTTTCAAGAACTCTAAATAATGAAAGAGGCTACTGGCTTAGTTGCTGCTTGTAATAACTAGTCTAATCTAGTTTGCTGCGCACTTATGCTTTAATATCCTAGGCCTTTACATTCTAACAACATTACCAATACCCACAACAGAGATGAGGCCTTTTGCCAGCAGTGAGTTATGCAGGCATATTTCTTACCGAATGCTTTTACTTTCCATAGACATTTTGGCAAAGGCCTCCTTCTCAAATATCTGAGAGGGTGTAGGAGCCGGGAATGGCCCGCCAAGCTGCTCCATTGCGGGTTAGCGGGCTTCACATATCCTCGAAATAATACATATTTTTTTTTTATTTCTCAGATATGCGGGTTTCCTCACGATGTTTTCCTTCACCGCCGACCACCTGGTAAATACAGCACGGAAAAATGCTATTAACAATTTTAGTGGTGCTGGCCACCGGGGATCGCACCCAGGTCACTTGCGCTCTATGCCACTAAAGTGAGCGCCCTGACCACTAGGCTACCACGGCTTATAAAGCGCATACAGTGCTTAATTCAAGACTGCTTTTTTGCGACAATTCTTCCGTCTAGCACATCATCACAGCTTTGCGAACGCCCAGATCTTTATAACTTAGCATGCTTATGGAAACTGTAGGCTTTTTGTATGATATATGCCTGTATATTTGGTAAAGGCGGCAAACGCGCTTCACCTGTTGGTAAGTGATTACCGTCGCCCGGGTACATCTACAACACTAGAGGAGCTGCAGGTGCGTTGCCGGCCTTAAAGGATAAGGAGGGGGGAGAGGGTCCCAGGTTACCTCATTCACCGGATCACAGGATGTCTATACTTCACGCCGGTATTCTGCGAGGTCGTGGTATTTTCTCAGTCGTGCCGGCCTATTCGAACAGCAGCAAAAGCTGGCTTGGCTCTACCACGCATAAAATAGTTGTATTGTTTATTATATTAGTTGTATAATATAATGGTTCATTCCTAATACCACTGCCAAATTTACATCATCTTGAGATGCGAATTGATTCATATTTGGTTGCGAATTGGTGACATTTAGTAACACACTGTTATAGATCTGGGGATTATTTAGTGACCTTTAATAAACAACTTTCACTACACTCATAGGACGAATCCGAATGTTCACCAGAGCTCATCTTTGAAAACCGAGCCGGGTAAACCTTACGCCATCTAGTGTTAAAAGCGACGGTATAAATGTTGCGTAAAAACGCATTGGCACGAAACCTTCAGAAGTTATATCGAATTCGGAGCTCCTGACTCTGAAACCAATCCGTTATTGTAACTTGAGACGATATCAAATCTTAATTATAAATTGCCAAACTTCACACGATGTGAAACATCGCAACCCGCAAAAACTCTAATACAAGGAAGTAAACACCGACTCTGATGACACCAGAACGAGGAAAGGTCAATGTCAAAATAATTCACCTCAATCAAGGCTCACCAGAGATTATTACGAACGTATCAAACGACTCCCAATTTTTTTACTTGAGAAACTTTGAGGCAGACGTATTTTGTTTTATTCTTCACTAGCCCCAGCAGGTGTTGGCAGGAATTTCTCTATGAATCATCATCATCATTTCAGCCTATTAGAAGTCCACTGCTGAACATAGGCCTCCCCCAAAGATTGCCACGAAGCACGGTCCTGAGCCACCTGCATCCATCGACTTCCCGCAACACTGCGCAGGTCGTCACTCCATCTTGTGGGGGGTCGTCCTACACTGCGTTTGCCCGCACGTGGCTGCCACTCGAGAACCTTTTTTCCCCAGCGGTTGTCAGTTCTGCGAGCTATGTGGCCGGCCCATTGCCACTTCAGCTTGCTGATCTTTACGGCTATGTCGGTTACCTTAGTTCTGCTGCGGATATCACGTTGCAGACTCTATCACGCAGAGAAACCCCGAGCATAGCCCTTTCCATAGCGCGCTGAGCAACTTTGAGCTTCCTCATACGGGCTGCAGTGAAGGACCAAGTCTCGGATCCGTATGTCATCACTGGCAACACGCACTGATTGTATACTTTCGTCTTGAGGCTTTGCGGTATACTCGACGAGGAGATATGACGTAGTTTCCCGAACGCAGCCCAGCCGAGTTGGATTCGTCGATTGACCTCTGAGTCGAAGTTGGACTTACCTAATCGGACAATTTGTCCCAGGTATACGTACTCGTCTACAACTTCGAGCCTATTGTTCCCAACAACAACTGGTATTGGTGTGACATGGACTTTTGACATGAACTTCGTCTTGTCCATGTTCATCTTAAGACCAACCTGTTGGGAGACGTTATTGAGGTCATTGAGCATTGTACTAAGCTCCTCCAGCGATCCTGCCATAAGAACTATGTCGTCGGCAAATCGAAGGTGAGTGATGTATTCGCCATTGATGTTGATACCGTATCCTTTCCAGTTCAGCTGCTTGAAAACATCTTCCAATGCAGCGGTGAAGAGTTTCGGGATATGACATCACCCTGTCTTACACCTTTCTGCAGTTGGATTGGTTTCGTACTCTGATTCTGTACTCGGATAGACATCGTAGCCTCATTGTACAAACACCTCAGCACTTCGATATACCGAGAGTCTATCTGGCACCGCTGGAGAGACTGTAGCACCGCCCAAATTTCGACTGAATCGAAGGCTTTCTCATAGTCCACATACGCCAGACATAATGGCAAGTTGTACTCCTCGGCCTTCTGTACAATCTGGCGAAGAGTATGTATGTGGTCTATGGTACTATAGCCTTTTCGGAATCCAGCTTGTTCGGGAGGCTAGAAGTCGTCAAGTCTGTTCACTAGACGATTTGAGATGACTCTCGAAAACAGCACGTAGACGCGGCTTAGAAGCGATATCGGTCTATAATTCTTCAAAAGGCAGTTATCCCCTTTCTTGAAGAATAGGACAACCACGCTTCTACTCCACGCTTTCGGCATAACACCGCCATGAATGACGGAATTAAACAGCTTCTGAAGGACTACAAGTATCGGTTTTCCACCCGCTTTCAGAAGCTCAGCTGTAATTCCGTCCTCACCCGGCGCCTTGCCGTTTTTAAGTTGTTTGAGAGCCATCCTAATCTCGCTCAGACTGACGTCCGGGATGTTATCGGAGTAATGTCGGATAAGCTTGGCTCTTGGGTCGTTACTCACATCAATGTGTGGTTTCAACGACGTTGTGTACAGCTGTCCGTAAAATCTCTCGATCTCACTCAAAATCTCGGCTCCAGCGGAAATGACTGCGCCGCTTTCGGTCTTCAGCTTGGTCAGTTGGCTCTTTCCGATAGACAGATCTCTGGCGAAGACTTTGGAGCCTTGGTTCCGCTCTATAGCTTTTTCAATACAGGCTGTATTGAATTTGCGTAAGTCTTGCCTCATACATTTGGAGATCTGTCTATTCAGTAGCCGATACGCTGACGCATCCGTTGTAGACTGCAGCTTTATCTCACGCCTGGCTTTCATGAGTTTAAGAGTGTGATCAGAGAGCTTTTGGGGCTTGTTCGTGCGGCGGGTCCTGCAAAACTTAGCTCCTACCGCATGGACAGTTTCCACTAGCCTGCTATTCGTATCGTCCACTGTAACGCAATCGTCTAGGCACTGAAAGCGATTATGCAATTCGAGCTGAAAGCTCTCGGGGTTCTGGATAAGGGCACGTGGTGGGCGGAGCGTAGACTTCACCAGACGAGACCGCTCGAGCCTAATGTTAAGGTTCAGTGTGCCTCTTACCATTCGGTGATCACTGCCGGTTTTACCCTAGTGATCACAGAGACATCACTGAACAGCTGACGCTTGGTCGTCATGATGAAGTCGATCTCATTTTTGTGGTACCGTCCGGGCTCATCCATGTCCACTTCCTGTGGGGCCGCTTCTGGAAATAGGAGTTCATCATAAAGAATCCCTCCTTTGCCATGAAGTCAGCCAGCTGTTGCCCTCTTGGGTTCCGTTGCCCTACTCCAAAGTTCCCCACTATCAGCTCATCGCCTTTTTCGTACCTAGTTTTGCGTTAAAGTCTCCCATCAACACCGTGTAGTGAGTCTTAGAGCAATGCATGGCTCTTGAAATATCCTCATACATTGCCTCCACTTCATCATCAGGGTGTGTCGAGGTTGGTGCGTATACCTGTATGACCTTCAGCGAATACCTTTTGTTTATTCTGAGTATAAGGTACGCGACCCTACTCGACACACTTCCGATCTCGATCACGTTGTTGATGAGAGACCTGTGGACGATAAACCCGACACCTCCTTGGGACAGATGGTCACCCTGCCGGTAGTAGAACAAGTTACCGGATTTTAGGATTATAGAGTCCTCTCCCTGTCTTCGGACTTCAGACAACCCTATAATACTCCAGTAGTCAAAAAGCAAAAAAGTAAAAAGAAAAGTAAAGTAGCAGCCTATAACTGCCCATTGCTGGGCAAAGGCCTCCTTCTCAAATACGAGTATCAGAGAGGGTTTAGGAGACGGGAAGGGCCCGCCACGCTGCTCCAGTGCGGGTTGGCGGGCTTCACATATCCTCGAAATTATTTCTCAGACATGCAGGTTTCCTCACCATGTTTTCCTTTACCGCCGTGAACCGCACGTGGTAAATACAGCACTTAAAATTGCTGTTAACAATTTTTACTGGTGTGAGCGTCCTGACCACTGGGCTACCACGGCTCTGGTCAGCCAAAAAGTACTTCATAGAAAAATTTTCAACTCTTCCACACTGTGCTCATTACTTAGTGGGTGCAGAGTCGGTACCAGCGTATAAACGATGCGGATGGATATTTAGACATCTGTTTGACATGAGACCTTCGTTTATTATCTTGACCACCGCGTGTTAATGAGGTTAACAGAATGGTATATTCTCCCTTCCCACACTATTTAGAGAAAAAGTATTAAAGAAGGAACTGAAAAAAAAAACAATTTATTTGCATTAAATTAAATCGTATAATAATTTATAATAATTTCTCATTTGGTATTGACTAATAGTTTACTGACCTCGGATAAAACGGCGACCTCGCAGGATGACATTGTCGAAACGTCGCGTCGGCGATTTCAAACGGGGGTAACAGACAGGTACATAATGTCTTTAACCTGAGTGTCATTGACCTAGAGTCGACTAGTATATCTTGAGATAACAGACTAAAAATACATCATGTAAGATAAATCTCTATTAGAAGGATTATATCTCCGATTTCACCGCAGTCCCAACGCATACACTCTCGGCAGTTGTCAACTACGTAGTAGATATTATAGTGCCGTAACAGTACGCGCGAACTCGGCGGTACTCATTCGTCTCTCTTAACATCTCTCTTAGCTCTTCACATCCGATGTAACGCTAACGCAATACGATCGGGGAAAGGTACTGATGCATTGACAAAGATATAAAGATATAAATATATATATATATCTAATTATAGTTGTATTAGTGTGCACATTAACGCTCAACACAGCGGGTAGATTAACTTGTTCAGATATTCACTGAACGAGTTCACAAAGCTACTTATTAATGGTTTTTATCATTTATGATTGACTTCGTATTGTTATTATGTATTTGATGAAGTTTGGTGTTTAATTATTTATTTCTTCGATTACTATAACCAATGTTTTGGCTTCACTATCGCATTAGGTCAATGAGGTCATCTTGCTCTTGAGTGGATTTATAACAGTATTGTAAAGAGTAAGTAGGTATGTATATTTGTGAGATAATCTCCGGACCTTCCGAATCGATTCAGAAATAATGTTATCGTTAGAAAGCTCCATCATTATAGACGCTCTCCGTGCACATCATGAGGTTACCGAGTTGTAAGAAGTATTAAATTTAATCTTTATTTATAAATCTTTTTTTTTTTTTATTTAAAAACTCTCTGTTCATATTATGCACTCCCGCGCGTCGGACTGCCCAGTTTCTCAACGCAAAGCGCCAGACGTAGCAGCAGATGATCAATGCATGTGTGATGTTTTATGCGAGCAAGATATTTTCGAACGATTAAATAATTTTGGCGATATTGAAAGAACATAACAGTTTCCAAACACCGATGAACGAAAAGTCCGTTCGCGATCAAAGGGTAGTAGCGCTTATGTATTTCGTTCGGTGAGTGAGATAGCCGGAAGCCCACTCCCCTATCCCCAGCTCCCCACCCCATCGTCCCTCCCATCGACCAAATACCTAAAGACCGCCAACGCACCTGCAGCACCACTGGTGTTGCAGATGTACGTGGGCGACGGTAATCATTTACCATCAGGTGAACCGCTTGTTCGTTGGCGTCTTCCTCATAAAAAATAAATACAAGGATATTACTGCTGCATCGAAGAAATTAAAATAAATTAAATTGCAGGATAAAATCTCATGAAAACGAAAATATTCAAGAAATGTAATAGGTTAGGTTTGATACTAAAAGAAAAAAGTTAAAATCGCGTATACGTTAATACAGTTTTGACGTACATAAGCATAGATAAGGTTTGTGTGATCTATTTTGTTAGCCAAGTACAAATATGTGACGTGTAAACTAATGTGGAAGGGGACTAGCCCCTATTGCAAGATTAGGGAACAATTTAGACGAGGTTACTGTTCGGGTACTAAGTATAAGACTGTGCCACGTGTAAGCGAATCATGCTAAGTTGAGATGATAATATGATTTTAATGATGTTTATTGTTGTGCTCTCAATAACAGCGGTAACAGAAACTATGCGATGTACGGAAGATGTCTGTATGATTATTCCAAATATATATCTCTCTTAACAGATGTCTTTTAGATTCGTTCACTTGTTATGACATGATAGAGATCAGAGACAAACATGAAAAATGTTCACGTTCATAATATTAGTGGTAGTATTTACAATATTAATTGTAGTAGTTATAATATTAGTTGCAGCGTTTATAATATAACGTGTAATTTAGTTATATAATTTTGTCGTTTATAAGCGTATAAATCTAAGTTTAAGTGATTTATTTTGTTAAAGTTTTTTGTTGTTGTTTACTTTACTTCATCAACCTATAAGAATACAAAACAGGATGTAGGGCTCTCCATGATAGCTCCAACAGAAGCCGGCATTCCATGCTGAGCGCAGGGTTGGTGAGCGCAGGGTTGGTGAGCGCAGGGTTGGTGAGCGCAGCGCCGTTAACCTCGCGCCAGTGAAGCTGCTCGCCATCACTAGTCTGTGGGATTTGGGTGCGGTATATTCAGATGGATTTTTCGCCAGACGGTCGCCAGAGGCTCGTTCGTTAATCAACGGGTACATCAGAAAAATAAATTAACTGTGGTGCAAATTTATAATAACGATATTTGCTTCGTATTTTTACCGCTGGGTATGTTTTATACCACAAGATTTGTGTTATTTCATAAACTATACAATTACTTTTTGGATAACAACGGCAGATTATAACACCGATACGTTTGTAAAGTTAACTGAAAAATCTCAGGAAATAATATTAAAAATATAGTTTGAAGCTGGCTAGATATAGGCTCTCTTGTCAAAAAAACCTTTTAAGTCATGTATCCGTTAAGCGGTCCTTTAGAAATATAATAACACATTAGAAAATAATAATAACATTATAATACATTAGTACTATAAACGTACCTAAAGTTGATAATAGTGCTGTCTAGTATGACAAAGCAGGACTAATTACACTCACTGTTTTGGCAATACAACATAGTTTTATAATAAGACACTAGATGGCGCTAAAACATTTATGATAAATATTAAGTTTAAACTGATTCAGTCAGTCTTGTTATTATAAATATTATTGATTAAACATTATTACTAATTCGTTTTATATATAGAGTAGGTGGTCAAATTAAGATTTTGTTCTAAGTTAATTGTTTTAGTAGATAACAATAATGTTACCTATATTATTGTTGCCATCTAATAGTAACAATGAACAACTTTAAATGATATTATTTTGTAACATCAGCATGTTGTGGGATAGCAAATGTTAAATCTAGTCATATTTACCGATTAATATTTAAAATAGTATCACAAAATATGTAATAATATTACATACAGATGGGAAACTTACCCTCTAACCCCGACTCCAATTACCGCAATATTATTATACCCAAATTATAAAATGTACTGAATTGAGTAAATGTCAAATCAATTTGATAAAAAGTTAAACTGAGTACATTGCTAACTAATTGAATTAAAGGCTATATTTGTGAATATATATATCGAAAATACTACTGTCATTCAACGTTGATAAAGTAAACATGCGAATTGGTTAATACAGATGGCATAAAGCATTCCCTCTTCCCGTAGTAGTCGTAAAAAATGACTGTGGGAAATGCATAAACAAACTCAATAGATGGCGTGATAACCAATCAAGAATTCTAATACTTAATATTTCAAGACTAAGGTCGAGCAGCTACTCCCATCCGCGATCATGAACCTATTTACTAGGCGTGGTTATGGAGAACAATTTCAAGAAATTCACGCAGACTTTTTTAGCTGCTTTATTGGAGAAGACAATGTTCAGCATTAAACTCTAATAGGATGATGGATATGTCGACGTGTGATTCCTCGGTGTGATCGGGATGAACTAATTGGTCTAGATAATGATTATTAAAATGTTTTTAAAACACTGTCCAGCGACGAACAGCTGTGTTTTGGCCAGTAGTCCACCTGGTGGCCAGTGGTTATGGATATATAACGGAGAATATTCTAGCAAAAAATATATGCGGGATTTTGGTGGCACTTTTTTTTTGAAGAGGTCTTTGTTAAGCCGTGAACCAAAGTAAGCTATAGTTGTATGTACTACATGATTATTTATAACAGTAACAAAAAGATGTTGCTGATTATAAATTTAAACTTAACACAAATCGAAGCCAAAACATCTCGTCTATCGCTGACTATTTACATAACCTTTTGCCACATTTAGAGAATCTCTTACTTAATGATGGCAAATCCAAAAGCATCTTCACTGAGACCACAACATTTTTCTACATTTACGTGTAGCGACATGTGTTCCATTATTAATCTTATCGTAATGGAATAAGGTTGAAATTTTAGACGACTATGAACCAGTACGTATTAATGTTCTTGATTGTGTATGCGTGACAATTGAATAGCGATGGTAAGATGAACGAAAGTTAAACTTTCATTAGTTACGTAATAGGTAACGTTCAAGTTAGCTTTTGTAATTCGAGACCTCCCGTCTACTATAAAGCCCTTTCGAAAATAACCCAATGCCTTTGCCCTAGGCAGTGGAACATTTAAAGCTGCTACCTTGAGTCACTCTATGTGTGTCGTGGTCGTGGTGGTTCATATTACGCGAGAGACGCGTGTTTGAATCCCCTAAAACCGAATGTCGGCGGTGAAGGAAAACACGGGGAAACTATATGTCTGAGAAATAATAAAGAGTACCTTCGCCCACGTTCATCGGTAACAGCGGAAGGGCTGCAGGTGCGTAGCCAGGTATTTGGGAGACGGGAGGGAGGATGAGGATGGGGGATGGGGAGGGAGAGTGGGCCTCCACACTCACACAAGATGACACTTCTTCACGCCGTTATTCTGCGTGGTACAACCCCGATTCGAGCAGCAAAAGCCACGGCTAAAAGCTTCACAAATTTGAGCTGGGAAAAGTTTCTTCCAATTGAAGTTCGCACAACCTATAGCGCGTCGGCGTTCGACGATAACCGCTTAAAAAAATCTTTCCGGTTTTTTTTTTATGCGAAAGGAGGCAAACGTGCAAGCGGTTCACCTGATGGTAAGTGATTACCGTCGCCCACGTACATCTGCAATACTACACTATACTACTAATACTACTACATAGGTGCTGCAGGTGCGTTGCCAGCCTTTAAGGATATTTGAAAGATGGGAGGGAGGAAGATGAGGGGGAAGGGGATGGGGAGTAGGCCCCTCCTCCGGTTACCTAACTCACCGTACGAAACGCAGAAGCTCAACATGCCTCTACTTTACGCCGGTATTCTTCGAGGCCGTGGTACCAACCCGGTCGAGCCTTATATATTATCGATTGACTATAAACAATGGTCTGGTCATCTTCAACGGACAGACAGAACATGTCAGTACATAAATGTTGGATAACTATATGTAACCCATACCACGATGTAAACATATTATTAAAGATTAATTCTGACCCGGTTTGAAGGCGATTCAATAATAAATAAATATTTTGTTCACGAACCTTATCCTGTCAATTATGTTGTATGTTAGTTCGTAAACATGGTAACTTTAAAATTATTTTATCGATTACCTCAATTCTTGTTTTGAAAATCACAAGCGGACAATAATCCGTTGATTATAATTTAATAAAAAAAACTAAAAACCGGCGAGTAAAGTAAAGTAGGAGCCTGTAAGTAACCACTGCTGGGCAAAGGCCTCCTTCTCAAATACCTGAGAGGGTGCAGGAGCCGGGAATTACCCGCCACGCTTCACCATTGCGGGTTGGCGGGCTTCAGATATCCTCGAAATAATAATATATATTTTTTTATTATTTCTCAGACATGCAGGTTTCCTCACGATGATTTCCTTCACCGCCGAGCACGTGGTAATTACAGCACTTAAAATTGCTATTAACAATTTTAGTGGTAAAAAAAAAACCGGCAATATGACTTTAACTTTAACACGTTCACTTTTTTTTCTTCGTGATCTACTTTATCTCCAACAATATTTATTGGGGTTTTTTTTTTGAAAATTAACCCTAGCATTTGAAGTGTGCTCTTTAAGATTTTCCTATTTTCTTTTTACGAAAATATTGCGAAATCCCTGAGGAATTTTTTACACGATAACCGACGAGCCAACAGTCCTCCTGATGATAAGTGGCTATTGGAGTCCATGGGCACTAAGAAGGTCACAGATGCGTTATCTTATCCCCCTTGAGGACTAAGATGGAATCCTTCACAGCACGTAATCATACAGGCACAGCAGGAGCACAATTTATTTCGCGGAAGAAATCGGTGATGACTCTGATTAGTCTACGGTCTTCTATAGATTCACCATGTCGAGAATCATCTAGTCGACGGACAGATGGCGGAAAATGGAGCCGAATTCGCCGAACACAAATCCCTCTTAAGGTGACAAAACCTCGGCTCGGGTTGAAATCGAAGTAGGGAGGGCTTTGATGTTAGAAACTACTACATCGAAACTAACACGACTATGCATGGTGTGACTGTGTGAGTGTGCGTGCGACGGGGAACGACGCGGTATGTGTGCTACCGTCCGTGTGTTGTGAGTGTTAATATCAATCTCACAGAGACTAGCGACCTAGAACATTTATAGCGCGACTGTTTCCATGTACTTTCTTGCAGAGGTCTATGGTCAGCAGTTGACGTGGAATAGGCTGTGTAAGAGAAAGAATATTTAATGAAAGAATAGATGCAATACAAATTCGCTGTCTGTGTTATATCTAGTCTGTGTTCTAGTCACACTACAATATGAAATTAAACTATTATTTACGGACTTCATCGCGTTCAATCCCGATGCATGTTATAGAAACAAGTATGGGATCCTGTTATAAATAAAATTGAAATCCAATACCAAGCATACCGAAGCTCGGCCTCAAGATACTGTAAGCTCATTCTGCTTAGATCAGACCATAAATGTATAATGAGAAAGCTGACGGTAGCCGAATTAACTATGACATAAGGACTTCAAGCACCTCAGTGACCACGGGTGCTCTAAAGCACTCGAAACTTCGGGATTGAAAAGTAAAATAAAGCGCGATAAAATCCGTAAATAATAGTTTAATTTCAAATGTGTAGTGTTCGCGTAATAAAAATTCATTCCCCGATCGCTTTCTATCACAACCAACAAAGTATAAAGGGCCACTTGAAATTTCTCAATGCGGAGATAAAAGCAAACAGAATAACTACTAACTTAAACACACGCATTGGTTTCAACATGACAAGTGACTTTTTTGTACAAACAAACATAGATAATGACTTTCTTATGCAATGATATTATAATGCGTTGCGGTGTGAAAAAAAATTTAGCAGCCAGTTGTGTAAGAGGTATGAAATTTGGAAAGGTCGCGCGAAGCGTGGTGATAAAGCTCCAGATCGCGACCTCAGTGACTCGCAATAGACAGACAGAAGTGCAGGACATTATAGTTTTTTTTTATAACCATAGAGTGACAAGCTAGCAGTCCTATAGCTATCGCAGCGCATAGACACGCGTAAACTACTTTCATCCAAGAAGGCCGCAGATACGTTGTCACGGAAATATCAAAAATATTTTTATTTAGTTCGGAATGAATCATACGGAATTATTGGGATTTTTGGTGAGGTAGAGCGGAAAACAAGCGGCGAGCAAATACAACGAAGGAATTCCAGACATCTGGTAATTATACTGGCTCTCTGTACCCTTCGAATTGGACACAACAGTTAAGCTACCGCTGAGCGGCAGAAGTAGCTTGAAAAATGATGCCTGTCCAGATGGCTCCTTGGCAGAAATGGAGTCCTGTCGCCTAGTTGAATAGCACAATGGCGAATGTATAACTGGAACCACGACGAATAATAATGATTATATGTTTATTTCTCTCCACAAAACATCTAATTAAATATAAGTGTGTTCATAGTCTAGGATGTGTGAGGAGCTGGTGTCTGAGATAGGCATAGAAAGCCTGTATTTCAGATCACTCACCGCGACTGCACTCACCATAATTACAAAGAAAGAAAGAGAGAAAGACAAGTAACACAAAATTAAACTTAATTAACAAAACAAAAAGATAAATGTCGAGTTGCAGCAACAAAACGGATTGATTGATGGAGAAGAAGGTGGAATCGTAGGATAAGAGTGTTAGTTAAACTTTGATCAGACTTGTGCTTGCAATGTTGAGAATTCAAATTACAACAGAGAACATATGTGTAAACAAACAACAAACAGTACAATAGAAAAAATCTAACCAAGAAAACGAATTAATAATAAGAGAAGAAACAAACCAAAATACAAAAACAATAAATTCAATCAATACTTACATAATATATTAAAATCTCTTTTGCTAAAAAGGACTGTAGCCAAAACTTGTGGAGATATATATGTAATGAAGCAGCTGACAAATAAATACATAGAGCCAAAAACGTCAAGGTATAGAAAATACAAGGTCAAGAAGCATAAAGTGATCTAATGATTCGAATTTACAGTTTTTGCATCCAGGACCTCGGACAATCTACATTAGTTCATTCTGAGATAAAAAAAAGTAAAGTAGCCGCCTGAAAATGTTATCTACTGGACAAAAACCTCCTCAGATATCTTAAGGGGTTTTAGAGCAGCGAAGGGTTCGCCACGCTGCTCCAGTGCCGGTTTTTTGTGAAATTCACATGTCCGTGAAATAATATTTTTTATTATTTCTCAGACATGCAGGATTTCTTCACCGCCGAGCACATGGTAAATAGTAATTAATACTTTTAGTAATACCTTTGTCACGATCAAATTATGAGCCGCGAGACACAGCATTATAGTCATGTTGTCAGAAATTTTAACCACCGCTTTACGTTATTTTTGATTATCTTTTTGACATAACTCTTTGAACCACAATTAACGTTAACAATATGTAAAGAAAGAAGATTAGGAAAACTAGATTTATCTTGTCGTGAAATTATGAACTCCTTGTATGTCTGATAGTTATTTATTTATTAATAACATTAAATTATAACACCTTTACAGTTAAAAAAACCAATACGGTGCTATAAATACTTGACTAATTAATTTACTTCAAAATATTGTTATTGTATTAAGAAATTGTAATAAGCTAATTGTGATTTGTGAAGCGTGTTTCCAGTGATGATATACGGAACTGAGACTTGGTCCTTCACTGCAGACCGGATGAGGAAGCTCAAAGTTGCTCAGCGCGCTATGGGAAGGGCTATGCTCGGTGTTTCTCTGCGCGATAGAGTCTGCAACGATGACATCCACAGCAGACCGACATAGCTGTAAGGATCAGCAAGCTGAAGTGCCAATGAGCCGGCCACATAGCTCGCAGAACTGAAAACCGTTGGGGAAAAAAGGTTCTCGAGTGGCAGCCACGTGCAAGCAATATAGATGCCGGTGGCTCAGGCGCAATTGCGAATTGCGCCTGAGCCACCTTTGTCGCAATCTTTTGGGAGAGGCCTATCTTCAAGTGTAGACTTGTGATAGGCTGAAATGATGATGATGATGATGAATAAGCTAATACTTGGTAGTTGCCGGGTGGTTGGAGAGTAAGGATCGGTCACCACCTTTCTTCCGAGTTTTGAAAACTTCATGGCAATCTCCGGAAACAAAGACGATGAAAAGGCTTGTCACTTACGAGTATCACCTAGAGTCCTAGAGTGACGTAAAGAGAGTTTAGCTCTGCTTCATCGATCCGAATAGTAAGTGGAATCTCTGCCTACCACTATTAGTAGCAGAATAATGAAGTGGATGTTATATCACCGGTTATGTTAATTGTAAATGACGTGTCTGTCTATAATTGAGAATATATTTCCTTAAATTTCATTATCACTATCATTACAGTACCATAAGATGTAGTGACGACCTGCACAGTGTTGCGGGAAGTCGATATTTGCAGGTGGTTCAGGATCGGGCTCTGTGGCGATATTTGGGGATAACTACTCTGCCTATGGCTCGTCTGGGTCGGTAACAAATGATCTTAACAATTTCTGTCTCCAAATATTACTGCACCTTTTGTTGTGTTCAGGCTTAAAAGGTATATAGAGCCAGTATAATTACGTGGCGTGAGAGATTCAATCTTAGTCCTCAGAGGTGACAACGCGTCTGTAACCTTTCTTCGATTGAAGTTGTTTGCCAATGTCCTTGGGCTGCAGTAACCAGTCACCATCAGGTGGACCGTTCGCTCGTTCTTCACCCAAAGCCAATAATTAAAAAATTTCTACTTTCAGCAGTGGATTGGTGAAAGGTTAAATTATGATGAATACTTTTAGTATTAAATACGTTCTTTTTGTAATTACACGTAAAAGTTTAGAACACGATATTTGTAAGTCCAATGCAGATTTAAGAACTCTGATGCATTCGAAGAGAGTTGATAGAGCAGATGTTTTCATCACTGGTATTTTACCGGTAGATTCGTATTACCGTCGTGTGGCGTTTGGACGTGTGTTATCGTCGTAAGAATTGTCGTGAGAGGCGACTGAGGGAAAAGTTTTAGAAAAGCAAACCGATAGATGAAAGGGGTATTCCCCGCGAACAATACCTGATAAGCAGCAAAGTCTAAGGTGCGAGATATCTGGTACCCCGATCGCCAATCCGCTTGCCAGGCGTGGTGACAAGGCAAATCATCCTTCTTATGGAAGGAGATGGGAGGAGGAGGATGTCCTGGGATAGATCTATCTCCTGCAATGGACTATTTACAGGCTGTTAACACTAAGGTCATGTGTCTAACAGGATCTATTCAATGACTTTATTTTTATACAATATATTGTCGACATTGATTTTATTATGATTGACATCGTATTGATTTCATTGTAAATAATAAATGACAATATGGCGTTGAAAACAAAGGATCCAGAATCCGAGAAGAACTTGTTTTGCGAATCGTTGTAGGTTTTGTCATTCATAAGACTTTTAAATTAGCCAAAATTTAATAAAAACGTTTTGTCTTTGACTCAATAATACGGAATAAAGTCGGGGTGCAGAAGGGATTCCTCTGCTACAGTTCATCCACGTCGACTCATAGTAGTCGATTAAGAGATACTTGTAGAGTATGCTACTACACCTTCTGAATTAGATGGAGCCTTACGAGTTGAAGTTGATAATATTGGGGCTAAACGAACTGTCCTTCAAATAAAACTAAATTTCACATTCATAATTCGTGTATTCGTCATCAATATTGTAAAATCATCAAATAATACATAAAATCCTTTTCGATTGCACACCGATTAGTGATCACACAGATCTTGCTTAAACTATGTAAATCAAAAACATCTGAATATTTATCTAAACGAAATGAAATAACCAACTTATATAATATACTGGAAACGAAACAGACTTGATTTCATCCTTATGAAAATAAATATATCTATAGATGACCTAAGATATCTATCATGAATTAAATTACTTATAATAAAAATAATAAACAGTTATTCATTTGATACCCAGTTCTCTTTTATGATCTCCTCGTGCTTAATTTATTTACATAACAATATCAACAAAAATTCTACATAATAAACTTTGATGAGATAAAAATTTGTAAATTGCATTCCCTTCATCTTCACCTTAAACTTTAAGAAAGTTATGATGTTTACGTATATTTTAGTTTAACTTGGTTTACAACCAAACTGGATGGAACTTTAGTAAGTGTTGATAAATAATAACAATAGATATTTATCCGCTGTTCAGTCATAAAATGGCAATCCATGACTCACAGCGTGTCATCGGGTGAACAAACTTGGTTTCGTATGAGCACAGTTGCTTGATAACGCAACCCAGTGACGCGTCTGGATTAACCGAATGATTCTAGGTAACATATTGCACACAAATAAGGTATTTCATGAAGTGTGCAATTCTATTTTCAAGTTTATTTCATTACGGTGATATTTTTTTGGATTGGAACCCTTCGAAGTATTTCTAAAATTACCTTCCGCTTAATGTCATTTAATTCTGGCAAAAGATGGTGATTAGAAAGTTATCTACAGTTAACTGGGAGGTGTCGTAGATTATCCTAAATAGATTAAGACACGAACTTTGTACTGCAAGTTAACGATTAACAATTCCAGTGTGCAATTGACTTTTGTTTTAACTTCATAAATATGTTAATTACGCCAGAGCCATTGAATATTCTATGGTTCTAATATTTAAACTGAAATCTAGAATTTCTAACCACTGTTACTAAATTATGATGATTGTTATTGATTTTTTTCATAAATCTATTTTAGAAATAAATCTTATAAAAACGACGAAATAAACTGAAAAAAAAAACACAAATATACAGATAGAAATTATTCAAATATTATTTTACATCACAGCAAATGCCTGAGAGTCAGAAACTTAAAACTAATACTTATTCGGTACAATAAGATTGTCAAAAACAATATTTTTTGTCAAACTTAGAACATACATAATGTAACAGTTCTGTTCGAACTACTTAATCTTTGGCCTGCAGATCTTTACACGTGTCATTTTTTTTAACTTATTGCACAATGGCGCCAATTATTTTATATTACCTTATTACTAATGAATTAATTTAACACTGAGAAGGGGTTTATTAAATAACTATATAAAAATATACTCTAATGGATTATTACAAAATATGTAACTTTGACAGATGAAATGGTAAATATAAATTCGAAATTAAGTACATTATAAACAAACAATCAATAATTATGGCAATCTATCAATTACACCATGTAACTGTGAACTAGTATTAACTTAAGACGAATCTTTTAAACTACATTGGAATGTTCAAAACCTTTGTTCGGCTTCACTTACTACAGTACTTACTATAATGGTAACAACAATTAAACATCAAAAATGTTATATCAAAATTTGTTAGATCTAAACAACCTTTAAAAGTTCGAATATGAAATATCCCGTCGACATTTAAAACCACCAGTAAAATTACAAAAAAAAAAAATCACTTAAAAAAATAATATGGACACTTTAACGAGTCGGGTTTAACAACCGTTAATTGACCGGACCAATCGACCATCCAACAATAACTACACCACTTGATACAAACGTTGAAACAGTTCCGAATCGAACATTGAGCTTATCCTTAACATTCAAAATATTTTAGGAAAAATCTATCGAATCGTTAACGAAGCATCAGACAGCCTTCGCTTAAAAATACCAGCCAGCAGATGCCTACAAAGGACATCAAAGATCATGCCGGGCTCCTCCATGCTACCCCAGTGCCGGTTGGCGAATTACACACGTTCAAATAATATTTTTTATTATTACGAAGACATGTAGGTGCCGATATTCCTTCACCGCCGAGCACGTGTATATATTGAGCACTTAAAATTGCTACTAACAATTTTAGTGGTGCCGTCTACGGAGTACGAACCCGGCTCACTCGCCTGTTATGAAACTAAAGCTAGCGCCCCGGTCGCTTAGACTAACACGGCTCTTAGCCTTTGCTCCGACACACAGACAGTTCATCTTTGCATTGCATACACTTAATGGAAATTAGTTCACTGAATCTTAAACATCATCGCTTATTAATTGAGCTATTTTAACAATACCTTTCGCATCGACACCATCACGAAAGCTGTTCGGATAACTTCGTTCTACTTTTATTATTAACATTACTCCTCGGCTCCCGGACCCTAGCGTACTCTGAGCTTTATCAGACATTATAATTCTGTTTTACCTACATTCCGTTTACATTTAAACTAAGGATGTGACATATCGTGAACGTCAAACTCCGATTTCACTTTCTGGAAATTTGGATTGTCTGTCTTGAAGTCCGGTCCTTTGTGACCGAATTGGTACACTAAGCGGGCGGTTGGTACAGAAACGAGCACCGCTTGCCTGTAGTGGTACCTCATGGCTCTGCTGAACTTCTCGAACGTCATGTTGTCGTTCTGCTTCATTGTTCCCCAAAGTTTTGCCACTTCGTCTGGTTTAACGAACCTGGAATTAAAAAAAATCTACTATTAAAAACTGCTTCATAACATAAATATCTAACATATGCGTTAAGACATATGTCTTTCTGAAATCGTCGGTTGTCACTGCAATGCGTCCTGCACTTAAAGCCAAGATTACGAAACGCAGAATGTACGATGTTATCGATTAACAACCCTGTATTTACAATCAACCTCGATAAAACCAATGGCCTAATGAAAGACATTTATAACAGCCATCTTTATATACGATTATTGGTCAATTTTACATAATTACAATAACAATTTCTTTCATGTTTCTATTTCAAATTCAAGGTTCAGAAATGCTACTGCCAAGGTTGACCTGACCGATAAAGAAAATAACGCAGTAGTCCTTACTAACGCCATTGCAAAAGAAACAAATGAAACAACAACAAGTACCTTGTGATCGAGGATTTGTAATAGATATGCTTTTATCGGTTTTCTATAGAGCCTTTCGAGATATTAGATATGCCGGAATGACTACAAAGCTCAGATATTCCCATAGGATACAAACGCTTCCTTGAACAATTGGAATATAACGAATTCTATGTAAAGGAAATTGAGTAAACAGACAAAATGTTATTATAAAAATATATATCAATGGAAAAGATAACTTTGACAGAAACCACTTGTCGTCATAAAATTCTAACGTATTGAAATTAATAAATAACAGTGCAACTATGATAACAATCATGTTATTAAAATTTAAAAGACAAGGTTAGTGTCGATACAATAGATTAAACATGTAAGACCAATAACAATATTCTTTCATATAATTTGCCGCTCATTAAATGAATTCTCTGGTACAGCGACTTATATAGATGCGCAAATGTAACTAGTATTGAAACAACGGTGTCAAGTTCTGATGCAAAACGTCCAGATAATTGTGAACCGAGTCAAGGCTCACTTGTTGCCACCACTCGGCTACCACTATAGGAATAAACGTGACTGCTGTACAGTAAATTCAATACACAATAGTGGTAAAGAATTGTCTGTATGTGTATTTGTTTTGTACTTTGATTACTTGTCACGGATATGAACATGTTATGATTTATTGAAGTATGAACAGATCTCCTATATCCTTTCCTAAACTGAGTGAAAAGATATGAATCGGAAGAGAAATAAGAAAACGGAACGGGATCCAATAATTTGTGAACCTGGGATGATTCTCAAAGAACTGTTTTTATTGATAATATTCTCAAATATAAACAATTCCGAGTACCCCATGGACTCTGATCTCGTATAGCCAATGTTCAGTTATAGTTAGTTCGTGATTATTAATTTTATACTCTATGCGGTTATTGCGATTGTTTATTTACTTTGTTTCTTTTTATTCTTCTGTAGTATTTCAACAGTCTTCTACTATTTATAGACATCCGCCAATGAGAGGACTTGTTAACGTTTACTCAGTTTCAATGATATTTATTTTGTTCAGGTTATGATCTGGTTAATGGCATAGAATAGAGATCAGATTTTTTGTGTGTGATAATAAAATTGGTACTTAAAAGTTAAAATAATTAGATTTATTAATGATCTGTTTACGCTCTGTTAAAGCACCCGTCGCCAATATGTTAAAATCATTAAATTGGGTCATACGCTAGTGGATATTGTTAATGCAAGCAAAACTGTTGACTAATCATAGTTTAAATAATATAACCATATCATTATTAACGGTGCGTCGCTAAGTACATTTGGCCTTGTTCAAGACCGTCCGTTGAAAAATTCTTCTAACATGTTATGGATAGTCCATAAATAATGTATAATAATTTTAATTACTTATGAATATGACAAAACTCGAGTTGTGGCTCCTACATGAGTTAGCTAAGTTATACTTTATTTTCATTCACCATAGGTTTCTCTTAATTTTATTGTAAATTGATTTCTCTTACACCTGTCTGTTTGCGGTGAACATAAATTGAACCATACACTTTAGCAACATTTTCAAATCTTGTCATAGAATATATATAACTGACCGGATAATCGACACTTTTTTTGGTGTCCATATAAAACAAACGCTGGTTCATCATCTTAATTCTCATAATTGCAGCCTTCTACAACTACAGCGTGATTGCCAGAAAAAATATTTTTTTGTTTCACGTACATCCATTCGTTTTGCAACACTGCAGTCTCTAATTAGTAAGTCGTTCTATGCCGCGCTTCTGTATACTGTGTTACCACTCGATTAAAACTTATACCCTAGTGGTTATCGATTCATCTTGCTGTACCTCGCATAGATACTTCATGCGCAGTTAGTTATTGCATCATTGTTTATACTTCGAACAAATGAAATATGAGTCACATATCCTATCATGCCACGCCATCTAGTAACAAAATTTAAAAATTAAGCCAAGAACTGGAACAGATTTTTTTATGACCTATACGTTCAGAGTGAATTTCATTATGAAATATCTAAATAAAATTCTAGATGTTAAGTAATAAAATCCTTTTATTGTTTATGACAAACCATTCAAGTTAAAGTACGATCATATAGAATTTAATTAGCCGTAGTATAAATTTTATAGCTGCATAAACATGTAGTTGCTGACGGTACACATGTTGACAGCTCCAATCAGACTCACATAGTTTCTGAGATTTTTCTAGGTTTTTGTGTTGGTAGTTAGAACGAAAGATAATAATGTACTAAAGTAACAATGCTTGTTTTTAGCATTCGGTTATATGTTTATATGTAATATATACAGTTCTCGAGTGATCATTTTTAGTTCTGTTCCTAAGCTCCTTTTTATAACATCAGGACATTTAAACGCAAATCAAAATCTCTTTTTGATTAGTCAAATCTAATGTTACTAACGTTTCCAAAATCGTAACAGATCCTGCGCAGTATTATTATGGAAAAGAGGAGCCAACGAGCTTGCGGCTCACCGGGTAGTAAGTGATGACTTACTACCCGCCCACGTACATCTGCAACACCAGAGGAGCTGCAGGTCCGTCTATGAGGATATTGTAGAGCGGGCTAACAGAGCGCCTTCGGTTACCCCGCCCACCGTACGAAGCGCAGAAACAGACGGTGCCTCTAATTCTACGCTATTCTGCGATTTAGAGGCACTACCCTAGTCGATCCGACCACTCCGTTTTTTACAACGTAAAAAAAATACAGTACACAATGCGACGAAGACTACTTAAAAACCAATGATCAGATCATTTAGGCAACGAAATACATTCAAATGCTTGAAAGGTATTTCCAAAATGGCGTGTTCGACAACGTGATGAGACAAGCAACCGCTGATGCAAATAGATTTTAAAGTGGAAATCGGTGTCGTTATAAATTGTATTTTAGCGACCCTATGTACTGATGTTCTACCGATAGCGGTCATGCCGCCGTAATGGTTTCCGTGACAACTGTTTTAAGGACTGTACGAACGTAACATATATATAGTGGCGAAGCCGTACTGACGTCATCAGTACGGGGCCACTGACTCTCTGTCTTTGTTCGATGTTAGTGATTTTCACGTACCTGCTGCAACTGTTTGATTAGCAAGTTGTATTTATGAGACTATAATATAACAACTATAATGTATCGGACCCAAAAGGTTACTGTTGAACCAATTTGAATTTAGGTATAGAATTAGTTAAATAACAAAACTTGCATATATGTAATCTTACATTGAATACTGCTAAAGTTAATTTGAGACCGTTCTGGATATAACTAGCCTCCTGCTCGCGAGTATTTTCCGCCGAAGCTGTAAAAGGCCGGACCTAAGGTACATTGCGTGAAAGAACTAGTGCACGCATTTGTGGAAGGAAGTATGATGCTTTTCTAATATTCGAAAGGACATTTCATTGTTTCTGCATGCGGAATTGTGAAAAATATTTTATTTTTTCAAACTTCTTTACAACCTAAATGATCTTGTATCTCGCGTGCAATTGTAACATTGGCAAACAACACAAAGAATTAAACTGTCGTGCAATATAATCGTCTGATAAATACTTAGTTGCAATCCAATGTTCGTTATGATTTCAAAGCGACATTTGTTACATCATCAAGTTCAATACTATCAATGTCTTCTTGAATTGTATTAGTATTTAATGGATCAGAAGTGAAAAGTCGAGCATCAAATATAATAAATTGAATGAAATATAATCAAAACGTATGGACACTACAGTAATAATTACTGTTCATACTAAATTGGCCGGATAAATCATGTTATACATCTGTTGGGTAGAGTGATTAACAAGTTATTCATTACGTATGCAAGTGTTATAATACTTAAGTAGTTTATTTGTGATAAAATAAATATGTTAATCTTCAGATGGTACTAATTTTTCTATAAAGAATAAAAAATAACCAAGAATTTTGTTTTTTTTTATATTATTGATTGGGAAAATAGATTCTTGGCCACGAAGTGTCTTTTAGTGTAAACATCTTAATTAATTGGTTATTACCTTTCTGGAAGCTACTGCTAACATTACCCGTGCATTACATGTACTAACCAACATTACATGTACTAAAATTACCAGTGCCTTTCTATCGTCCAGCAATGTTCATAACTGCGGTAAGAAATTAAGGTTTAAAGCTAGGATTAGAAGCAGTCAGGCTTCTACATCAGCCTAATTTTATTTTTATATTTAATCCCACCGCAGAACATAGGCCTCTCCAAGAAAGCCAGCCTCCATTTCTCACTTAAAAGTTTTCCTATATTCACCGTGCAGTTGTTTAACGCAGTGCCTGTACCCTGGCACTTTTGATGCTAATCCCCATGACTAGTCTGCGGTATTCAGGTTGTGTGTAGTGTGGTATAGCCCAGACGCACACATTAACATAACCACACTCACTCACATTACTCACATCAATTATTAATCACTCACGGGGATAATAGATACCTCCAAATGTCTACAGAGTACTTAATTGTAAGAGAAACTGCATGAGAGTATAATTAATCAAATTCGAGTGCAACGTTTCGATTGGCTGTGACTATCTTGCATTTTGAATTGGTAAGTGTGCAGTATTGGTTTGTTTATGTAGTTAGTCTATGTATTTCAGCAGTGAGTAATATTTAATGATAATTAATGTTTATTGATCAATTAATTATTATATAATTACACGCGTTATTTTATTCTTTGATATATAGAGCATACACTTCTAACAAAAAATTGCGTACGATTTTATGACGTGATAGATAGCACAGATCATGTCCGTACACGTGTACATCTGTGAGTATTTGGTAGTGGTTATATAGCATATTTACAACCGATTCCTTCTAGAACAATCATTGAATGCTTTAACCTCAGAGTCAAGCAATTTAAATTATATGATGCCAACTTAGGCATGGACCCTTGATACGGTATCATTAACCTTCCAACATTGGTGTGGGGCGAACCACTGCAGCATGATTCATAGGAATTTGGATGCTGTACGCGTGTGTACGAGGCCGGGGCTTGGCCTTGCGGTGTATCGCACATCAGCTGGGCCAAGGGGCAGACGTGACGTGCATATGAACTTACCTTTATATTGAGAATTTACGACTTGAATTATGCTTTAATGAGTGATTTCTGATGTTGTGTTAAATAGTGCATTATTTATATAGAGGTATAAAAGTTTGAATAAAGAACATATCTAAATCAACAGGCAAACGTAAATGGAAATTATAAAATGTCATCATTCATAAAACTCTTGAGACTGTGATGCTAAATCATATATGTCAGTGTTTAGTTGTGTCATTGTTTATAATCGATTAATTATAATCTAAAAGCTAAAATTGTTTACAATGCCTCTAATGAGTTGCTTACATCGAGTTACAGTTTTGTTACGTGCCCAAGCGTTTACCCAAGTACGTGTTGTAATTAAGAAAACACTATGTCTAGAACCAGAGCAAAAACGCGAAAGTGCAACATATAAGACATTTGAAAGAAAACTTGATGAATAGAATAGTTGAATAACGGCACTATGTCGACAGGGATACGGTTCAGTTTTAATTTTCAATTCTTACATCGAAACCATAACAGTTCAATGTTGGACCCTTAAGGCAGAACCTTGATGAGACCGCGCACATTCGAAGAGAAAAATCGTCTTTACTTGTCCTTACAGCTTTGTTAACAGCTTCAAAACGAGCATGACGAATCAGACGAACAAGGTTTTTTGGCTAAAGTATACAGCAAATGCATTAAAGTTGCATAAAATCTGGCACTCAATAATTTACTTGTGTAAAACAAAATGTCTTTATAAGAATAAAAAAAAAACTAATTAACTTAATGTAAATTGAAAAACGATAAAAATCTTTTCGTGAGAATTGTACCTTTTATGTTTTTCAGTAAAATGCGATGAAAATTAAAAAAAAACAGTTATCACTTATCAAAATGTACGTAGGTTCCCAAGTATCTCCATATCAATTAAATTGACCTATAATAAATTACTAAATGTGACCCTTTGTTTTTATGTTTAGAACAAACTATAAATCAAACTTTAAAAACATTATTATGGATACTTCTTCGGAGATCTAAAAGAAAGTAACCGTAGAAGCTTCTGGAAAGTTCTGGAATCCCATCAATTGTAAATTCAACTGACCAAAGTCACGTTCTGCAGCCAAGTTGCAATAACACAAATTTATGTGACGTCTTCCGAGAAAGTTTCTATTATTCCTATCTTAATGCAGCAAATAACTTGTTTATGAAAATGAAACAAAGGTTTACACAAAGCTAAATATAACATATGTAACTTTTATTCTGACTTTCGCAATTAAAAGTGCGCAAAATCAAAAACTTCAAGCTAGAACATAGTTCTCTATGCGTGGCATACGAGTAGCTGAAGACGTTAATAGGTTAGGTTAGAGTTGGGTCTTTTTTATCTGCAAAAACTTGTCATTCACATTTAACACGAATGGCATCGTTAGAAATCTCGAATGTGACCACAAATCGGGTTTTTTTTTTGTTATTTAAAATATTTCTTTATTATGCGTTTTTAAGAACTTGTAAAAAGGTGACTTGTAAAAAGTTAAGATCCTTTACGGGTAATAATAATGATGATATTTTCATGTTATGAATTGTTAAACTCTCGCGAACATGATTCGTTATGACCACTTCACCTTCGAGCGATAACTTGCGTACAAAACCTGTTGCATTTGAGGATCGACCCTCCCCCCCCCCCCTCCTCGCACTTGCATAACCTCCCCCGCAAAGATGTGCGAAACGTGATTTTGGTTTTATGTAAACAACTTTTTTGTTCATCTTTAGGGTCCCGAAGTATACGGCGATGTTGAGTTGCAAATTTTTTTAAAGCAAAGTCAAATATTGCCAAAATAACACTTCAATGATTTTTTAACTCCCTAACCAAAGAATCATTAAAATTAATAACGCATCGAAAAACTGATATTCAATTCTTATAAGGAAAATATTTTCTCGTCGCAAGTACGTACTTTATAGCTTCGACTTGCTTTTTTCGTGTAACAAGTGTAATGCACAAAAACGTGTAAAACACGTGAATTAAACACGTAATTGAAATTAATTAAAATGTTAACAATGGGTGGTATGTATGTACATGGATAATAATATTAATGACTTTACTAATTTAGATGAAAATGTACTAATTTAAGCGATATACGTTTTCTATTAAGTTTTACCTAAAATGTACACCGCAGCTTTGTGTAGAACCACTAAGAAACCAAGTGAAATTTTTTTGCACTATTAACTATATTTTAAATAGTCTGTAAACGATCGAATCATTCCTCGGGGTTAATGTAATCCATATACTCTATAATATTATAACCATCATTGTAATATGCTTGTTTCTTTATTTTTTACATCTAAAGTTGTTCTAAGTAAAACGTAACAATAAGTTTTAGTATTTTTAAAGTCAATTGTTATACATTTTACACGTTTTTCTATTATTGAAATTACAATCAAATTTTTGATAATTTTCTCTTGGTTATTTTCTAATTGTAGGCATTTATTTTTAAATATAAATAAAGTTTAGTCGATAATACAATATTTTGTAACCTTATAACATAAGGTAGGCCATGAGTACAATAAAACAATAAAGAAATGGACCCAGTATCGAGCCTCGAGGGACACACACGACTCTGCCTGGAACCTCTCGAAGCTTTAATAATAACATCCTGCTTTTTTATACTTAATTATTAAATATAAAATTTTTAATATTTCGGTATTTCTAATAGCGCAATGACGAAGTTTGATGATCAACGACTCAAGTTAAACACAATTGAAAGCCTAAGGATATGTGTGATATGGGATATGTGGGTCAGCTCGATTGGAACCAGAAAGTAGTAGATGACATTGCTGGATCACATTCCTCTGTGCATCATGATTCTTCATCGAATATTCTTCATAGAAGGTCAGTGTTGATTGACAGTGATCAGTTATCATCAGGTAGGTTGGGAGTTTAAGTTCAACTTTACTGTAATGAATATATAACCTTCACCTACTTCATTTCATCTCTGCATCGTCCAAAGGTATGACTGCCAGATAATGCTTCTGCCATTAAGCCCGCCTATATACATTCTCATGTATATGAAGTTTTATAAATAAATAAAATATAGTAGAATATATAATAAACTATGTGAATAAACCTTATGAAATAAAGATAAGTATTAAGCGCAGAATCAACATATTTTTTTTATTATCATTGGCTATTATTTACGAAACGTGTAATATAGATACATTGGTATAGATTGCTCACTTCTGCTGTTACGTACTAGTACTAATTATGTGAATCTCGACGGTTACCACTTGACGGTGCGGCATTTCATTGCCGCTTGACATTTGAGTTTTTTTTTGTTTTTTCAAATCAAATCTAGTATTTGATTTGGATGATGTAATGTGATGTATGTAGATGTAGTTGAAAGTTATCGTTTAACGTCACGTAACTATTATTATACTAGAAAGCTGAAGTGGCTATAGGACTTATATCAACAGTTTCTAAGCTTAATAAACGTTGGGAATGAAAGTTTACGAAGATGCAATCTCCTGCTGACAAAAGCAGTGTAGTACCTGTTCAAATACAGTGTTGTATTTAACACTGAGGCGTCTGCAGCACCTTGGTAGTCCTGTCCGGCATTAAAATAAAATAAAAATACCAAGAACTAATTTTAAATGTAATTCACACTTGATAATCATTTTATTCGCTCGTAACAGATGGCGCTAAGCGGTATGTAAATTTCGATATTATGCTCACAAGGCGATCCGCTTGCTCTCTTGCAAAGTGCAATTTGTAACGCTACGTCTGCTTACGTATTGTCGTTTAATTTAATCCGAAAGGTACAATCCATTGCTTTGGGAATAGGGGAATCACCGTGTGATTATTTATTTGTAGACGACAGAGTTTTAAGTATCGCTGTGATATAATTTGTTATCGATAAGGTCATAGAGGTCGATTGTGGGCATCGTTTCGTACAAAAATTATATCACAACGAACCTTAAAGAAAGTTTAGGTTATTGCAAAAGTACACGGACGGTCTGGTTCTATTCCCTGATAACGAAGTTCATGTAAGTTCGTATATATATATAGAAGCGAAATCCGCTAAGAAATGAATTTACGTAAATAAAATGATGTTTTTGAGGTTTGAGTCATTAGCATAATACCTAAATAAACATTTAATTAGATTTTCGAATACAGTAACTAATGAACTCCACGCTTACGAATGTCTTATTTATTAATGTCTTAAACTATTATAGTATAGGCATACAACTAAAATGGTGAAATGTAAATCGGCCGAGGACTTTCTCCCCGTGGGTGTCGTATTAGGCGACTAAGTGAGCAGCTTGTAAAATCTCAGGCAGATCTCATCTCTCACTCGAAATCTCATATAAACAAAGTTAGCTTTTAGTTTTTTTTGGCCTGCTGGCATTTACATGTCTCTTTTTTTCAATATTTGTGAGGATTTTAGAGCCGGGAAGCGTCCGCTGCGCTGCTCCAGTGCAGCCTGTCAGACTTCACATGTCTTCTTTTTGTATTATATCTCAGACATTAATGTTTCCTTTCGATAATTTGCATCTCCGCTGATTTAAAAAAAAAAATTAATGCGTGTGACCACTATCAAAAATCTTTTTACGTACGAGCACATAGCTCGCAGAACAGACAACCGTTGGAGAAAAAACGGTTCTCGAGCGGCAGCCAGGTACAGGCAAAAGCAGTGTGGGATGACTCCCCCCACGAGATGAAGCGACGACCTGCGCAGTGTTGCGGGAAGTCTCAATCTTTGAGAGGAGGCTTATGTTCAGCAGTGGACTTGTGATACGCCGGTGTATTTAATTTCTGTTTTTTTTTTTTTATTGGTAAAAATGTAGTCCATTTGCAGTAGAAATTAGGTATAAATGGTAGGTGGGTATGACAGTTAGTTTCCTAGAAACGAACTATACAGTTTACAAGACCATCGAACGTACGAGTAGTAACGATTGAGAACTCCGGCCCGATAACTGATAATACTTCGTTATCAATATGTGTTATTGATATAGGTATTAGGGGTACAAATAAAAACGAAGCGTACATAGTTTAACCATTCAGAGAGCAAGACCGCTAGCGAGTCTGATGTCCGATCCTCGGTCATAGGAACGATTTTATGTTGATGTTACCGGTGTAACCAGCTGCCGTGTGACTGAGACTCTACCACCCTCTTTCTCCTCGTGGGTATCGTAATAGGCGACCAGGGGGAAAGCCTAAGGGGGACAGACGACGGGATGAGGATTTCGAAAAGCAAATCGCAGTATCAGACACAACGCACCATAGACACCTCTGCCCGTCATCGGTCTGCTTATTTATTGTCGGGTATTTTTCGAATGAGAGCCGTGTCGTTTGGTTTCATAGAGCGCGAGCGATCTGGGTTCGATCCCCGGTGGCAAGCACCACTAAAATTGTTGGTAGAAATTTTAGGTGCTGTATTTTCCGCGTGAGGCGGTGAAGGGAAAACATCGTGAGGAAACTGAGAAATAATTAAAAATATTATTCCGAGCTGCGTGGCGGACACTTCCCCGGCTCCAAAATCCTCTCAGATATTTGAGATGGTGTCGTTGGCCCAGCCGTGGGCACTCACAAAGTGAGTGCCCACGGCTTATATTCCAAATCGGTATTTGTGTATGACATTTTTATATTAAAATTGTTCATTACTATCGCAAGTTACTCATCGCATACGAGAGTTTAAGGAATTCGGAGTTTGCAAATATTAACGGACAAACATCTCATTCAACACCTTTTTTAGGCTACTTGTTTACATATGCTCTTAGAACGTGCCCGAGGCTCTCGTACGGATCGGTACCTAACATACAAACTCTCAAACAGTCACTAAATACATATATTGAATTGAAAATTTCCCTATTTTAGTTATTATTTACGTTTCAGTAGTGACATTATAATTTTGTTTTTTATTTATAGGTAAGTTTTATTAATAGGCTACATGAGAATGAGTTCTGTGAAATTTGTGTTCTCATTTCGAGGCATGGACCTGAGCTTCCAGCATCGGACTTCTTGTCAAAGATCTTCCGACTACGTTTTTAAAAATCAACGATAACCTTCCTTCCGCAACGGCAATTCCGAACTACAGCGACCGTCAAATTTGGCATTTCAGCCTGCAGACAATTAAGGCTTGGCCATAAATATCAATGTTTGTTTAGTGAAGGCATAAATATATAGCTTAGTCATATGGGAGAAGTTTACTTGTTCAGGAGCCTATGAATTCATTTTATGTCAAATACATTAATTTATTATTATAGAGTCCCAAGTACAATACTGTCATCATTTCAGCTTCGTACCCGAGAGACGGGATAAACACGGGCATGCCCCCGTGACGTTTTGTTTTGGTTTTGCACTAGTTTTTTTTATAAAACCAGTGCAAACAATCAATGCGATTCCTACTCTATTATCTAAACGCTATAGTTTACATTTCTAAGAACACTGATCCGAGATTTAAATTTAGCATTTTAAAATTCAAATCGTGAACGTATTTCACCTTCCAGGTATTTCGAGAAACTTACAGAGGCAAAACAAACATGAAGTGGCATGTCCATTGTTTTTTATAATAATGAGGGACAATATTTTAAAAATAAAAACATTGTAAAAAAATTCCTTTCGCTTTATTCGGCAATTTAAATTACACATATATTTATAAAGAAAAAAAACTACTTTATTACGGTTATTTACTTATATAAACCTATGTATAAAAGTAAAGTAGCAGCCTGTAAGTGCCCACTGCCGGGCAAAGGCCTCCTTATCAAATACTAGGTTCAGAGAGGGTTTAGGAGCCGGGAAGGGCCCGCCACGCTGCTCCAGTGCGCGTTGGCGGGCTTCACATATCCTCGAAATAATATTTTTATTATTTCTCAGACATGCAGGTTTCCTCACGACGTTTACCGTCACCGCTGAGCACGTGGTAAATACAGCACTTAAAATTGCTATTAACAATTTTAGTGGTGCCGACATCGGGGACCGAACCCTGGTCACTCGCGCTCTATGAAACTAAAGTGAGCGCCCTGATCACTAGGATACCGCGGCTCGTAACCTATATATGCTCGAATTTAATTTTTTTTAATTAATATGATTAACTTCTTGTAATAAGTTATATGCAACAATGATTGTAGATGCTTGCGACATGATTTGTCTTTCTAAAAATTCTAGGAGGCAATGTATGAAGCTGTCCTACTCTATTATAATTAATATTCTAGTTTAGCAAGTGGCTGTGAGAGAACTTGTCACTAAAGCGTTATAAATAAGTAACGAATACAACAAAGTATAGGAGCATGGTCACCGTAGTCAGTGGGACTGTGCTCGATGTTTTCACCAGAACAGTGAATAATTCTCAAAGTACAATCGTGATTTTTGCGTGATTTCTGTGTTTTGACGATTACGCGGCATGTAGTGTGTATTCGGGTCAAATGACGTGGTACGGTCATATATCATAAACATATTCACGTATATGTTTACATATGATATATGACTGTACCTCGTATATGTTAATAATTGTCGTCGGAAAGAGTTGAGATGAAAAATCTCCGAGTAAAGATGTCTTTTGGAATTAGTGCATTTAGATACGAAGAAGACTTTTGTAACAACATTAAGTTAAATATAAATATTTATTTATTTATTTATTCTTTATATTTAGCCTTAAGCTTAAGGTTACAATGGGCGGACTTAATGCCAAGTGGCATTCTCTACCAGTCAACCCTTGTTATGGCGAAAGGTAGTTGGCAGATACAAAACAAAGAATAAAAAAAAACTCCAATAATAATAATAAGTACATATAAACACACTATGTAATTAAATAAATATTTATAACATAAAATACACAAATACGTATAAAAGTATATAAAAAGAAACATAAATAAATATATAATAAATAACGAAAATTGTTAATGATCTATTAGGTAATCACGAACTAGACTCTTAAATGATTTCTTGTTAGGAGCTGCTTTTATCTTATCGGGGAACGGGCAGGGCGTTCCAGAGGTTCCAAATATATATATATATCTAAAATTATAAGTGTATCTATCTATATTTGTATACATTTATATACGTTTTTATATATTACAGTGCACATATATTCATTTTTATTAGCATGTAAGTGTGTCAATGTTTACATTTCTCAGAAATGTGCTTTTGTTATTTTCCGATTGCACCTGCCAATATTGTTCTGTATCTCCCCTGGTTGACTGGCAGAGAAAATTGGTATGCGTGGCAGAAAACTCAGAGAGGAACGCACTGTAATAGAATGCCAACCGTCTAGTAGGGATGATGGTAGAGAGGTTATTTTTTTAGCTTACATCTTACAGCCCGAGCCAGTTATAAGCTCTTGTACTAGTTCCACCAAAATTTTTTTCTAATACGTTTTTTTTTTAAATATTTATCTATAGAACCAAAGAGTTTCGCCTTACGTGTGGCGTCTTCAGGGTATTCAGATGGGAATTGGGTCACACGGGTCTACGGCCCGCGGACGTGCAACCAACGCTTGGCGATAAATCAACAGCGGCATGGAGTCTTGGCCAAGTCACTCGTCCTTTCCAACTGTTGGCCAAGATGTATGAGCGTGGAATTAAATTGGCTTATTTGGAAATAAGAGACGTTTTCCTTCGGAGCATTGAATTTATGGAATTCCTTTACGGCCGTGATTGCGCTCTGTGCAGAATATATGAACGTTGAGGTTGAATTTTTTTTTTTTAACTGCAAATATTTGACGGCGCTTAGGGTCGCGGGTTTCTTTCCAATAATATCCATAAAGGATATTTATCGAGGCCGGCGAAGCGCAGGTTTTTCAATTCGCACGAACCCTGAAAAACTAGCCTCAGTACTACAAACTACAAACTTTTCTCTCTTTTAGTGAAACCCTGTCGGTTCAGCCGTTTCCAAGATAAGCCCGAAAAAACAGACAGACAACAAAGAAACATTTTAAAACCATGTCATTGAGCTGTGGCGACATGCAAATAATCATATGATCCAAGAATAAAAGCAGTTATTTCGAACGGACAGACTTCTAATTTATTTCACCTGTACATTCCCCGTACCTCATTAAGTGAGTTTTATATTGTTAAAAAAAATAGCATTTGACATACGAAATTTGAATTACTTTAGTCGAATAAAGGATTTTTCTTTCGTGCTGTAATTCACTGTGTGTGTGCTTTATAATTATCAAGTTTATTTTTTAAATAATATAGCCATTGAAAAGAGGCTTTGCGTTACACATTTTCGGTTTGTTGTGAAGAAGTTCGAAATAGGGGGAAACCCTTGATATTATTCGTGGGCGTCACAATCGGTAAATCAATTGTTTTTATTTTTTATCTGTTTAATTTATCCTCAAAATACCACTTTACCTCGATTTGCAAAGATTTGTGCACATATTATACAGTCCCTACTCACGCTTTTATTTTAACCTTTCCCGCCTTTTGTGAAATGGCGCGAAAAAATTAAAAAGAAATGTGGAGGTTATTCGTAGGTGTTTTGACATTCGATGAGTGTTGTTTAAAATGTGAGGACACACATTTAGGTCAATCCGATATTTTTAATTTTTCACGTAAAGGCATAAGACGCAAGGACATGCGGATTCCGTAACTGAATGCGTTTTTCTTTTTTGTGACAATGGTGTCAAAGTGCATTCATAAAACGTGGAATTTTATCGTTTATTTGTATTTTCTATATGTTAAAACCGATTTTGTATAATTTTTTTTTAAGATTTATATAAAATACTGTCTCAAATTCTTCAGAGCTAATACAAACAAGTAATGGGCGGCAGCATTTAAGGTCAGAAAAGATTGATAGGCAGCGATAATCAAACCGTTTGTGAGAGGCTTGTATGTCTGTCAGTGGACAATAAAGAAGAAGATAGTGTAAAAATGCGCATAATATTTTATATAACACTAAAATGACAGACGAGCTTACAGTCCCGCTTACAGAAATCCACGGACCTATGGAAACTAATGCAAGACGGTTACAGAAGCGTCGCCTCCTCTGCGGATAAATATGGAATCCCTTACACCCTTTCATTATTATGGCTCTTTTATCACTCTGTAACCTTCTAACCAGAATACAAAGGTGGTCTACGACTGTCATGGCACTGTCGACAACCGTCAAAAATAGAAGATAGGGGTTACCTAATACACTCCCTCTTCCCATCTCTATTACTCACAAATATCCTCAAAGGCCGGCAACGCATCTGCAGCTCCACTGGTGTTGCAGATGTACCTGGGCGACGGTAATTAAGTACCATCAGGTGAGCCGCTTGCACGTTTACGTTTGCCTCCTTTCATTGAAGTATTTTTTTAAAAAAAAAATACTTCAATGACTTAAAAACTTTCGTAAAATGTTTCAAGTTTCAGAATCAAAAAAATCAGATGCATATACATTGCAGCATGTACCAGGAAATCAACGCATCATAGGATGTACAAGACGAATTAGAAGAAGCTTATATGTCCAAGTAATATAATGGAAATGGAAATAATGCAGACAGCGTTCTTGGTGCCATGCCAAGAGGAATAAGGCTTTATGGCGATATAAATGTAAGATTATAGTTGTTGTAAATAGACCTAATTGTTATATAATAAGGAATTAAATATAGCATTATATAGAAGTGTGATGAATATGTAAAATTAAGTAAACGGTTCAAAATTAGACTATTATTATAATGACTAATGAGAACCTTACCTTACCCGGAACAGCCTGTAAATAGTTCAGTGCAAGACCTCTCCCATGACTGACACCCTAGTCTCTACTGTCCACAATCGATCTCCGTAGCTTTTGTCTGGTATTATTCGAAATGCTTACTATTTGTCGGTAGCCATTGTGTTGTTCAAGGCTTTTCCCACAGTCCTCTGTTACGACACCCGCGAGAAGTCAGGGGATGGCGGATTCTGGTAACACTGAGCAAAAATTAAAAATACTGGTTCGATTCAGGTTTTGGAGTTTAAAAAAAACTACACGTGTAACACAGACGGACTCGAAATAAATTAAATGTGTTTATTTGACTCGCGCGTGGCGAGAGACATCTAATAGGTGGGTAGGGTATGATTTATAACGAAAATTTAGTTCGGCAGATAATCGAATTTTGAATTTGCGTCATCGGAGCCGGTCGGGTTGCTTTTTGCAACATTTATAACCTGGACGGATTATGCCGAAACATACCACCGTACGTCATCAGACTAATATCAAAATCTAGCGTACGATTTTAAATTCGTGACCTTACGAATTCATAATAATAATTCGAAAATTAATATGACGCCCGTAATATTAACGATGTTTGTACAACACATAGGGATGCTGCTAACGATATCGATGCTCTTAAGGATTTTATCGATGTAAAACAATTGTAAAAAGAAGAATAGCACCACTCTCTCTCCAGCAAAAGCGTGCACTGTTTCCTTCACACCATGCACCTTCACCACAACACAAGCACCACACTCGACACTCGTCATGCACAATATGTACACAGCCAACGTTTTAACGATACGTGTTTCGCCTCGAAACAGGGCGGCTATCAGGCGATCAGCGACTGAGCAAGCGACGTACAACGGCCCAGTCAATAAGTAACAACCCTAGTTACTAGTTCGTAATCTGTCGGCATTGAATCCACAAAATTGTCTTGCAAAAACTCGAATATTTATGCGTAATTAAAATAATGCATGGTTTTGAAACAGAATATTACTTTACAGTTCTACATTGGTACTTAACAGTCGGCATTATTACAGACCTAACTCAATCTAATAGCCATAGAGTTAGAGTTAGTTTTTGTCCAAAATCTATTTTTATATTAAGGTGTTTTGTTTCTTAATTGTGGGGTAGTCTACCCAACCAATATACAGCCTTCACTTCAGATGATTTGGACGTGAGCTCGAAACTCCGCCTTCTCGTACGATTTCTGGTAATCATTGCCAAATGGCAGACTTCCTTTGCCAACTTACTTTTTTTTTAATGTTACGTTTGTTAAACTAATTTTATTAAATTACGTTCATCTCAGCTATATCGGGGATTGTCGCAGGATGTGAAATTATAACAAAGATGTTATTGTTACCGTGCAGACAAGATTATTGAAAAGTTAGTCGGACTACATACAAAGATCTAGGTTTCTGAGACCTAAAAAGGTCTTTAAAGGATTAAAAGCTTCGTTCTAAATTTCGAATATTATTTTATAGTTGACTGCTGAAATGTAATATATTTGTGTTTTAAGATGTGATTGGGTCATACATAATACTCAAAATTTTCAATTTCTTCATGAAAATGTTTTAAATGTTGGTGAAAATAGCATCGAGCTTTACTTAAAAGCTTAAAAGCTATCGATCGAAGCTAATATATTTTATATGCTCTGTAAGTTTATACTTGTACTTTGAGATGTATAAAAATCCATAAAATGCTCTGTAAGATACTAAAAAATTTTTTAAAGAAATCTAAAGCTCGATCGGTTCTTAAGAACTTGATTACACAATTAAGTCATAACAATAAGCTATAACAGTTAAGTTCTTTTTTAAAGTTATTTTAATGCTCATATCATGTAACTCGAGCCTTTCTAGTTTCATAAAACGATCACTAATGCTGGTAACCGCCAACCGCTTACCACGCAACGCCGTACGTAACGACCTTTCGCAAAATCTCTGACTCATACTTTACACGCACACATGCACGAACTACATCGGGTAGGCGTGTGTAGAAAATTATAAAATAGTCCAATGATAAAAAAAAAAATCGATAGAAAGTTGTGTGCGTTTTTCTCCCGTGCCGGCTCGCACTGTGCGAACACTGGACACAACGGTCGCGCTAATTATGTACACGCCAATTTAACCGTACGCGTGCGCTTCCACACGGTCGAGATTACGATGCGCATGTTTTTTTTTACAGATTATCGCGTTTACGTTTATTTTCACGTTATCCTCATGCCGTCCTTCTCGCACCCGCGCATCTGTAGTTTAATTGCGATAAACTGTATTTATATCTTGATTTCTGAAGATGTGTTACTACAGTGAGGCTGTCGGTTGTTAACAACAATCAACGCTCGCTACAATTAGCACGCTTGCTTCCTTTTGTAATTGTTTGGTCAAGAGCCTAACTAATTTTAAAGATATTCATCCAAGTCCTTATCAAAATTTAATGTATATTTATTATTTCAAAAATTTTGATGTACATTTAAAAAAAAAACATTGACATGTAAGTACACCTTATCGCTTATTAATGCGCAAAAAGACCTCGCCACACACGCGTAGCGACGTCACAGATAGTGTCGGAAGTATGCGATTAAAAAAATTCGGTCGTGTTTAATCAAGTTATTTCGGTATAATATCAAGTTGTGGAATGTGGCGTTGCTGTTAAGTTAAAAATTAATTTAATATATATTTGTAATTATCTGATTTATTACAATGTTTCATTCATTATAGACTGTCATTAGTCCACTGTTGAACGTAGGCCCGACCTCGAAGATTGCCACGAAGCACGGTCTTGATCCTGAGCCACCTATACTGGTACATCGTCTTCCCGCAACAATGTAAGGGTCGGCGCTCCGTCTTCTGGGAGGGATAGTCCCACAAAATTAATTTGAATTAAATGTTTTTCAAGTATACTTGAAAAAAAATCCGTTCCTATTAATACGGTAAGCATGTAAGTCGACCATAATAATAATCATACGAGGACAAAAATAAAAAAAAAACTTTAATATGCCCTAAACCAACGATTTCAAAATTGCAACCCAGTAAGAACATTTTTTTTTCCTTTCATTCCGTCAATGTTATAAATTATTAAGACCAGTAGTAGCTTTACGCAGAAACCTAGAAATCGTTTTAATATGATTCAAGTTTAACTAAAATATAGTCATTATTGCAAACGTCTTAAAGTTAAGTTCCCCCGCGACACACGTCACGCGCTACATACTGTACACGTGTGAGTGTGTGCAAGCGACCGCAGGGAAATCCCGCCGTGCAAATTGTTGGCTCAATGTTTTAGGTTCAGTTCCAATTAAATGTTGACTGAATTGGTCAAATTGTGTTAGCACGGTGATGTGTTAGGACGTTGAATAAATGTTATCGTTTTATTATCATCCCGTAAATTTTTACTTCCGCTATAAGAAATACTTCTGTTATTAATTTTTGATATTATAAATACTTTACTTAGCTCGAATCTTATTTCAAAGGCTTTATGTTGCATACAGGAAGGTAAATACAATTGAGTCTGGGTAGGCGCTTATGTTTACTATAGTTATATTTTGGGCAAGTTACATTTGCTTCATATCATCATTTATAAAACCTTTACGTCCTACTAGGTTAACGGACCTAATATTACCTAAACTTTTACAGCGTTTTGTACGTGGTAGAGCCAAGCGGCGGCTTTTGTTGCTGCTCGAACGGGTCGGTACCACGGCCTCGCGGAATACCGGCGTGAAGTAGAGGCATCTTGTGCTTCTGAGTTTCGTTCGATGAGTGAGGTAACCGGAGGCGCGCAACTGCTGCACCTCTAGTGTTGCAGAGGTACATGGGCGAATTTTATCACTACGACGGTACAGGTGAACCGCTTGCTCGTTTGCCGCCTTTCCCATAAAAAAAAAGAAGCTACAATTGACAGTATCCTCTTGCGGGCTTCCTGCTCGCGAGTCTCTGCCGATGAAGCTGTAAAGGCCACTATATACGGATACACGAGTATAAAATATAATTAAATTAAACCACTGGTAGAGTTTAAATCTGCGATTGAAAAAACTCGGAAACCGTCAAAACCGTTTTGTGGTTATGAGTTATCGAACATTTAGTAGTGATTAAGAGGGGGTTTTTTTCCAGGTCTATAAAATTTCTAAAAAGTTAATGTAGCCGTTGTAGCAGCTGTCGACCCTAAGTTAAGCTATTTGCTCTGCATAGCAAGTAAGGTCATTAATGGGCTCAAACGGTTCTTTGTTTTGGATCCCGTCGCCATTGATAGAAATCAAATGGGACCCTAGGACTGGACTACTTCGTACATAAGCTCTAGCAGTTTAATATCAGCTATTTGCCGAATAGAGGTGGCCGTTTGGAAATCGGTCAGGCTGTGACAAACGCCCCCTATTTTCTTCCCGTGGCTGAAACGACTAAAGACGCCGCTATCACTCGGCACAATTCTAACAAAAACGAAACTTATGAATGTTCTTTACAGACTTCAAGAAATAGAGTAGAAGCGAGTTATATCAAATATGTTATCAAGGTATCAAGGATTATTTACTATGTAACGTATTATTTAATATAAACTACGTAAATAATGGTCTGTCGGTTAACAATCACTTTTAATATCGCAAACAATTAATGATATAATGACTTCCTTCTACAAGGCTTGTGCCTGGTTGCAAACAAAATTTTTGCTCTACTCTTAATGATTGTGAGAAGCGATGATTCAAAAGGTGTATTGGCTCCAAGGTAAAACTGGCAGCGAAGATATTTAAGTTAATTATTTAGTCGTGAATCACTCCAGATAACAAGCCAAAACTTAGTCGTAGTTGTTCAATGGATTCGAATCACTGGATGGAGCTTAACATCGAAAGTCCTTTTCTGCATGTATTACTATTATGATAGTTTTAAATCTTTGGCTTATTTTCAATAAATAAAAACCCGAAATGGTTCCGGTGATAGTGGACCATATGCGATTGTAAAATTAGGTCAAATCAGCTAACGCAATCTAAAAGGAAAAATTTGTAAATATACGAAAAGATTTCTTCATCACATATTGTATAATTATCAAGCTTTCAGACTTGAATTATAGCTAAAAAATTAGTTATTAGCATTGGTTAAATTTTAACTGACGTAACTTTGTAAGATGGATAAAATTGCATTATCCTTTAAATGGGTTCATGTTCTATATTTGAATTATCTATTATGACCTCCTTTAATCACTTGCATCAATAACTATCGAGTCCGCTTAAATTGTCTGAATCGTATATCTAATGAAAAGGTATTAAAACATAGTTAAAATATGTTGAAAGACTGAAGTCTTTAAACAGTAACAAATATTTAAAATTATTGAATAATTGTTTGGTAGTTTATAATTAAAGTGTAGAAATATGTTCAGACGTCTTTAGGTCACCTTTATCTCCTCGAATACTGCACATCGAATTTCATTCATTGAAATTTCATTACCGATAAGAAAACATAATATTACACTAAACACTTACGTATTCATGCGTACTTAGTAAGGGGAATAAGAATAGAACCAGTTCTATCCAGATAAACAAAGGAAACTTAAGAAAATTCTCACAAAAGACGATCTCGGCACCCGGAAGCGGGGAGCCCTACTAATCAATATAATAGAACCACTATGAGAGAGAAAAAAATATGTGTATATAAACATAGACCTACACAGCCTACTCGTGTCAAAGTGGACCTTGTGCACTATATCTTAGAGTATATAAAAAGTAAACCGACTCAACACCACGATGCCGCCCTAGTTATAAATAGATTTTCACGAAAAAGAAATGTTACAGGGACTTTGGTGCAAGACTCGCACAGAGCACCGCTGTGTGACAGAGGTGAAACTTGTTTCCTATAGCTGACGAATTAAAATATAAAATATCAAGTAGTTAAATTAAAAACTGTTGAAGTATTGCGTAGACGAGGAACATAATAGATAAAAAAATAAAGTGAGCATCCGAGTTGGAATAATTAAATTGTATTTATTTCGCTTCACACACTTATGTTTTAGTCCCGCTTACTTATGCATATACGCCATACTTGGATCTGGACTAATAGCAAAAAATGTTACAAATGAATGCGATAAATAGGTAGATAATAACATTTAATGCAACTTTAGGCTCCAAGTCAAAAAGTAATGCGACTTTCCTCATTTCTATTCTGTTTCTGAGTTTTGACTGAGTTTTGAGCACCGGGTGTTCAAAATTCTGCAATTCAATTCAAAATTTAAGCTCCCTGTTTCGTAGTTTTGAAAAAACTAATTTTGCAGACGATATTATTAAAAAGTATATAATCTGACACGTAAAAGATTCAAATAATTGTTACATAATAATCAAAAAAATACTATTACAAACGTTTCATCAATCTGAACGTTCTCGTTTAGAAACATAAACGAATAAATTACATTATTACATAAATAACCTAAATAAATAATATAAATACAGTTCGAAGTTCTGTCAGGCTACTGATCAAATTAGCCCATACGAACATAACGATAGCGCGAACAAAACTTATGGCAATTAGTCCAAATAATACAGTACGACGTTCCCCCCGCACATGCGATATTAATATATTTTAATAATAACGTTATGGCGTCTAATTATTTACCGGATGGCATTATCCGCTCGTAGGTACATTGTGAAGACGCGCTAATTACCAGAACGTTATAAATATGACCAATCACACTAATTAGGTATGGTGTTTGTGAGCTATAAACAAAACCATGGTTTAGCAGCAAGGACATAGGTATAGTTGTCGTCAAAACAACTACGGTGACACCTTGTGTTGATGTAAAACAATAATACATTCGTTAGTGGTCGCTTCCTAAGCTGTGAGCTCGAATCGACACAATGTAAATAATAATCCTGAGCTTTGATACATTTGTTCCGTCGATGGGAGCTGAGGACGTGAGAGTATCGGCTACTGTTTTGAGTGATACGCGTGTTTAATGCGCACGAGTGCTTTGTAACTTCACTTAGAAAATTACACGCATTTCTTCGACGACCGACCGATCAGTTGTCAGTTGCAATAATGCTTTCTTGGAAATGCTTTCTGGACTATGAATTTAAAGAGGAATAATTAATAGAAGTCACTTGTAGCAGAAATTCAGGCCCCTTTCCGAATACAAGCGTTGAGAAAACTAAGAGAAGGTGCAAGAGATTGCGGTGATCAAATAGGTGGCGTAAATATCAGTCAAATTTATAACGCACTGGTACTAAAACTGACTTTATTCAAACATGACCTTTTTGAACCTCGATCTTCATGTATTTTAATTGATTGAACAGTCTCGAAAGGTCAAACGATTCAAGTCTGATGAAGATTCTGATATTAACAACTATTAGCAAGTCTCTTTTTGTAAAAAAAAAAAAACACTTCCACGCTTGTATTGTGAAGTCAGGCGTAGGTCTGACTAAGACTGGACAAAGACTTAATTGAAGTTATTCATATCAACTTAAATAAGTTAGCTTTAAATGGGAGAAGCATTTTGCAAATCTATTCTTGGATAAGATCATCATGGGTGTGCATGGTTTGGGGATAAGCGATCGCCATAGCAGATTCTCTCAAGTTAAATAAATGTGACTGCACATCTTGCTCTGGATGCTTTTCTTCAGATAAATTTGAAATGGATGTCCCTGTATGAAGATATTTTCTAACAGTTCTAGAAGTCAACCTCAAGGACACTCACATTATCAAAATCATAATACAACGCAGCGAATATCGTGTTGTATTGTTCAAAGTCAAATAGTCGAGATCTCATTATTCAATCTAGGATTTTTTTTACTTTTGTTAACGTCTGCAAATATACCGAACTATAAAATGGAGCCACTTTTTTGAAGAACTGGCAAAAACTCTTCGTAGGGGGGATTATTTTTAATTCTGACAATCACTCGGAAAGATATAATGATTCCATTGAAATTATAAGTTAATTTTACTTTATACTAAATAAAGCCAATCGTAGTTGCGGCCTCTGACTAAAACTAACCATGCTCTAATTTCTCCGGACCACACTCTCACAGACGCAATTAAGTCGCTTACACGAGCTGTCGGAGCGGAGGGCCGGTGGGGGCCGGGGACTGCAACCCTCCCTGCGGGGTGATAGGGGGAAAAAATGCGCGCCGAGCGAGAGGAAAAAAGAAAAACGTGGAGAGCGGAAACAAGTTCCTGCGACACGTGACTCGAAGCTTCCCAGGAGCGTTGCCATGGCGACGGCAGGGCTGGAAGCCGTTTATTTTTGTTCGAAACTTACGATCGCGTTATGTTTTTTTTTTGCGCCGAGGGTCCATTAAGGGGTTTCCGTACAGCATTTTTAAAGAGTTTGTGTTTAGCAAAGGCTAAATATACGAGTAAAATACGTCGTTTGTTATAGTTATACAATATATCAAAAAAATTGTTACCTATACCTTACACCAAAAAACCTAATGATTTTTTGCATTTCAGGCGAACACTACACATAACACATTCTAAATTAAACTATTATTTACTTTAATAAATGCGATGAAATCTCTAAATAATAATTTCATTTCAAAACTAACAAAACCTATCTCATGTGAGGCGGAATGTAGAAACTTTTTCTGCAAACGTTTATCTGTCCGTGCTGTCTAACAGACGTGGCTTCGGCGACCGGCTGACGGTGGATGATCTATCCGACAGGACCTAACAGAACGGTGATTGAGAGCAGCGCCTCTAGTGCCAGGTTCACGGCGCTGCGTTCTTCAACCCGTCCTGCCGTGACGTGGACAGTATGGGCAAAACTTACGTTATCGTGGCGTGACATTTGTCGACGCGACGCGAGGAAAGATCATGCCCGGTAGTGGATTATTACAAGCTGATGATTGAAGAACTATTACACAATCATGATTCGATATAAAATTTGTGTTTATTTTTATAGGAGAGGCGACGAACGAGCACGCGGCTCACCTGATGGTATGTGACCAAGTACATCTGCAACACCAAAGGTGCTGCAGGTGCGTTACCGGCCTTTAAGGATGTGTGGGAGAAGGTAGGAAGGATGAGGAGGGAGGTGGGAGTGGGATTCCGATTACCTCACTCACCGATCGAAACGCAGAAAGCACAAGATGCCTCTACTTCACGCCGGTATACTGTTACGCTGTGGTAACAACCCGGTCGTGCCGCAGCAAAAGCTTGGCTCTACCATATTCAATAGGTACCGCATATAAGAAAGTTCATATACAACCAAGAAATACTAGGAAACTCTCAACTAACGGACTAACGAATAAACTAAGTATAACAGTGAAATATTCTTGCTAAAATAAACTTTATGATTACCAAAAGTAGCAGAACGATAACTCTCATTTAAAATGAATGTAATTCGACAAGAAAATATTTTAAGCCAATAGAGTGTGAACCATTCGTGGTTCACTTAAATACCGACCGACCTGAGCCTTTACACGTGTAATTTTTTTCGGACCTCTGCGTATAATTTCTGCGCCGACGCTCCACTAGTTCCAGTTTTTTTTTTTCACCTGCCACGTGTAAATAAGTACCGGAAGTGCGTACGGCCTTGAGGCTGCCTGACAACGTGGGAGCGGATGGGGAAAAAAATCTATACTAGAACTGGGATAGAGGGCGGGGGTGGCACATTGAGGGAGTGGTTTCTGGGAAACTGTGTCGGTTTCAATAATATGTGAATGAATTAAAACGTTGTAAGCTGACCCCGGCTATGAATACTCCAGAAATTATGTTAAATCAATTGTATTGTACAAAGACCAAAAAAAAAAATTCAAAATATTTTAAAACACGATTAGGCAGTTATTGTGTTTATAAACGTATATACGACTACTACATGTACCAGTTTTTAATCTTTTTTTTTTTTGGTTTTTTCATCGATCTCGGACCGCTTATATAAATAAAATCGGTCGGCAACCACTCAGCGGTTAGAAAACCTGTTGTTGATTAACCAGTATTATATATCTACAAAACCTGTGTTTAGTTATATCCTAGGATTGATTTCCGAAGTCGATATTTATGCAGACATAAAATGTTGGTTTTTGCGTCTAATAATATGATGGCTGCTCACCGGTTAATGGAAGTCTCAAGACATGGATCCGATCCTTTCTAAGATCTCATCTGAGACATATCAATGGACGATTGTATGCGATTACACATACGGTACAAAACGACATATACCATAGCACCATCGTCGAACTGAGCAAAGTTATCTAAAATGAAATCTTGTACCTCTGCGAAATTTAGACTAAGAATACCTAGAGAAACTATTGTATCTAGATATTCTTAGTCAATATAACATTAAAGATCAATAAGTATGTATTCGATGAAGTTATTGCTGTTAGCCGTTTTGGCTTTTACAGCTTCATAGGTTTGCGCTTTAAGCTTTAAGTAGATGTGCAAGAGTACATATCTACTGCTTACCACCAAGCTGAAGTGAGTGAAAGGTGAGCCGACGATATCTCTAGTACTAATAACAGTTGGAGAAAAATTTCGATGTTTAGCAAATACAGTGTTCGACGACCTCGTCGAAAAGATAAATTGACAAGTTGCGCGATGTTGGAGAAGGGAAAGTTGGGAAGTCGATGGATGCATGCAGGACCGTGCATTGTCCAACTGCACACGTCCTTGCCCGCAATAAGGCCGGGTATGCGTTAGGCATTTCCCCATGTAAATAAAAAAAAAAGACCGTGCATTGCAACAATCAATATCCATAGGGCTCCTGACATACGATAAAAGACGATAATACTAGAACAGACAAATCAAAGGTGAATCATCGATATTGTAGTTATTTTAAATATCCAATAACAGCAAGTTTCTAAATTTAAAAATAATTGTTTATGTTTTATCGTTCATTCAACTCTCACCGTGGTTTGTAATCCAAAATAGATTCATTATACGTACAATATTTATACCACAATCTAAAGGACAGCTATTTACAACACCCAAGTGCGGAACAAGGACACAGGATAGCCTAGTTTCAGGGCTTGTAGGTCACGCAGTGTTTACATGTCAAATCCTCTGTCGCTTCACGTTTATCAACAACTACGTTTGTGCGATGAAAAGACGTAACTTTAGATTGTTTGGCATTCAAAATTGTACTTTAAATATAATTAATGAGGTTATCATATTGAATTTACTCATACTCAAGGTGCAGACAGACTTTTTACATACCTTCCTAAATGTAAACGAGGTCGCAATGACAATAAAAAAAAGAAGTTTGTACGTACGTTGCATTGTTGTATCACTAAAATCCTTTGATAGCTTATAATGGGTTCAATTAATCGATATTGCTTTATTTTAACAAAAAAATATACGCGCAATGGCAGCGAAACGATGAAGAGGATTCATAAATTATCATTTTAAAAGCAAAACCTGGTGCAGAACGATTTCTTCTAAAAAAAAAAAAACAATGATGTGAGCATAATAATGCAGATGTACATTCTTAAAAGTCACAGCCCGATATCTAAAAAAAAAAAGTATCATGTATTAGTATTATGAACACAATCGACAGCTCGTGCCAAGCGCGCCGATTATGGGAAATCCTGCCATTGGAAGAGACCAATGTTCAACAATCAACTATTACTAGGCTGACGATTACAAAATCATTCGTGACAGATTTTTGTAACTACATATCACAAATATGTATTTGTAATTAACAACGGCATATATCACATGTACTTTTTTGTTTGAATCATCACAGTTAAGAAGTGAACTAGAATAGCACTGGTTAATTGTCGTTCGTAGGTATTTCAGACGAAGAAAATTAACATGGCACTTTCGCAGATATAATGTATTTCATTAATATTATTAACGTATAGGTTACATATAGGTATAGGTTTATTAATGAAATATAAAATATAGTACATGAGACGACTGAAGTGTGATAAGATTGTGGTATGAGGGAATCATAGTTTACGTCTACTTCAATGGGAAAGGGCACGATAAGCTGTACCCAAGAACCTGCAACGTTTCCTTGCAAAATGTTCATGAATATTTTAAATATGAAGTGTATCAGAATTGAATTATTTAATGAAATATCTAATGGTACAGGGAGTAAATTTTGTAATTGACCACATTCCGCGAACAAGCACAAAGTGATGGGAGACGCCGATTTTGTTACGAACAGCGAAATGATCGGAGCGTCTTACCGGTCAGTCTTCAGACTTGACATTATGACCAATGTCATAAATAACTGCATTGCTCGCGCAAGCGAACCATTCACCGTTATTAAGAAAATAATGTTACTAAATCAAACCCCAGATTCCGAAATCAACCGGCGCACCCTGATAAAGCCAATTCTTGTCACCCATATGTTAAAAAAGATACGCTTCATGTCTCTCGTTCTCTATAAATCATGTAGATTTTTAAAATAATAAAAATACCTAATGGCTGTGTTAAAAGCGATTATTTCAATCTAGCCACACAGTCCGCGTCGCTCTGCATCGCCTAGGTATAGAACGTCCTTAGTGCCAATGTTCATGCACAATCTATTCTTGGAATCGCTAAGCCAATGGAAACCGGTTTGGATGGTTCGCGTCGACATAGAACATATGTAGATCTGCACATACGTGCTAAACGATGTGCTATACATAGATCATAAAAATTTTCTAGTTTTAACGTGTAGAAAAATATAATGATCTGTTATGAGACTAATTGAATTATGTTTTTATATTTCGTCAAAGTCCATAGCTTATCTCTCATTTGTAAATGTGTAAATGTATTAGAAATAATACAATGATGCTCATATTATTTTTCTTCGACGCGGGTAATCCTGGAGATCTAGCTTGTAACTAAAATACTAAAGTAGTATTCGTTGACGCAGCGTCCCGCTTCAAAAAGAAATAAAGAGTGGTCAGCTAATTAACATACAAATAACAGTGTGCTTATAATACAGATATGTATTATAAGCATACTGTTATTTATATGAGTGAGTTAAGAAATATGAACTAACGTATAATTTAAAGATCTCAACTAAGTAAATTGGAATCTCTGATTTATGTCAACTTGACTTCAACATACAAATTTACAAAAAGTTAACTAGATACAACTTACTAGGAATTTTTGTAACATACATAACTGAAGAACGTTTTGCTTGATGCTGATGAAAATATAACTAATAAATTGTTAAGTCAATGAAAAAACAATTGAGAACATGATGTACTCCGGGTTTGCGGTCTGTAGCATCGTGACGGACTCCTCCTACAGGAAGTTTAAGAGCTATTATTTTGTTTAATAATTGGAAAAACAAATAACCCCGTTTCATAATAGATTAGAAATAATATGAATACTATTTTAACATATATTGTACATACAGGCAAACCATACGCACGAATATAGTGCGTGTAAGAGAGAGAGAGAGAGAGCGAGCGAGAATCATAAAAAACTGGGTGCTGATTATAGATAAAAGTTAATTAGCAATAGTTTGTAACTAAATTGGAGTGAATAAAGTGATAAAGGAATCCAATAGAGTATTTCACTAAATTAAAAAATTCGCTCCAACGCCTTATCCGTCATAAATTACCAGCTGCTGCCGAACGCAAACATTGATAAAATAACGATTTCTTACTAAACTATAGTAACATTTGATATAACCTAAACAAAAACACTAACATTACATTAATTGAAACCAAACAAAGAGACGGACTAAATTAATTGTGAACTTTCAACGTTATCTAGCTAATAACAAGTGATCGTCAAAAACTAATGCAGTCAAAGTAAGCGATTATCGATCTTAATACAACACCATAGGAACCAGTATAACTGCTTATCACAGAACGGTATCTGTTATCCAAGCAAGGCCAGTAGAATGACAAGGTTAAGGCACCATAAAAACGGGCACGAGTGAAGTGACGAGAGACAATGGCTCTTGAAGGACGGCCAGAGTTAATGATCCAATAAGTCATAAAAAGGGACTAATTGATCCTGTGAGATGTCTTATGAGACTTACGAGATTATTATAATAATCATAAGCTACTTGTAAAATATTAAACGGGTGTAGATAATGGCATGAAACTAAACATAGAAATAAGAAATAAAAAAATGTAATAGACAATATCAATAATTTGCAATGATTATAAATTCTAAAGGTTGTATTAGATTAACGTCTTCGATTTGTATAAGTAAAAGCAAGTAAAGCAGTATCAGAAAGTTTTAGATGTTGCGAAAAGGAAAAGCCTTTTAAAGGGTTTCTTCCATAAAGATTCCGCCACACTACTCCACGTAAACGAAGTACACGTGATTATTTATTTCTCGAAAATACTGCTCACGATGTTTTCCTCTTGCCAAATTACCACGTGTCCAGTCTGGCACGGGGCACGTGCTAAAATCTGCAGTTAACATTTCAATTCCAAATTTTATTAGGTTATTAAGCTACTAATAAAAGTAATTCTACCTTACTTGTGTTTCCAGCTTTTTTCAAATAAACTAACAGATTGAATAATATAAAACAATAAGATTAGCTTTCATGACCGCGTACCCAATACTGGGGTGGTCAGAGATCTAGATATTGCTAGTCCTTTCAACCCATGCCGTCTTAGGGTCCAAGCCAGAAAGTCACTGGTACGATCCCGCCCCTCACAGGGGATCGAACTCGTGTCTGAGTTCCTGAGGAGGCAGATAACCTAACCACTCGACAATCGTAGTCGTATCAGTTTGTTACAAATAAAACATATTTTACATACACATTATAAGCCATTGTAAAATGAAATACCATGCAAAAACCCCTACCACAAGCACCAATTACAGAGAGTAAATGAATAAATTATATGAGGTATTTAAAATCGAGTTCAGGAGTTGTCATGGAAACAGTCGAAAGGCTATACACGTACCGGAGTATTTCTTGACAGCCGATTCGAAATTCGTAATATTTTACAATTTTACGTTATATTACTATCGTATGCTACTGTTGTATGTTTATTAAATATTATTAAAAAAAAATCCAATGACGTCCGATAAATGACGGATTAACAATCTCAAAGAATGCCAAACCTGAAGTACACAGACAGCGTATAAGGTGGGTGAAGTTTCATACTGTTGTCATCTACCCATCGAGGCTTCTATGGTAAATCTTTACAGTAAAGTAAAGAGTTACAATCTCAACTTTGGAGAAACCTAATATATAAATATAACCATGACCAGGTTGATGATGACAAAATGTAATTTTTTAAAAGTGTTTTCAAACTTTCTTTGAATATATACGAATATCTTAAGAACTCCTAAATGGGGGATAGAGTGACAACCTGCACAGTTATCGGGAAATGGATGAATGGAGATTGCTTAGGAACCTGTTTCTTCTGGGATCTGTTTTGTAATCAAAGATTTCTCAAAAATCCGTACGACGTACATACACCGAACAAATCATTAGCTGTTAGTTTTTAACACGGTATTTTTTTATCCAGGCCCAATAAACGAAATCATCTCAAGGATAAGAAATATTTCTGTGGCTTAGCGGATAACGCCCTAGCAATGGACTTGTCACAAGCTGTAATAATGATGATAAAGAAATCCGAAAAGTATTTGATATTATTTATGTTTTAATAAACAGCTAATATAGGCAATACCGGCGAATTTATACGAGTCGAAAATATTCGCCAGCTAATTCAATGTAAAAAAAAAAGTAATTAAAACCAAACGTATGAAAATCAAGATTCAATGTCATCACAGAACTAGTTTTTAAGTTGGTTTCAGTGATTTGAATCGTATAGAGTAACACCGTGTCTTGTATTATATTTTAAAACATATCGTAACAAAGACGAAACAGTTTGAAAACCGAACAAAAAATACATAAATGCTTAATTACACCGGTCTTTGTTCTCTTTAGACTCCTATATACATATATTTACAACTTTTTGTCTCGCATTACAGACACCGCTAGCCGGTGCTATCAGTCCCCAGATTAAGCAACGTCGTCACAACCATTCTCCTTACTAGCTTACCTTCTTCTTCTTGTGCCTTGTTCAAAACGAGAGCCTCAAACTTTATGTTGCTTTTAAACTGGAACATTCTTCATTCAACATTTACTGTCTTTAATACAATTACCAGTATTTAGTGCGCAGGCGTCGAGTCCCAAGGTTCACTCAAGAAAGCTCTCCTTTAGTCATCTCTTACGAGGAGTGTGCGCCGTGGTGGATTCTTACTTTAAAAAAAATTTTTTTTTAAATCTTATTTAGCAAGACCTTGGCAGGGCGATAATTTAACACTTTAGTTTTAGTTAAGTTAAGATTAGGCAGACCCGTCTCTCTGTGTACGTTATAACTAAGTAAATTTCAATGGAGTTCACGGTCTGCTTTATCTATAACTCATTCACTTTTAGTTTATATATTACAGATCTGTCCAAGCGAAGCCAGACCGGTTAGCTGGTCAAGAATAAATAACAGTCATAAAGTCATAAGGTAGTACCAATAACAATTTTCAACTTGCAACAATGAAATTGCGTGCCTATGAATAGTATTGTAATCCACAATTAAACAAGCAATGGAAACAGATAATTGTGGACGAATTAATTCCACAATAACAGTGGTAGAGGCAGTGGTAGTGGCAGTGGTAGGAATCACCGTGGCAATGTCACATTGACACGTTTTTGCTCGATTGGAGTTTTCAATGACAAGGTCGGACATGAAGCCGATCGAGAGCACGCAGCTAGCGCTTAAAAGTAAAATAAACCCTAATACTTCATTAAATAATTTGAGACGCTTTGAATATTGAACATTTTACAAAAGACAATCGCGCGACAGAACTGCAATAGAGGTTTTTTCGTGCCTTACTTTTTTAAATAGGAAATTCTAAAACAAATGTAAGATTTAGATTTAGACCAAAAGTTGTAGTCAATGACCGACATAATGATCGACGTACTGCTCAATAATAGTCTCTCGGCGATCTCATTCTGAAAGGTGTAGGAGCTGGGAATTCTATACGCAATTAGGCAATAACAATGAACAACATTTATTTAAATATATTCACGCCTTGTTCTTGGGGGTAGGTAGAGACAATATTCTTCCACTTGCTACGGTCCTGACATGCGTCTTTCGCTTCTTCCACTTTCATCAATATTCGCATGCATGCTCGTTGGTTTAGAGTACTCTTGACCTGGTCTTTTTCCAGAACGTCTCCGATTTGGTCGTGAAATGTTCGCCTAGATCTTCCTCACCCGACTCTACCATGAAAAACATGTTTCCACGAAATAGATTTCGAGGAAACATGGTGGTACAAAATGTATTATATATCTGAGCTTGTTACAAGTTTATGGATTTTATAGAACCAAACGATTTCGACTTACGCCATCTTCGGGGCATCGAAACAACTTCGCCGTTTGATAACAATCGCAAACATTACCCATATCTAATGTAATTACATATGATGGTCTATACTAAAATTTTAGTCTTAAGACTTTTACTATTTCCACTAATGGATGGCATTCGGCCTAGGGCTGTGGTTCGCGAGTTAAGAATCAGCTCAGGCACAGGACAAATTTCTGTATGACTTACAAATGACGAGACACTCCTACAAACAGGAGTAATACTTTTCTATACAGAAAAAGAAACAAGTTGTTGTTGGTCACTCTAAATATGACCGCGTTCTTTAAAACTTAAAACGAGCACACGATGAATGTGCTGCAATGGGCATTAACCATACTAATATTATAAAAGCGAAAGCAACTCTGTCGGTGTGTCTGTTACATTTTCACGGCTAAGGCGCTGAATCGATTTTGATAAAAATTTATTTGGAGATACTTCGTAACTTATGAACATATACGGGCTACTTTTGAAGACGCAAGAAAGTCTTCAATGCGAACAGAAGCGAGTAGAAGAATGTTTCTCCCATCACTCCGAAACCTAGTGATACGGATTTCATTGTATTTCAATTAGCTTTTCATCGGAATTAAGTTTTAATTCGATTAGGTAGATGCTTATAATAATCAAAATACAATACCTGTGTCTGTAAACTTAATTCAGAATGAACCGAAAATTGATGTAAACATGACTGTAAGGTGGTAAATTATCAAAAAAATCATGCGGGAAATGATTAACGCTCCGAGTTATTTACTACAATGGAGTAAGCAAACGTAGACCTTATCAGCAAGGTCACTTATCAATGGATTTTATGATTATGCGATAGACTATTTGATTTTACCTAAATGATTGAATTATTTCTTTTTGGATAGATCAAGAAGATTGTTTATATTTTTTCTTAAATGTAAATTTCCAAACTAATATTATTCTCGTTGCTAATTCTGTTTATTAACATATAATACTATTTAAATAAATTTTGCTACATATCGTCAAGGCGAAGTTAATCAGTATAATGAAGTTGTTTGCAGTGACCCCCCTGACGATCGATTAAAGGTCTACAATTATACAACATGGACTTAACAAAAACATTCGGTCTGACGCGTCTTGGAATAACATTAGTAGTGGTGTTTCTTAACACTTTTTATAAGCTTAACTTAAGCTTTACTGCATGTATGTATCATATAATGGAATCTTTCATTTAAATTTTGAGACAGCGTTCCACGCGTTCGAATAATTTGGAATTTTGCGTCCTCCCCGAATTTTCAAATAATACGTCCAATGATGATGGAGCTGGAAGGTGGGTAACGGAACTTGAACATGAACACTTGAATGGCCCTTAACCATTCCACTGGATTGGTCGGGGTCATTCGATTTGCCTTAACGAGAGTCCTATGGATGGTTTCCCTTTGATGATGATGACGACCTGATGATATGAGGAAGAGAAAAGCGTGTATATTGGTGTATTATACTTTTTTGTTTTTGCTAATTTAAAAATGATAAGATTTACTCTGAATTAACGATACGTCTTTTCGTCTCGTACTTTAAGTGACCAAATGAAAGTCCATGTAAGGTTTCTAATTTGCATTGCCTTGTATCATGTCAGCTATTTTAAACCCTCTGGCCCAAAAAGCCTTTGTCAGTCTGACTGTGCATCACAGTTCTCAAACGTATATACCGATTTCGATGCGATGTTTTTTATTTAGAAGATTGGTACATTTAAAATTCATTAGTATGATAACATGAAATATGTACGCAAATGACTTTACATCGCAATGATATGTGCTAATGGAACAGGACTGTTGAGCCAGTCTTTTTTTTTTCAATATACACACGCTACAGAAGACGAATTTATCTTTATTATTGCCTTTATTACTGACAAAATTAAGGCACTTAGCAATTGTCAGTTTATTAGAATTTGGAGTTAGTTAATTGTTTTTAAAGTAAACACACGATATCTAAATCTTAACGACGTTCGAAGTTGCGATTGAACATCAACCGACAGAACTGACGACATTAGTGGCTCGCTCGTTAGTGACAACAATAGAACTAAAGTATTTGAATTGAATCTCTAGCCTCCGTCACCATTAAAATTGATAATAAACAGTGGCAAGGAGCAATTTGCAACAGCATTTTGTACGACACGTGCCCATAAACGAGCCGATGATAAATTATGCATGTACAGTGAACGAGATGCGATCTACAAGCTGAGCAAATGGACAAGTCACAACACAGCATTTGTTTGGACATAAATAAACAAATAGTCTCACCTGAATTTTCCCAATGAATGGTCCTCCCATTTGATGATAGACGGGCAGTATTTCGGGTCCAATAATAGATTCCTTAAGAATTCCGGGACTGAGACGCTCCGGGGCCGCTTGCCGACCTTTTTACCACTCCCTTTGGGCCTTCCGGGGGGGCGTTTGATCGTTTTGCGTTTTTCTTCCTCGTCGCCGGACTTGCTCCCGTCACTACCGTAAGAGCACGCGGGCGATGCCGTCTCCGACTTCCGGAACACGTCGTCGTCGCTGGAGTCGCAAAGTGGATTCAAAAAGCCTGCATCGTTCGGTTTGTAGTCCGACACGTACAGGCTGCTCTTGTTGTCTATCGAGTCCAAATCTAACACTGTTTGCACTGCCTCTTGGCTCTGGTACGGATCACTCTCCATGTATCTGAACACGGAGGACTGGCGCAGCATCTCCTCGTTCAGACGCGCGTGTAGCTTCTCGTATATCGCCTCTCCTATCCTCCTCGATGCAGAAGGATCGATGTTCATGTGAGTCATCTTCTGTATAAAATCTTCCCTCTTCAATCCCCGGAGTTGCACGCCGCTGATTCGGAAGTTGTAGAAGGGGATTTCGTATTCGCTGAAGCCCATGCTCTGCGCCGCCGTGTCCACGATCCAGGAGACAGTGTCGTCCTCGCTCCAGTCCATAACGAATTTGCATTTCCAATCATCACGGTGATATTCGCGAATACTCACCAAGTTATGGTAGACGTTCGCGGCGGCGTCGACTTCCGGCTCATTGTACGCATCGTAATTATTATAGTAGCTCCCGTAAATGTAAGGGGCGCTGCTTTTCCTGAAGACTTGGAAGTCGTCGAGGCGCGCGGGCGCCGGGGGTGTAGGTGGAAGGTAGAGTTCGCACATGTTCTGCTCGTATGGGCGCGCGTAGTCGAGCATGGTCGCGTGCGAGGCCTCCGACAGCTCGCGACGGAATGGGCGTCGCGGCGCGTTCTCTCCTTATGAAATACTGTTTGTTTACTTCACTCGCCGCGTTGCGTACCGTGCGGGGCGTGCGAATTTTTTTTCTTAAACGTAATGCACCGCACATGCAAAGATATCGCACGAATTATAGGTTTTATAATAACACGTGACTCCCCATCGGTAGGTAATTGCCGGCAAGTGTTTGATCAATTATCTATTGACCCACACGCTTCCATCGACATGTTTGTAAATTTAATATATATGCAATGTTTATGTATACCTATGTCAGATTCATATTCAATATGAACAAGACTCACCGATCGGTGGGTTGTGAGCCTATTTGGCTACGATGATTCCTGCCAATTGGCATATTAGGTTAAGTAGAGAACATAGTGTAAGTAGAGAACAATAACAACGTTAGATAAATCTAATAATTTTAAATAATAATAATATTTATTTGTTGATTAATTTTATTTGTTGATCATATGTGATACTTGTATAGATGTTTGCATTTTGTTTAAGTTCTATATATTTTTATGAGTAAGGTGGCAAACGAGCAAGCGGTTCACCTGATGGTAAGTGATTACCGTCGCCCACATACATCTGCAACACCATAGATGCTGCAGGTGCGTTGCCGGTCTTTAAGGATATTTGGGAGATGGGAGGGAAGAAGAGGGGAATAGGGAGGGGGTGTGGGCCTCCGGTTACCTAAGAAGCACAAGATGCCTCTACTTCACGTCGGTATTCTGCGAGGCCGTGGTACCATTCGAGCAGCAGCTGAAGTCGCCGCTTGTCTCTACCACGCTTATAATGTTAAAGATGTGAGATGTATTTCTATATTTATTAATCTGTATAAGTTTAATGATTTCTTGTATTTACGCGAACACTAAACAAAATTAATAATTAAAATCTGAGGTTAGCCCGAGTTGACCATGACACCTAGACGTCTGACTCCTCGGTGCCCCCGTGACCACGGCTGCTGTGAAGCACAGGAAACGTCGGGAATATAAAAAAAAATTAAACTAGATTAAATCCGTAAATAATAGTTTGCTGGACATAACTATGTTCTATTCGTAATACGATTGATTACATATAAACGGTTTGTTATTTGTTATTGAATTAGATCCTAGGTCTTTGAACATAAATTCAAAATGATGTAGGTAAACAGTCTTCCGCAGCCCACTTTTCTCATTTCAGGCAGATAGGACGTAATGGGTGGCCAGCCCCCTTAACCCGCTTACTGCCAAAGATTGGCAGGGTATTTTCAATGCATCCTTTAATCGCACGTTATTACATCCTTGGTAAAAACGGAGTAAGCAGTTTATTTACGCGACTAAAATTCTTACTAACAATTTTTGTACGTTTTGTGTGTGTGTAAAAAAAATGAAAAAAGCCCAACGGGCAAGCGGCTCACCTGCTGGAGATGCTATATTCTATCGGTAAAACGATTGATTACATATAAACAGTTTGTTATGTGTTATTGAATTAGATCCAAGGCCTTTGAACATAACCATCCGTAACAAACTCTTGATTTTCCTTTTTTTATTACTCATCCTGTGAAATATTTCCTCACTGATGTGATTTAACAACAGTCGTACGACATAATAATTGGAATTATTTAGTTTTGGAATCGTTCAAGTGAAATAATAATTGAAATATTGTATTAATTCATTTTAATTGTGTGAAAAAAAATGAGAATGTTTTTTTCTAGGCGAAAGAACCAAGCAGTGGACTTTGGTGCTGCTCGAGTGGGTCGGCTCGACCGGGGCAGTGCCACGGCCTCGCAGAATACCGGCGTGAAGTGGAGGCACCTTGTCCTTCTGCTCGAATGGGCCGGCTCGACCGGGGCAGTACCATGGCCTCGCAGAATACCGGCGTGAAGTGGAGGCACCTTGTGCTTCTGCTCGAATGGGCCGGCTCGACCGGGGCAGTGCCACGCCCTCGCAGAACACCGGCGTGAAGTAGAAGCACCTTGTGGGCGACGGCAATCACTTACCATCAGGTGAATCACTTGCTCGTTTGCCGCCTTTCAGATAAAAAAAATAGTAGTATAAAGTAGTTTTGGCCAATCTACATTTGACAGACAGACGGACGTATCACCTCAGTCGTTTAAAGGAGACAGTAATTTCTTTGTTACATGTTTATATTATCCGTACGTACACAATGTTTACAAAAATAAACAACGACATAAACGTCAAGCTTATATGAATAGGGCGAATGTCCTAACCCCTAAGCTTTCACGGTTTGTTATTATTATTAGTAACTAGTTATAAATTTTGTTAATGACTCTTTCTTTATTCTTAATTTAAAACTTCGGTTACACATTAGTTTCGATTTTGAACTTGTAAACGTGATACAAGACATGTCTTTAAGTGAACAATGTGTAAGTGCTGTGTCGTCGGACAGTCTGTCTATATTGTTACCAGTGGAAATCCAAGTGATTCATTTGAAATAATCTTTTCTCTGTGTAGCGGTCACTATACTTAATAGGGCTTTCCATTGAATAGCCATTTCAATTTTAAATACATAATTCGTGATGAAGAACAGCAGTTTTCTTGTTTATATGTCATATTTTAAGAACAATGCCACTGGGTACCCTAAACACAATTTAGTCTAGTGAGATTATTAGCGAAAATTGTAATCTCTGAGATTGTAGTAAAAGGAGGGCCTTTGAAGCTGAAGCATTCGGATTTGAATCCCACTGGGGTACAACATTCGTATGACGAATATGTGTGATAATTTGTATGACTTATGCAATTTATTATGTTCAAATAAAGAAAAAGGAACATTTATTGGTGAACACGAAGACAGTGGGCTTCCGCAGCCCACTGTTCTCGTTTTCGGGTGAAAGAACGTAATGGGCGTGAGTGCCTCGTTACCGGGCTGTAGGGGTTGGCAGGCTCTTGCGTAAATTTTTATTTTTTTTTGAATGTAAATGAAAATTATCGGACAATCAGATGTTTATTAAATTATTTCATGAGTTTACGCGAATAATTCTCTTATATTGTCGCTATTCATTTAACTTTCTTTTTCCCTGGCGTTATGGGTGCTTCACATCGCTATACGCTGTTCGCCCGGTGGTATTGACAGATACAGCAAAAGATAGTTTGCGAGTTGAAGCCTTTCTTACGGAGAGAACGAATTCAACTAGAGATAAAAAAAGTCTATAGTAACAGATCAATAAAACCTGACTTATATGAAGAACCCTTCCAGTGTTAGTTACTAGACCTAACAATGGAATTCTTCATTTGTCTTAATTTTGGGCTTCTATTAACTATAGAATGTCAATAGTTTCAAAGTTATTATTATGAAGTAAAGGGAGAACAATGAAGAAACCGTGCAACAAATCTGGAGCTACTGTTTTAAATGAAAGACTTTCAATTACAAAGCTGAAATGTCACTTTATGAAATAGTTGGTTAAAGAGGTTGCTATCTGACACAAGCTTTTTTTAATGGGAGAGGGTGGTCAGCAAGAGGCTTATGCCCGTGGCACATGGTAAATGATTAACGTCGCCCACGTACATCTACAACACCAGACACACCTGCAACTGCAGGTGCGTTGCCGGTCTTTAAGGATATTTTGGAGACAGGAGAAGTAGTGGGCTTCCGGTTACCTCACTCACCGAACGAAACGCAGAAGTAAAATATGCCTCTACTTCGCGTCGGTATTCTGCGATGTCGTGGTACTACCCGAGTCGAGCCGGCCCATTCGAGCAACAGCAAGAACCGCTACTTGGCTCTACCACGTATGAGGCACTGCCAAGTACATAAATACCTGCGATGAGATGTACTCACTGAAGGTGGAAGCTTTTCTTAAAGTCATTGTGATTTACAAAATACAGGTGTGTGATTACTATGAAAATCAAACACCTAAACCTACAGGCAGTTCTTCAAATGATACAACGATAAATTTAAAAATGAGTCCTTCCTTTCGTCGACTTCATTCCGAGTATTAAAAATCCATTAGTTTATAAGGCGAATTCTGAAAACAGTCTGTTACAAATTGCTGATCCTGATTTGAACCTACGCGTGTAATTATTCAAATCGCCTATATAAACTGTTTGCCAGTATTTTCCTGTTAATATCAGGTCGTGTATGGCCGTTGCGTAATTTTAGGCCTGGACTAGCAAATCGTTTCGTAATTTTCCTTATACATAGTAATTCATACAAATCAATAGTTATTATTGAGTAAATTTTTATTCAATGTACTCAGGTCTGATTCGGCAATTTTTCCCGGGTTCAGAGGTGTTAGCACCGTGCCTCGGCTAAAGTGTGAGTTCCAGTAAGTGCCTATGTCTATCCCATAGTTCAAGAGACAACGTCAAACGTCAAACAACACTATGTATTATTTATTTTATTGTATTTCATGTATTTATATCTATTTTTATGTAACACAATTCTTTATACATATGCCAACATAATAATAATATCTTACTTAATTTACATTGTTCCTTATTCTACTTTTAGTTCGAAAATTTATAACTAAATTGCCACTGGTAGGAAATTTTTTAAGATTGTTTTGCAAAAGCATTGACTTTCACAATGTTCTACCATGTCCAAGTTATTCTGGCTACTCTTTTAATATCGTCTTCCCATCATTGGAATAGTCTCCCTTCGCTTCTTCTATATTCTCTTCTCTTGGACACCACTCTATCCGTCTGTCTTTCTTCCTTCTTATCGAATGACTGGCTCGTTCCCGTTTTAAAATATTAATGGAGTAGTGTATATATTTAATCTTCATTTGTTGTCGTATAAGTTTTAGTTGTATCTTTATCTCCCCTTTTGATATTAAGAGCTTTTAAGTGTTACGACTTTTCATATAAAATTTCCAGAAATCCAGATTCTTCTTCAAAATCTTATTTCCAGAACCTTCGAAATTAATAAGTCGATTTTAATGAAACAAGCAATAGAGTAAACAAATAACAAAAACAAAAAAAACAATCTTTGGGGGAGGCCTATCTTCAGCAGTGGACTTCTGATAGGCTGAAATGATGATGATGAAGCAATAGAGCTTACATGGTGATAAGTAGTCACAGTTACAGATGCTTTGGGTGGCAAAAACTGAGGTCTAAGATACTCGATCCTAAGATGCCTTACAGCCCTTAACTACACTGGCTTTCAATACCATGCAAAACGGAAGACAACAGTTGTTGCACAGCTGGTTGGCGGCTTATGGTTAAGACGGTAACCACCCAGAGTTTTTTTGTGTGTTTATGGGGAATATACCAAATTCAACTGCATCTGCACGCTGAATACCCTACTGACTAAAGGCTTAGGCTTCGCCGATCGACTCCTTCTATTTTCTACTTTATTCTTCTCTATCAGTTCACTGCTGAGCAGAGATTACGCATTTCCTAAAACGTTGAGTTGGAGAAAACCTCGCCTCTCCGGAAGATAGAAAGTAAGGAATCGAGATTTTCAAGCGGAGGTGGCAGAGTCTTAGACTGCAAATTAAGTTTAATATTAAAGAGAAATTGCAGTAAAGCAATGTAAAGTAAGAGCCTGCAAGTGTCCACTGCCGGGCGAAGGCCTCCTACTCAAACATGTTTTTGGAGCCGTGGTACGGGCTTTACATGTCCACGAAAAAAATTTTTGTATTATTTCTCAGACATGCAGGTTTACTCGCAACGTTTTTCTTCACCTCCGAGCACGTGGTGAGTAAAGAAATTTTAATCCTATTAACAATTTTAGTGGTGTCGGCACTGAAGATCGAACCCGGGTCACTCGCGCTCTATGAAGTTACTAAAAGTAAAGTAAAGCAGCGTGTAAGTGCCCACTGCTGGGCAAAGGCCTCCTTCTCAAATATCTAAGAGGGTTTAGGAGCTGGGAATAGCCCGTCACGCTGCTCCATTGCGGGTTGGCGGGCTTTACATCCCCCGAAATATATATTTTTTTTATTATTTCTCCGATATGCAAGTTTCCTAACGATGTTTTCTTCATCGCCGAGCACGTGGTAAGTATAAAGTTACTAAACACTTACATAATGCACATTGCACTGTATATACCAATTTTAATTTCACCATCCAACACGAACACTGGTTTGTACTAACGTCAGTTAATTAAGACCAAACCACAAAATTGAAAAGTTAAAATATTTGACGGCACGAGCTCCATAACATTGTAATTTGTGTTGTATGTCACGTGACCAGTGGCGAAGAATTAATTTAAATTAAATTATAATACAATTTCATTCTTATTGCAGAACGCGAACGCAAACCAAAAAGGCAGCGCTTTATGATCACCAGAAAAAAAAAACTGCGATTCGCACGGCTTACATTATTTCCACCGTCTTTATATTATATGTAACGTGGTAGAGCCAAGATGGCGGCTTTTGCTGCTGCCCGAATGGGCCGGCTCGACCGGGTTGTTACCACGGCCTCGCAGAATACCGGCGTGAAGTAGAGGCATCGTGTGCTTCTGCGTTTCGTTCGGCGAGTGAAGTAACCGAAGGCCCACTCCCCCTCCCCATCCACCCTCCCATCTTCCTAATACGTTCCAGATACGCAGATGTACGTGGACGACGGTAATCACTTACCTACCTACCTACTACTACTACCCAAAAAAAAAAATTGCACTCATATGATAAGAAATGTACAGTAATGTCATGCCAAGGGGACATTCCAATGAACAATTCCGGCATAGTTATACGTTCATTTATTTAGACTACTATTAATCAAAAGTGTTCTTGGACGTCTGTTGGTCTGTACGTGCGTGCCCACAATATCTCATAAAATCTACACTTTTTTATTTCAGTGGAACCCTTTCGAATATTTATTCATTAGTAATTAAATAAAAACTCAAAAGTAATGGTTGCATAACAAAAGTAATCCGCCATTTTTTTGTATCACCTACCCGTCACCGACTGGTTATGTCGGGATCAGCATTGAAGATGCCGGACCGACTTAAACCCCCGCGGTTTAGACATATACAAGAGCAAACAAAGAAAATGCAATATTTTAATTCTTTTATATATTTATTAGACAAAATCACAAGAACGTTTAATAACAAAAATAGTGATGTACATAGAAGACAATACAATAGGGCAATGAATACGCCTTTCAGAAACATTTGACGTTACACAAAGATTGTTTAAAAAGGGTTATCTATATAATAAGAATCAGAATCAGACTCCTTCTCTGGCTGGGAGCCGCCTGGGTCGGTAGCTCAGACCTTCCAAGTTCTGCAGTCAAACAGCTGCCAAAAAGATTAATTAGCCAAATGCCACCTCAACTTTTGCCGGATGATATCTTGTATTTACAACTTGTACTATTTAGTAGACACACACTCACACATATACACACATATACAGTACGAAATGCTATTAAAATATTAACAGACAAACTAGACCAGAAAATCTAGTTGCTGTCTAAAGCGGCAACAAAATGTTCAATATAAAGAATTAAACATAATTAGGAAATCTACAAACCAAAAGGGGTAAGCAGAGGTCGGTATGACTATCTTCAGAGTTGAATTTTAAAAATTTCAGTCCGATAACCGGCAGCGGTGTTCAGGGTGTCAGGCACCTTGTAGTTGGATTGAAAAACCCACCATGCCAAGCGGCTCCACCTAGTACATTTGTGAAACGTTCCAGTACGTAACACAGAAAGGGTTTTGCGGCCTCGAAGAGTCCGCTCCGTGGCCCCGGCGCAAGCTTGCAAATGGTCACTAGACTTAAAAATATTTTTATCACTAATCGATTTCATAAAACATCGATAACCGAAACTGGAGATTCGTGTTTGACCCTCTACGTGGAGGGGTGTTACACCCTATATTATTACCCCTATTGGTATGAGACCAATGAGTTTATCGAAACTTATTAACCGTTTATATCGGCGGCATGGAGAGAAAGACGGTCACAGACTCAACAACTGTAACATTGTCTTGAGAGCTTAATGCATCTATAATATGCTAATCTCCGGAAGCTAACCCCGAGCCGAAGCTCACCTTCCCGTCGCCTTCGTTGATTTGCGGATGTTTGGCAACGCTGTGACGTGGCAAATGAAAAATAGCATTTCATAGTTAACTCTTACACCACTTATGGTATAGAACCATATAGATGGGGTGACAACATTTCTCAAGTGATAGCCGCGCCAAAAAGAAGAAAACAATCCATAACTCCGCGAATACTTTTAATGTCCTTGCGTACGAAAGGTCAGTTCCAGTGCAGCATGTTAAAAATGTACATTCTACAACGAACATTGTAGAAAGGAAACGCAAGGTGCGGGAAATCCGCGCGTGGGGAATAACCCCGCCAGAGAGCGCTAGTATGCTGCTGGCGCAAGGCGAACGGCTCGAGACGAACCGCCTGCGTCCTTGTCGAACGCTCCAACAATACATCGTAATGTTACAATTACTATTACGAATTACCATTTCAGTATCTTCCACGAATTGAGCAACGGAAGAGATAAAGATTTTTTTATTAAATGCTCTTGTTTTTAACGTCTTTGCCCGGTTTGACTGATGGCATTGTGAGATTTGACAGATGTTCTGGGTTAAATTCATAGAGTAAGAACTTATATATCTGTTCATTGTATGTGGTTAAATCATAGACTGAACATGACAGTTCACAATCCATACATGACAGTTCACACACCGTATAAACAACACCTGTATATGACAGCCGCGGGTCAATTACCGATAAAAGTATAAATCGGCAACATTTTCGTATGTTACGTTTTCACACATACCGACGTACATTTAAACATTTAAACATTCACATATATATATACATTAAAGGATAATTTAAACAGCTTATTAAGCTGCATACAATGACGATTTGAAAAAAATTAGGGCATTTCGGAAAATTATCATAACCGGTTTGTACAAATACTACATAATTACTAGTTTTAGGGCTAAAAATAGTATTTATCATCAAAAAAAAAGCACAGCTTTCTAGAATGTGCCATAGTCGATCGATCGATAGATCGAATAAGATATATATATACATATGACATGACTTTGAAAATATTTCTTTTCACAACTGACTGAAAATATCTTTTTTATTATCTGTTTTGGCTTCTTTTCTCTTTACAGTATTTATCTGCTTGACAGACGCATTTTCGTGCAATAAGACTAAATGTAAAAAAAATCACAACACATGTTAAACATTTAGCAACAAGTGTACTTCTTTTTTTATGGGAAAGGCGGGAAACAAGCAAGCGGTTCACCTGATGGTAAGTGATTACCGTCGCCCACGTACATCTACAAAATCAGAGGTGCTGCAGGTACGTTGCCTTTAAGGGTATTTGGGAGATGGGTAGGACAACGTGGAAGGGGAGTGGGACTCCGGTTACCTCACTCACCGAACGAAACGCAGAAGCACAAGATGCCTCTACTTCGCCCCGGTATTCTGCGAGGCCGTGGAAACAAACCCGGTCGAGCCGGCCCATTCGAGCAGCAGCAACAGCCGCCGCTCGGCTCTACTACCTGTAAACCACTGTAAACCAAATGTACTTTAAACCGTTTGTCTTGAAAATTCTTGACACAAAACTTCCATGATGCTACCATATATCCAAACTTGCTAACAGACTTAGCTCTGCAGCACTATGCTGTAACGAAAATACGAAGTCTGACAGATGTGGAAACAACTGAAATATTTTATTTTATATCCATAGCATTATGTCATATGGTATTTTGCTGTCCTAGCCGCTGAAATAGAAACTATATGCATCTCACAAAAGGGGGTCGTAAGAGCTATTTATAAGCTAAATTCCAGCGTCATATGCTCTAGAATTTAGCTTATAAATAGCTCATAAATAGAGACATATTTAAGAAAATTAATATTTTATCCATTAAAACATAAATACATTTAAAAAGAGGAGTGATGTGCATAATTTAAATATTTGGAACAGACACAAGCTTGTAATGCCAGAATCAATGGCGTCAGTAATTCGTTCGTAGGGTTTTATACGTTTATACATCAACATAACTGTAATTCTGAAGCTATTTAAACAAAGAAGCTAATTAAACAAAGACTTTATGAAAAGGGTCATAATGATTATAAAGGATTACATGGACGATAATAAACCTTAGGAACGTATTTGATCGCTTCCAAGCTGTTTCTAAAAATAATATCATTGTATTATTAAAAAAAATCCAAAGAAAGAAAAATACTTCATAGATAGAAACTGCAATAAAAAAAATCTACAGAATCAATATAAACATGTTGTAATCATTCCCAACCTTCTTACTAGTGACTAAGAGCACGATACTGTGTCTCCTTTTTTTAAAATGAATATTGCTCATGGCCGATGCGACATTTTATCGCTCCGAATCGAACCGCCACGCGCCACAACGACACGTTCGGAATATCACTCAAGAAAACGATTAGCATAAAATTTTTATAAACGTAATTCTCGGCACATGCGACATTTTTGGACTTCGAACACAGCTATACGAAAGGGGGTTACATCGACACGTGTGCAATTGTCGTACTATGGATCGATTAAATAAAACTTTCAAGAATCCATCGAATCTCATTCTGGACATTGCAATTGATTTTAATTGATTTTTTTATGGTACAGGGAGCTAGCGAGTGGAACTCCCTGCCGAGGTCAGTTTTCCGGAAACCTATAACCTGGATATCTTTAAGGCCAAAGTGAACAGACATCTAGGCAAGCGTGTACCATCCTAGGCCTCATCTTCGCTTTCCATCGGCCAAGATTGAGGTCAAACGCAAGCCTATATTTCATAAAATCAAAAAGAAGAAGAAAAAAGAGCAAGCGGCTCATCTGTCGGTAAGTGATTACAGTCGCCCAAGTACATCTGCAACAGATGTATCAGACTGGCCTTCACGGTAGGAATCCTCCCTCTTCATGCTCGACCACCTGAGCATAGACCAGTTCCAAGAGACCTCATATTGCCGCTCAAGCAACAAGTCCCGTCATAAGACGTGAAATACGTCACTCACCCACATAAAGTCGCAAACGCGGCGCCCAGGACCGGGGAGCAGCAGCCCCTCGAGAAGACGCCCGGGAGATGAGGCAATGCCACGAAGCCTGAATCCTGCAGTGGGGTATTAACCCTCCTGAAGATGACCCACGCACGTACGATGTACCAGCGTAGCTAGTGTACCTGCGTTGAGAGGACGTCGCGAAGGAAGTTTGGGGGAGACAGGTAGAGAGGACCTCCGGTTACCTCAATAGGCGGATGAAACGTAAAAGCACAAGATGCAACTACTTCATGCTGGAATTCTGCGAGGCCGTGATACTACCCCAGTCGAGCCGGCCCATTCTACCACATTCCATAACGTCGGTTAAACCAGTCCTAGGCAAGAGATGAAAATAATGAAGAAATGACTTGGTCAGGATCTTAAAAGAGTTTGAAAAGTCTACGAGCACAGTCAGCATCATTTCATCCATGCCCTTTCTTATGCCACCTACGACCTTATAAAGGGAGGTGATGCATTTGAAATTGAAGAAACTCGGATAGAAAAACGTTCAATATGATGTCAATATTGAGATTTGCTTATTTAAACAGGCCTTTAGAACTGTTTACAGGAAAGGAAGAATAGACGAAAATGGTTAGACAAGGAAACTTTAAGAATGTTTGGAAGTATTAGTAATGTAATGAATAATTGTTGGTAAACAGTATTCAAGTATCGTACACGCCGTTAGTTTAATAACTTCGTCACTGCCCCCCCTCCGCCTTGGATCACACTGCCAACACTTCATTATAAAATCATCTAGAATTTTCGGTGGGAAGTGACAATCAATAGTTTGAGTGAGTTTATATGTAGATCCAACGGAAATGCTTGAGAACGGACTCAAAGTTGTTTGGCGCCAATAAAACCGCCCAAGTTCTTAAGTGTTTGCACCAAGCCAATAGAGAATAAAAAATAATAATAAACACATTGATCGAGTACAAATTAAGCGATTTTACTGGCACATTTAAGTAAATTGTTCCAAATGTTAAGTCTCACGTTTCTCTGTTCCTTTACGTTTTCTTTCGAGATTGCTTTCATTGCTTTTTGTAGTTGTCTTTAAGTTTTCTAATTGTTTCTTAGTTGGGGAGATTGTTTGGTATCGTGTTAGTTGTTTTTTACACAGTTTATTGTTTTTTTTTGTGCTATGTCGAAAAGAAGATGGGGTCCAACCGCCAGCGTCAAAATGGCTCCTGTTGGTGTGGTCGAAAGACATTATCACATAGTTGAAAATAAAGAGAAAAGATGGTGTGACCATGTAAACAAAAAAAAGTAGATAAACAGCTACAAGAATCCACCGGGTTTCTCGTTGGTTTTTCCAAACATTAAGGAGTTTTTATGAACCTTGTTTAGATAAATATTGATTTAAATATTAATAGCATATTATCTACTTGGCAACATTGTCATCATTATTATTCTTTTTCATTAGTCTGAAAAAAAAAACACTCCATCCACTGATGCACTTGGGCTTTACTAATGGGAAGATTTTCCTTAACCGTCTCATCGCAGGAGACCTCAGTATAAGACGGCTCTGATCCCTGACGCTGCTGCTCGTTATCGCGTCTCGCACGTTGTGAGATGGTTACTGGATCGCTTTTCGGATTACCTTGAATATTTTTCCTTTAGTTGACTCACATCATCATCATCATTTCAGCCTATCAGAAGTTCACTGCTGAACATAGGCCTCCCCCAAAGATTGCCACGAAGTTCGGTCCTGAGCCACCTGCATCCATCGACTTCCCGCAACATGACTCACATGGCACCCACAAAAATGAAGGGGCGGAAGGGCCAGTACCGCTGTTCACCATTACAGGTCAGGATAAATTCGGTATATTTGATATGGTTATCCGCCATGATCATGTGTGAACGTAACACTATAATATCGAGTCTGTCAAAACTTCCCGAGATGTCGTTCACAACACAACATGGCTGCCCTGTGGATGAACGTAACACTATAATATGGCGTCTGTCAAAACTGCCCGAGGTGTCACTTCCAACACAACATGGCTGCCCTGTGGATGAACGTAACACTATAATATGGCGTCTGTCAAAACTGCCCGAGGTGTCACTTCCAACACAACATGGCTGCCCTGTGGATGAACGTAACACTATAATATGGCGTCTGTCAAAACTGCCCGAGATGTCACTTCCAACACAACATGGCTGCCCTGTGGATGAACGTAACACCATAATATGGCGTCTGTCAAAACTGCCTGAGGTGTCACTTCAACACAACATGGCTGCCTGTGGATGAACGTAACACTATAATATGGCGTCTGTCAAAACTGCCCGAGATGTCACTTCAACACAACATGGCTGCCCTGTGATGAACGTAACACTATAATATCGAGTCTGTCAAAACTGCCTGAGATGTCACTTCCAACACAACATGGCTGCCCTGTGGATGAACGTAACACTCATAATATGGCGTCTGTCAAAACTGCCTGAGATGTCACTTCCAACACAACATGGCTGCCCTGTGGATGAACGTAACACTATAATATGGCGTCTGTCAAAACTGCCCGAGATGTCACTTCCAACACAACATGGCTGCCCTGTGGATGAACGTAACACTATAATATGGCGTCTGTCAAAACTGCCCGAGGTGTCACTTCCAACACAACATGGCTGCCCTGTGGATGAACGTAACACTATAATATGGCGTCTGTCAAAACTGCCCGAGGTGTCACTTCCAACACAACATGGCTGCCCTGTGGATGAACGTAACACTATAATATGGCGTCTGTCAAAACTGCCCGAGGTGTCACTTCCAACACAACATGGCTGCCCTGTGGATGAACGTAACACTATAATATGGCGTCTGTCAAAACTGCCCGAGATGTCACTTCCAACACAACATGGCTGCCTTAAACAATACCCGGGGTATTAGCGATTACAGTATTGATCATAGTCGCCATTTTGACGACGTAACATAGTTGGCGGTAAATTGCAATGATGTGCTATGTTCACGATGCTTTTGACCCAAAAACATTTTGAAACCTTTTAATTGAACGGAAATCGTATTGAAACAGGTTGCCCCTTGGGCTAAACGAGAAGCCATGTTCGAAATGACATACTGGCACAGCTGTGATGTCACAACCTACCTTGATCTGGTTAGCCTTCCTTACTGACCCTTCAACACATCATTTGCCAACAAAACATATCATCTACGACCGGAGTATCAGAGATCTATGGTCTTAAAGACTGTTCACCGCCATCGCTACATTTTTGTTACATAACAATATCGCATAACTTTGGATTTCATGATATGTTCCCGACATTGATCACAATAACCACAGAATTAGAGCTGAAGCTTAACAACCAGTAAATATTCCACTGTGGAACATCGCCACGCTCGGGGAAGGGGATAAGAGATGGCAATAATAAACAGTAACGCTTTAGTACTCGTAGAAACATAAACTTACCTAAAAGTTAAGGTTTTATACGTGGTAGAGCCAAGCGGCGGCTTTTGCTGCTGCTCGAATGGACCAGGGCGACAGGAGTAGTACCACGACCTCGCAGAACACAGACGTGAAATAGTGGAATCTTGTGCTTCTGCGTTTCGTTCGGTGAGTGAGATAACCGGAGACCAACTTCTCTCTCCCCAACTCCTCTTCCTATCATACCTCCCATCACACCATTTAAGGCAGACAACGCAGCTGCGGCTCCTCTGGTGTTGCTGATGTAAGTGGGTGACGGTAATCACTTGCCATCAGGTGAGCCGTTTGGCTCGTCTGCGCCTATACCATTTCTCTTATGAGAACAAAGAGGAAGTGGATGGCAGGTATTCGTCGATACCACACGGCGTAGAACAGACAGATTGTCAGATTTAGGTCACCCACCGCTTGTTACTCGTATAAACATAAACTTACCTAAAGGTAAACTTCCGGATCATATAAAACGTTTTGTAAATATACTGTTCTTGGGTTGCCCGTTGAATGAATAAAACTCATTTCCAAGGGAAACTCCACGGAATTTTACGTAAGTGACATTTTGTTCCAACCGAAATGTGAGTGTATGTTTGTGTGGTTATTTATAACAATTCTTTGCGATGTTTGAATAAGTATAGGAAATTAAACTATTATTGAACTTTTATCGCGTTCAAAAGTTCGCGTAAATACAAGAAATCATTAAGTTCTATGTTACGTTCTGAAAATGATCATAAAACCATTAAAGCATTTAAAGAAATTCAGCGTGAGTTTGTTTTTTTTATAGTAAAGGAGGCAAATGAGCAAATCCCTCACCTGATGGTAAGTGATTACAGTCACTCGTGTAAATCTGCACCAACACCAGAAGAGCCGCAGGTGCTTTGCCGGCCCTTAAGAATATCTGGGTGTCGTGTGGGATGATAGGGAGGGGGTTGGGGAGCAGGCAGCGGGCCTCAGGTCACCTCACTCACCGAACAAACCGCAGAGGCGCAAGATGCCTCTACTTCACGCCGGTATTCTGCAAGGGCGTGGCACTACCCCGGTCGAGTCGGCCCATTCGAGCGGCAGCAAACGCCACTGCTGGGCTCTACCACGTCAAAAAAAATTTTTAGTGAGATCGGCAATCCGCATCCCGAGCGTGGTGATTTCCCGCTGTGGGCTATTTACTGCGTGTTAAAGTAGATAGGCGGAGACAATCTCCTTCCACTTGCTACGGTCCTGACACACGTCTTTCGCTTCTTCCACTTACATCAATCTTCGCATGCACGCTCGTTGGTTTAGAGTACTCTTGATCTGCCCTTTTCCAGAACGTCTCCGATTGGATCGTGAAATGTTCGCATAGCTCTTCCTCTCCCGATTCTACCATTTACACTCGCCTCATATGTTTGTTTCGTCATCCTACTTTCATTCATCCTCTCCACATGTCCAAACCAGCTGAGCATACCTTTCTCAATTCGTGTCACTACATCGTCTTTCACGCCACAATGCTCTCTGATCACATTATTTCGAACCCTGTCAGTTATCTTCACATCAAACATACTTCTTAACGCTCTCATTTCTACAGCATTTATCCTGCTTTCATGCCTCTTGTGCCATACCCAGCTTTCGCTTCCATATGTTAGTGTTGGTACCAATACCACTCTATGCACAGCCAAACGAGCTTTCTGAGATATAGTCTGGCTGTTCATAAATGTATGCAATGCCCCATTCACCACATTACCTGCCATCGCTCTCCTTTCAATGTCACATTCGTACCTTCCATCTCTCGTAAACATAGTTCCCAAGTAAACAAACTCATTCACTTGCTCTGAACTATATTCATAATGATCGATAATACATAATTATTTCGTATCGTAGAGAAAGCTTGAAGCTTGGAGAACATGAGCATGCACTTATACTGAGTATTGAGTAAACTACTTTAGTGACTTGAGCATTCTTAAATCTATGATCATAGCTAAGTATAATATATGATAATTATGGAAAAAACATGTGTACACACTACTTATGTACGCACGTAAGAGGTTATACTTCTTTAGCGTAATAAAACGAAAATAACTAATGTAAATGAATAAAAAGAATACATACCGACAGTTTTTACTAACTGTCGCTATGTATTCTTTTTATTCATAGTAAAGTAGCAGCCTGTAAGTGCCCCCAGCTGGGCAAAGGCCTCCTTATCAAATACTAGTATCAGAGAGGGTTTAGGAGCCGGGGAGGGCCCGCCACGCTGCTCCACTGCGGGTTCGCGGGCTTCACATATCCTCGAAATAATATTTTTATTATTTCTCAGTTGATGTTTCCACACATTCACATACATTGATGTTTCCTCACGATGTTTACCTTCACCGCTGAGCACGCGGTAAATACAGCACTTAAAATTGCTATTAACAATTTTAGTGGTGCCGGCACCGGGGATCGAACCCAGGTCACTCGCGCTCTATGAAACTAAAGTGGAGCGCCCTAACCACTAGGCTGCCACGGCTACACCGACAGCTAACCTAAACTTAAAAAAATCACCTAAATAAGTTTATGATATAAATATAACACTTTTATCACGTATACTCACAATAAATTATCCTTCACCTCCATATATAATTTATAGTCACACACAAATACTCATGCAGGTTTATGTATGAGTATATTCTTTATCTCCACTGATATAAAACGCGTGTTGTTAATTCTAAGCGTGGTAGAGCCAAGCGGCGGCTTTAGATGCTGCTCGAATGGGCCGGCTCGACCGGATTGACACCACGGCCTCGCAGAATGCCGGCGTGAAGTAGAGGCATCTTGTGCTTCTGCGTTTCGCTCGGTGGGTGAGGTAACCGGAGGCCCCTATTCCTCTCCTCTTCCCTCCCTATTCCTCTCCTCTTCCCTCCCATCTCCCTAATAGACTTAAAGACCGGCAACGCACCTGCAGCATCTATGGTGTTGCAGATGTGTGTGGGCGACGGTAAGCACTTACCATCAGGTGAACCGCTTGCTCGTTTGCCGTCTTTTCCATAAAGAAAAAAATCATATATATGTGAATTACCTCGAATATAGATATAAGTTCTCAAGAAAACTTGAGAGACAATTACCATCAACCAACTTCATGGTGTCGCTTTTAGGTGTCGGTGTGCGCTCGCATCGTAAATATTCACTCTCATAATTTTTCCCAAACTCCCCGAAAGAAGTATAACTTCAATAAACCTTCGCAGCCGTTTATAATGCTTGTGTGGAACAGTGACAGACGGTGGGCTTTTTTTTAAATGTGCAAGCTAACTCAAAATAGTGCATAAGTTTCTTAAAACTCATTGTTACGAGCCCTGCACATAGCTGATTGATCAGCAGCACTGAGCTATCCTAAAGACATGTGTCTGGCAATATTTAATGTCAGTATACAAATTTTGGGGTATCTATGGATACGGTACAGTCGGTGGATTTGCGAGCGTGGTTTGATGGTTTTTACCATAGAAGAAACATTTAACACCTACCGATTCCAGAAACTGTATCGATTCTTTGGGTGCAGGTTTATGTACTATAATAAAACTGTTCCCTGGCCAATTACGTACATTGAATATTTTAATTATTTTATACTTCTTAGAGCTATGGTAGCCTAGTGATCAGGGAGGGCACTTTAGCTTCATAGAGTGAGTGAAACCCGGGTTTAATTAGTACCACTATAATTTTCGATTGCAATTTTAACTTACCACGAGCTCGGCGGTGAAGGAGAAGATCGCGAGGAAATCGGCTTGTCTGAGAAATAAATTAAAAAGTATATTGATGACTTCCGAAGTCGACCGGAGTGGAGCAGCGCAGCTTCAAAACCCTCGCAGATATTTGAGAAGACCTTTGCTTAGCAGTGGACATTCAGAGCCATTTTTTAATATTTTGTTTGTCTGTTTGTCTCTTTGAATACGATAGACTGTGAAACTACTGGACGGATTACTTTGAAATAATATTTAGGATATTTTTTTTTTAATGAAAGGTCGAGTTAGCGTGGACTGAGCAATAAGGAAGTGTCTTTTATACAATAGTTTTATATATACGTGTGTGTATCATTTACGAGATAATAAAAAAAAGTATAAACAATAGGGGGAAAAAACAAAGTTATCCAATTGAATCCGAGCGGAGTATTCTCGCGCTGTTACCCTTGTGGCATACGGAATAAACATTGTCTAGCGGGAAAGTTTGATTTAGACTTTTGTTACGCTTGATTTTTAATACAGTAAAGTAGCAGCCTGTAAGTGCCCACTGCTGGGCAAAGGTCTCCTTTTCAAATACAAGAATCAGAGAGGGTTTAGGAGTGGGGAAGGGCCCGCCACGCTGCTGCAGTGTGGCTAAATACAGAACTTAAAATTGCTATTAACAATTTTAGTGGTGCCGGCACCGGGGATCGAATCCACGTCACTCGCGCTCTATGAAACTAAAGTGAGCGCCCTGAGGACTAGGCTACCATGGCTTTAATACAGTATAGTTACATATATAACTATGTAGGGGAGTTCTTGCATTGTATATGCATCTTCAGGACGAGCCGTTAGCTCCGGAGGCATCGGATAACGGGAACAATAGGGCTATAAGAGGGAATATAATACCATCTTTTTCTCAAAAAGCCATGTGGATTGCTGTCAAAATCCATCCGAACATGCCGAACCCAAAACATAGGTGAGCGAGTGCGGACAGACAATTCAGGAAATACATGCCGGCTTTTGTCACCGCCCAAACGGGGAAAATATATTTAATAAATAATTTTGTATTTACACTTAAGCAAGTTTATTATTGTAATATCATAGACAGCTCTAGTTTTTTTTTTAAACGACTAAAACACGCGCCGTGTTTATTTATGCCTGCCTATTTTACCATCGTTTTCGTTAGTCGCAGGTTATTAATACCTTTTTATCTATCACTTAGTGGTTTTCCTGCTAAGCGATACCACATGATGACTGCCCATTTAATATTCAAATCCCACTAAAAAAGACAAGCAAAGAAATAGACCAACTTCTTCCCAGAACAATTAATGGAAACGATGAGTGCCGAGAGCTGTTCCACGGAGACGTATGAAATTTGTCTATCTGCTAAATCTTTGGTAACCTTCACTATCCTTGTGATCTGGTTCCTACTACTACTTCTCCGCTTAGGTGTGGTCCGAGACGGTACATCCCTATTACCCATTTCCGCTCGTCGAACTGCCACTGCTGTGCTCCGGTTTGAAAGGTTTTTTTTTTATTGAAATGACGGCAAACGAGCAAGCAGTTCACCTGATGGTAAGTGCTTACCGTCGCCCACATACATCTGCAACACGAAGAGGAAAGGAATAGGGTGGGGATGTGGGCCTCCAGTTACCTCATTCACCGAACGAAACGCAGAAGCACAAGATGCCTCTACTTCACGCCGGTATTCTGCGAGGCCGTGTGGTATCAATGCGGTCGAGCCGGCCCATTCGAGCAGCAGCTAAAGCCGCCGCTTGGCTCTACCACGCTTAAAAGAGACAGTACAGAGAGATTGTATAACCGCATTCCACCCTAGTCTGCAGGTGTAACAGCTTCTTTAATCAAAGTTCTTCGCAGGTGTCCATGGGCTGCAGTTATCATCCGGTGGACTGTAAGCTCGATTTTCACCGCAATCGAAGAAAAAAAAGTTCAAATGCAGCGTCGAAGATCAGGTACACTACCCATTAAGCGTTAAACACGGTCTTTCACCTGCATCCTTCGACTTTCCACGACACTGTGCAGGTCTAGGCCACGTCCTGAAGACTAAGCTACCGATTCCGACAGTCCCGCGGCATTGCCAGAACCTCGTTGGTCACATACTTTCAGAAGTCTTAGTAGCTGAGAACCTACCCAGACGACTCTTGGCTTTGCGACCCCATACTTATCTCATACGCTTTAGCATACAGAAAGGTAAACTCGTATTAGTTCAAATTGTAACCGTGGTCGAGATCGGCCAGTGAGACACAACCGTCATGATCATGATATCATGTGACGAAGGTGATAATAATAGGAATCATAGAATTGTGGCAACCCTATCCGACAAGGGCTGTCGTGGAAAAATACCGGTGTTAGTTATTATTAACAACCGCATAGAGTGTGCAGTGTCAGGACAGGAGACTATTGACATCATAACACATTGTGAATGTCAAAAGTTATGTGAAGTAATGTGAAGCTCTTCCAAAAGCTCTTCCTAAAGAAAGAGGTCTTGGAGAAGAACTGGCAAGAAAAGTTTTATTTTGATGTTAGAGAAAGAAAGAGATAAAGAAAGAAAGAAACAATGTTTAGTCGATGCTACAACAGAACAAAGATATAACAGGTAATACAATGTGTTGGATTATAGCAACGAAAAGGCATTCAACTCAGCATTATGCTGCTGTACTGTAGCTACAGCAACAAAGATTTAAAAAAAAACTAGTATTGCTGATCAGATGAACCGCTTACACCTTTACCCCCTTTTCAGTAAAAAAAAAATTGTTTTAATATATTGGGCCATCATCGTTTACACAAATATGAAACCAGAACGTTGTTATAAGTATTGGCGTCTCTGCTTACCCCGAGAGTGTAGTCCCTAGCGTTAGTTTGTGTCAACCCATGTTATCGTGACTGTCCATAGAAAAGATTTTTAAATGTTCAATTGCGATCAAAGTTACGGAAAAGAATATATAGTAAACTAATTATATAAAACATATTAATCTACCGAGGAAAACCCGGTACAAAAATAGATTATGTATGAAGGGCTCGGTATGTAATATGTATGTACTATGTAAACACCATGACAATACTCTCATAAAGTAATTGTGACGTAATAATACAACCACCAAGGAAAACCAAAACATATATTTCACACAAGGAAACCCGTACCTTACGTAAGATTATTTGTACTTGTTTTCCGTTTCTTTTGTATCCTCATGTCATTCATAAGCTTTGAGGATAGGCAGTGTTACTAAACGTTACGTATATACAGAAAACAGGTAACGAAAGGACATTGAGGATTCAGTGAGTCAAGCTCAGTGAAGTTGAAAACAAATCGTTGGTAGTGTTTTATATCATTAGAAAGAAAGAAAGAAAGAAAGAAAGAAAGAAAGAAAAACCATCTTGCTTATTATAGAAAGAGAAAAAGAAATAAATGCAAAACATAACAAAAAAAATGCTATAAAATTTTAATGCTGTCTTTGTCGCGATTTGTCTGCGCTGCAACGTTGCCGTGGAAAGGAGCTCACTCAGCTATGGGCGCAGCTGTAACAACAGCCTTGGCGCTGATTTTCAATGAGACCAGTAGTGGACAGAATTATTAAAAGATCACTGAGTGTATTTAACGCAGTGTAGGACGACCCCCCACAAGATGGAGTGACGACCTGCGCAGTGTTGCTGGAAGTCGATGGATGCAGGTGGCTCAGGACTGAGCTTCGTGGTACCCTTTTTGGGAGGCCTATGTTCAGCAGTGGACTTGTGATAGGCTGAAATTATGATTATGATGATGATGAGTGTATTTGCTATTTACAGTCATTGTCCAAATGTATGTCTACTTCCGGTTGTAAGGGGGGAATATACCATATACCATATTCTTCTTCAAATGCCACACCAGCTCGTGCACTCTGCTAGCACACAGACGAGCCCCTGACGACCGAACGATCACAGATAAGTGATGGGAAGCTGCATCATTCCAATGGGTCGACGCGACCGGGGTTGCTCCACGACCACGCAGAGTACCGGCGTAAAGCAGAGGCACATCTTGTGCTTCCATATTCCGCCTCCTGATTCTCCCTGCTATCCTCCAAATATCCTTAAAGGCCGGCAACGCACATGCAGCTTCTCTGGTGTTGTCTAACTTATGAACTCTTGAAGAAGCCGTTGTGTGATTAGTAATAGTAGTAACATTCCCCAGCCATGCTAGAAGAGTGTATGCGACATTCCTTCTCTGTCTTCCACATTTTGAGTTTTGCATAAGCATAGAGCTCAGAAAACATTCAATCTAGCTAGGCTAGGCGATGTGTCAGTTAAATCAAATCAAATCATATCATTTATTCATCAACACCTCACTACGTATCCTCTTTTTTTTTCAACCCATACGGGCCCCTTCCTCGTACAAATGTTACGAGATTTAAGCGCCAGAAAGAACTCGTCCTAGCAATGTTTAATTATCATATTAAAAAAAATAAAGAAACAGCGCAATAGATCGTCACTTTAATACGTCGTATTCTTATGTAATGGAAAAAGCATGCACCTGATTTTAATGAACAAATCGACAAACGTCGACGATTAAACGATATATATTTATTTATTTAAATGAAATGATCAAATTCTCCGATCGAGACACGACATCTATGAATTTCAAAGATACGATAAAGACTTCAATTTCAAATATCAAGCGAGCGTATTCGCAGGCAATCGCTAGTGTTTAATATTAAAGATATGTCCAGAGACTCTTCGATGTACAAAGACAAAATAAACGAATAAGCAATCAACCTAACATCAGCAAGACCATCAACACAAAGACTTAAACTTTAAGCATTAAGCTCTTGCTGTGCACATCTCAGAAGTTTTAGCAAGCTTCGCGTGTTTAGAGTTCCTTTATATTATGACCCTCAGTATTGCTTTCGTTTGTTAAGTAAATTTTACACTAATTAAGTAAATTTTCGCGTAGGTATAAGTAGCTCTTTGCCTATCCGTCACTGACTGTAGTGTTGTCAGGTTATGTCAGGATCTGGAATTAAAAGCCGGACCGACTAACAACCCCACGGACAAGTGATACGCCCGGTGGTAAAAGAGTAAGTGTAGTTGAAGTGGTCAGAGTCATAGTGACGGAAACCGGATATGGACTCTTTGCCACGGATAATTAGTCACATTTAATTGAGATATTTCAACCCTCTTTCCATTTTAATTATTTTTTTTGGAAAGGGGGTAAACCAGTCCTTATGAGCGGAAACTCACCTTATGATAAGTGATTACCGACGCAGACGTACATCTGCTACATGAGAGGAGCTGCAGATGCGTTGTCGGCCTTTAAGGATATTCGAGAGATGGGAAGGAGGGTAAGGGGGAGAAGGACGATAGGTAGAGGGAGTGGGCCTCCGGCTACCTCGCTCACCGAACGAAACACAAAAGCATAAGAGCCTCTATTTCACGCCGGTATCCTGTGAGGTCGTGGTACTACACCGGTCGAGCGGGCCCATTCGGGCAGCAGAAAAAAAATCTCTACAAGGCTCTACCGCGTACAATAGCCATGTCGAAGAAGTAACCGAAATCGGTGCTTACTGGTGAATCGTAAAAGGGAGAAAGGAGTCTCCTGAAATGTGTTGCCCAGGAGGTAAAGTGACAAACATATTACAGGAACCGCCACAGGTTTTGTTTACGGTACCAGAGTTATATACAATAAAGCTTCACAACAATCTACCATTCAAATCGTATCCTATATTATCACACCGATCCATTAGGCGTGAGTCTGGTTGGATGATTCTCCCTTTTCTTTTTGGGTTTTTGGTTAGGGATAGTTTCAGTTAGTTACGCGGACGGAGCAGCGGGCACAGCTTGTTAAAGATAATACGGAACATAAATGCATTTTTAATTTAACGCGCCGAAATGCTTTTTGTTAGCAAAATCTCAGAAATTGCTTTAAATGCTGACCGAACCCGATTGATGTTTTATTATGCCGAAATCCGCTTTGTCCTTTTATTTGGAACACGATACAAAAGTCAATTACGTAACCTTTGGTGATCGACAGTGTCTAATAAACCTACATGTGCCTTGATTTGGAAAGAGTACAAAAAGCGCAGGAGATTCGTTTTATAATCTGATAACTGTGAGATACTCGACGAAGATGGTTTAAAGAGGAATAAAGCGTCAATATGTTGATGCAAAGGCACCTTGCTGTGGGAGAGGCGCTTCTGCTTCTACGCAGCACACGCTTCTGCTTCTGCGCAGCACGCGCTTATGCGCACCGCTGAATGACCTCATTTTTCGACGTCATAACAAAACGCTCTTAACGTTTCCCTACAACTAAATATCCAGATCAATATCAAGTTAATTAATTTTTTTAACTAATTATCAAAAAAAAATCGTTTTAAAATTGATTTCGGCGTTCGATTCTACAGAAAATAGTAAATGCACATACATTAACATATTATATAATATCTACTCAACTTTTAATATCTATGAGTCCGTTTTAGTTTAACAAGAGACACAAGGACTACAAAATTTTCTTGATGAATATTTCTGAAACTGTCATGATCTCATGACTACTCTATCAACTATGATGACAAAAATCCGAAAAAAATCATATTTTATAGAATACTTTATTTATTTATTTCTTTATACTTTATTGTGTACCCCAAAAGGATTACAAAAGGCGGACTTGATGCCTTTTGGGATTCTCTAACAGTCAACCCAGGGCGTGAAGAAATGTGGTGATAGGTGCATCAAATTTATAATAATAATAAACGTTTCTTTCGTTGATCAATATATACCATAGGCGCCGGTAGGTGTCAGGTTCACACGCTATTAGTATATGTTCTAAGCTTTGTTTTACTGTCCCGAGAACAGTGCCAAAATATTCGGTCAGAATTAGTCATTAAAATCTGCTACCCCTCTTTCCTCCCGTGGGTGTCATTAGAGACCACTGGAAGACAAGATAACCTTCTGGAAGACGACGGGCTACAGGGTCTTAGGTGCTAAGTGTCTGGTACTGCGCCAATCCGCTTGCCAAGCGTGGTGATTATGGCAAAGCCTCCTTATGGGAGAGGTATGTCCTGCAGTGGACTACTAACTGCTGTTAAGGTAAGGTAAAGTAATTTAAAAAATACCATTGACCTCTCCAAGAAACAACCAAGCAGTGTCTTTTGCTGATGCTCGAATGGGCCGGCACGACCGTGGTAGTACCACGGAATAGTAGAATACCGGCTTGAAGTAGTGGCATCCTGTGCTTCTGTGTTTCATCCGGTAAGAGTGAGGTAACGACCGGTAACGGTAACCGGTTCACTTCCCTCTCCCCGGTCCTCCTCCTCGTCCACAAATATCCTTAAAGTCTGGCAAAGCACCTGCATGTGCTCCTAAAGAAAGAACTATGCATAAATATCTTAATTTTTAATAGATTTTATAAAAAATATATTCAGACAACTGAAGCATGATCTATGATAAAAAGACCATAAAATAAAGCCCATACAAATGCATAGAAGAGTCCCCACCAGCACCTGTCCGCGAGGGAGACTATTGAGTCAGCCATCCCTCCTCTATCCGTATTAAATAGTAATTTTAATCCGTACAATCTTAAAACAATTAATGATATAATCCCAGAAACAACTGCAAGTATAAATATGTGCACTACAGACTCGAGCTGACCCGCCTCCATAAGCGACACTTGTCCTCAAGCATGACGCATGTAGCACCCGACAGCCCGTGCCTCGCGCTAGAGATTCAGATGCTATACGGTATTTATTCACAGCCTAGTTAGATGGATTTTCACGCGTCACCATCGGAGACACACTTTTCGCCGAGAAAATTAAGTGAAACCAAAACGCTCATTCAAATTAGACACCGACCGATCCGAACAAGTCTAGCAGTAGTACGTACCACTTACAAAAACAAAACAACACCCAGCGTGACGCGTGACGCGTGTTTACCCAGACGGGGAGCGTGCGAGGAGGCGCAGCGACCACCGCGACATGGTCCGACCTTGACCTCGCGCAGAACTCAAGCGTGGGACCTTGACGGTCTGGTCAGATAAGATCGTTATGTATCGTACGTGTAAGCGGCGGTTCGTTTGTTTTGTATAATAAAGTAGCGTAAATATTATGACGGAGAGAGATAATTTTTGTCTTAGCGCCTTGATGCATCGCCTTCGGTACGTACAGGAGATCGGGTCCGCTCGGCGGCGTGTCCATGCGATAAAATAAATAACAAAACAGGTAAATGCAGTATCCAAAGTTTACTGTGCGATGGCTGCATTGATTACCATCTTCTCCTAAGGTGCCCTTTTTTTTTAATGCAATGGATAAAACTATTTTCTATTTCCTGCAGAGCCAAGGGACGGCTTCTGTCGTTGCTCGAATGCGCCGGCTCGACCGGGTTTAGTACCACGTCCTGCTCGCAGTATACCGGCGTGAAGTAGGGGCGTCTTGTGTTTCTGCGTTTCGTTCGGTGAGTGAGGTATCCGGAGGCTCACTCCCCTCTCCCCTAACCCGGTCACCGTCGTCCTTCCAAATATCCTTAAAGTGCTGCAGCTCCTCCGGTGTAGCAGATGTACGTGGGAGATGGTAATCACTTACTATCAGGTGAACCGATTGCTTGTTTGCCGCTATTGTCATAAAAAAAACGACTAAACTAAATGTATAGACCTCTGACCACTCCATGGGTGTAGGGTCACGAGAAGTTATTCCTAATCCATTCCTTATTTTTGTCTTGAACACATCTTAAACCTGCAGAGGAAGTAAGAAAATTCGCGTATAGGCTGAGGCAAGCTGGCCTTTGTTATCACTCATAACGTAATGAAGTAAAGTCAAGATCTATAAATATCCTGTGATAAGTGATTGTCCCTCACTCATCTGCAATGCCAGAGGAACTGCAGGTGCGCTGCGGGCCTTTAAGAATATTTAGAGGTTGGAATAGATAATGGGGATAGATAAAAAATTTCCTTGCGTCGTATGGCTCTTTATTTATTTATTCTTTACTCTTTATGTTCCTGTATATGTATGGGTATATTGTGTATTTATTTAGACATATCTGTATATGTTAGAGTATATATATGTTTTTGAATATATCAATATATATTTATTATATTATATTTTCACTTCTTTGTAACTGGCGTACACCCTTAACCCTTGCTCACTGGTCATTATTTCCTCTGCAAAATGGTTGCCTGGTAGAGATCGCTTCTAAGCGATAAGGCCGCCAATTGTTCCTTTGTGTATTTTATGTTTCTTTTTATTTATTTTTTTTTCCTATTTTTGCTATTGGTGTACAATAAAGTGTATTTCATTTATTCATTCATAATGGCAGAGAAGGTTGGGTGATGAGGAAGTGGACCTCCGGTTACCTCACTCACCGAACGAATCGTGGAAACACAACAATCCGGTGCCTCTATTTCACTCCGGTGTTCTGAGAGGCAGCAAAAGATTTTTTCTCCTCTAATTTTCTAAAGGGTATTTAATTTAAAATTTGAGAACCGTGGCGTCTTCCCATAGAGAGATCTGTTATATATATATACTACGTGTTATACATATAAACGAATGTCATGAAATAATCTAAATTATAGTGAGAATCGAATTCAAATCTGCTTAGAAGTTATTAATTTTTGTGAATAAATTTAAAATAAAACTTATTTTGTAAATTTCGTTAATCAAACGTATATTTTTCAATCTTGTTTCGCGATTCTTTTGTAATTTGTTTTATTATATCTTAGAAACAGTACAAGCCTCTTCACATTCCGGTGTGCGCGACGCGACATATTGGCGTATCTGGTGTGACTTCAGATACGCCATCTTTGAAAAAGAGTGGGATGGGGCAGTCACCCACACCACACCACCGCAACATAACACACTTACAGAAGAACTTCGTACGACATCAGTTTTAGGCTACCGCGTATTCTTGACTACGATAATTCAAGGACATTCTTGAATATCCATCACGAGAGGAGAGTAATGACACTTGTGACATTAGAAAGGCTCTGTGTACTGTACAGCCGTTACAGCAGGTAATATATAGTGAACATATACAGGTACAAAATGTGCTCCGCGGTATGCGGTAACTTCCTCCTTCCCTTTCCCCACTTACTTTTTTCCTGAGGATGGCGGGAAACGAGCAAGCGTCTCACCTGACGGCAAGTGATTACCGTCGCCCACGTACATCTGCAACACCGGAGGAGCTGCAGGTGCGTTGCTGGCCTTTAAGGGTATTTGGGAGATGGGATGGTGGATGAAGGGAGTTGGCCTGCGGTTAAATCACTCACCGAACGAAACGCATAAGCACAAGATGCCTCTACTTCACGACGGTTTTTTGCAAGGCCGTGGTAGTACTCCGGTCGAGCCGGCCCTTTCGAGCAACCGCAGAAGCCGCCGCTTGGGTCTACAATAGCTGCTTCTTGTTTTTCTTCTGCTGCCGCCCCTTCGCCATAAAAAAGAACATGGACACCTACAAACAACCTTAATAGTAAAAGACTAAGAACTCCTAAGGATTAAGATGATATCTATAAAGAAGTACAAGGCAAAAATACTAGAAGGAAGCCTAGTATGTTTATCATAATTTTTGCCATCCATCTATTACATCAAACAATACAGGATATATGAATTCGATAATCCACGACACCCAGTTATCTCATTTACAATAAGATTAAATGTGATAACAGCGGTGTAGAAATATCACACGGGTTTAAAATCCCAAAAACAGAGCTTTTCGTCGTACCAAAGCGCGGCTGTTAAACTTTTCGGCCGAAAGGATATGGCGCAGGTCTGATCGCAAACCTGTTTGCCGGATACCTGTCTCGAAGGTCGGGCTTGCACGTCATTGCGCAAGCGTCGACCAAGGACAACGGTCTGTTCATACCAGTCGAATGCAGACATATCACCGAGGTGCATAAAAAAAAATATATTTGTTTGACGTTTTTTGTGGCGTGTTAAATTGATGAGAGCTGATTGCGATCCCCATACGTTGCCATGCTTACCACGCTCAGATAGCCGTTGCGTAGTTGTCCGGGCAAGCGTTAGCTTTATATTTTGTAGAGCGCAAGTGACCTGGGTCCAATTCTCAGTGCCAGTACCACTAAAATAAATTGTAATTTAGGACATCTAATGCAGCAGCTTGGAAGTGCTCACCGCTGAGCAAAGGCCTTCTTCTCGAATATCTGAGAGGGTTTCGGAGTCGGGTTGGCGGGCTTCACATATCCTCGAAATAATATTAGTTATTATTTCCTCACGTTGTTTTCCTTCACCGCCGAGCACGTGGTAAATACAGCAATTGAATTTGCTTTCAACAATTTTATTGGTGGCGGCGTCGGGGATCGAACCCCGGTCATTCGCGCCTGACCACTGGGCACGTGGTAGTCCCCCAATCCGCAGTGGAGCAGCGTGGCGAACCTTTTCCGATTCCAAAGCTCTCTCTCTCTCTCGGAAGTCCCCTGAATAGCAGCGGGACATGCTTTACTGTTAGTGATCACGTTAGGAGTGCTATAGCGCTGATTCGTTTATTTTATTTTATCATTAGTTATTTTTTTGTTGCAATTAGACCGTGAACAACACGGAGGATGAGGATTGGAGGCGGTGTAGGAAGGTGCCTGTCCTGTCGGGCGGGAGAAGGAGTGCCGGCGAAGGTCGAGGATTTGTGTTAGAGCGTTCGCCGCGGCCGTGACGACGTGAAGCTGAGGCGGAACACTGTGCGGTTTTGGTCGGTCCAAGCGTGACATCAGCCTCCCTTGCCCCCGCGAAGGTTAATCATAAGTTATATACGCTAGCCGTGGCAGCCTAGTGATCAGGGCGCAAGCTTCAGTTTCATCATAGAGCGCAAGTGACCTGGTTTCGATCCCCCTGTGCCGGCACCACTAAAACTGCTAACAGCAATGTTGAGAGCCGTATTCACTATGTGCTCGGCAGTGAAGGAAAACATCATGATGAAAACCTGCATGTCTGTGAAATAATAAAAAATATTATTTCGCGGATATGTGAAGTCCCCCAACACGCGCTCGGGGGTACAGTGTGGGGGGCCCTTCCCGATTTTAAAACCATCTTAGAAATTTGAGAGGGCGGCCTTGGCCCAGAAGTATAAATTATATTAAAAAAAAGGAGACCAGTTATTTGGATATTCCATGAAGAAGCAGCTTCTCATCTTCTGATATGAATTCTGGGATCATTTTATATCAACATTTTCCCTAATTCAGCAACACACACGGGGTGTTGCAGAATAAGGGAAACTACATCGGTCTATACAAGTCCACGCCAGAATATAGGCCTCTCCAAGAAACGTACTTGGCAGACTCAAACGGCGGCTTTTGGCAAACAAGCTAACGGCTCACTTGCAAGTGGTCTAATAAATAGAAGTTTAAGATGCCCGGCTTTTACTCTTCTTTTACTCCAATCTCGTAACCCGTAGCTCCTAACAATATATGTATATATGTTTATATCCTGGCTCACGAGATAACCGACATGTGGGGTGGTATGCCGACCGAAATTATTCCAATTGTCGTCTCTGCGAATGGGTTGATCCCAGTCAGCCTCTCGGAACATCTGAGGCGGCTGGGACTCCGTGACGGACCGCTCCGAGCTCAAACGCAGAAGGCGATGCTACCCGATACCGTTCGCATTGTCCGCCGGTTTCTTTCCCTTTCTCCCTAACCCTCGGCCGTCTGGCCTCCCCTGCCGGGGGATTCCATCTGGTAGGGTTTTAAGTATCTATTTCATTTTATTATTTATAATTTATTAAATATTATTTATTTTATGGTATTAATTGAATCTATACGTATTTATATATACAACCCATCCAGATTAGAATATATAGAAATACCTCAAAAAATATGTATATATATATACTAATTTTGTTGCCAACCCTAACACTACTCTACAATTTAATGTCTACTATCAGTTTTATGCCACCTAAACTTGCCACCATGAATGACCGCATCGTAATCTGGTCTTATTAATCACGTTGGGTATTCCTTGGGCATCTCTCCAGCAACAGACGCCGTTCTGAGAATCTCTCGTAGATTTATCCTTGTACGTGGAGGCTGCCCGATGACGTTGCGACGGGCCACGTGTCTCGCTCAACTACTTTTAATTAAAATATAGACCACGGAAGCCGTTCCTCGGAGCAAGTTCTCCAAATGAGACGATTTTTTCGTAACTTAAGTACGATTTAGACTATAGGCCTGTACATTGTGATTAAGACAGATACCCAAGTACCAAATAAGTTGTGATAAAAAATGTGTTGAAATATCTTAAAATGTTATCTATCCCTCTGTCCACCCCAGTATTTTGATACGGTCGAGAGAACTTATATAAAAAAAAAATCTCTTTAAAACGTTACCTTCTACAGTAGGAATTTCTCCTGTACCGCGGAGGCAGTTTACATAAATAAATTGCACATGGACCCGGAAACACCAAGACCCGGAAAAACTATTTATAATCTATAAAAATACTTGTACCGTGAAGAAATCTAACCCGCGACCCGAATCACCGCATCCAAACGCTTAGACACTACGCCATCGTGCAGTCAAAACTTATCATAAATTAATAAAATATATAATATTGAAAGAATAAGTGAAATTACATATACAAACATGTTGAAGCTTCAACGTGTTTGCATCACTCACTCATATCCAAAAAAATCAACATCCCTGCAGGACCTCAAAAAGCTAGCCTTTAATGGGAAAAAATAACTTCTTTTTTATGTACCTGTCAATATACAACAGCTGTGCATATTTGTCACTTCCAGTGAGAGGATCGAAGATCAAACCGACATCTTCATCGATTCTTCTCTTGTATACCGATAACCAAAAAGTCTCTAAAACACAACCGTTCCAATTCACGCACCAACTAATATACTTTTATACGTTAATATTTTAAATTTTCTATAATTACGTAGAATTTATTTGTGTCATACATCAATGATATTAGCTCAGTGCCACTACAGTTACATACGAAAACTACATGCAAAATACAATGAGCGAAAAATTATATTCTAACTTAATAGATAGACAAACCAATCATAGATAAAATAATAATGCCTTGAAGGTAATTAAGATTGCAAGTTTTTTTTTTAATTATGAATAAATGGTAGCCCAGTGGTCAGAACGCTCACTTTAGTTTCATAGAGCGCGAGTGACCTGGGTTCGGTCCCCGGTGCCGGCACCACTAAAATTGTTAATAGCAATTTTAAGTGCTGTATTTACCAGGTGCTCGGCGGTGAAGGAAAACATCGTGAAGAAACCTGCATGTCTGAGAAATAATAACAATATTATTTCGAGGATATGTGAAGCCCGCCAACCCGCACTGGACCAGCGTGGCGGGCCCTTCCCGGCTCCTAAACCCTCTCTGATACTCGTATTTGAGAAGGAGGCCTTTGCCCAGCAGTGGACACTTATAGGCTGCTACTTTACTTTTTTGTTATGAATAAATTGCTCTCAAAAAATAACAAAAGAAAATTTTGAACAAATAAACAATAAATGAACAGTATGAAAAAATCAAGACAAAATATGTTAAGATAATAGCAATTTCCTCTTAAGCCCGCCAATTGCATCTGAGAACAAGTCTAACTTTAAAGTCAAATAAACAACAATACATTTTTAAATATTTTTTTTTTGACTGTTATATACAAATTAAATAGTTGTTTTTACTATTTTTCTCGCAATTTTTCCATATTTTCTCACCGTTCTAACTTTCCCTGGACTTCCACAGATATTTCATAACCAAAATTAGCCAAATCGGTCTAGCCGTTCTCGAGATTAACGAACAGCAAATCATTTATATACATAGATAATTAAAATGTACATAACTAAATAGGTTTAAAATTAAAACTATCTACACTCCTTATTTCAATGCGTTATTATAATGAAATTATTCATATCAAGGCGCCATTGCACATAATAAGCATATAATTATAATTAAAGTGTCCATAAATCCATCCTTTAGATCATGTATTGATTACTTTTTGTTTTTTTTTTCGTAACTATAATTTAAAAAATCGTCTATAGAACAAAGTGTTTCCTGCCAACCATGAAGTAGGTTTTTTAAATTGTATAAATCGTTATTGCTATGTATCGATGTAGTGACACGAATTGTGAAAGGAGATGCTGAGCTGGGTTGGAAATTTCGAGAGGATGAATGAAAGTAGTTTGACGAAACAAATATATGAGGCGAGTGTAAATGGTAGAGTCGGGAGAGGAAGACCTAGGCGAACATTTCACGATTCAATCGGAGACGTTCTGGAAAAAGGCCAGGTCAATAGTACTCTAAACCAACGAGTATGCATTCGAAGATTGATGAAAGTGGGAGAAGCGAAAGACGTGTGTCAGGACCGTAGCAAGTGAAAGGAGATTGTCTCTGCCTACCCCGTTGGGAACAAGACGTGAATATATGTATGTATGTATGTTCCTGCTTAGTTCGCTCTGTGAAATATAAAATGTAATTTAGGAGACTTTAAATGTCTTACTGGTGAGCAAAGGCTTCCAATCGATATGTTAATGGGTTTTTGGTCAAAGGTTCGGCCATACTGCTCCAGGCTCAGTTGGCGGACTTCAACGTGTACACGTAACGAAAAACTTTGAATCAACGTGACAGTTCGTGTTCCTGTCGCCGTGTCACTGTTCATATTCCAATGACAAATCGTACATTGGTTTCGAAATGCTCATTGATACAAGCCCACGAACCTCGGAATCTCCTGATTCTGGAGTAGATCACCTAATGAACCTAGCACCAAGGCACCCTGTCCACGAAGCACTTTATTTTTTGGTCCATATACAAACAACGTGTATATATATATATAGCCATCCGATAGTTTTTTGATCTGCCCATACTTTTTTAGTAACGCTGGAGGAAAACGAATGACGCATACTCTGTTTCTGGCCGGGGGGCCACCACCAAATGGATGTCGTGGTCGGACTCGAATCTCGGAAGGAGCAACATACCGACGACAACAGACCATTCACGTTTGCTGATGGACCGGTGGCATTTACAGCTTCGGCGGTAAAACTCGGAAATAGGAGGCTTATGAGTGAAATTATTAAAGGGCCAAGCCCGGGGGGGAGGCGGGGGTCAGTTAACATTGGAGTTCCGAAAACTAGAGGCTCACCCTCATTACGAAATATGTGACCCTTACATAGGGTACCATCAGTTAATATAGGAGTCTACCATCTACCACTACTTTTTTTTTTTAGTTTAACGTGGGGGAAAGGTCCACGCACCTTTTACCGTCTCCGGTGACTGGTTGTGTCGGGATCAGCATTGAAGATGCCGGACCGACTAAAACCCCACGGTAGATCTGCTGTTGGCCCAGTGGCCTTTACAGCTACATCGGTAAGATTCTACCAATACTGTAACGACCGACTGGCTATATTGCACCTAAAGGTAACCCTCGATACTGCGTTGCAATATGCAACAACGCCATCTAGTGCATTAAATATAAAACCAAACTCTAATTAATATGAGTATCGAAAGTAACTAAGAAATTGAAGAAGAATAAAAACGACTAAACCAATCTGAACACCTAACCACTGTCGTGTCTGTCCACGCCATATTCCTTATTATTTCCTTCACAGCACGTGCTAAATTACAACACTTTTAATATCAATCAATATTCGATCAAATTCGCGCCACAAAAGCACCAGCGAGCCGGCAATATATCTCTGAGAAGTTTTGTCTGGAGGGTGGATTGGTGAGCTCATTATGACTTGTAATGCTGCTTGCCATAACTGATATATAGTGTTACGTGGGATTTGTCGGGTGGTATATATGTCGACATAGTTTCCTGTCAGCAAACAATAATGCCCACGGCTGAGCAAAGGCCTCCTTCTCAAATTTTAATCGTGGCAGAGCCAAGCAGCGGCTTTTGCTGCTGCTCGAATGGGCCGGCTCGACCGGATTGGTACCATGGCCTCGTAGAATACCGGCGTGAAGTGCTTCTGCGTTTCGTTCGGTGAGTGAGGTAACCGGCGGAGTGAGTATGGGGAGGAGGAGAGCTCCTCCCCATTCTCCCCAACCTAACCTAACCTTTCTGATCCTTCATCCCATCTCCCAAATACACTTAAAGGCCGGCAACGCACCTGCAGCATTCTGGTGTTGCAGATGCAGGTGGGCGACGGTAATAACTTACCATCAGGTGAACCGCTTGCTCGTTTGCCGCCTTTCCTATAAAAAAAAATATCTGGGAGGGCTTTAGAGCCTAAAAGGCACCGGGTGGGCGGGCTTCAAATATTCTCGAAATAATATTTTTTACTATTTCTCAGACATGCAGGTTTCCTCACGTTGTTTTCCTTTACCGCCGAGCACGTGGTAAATACAGCACTTTAAATTGCTATTAACAATTTTAGTGGTGCCGACACCGGGCATTGAACCCAGATCACTCGCGCTCTATGATACTAAAGTGAGCTCCTTGACCACTACTCTACCCCGGCTCATAACATACAGGTGAGGTATTTTTTTGTACAAAATAAATTTGTACATTCTACTTACACCCCTTCTCAACTATGACTTGAAAGTCACCCCTCAATTTTTGTTAGGGCTCTAAGACTGCTCAATTTCGAGTTGACTTGTTCATAACTTCACATATACTCGAAATATTTTATGCGCCTTACAAAGCGAAAGCGTTTGAGGGCCAACCCTAACTCCATTACTACCACAAAATATTTATTCCAAATTTAAGTATTACAAAAACCACCATACCATTATTAGAAGACCAGTAGAAAGACAACTGATGTTTTTTTATGAAACATTTCATTTAGATTAATATAAGAAACAGTGGTGGTGCCCTTCCTTCCCGTGGGTGTAAAGATAAAAAAAAATAATCATCTCGGAACGCAACAGATCAAAATTAAGCGGACCGAAGACGAACAGCAGCTTTTAAGGTACCGTTTTTATACTACTGCTCGAATGGGCCGGCTCGACCGGGTTGGTACCGCGGCCTCGCAGTATACCGGCGTGAAGTAGAGGCATCTTTTGCTTCTGCGTTTCGTTCGAGTGAGGTAACCGGAGGCCTACTCCCCTCCCCATCCACCTCCTCATCCTCCCTCTCATCTCCCAAATACCCTTAAAGGCAGGTAACGCACCCGCAGCTCCTCAGCTGTTGCAGATGTACGTGGGCGACGGTAATCACTCACCATTAGGAACCGCTTGCTCGTTTGGCGCCGTTACCATAAAAAAAGGCGCTGTGATCAGCCATTGTCTTTGCCGAACGGGGCGATTGAGACGAATGATCACGGCAGGGGCCTATGTCCTGCTGTAGACTATTTACAGGCCAGTGTTGTAACGAAAAGTCACATCTTTTTTTTTTCCTCTCTTTAGTTCTCTCTATTCTATCACCTACACCTACTTCATTTCATCTCTGCATCGTCCAAAGGTTGACCGGTAGAGAATGCTTCTGGCATTAAGTCCGCCTTCAAACAATTGTTTTAAAAATTAAACTTCATATACATTTTCATGTATATGAAGTTTAATAAACAATAAATAAATCTAGTCGAGCGGACCAGCGCTTTATATCTATGTACTGTGATGTCCAGCTATGCTCGAGATTGTGATATTGTTACAAATTATTATTCTACTACCGCTCTTAAGTACGCTCTCAAGCAATGATCATGTATTAATATAAACTATGCTCTCATGTTAAGTGAAATGTCTTGTAATTCTTTAATGAGAATAAATATCTAAAACAAGAAAACCGACATTGAATGCGAGGCTATCGCTTTCCATACAAACTTTCCAAGTTCAAAAGCATAAGCATAAACGAAGTGTCTAGTTTCAAAGGAGACGTTTTTATAGAAAGTTTAAAATCCCTCTACCTTTATCGCCTACAATGCCTCTGTCCAATAATTATTTTTAAAAAACATATCAGCTCTACGTATCCTGATTATGCGTACAAAGTTTCATTGATATCGGTTCATTAATTTCCGAAGACAATATAAATGTATTACATTATTAGACATCTGAAACAGCTAATTAACCAGCTGCCAACGATATCGCCTACTGCATGCACTACATTAATATTAACGCACTGAAAAGAAATTCACCGACGCGGTTAGCACACACAAAACGACGTATATGGCCATATTTATGGTCATTTTATCATCTCCTGCGTCATTGAGCGCGGCCAATGTTAATTAAGAATATGTGGTCGGTCTAATTTATCGAACAAACGGTTATGCACGGAACAGACGCGTGCAGGGAATGTGTTATTTATTAAAACACAGACACTTTTCGTGTGAATATTCGTAACGATAATCAATGAGCGTGAACACACAAGCCTGACATCGTGCTGATGGACCGGTCAGCACAGTCGAGGATATTTTTGGTCGACATCACCATTCCATATGACGAGAACCTCGTGAAAGCGGAAACAGACAAGAAGACAAAATATCTGGACCTGGCTCACGAGGTAACCGCCATGTGGGGTGGTATGCCGACCGAAATTATTCCGATCGTCGTCTCTGCGAATGGGTTAATCCCAGTCAACCTCTCGGAACATCCGAGGCGGCTGGGACTCCGTGACGGACCGCTCCGAGCTCAAATGCAGAAGGCGGTGCTACTCGATACCGCTCGCATAGTCCGCCGGTTTCTTTCCCTTTCTCCCTAACCCTCGGCCGTCTGGTCTCCCCTGCCGGGGGCTTCCATCTGGTTGGGTTTTAGTTATCTATTTAATTTCATTATATATATAATTTATAAAATATTATTTATATTATGGTATTTTATGTATCTATATTTATTTATATATACAGCCCAACCAGATGAATAATTACAGAAATACCCCCAACACATATCAATGAGCGTGAACAGTGATAGTCCAGCGGTCCGGGCGCTCGCTGCCGCTTGGGGTCTGGACTTCAGGGTGCCACAGCGGCTCCGGCAACACTAAATCTAATCACATCACTAATCATTTACCTAACAATATCAAAAACGAGAAAATAGAAGATTTTAAAATAAATCTTAAATTAATATTGGTTGAAAAAGTACACAATTCAGAAATTTATTTGCTATAAAATTTGACTAATTACATATAGCGAGCGAGGAAACTTTCATTTCTCAGAAATTATCAATAATATCATTTCGTGAATACGTGAAGGCCACCACGCCGTTCTTCCCCGCTCCAAGACCCTCACCGATGAGGAAGACTTTGCTACTCGTTATTATTAAAATTTATTAAAAATACATCTGCGTTCAATAACGAACCGTTATCGATTCACACCGACCACGTTTAAAAATGTCGCTTGAAATTAAACTAAGCGTCCATTGATAATTAAACTAATCATTAAAATGGACCGGGGTTAGTCCTAACGAGCAGTTACTCGGCGCTATGTATTTATTTAATACATAGTTGCAAGTTTAACATTAAACCTAAACCGTCACACTGTTTAACTTAAACGACCTAAACTACATAGTACTGTTTGGGCAAACCACCTCTCAAGATCAATTTCTTTGTGTGGGTTTTGGAGCTGGGATCGGTCAGGGAATTTGAACGTGATAGAGCCAAGCAGTGGCTCGACCGGGGTAGTAACACGGCCGCACATAATACAGACGTGAAATAGACGCAACCTGTGCTTCTGCGTTTCGTTCGGTGAATGAGGTATCCGGTGGCCAACCCCTCCTTCCCCTCCCATCTCCGAAATACCCCGAAAGGCCGGCAACGCATCTGCAGCACCTCTGTAATCTCTTACTCTCAGTCGAGACGCTTCCTCGTTTGCCACCTTACCTATATCTCGCACTTTATATCCTCTGCTTATTCCATCATTGGATCATCATTCGGTTGTCACTCATTTCTTCTGGCCATTCCCGTAGTCGCCTTTTATCCAATTTCTTTTTATTTATCTGTTTGTTTAAAATGTATCCACAAAGTGCTACACATGGCGGAATTAATGCCTAGAGGCATTCTCTCCCAGTCAACCATGATAGAGGCGATGCAGCTAATCAAAATGTTTGTTTTACCGTAATGTTATTTATTTAAACTTTATTTAAATACCTTTATAAAAGTATTACAAAGGGTGGATTTAATGCCTTTCGACACTATCTGCCAGTCAACCCGAGGCGTGGAGAGATATTGTAAAGGTGCAAAACATTAAAATTGTAAAAATGTTATCTATCTTGTTGCCTTGTTCTCTATCTACCCCTTTATTAATATTATCTTTCTGTACGTTCTTTTATTCTGTGTGTTATTTACATTTCTAAATGTCCAGGGTGCTCGCTTTAGTTTCATAGAGCGCGAGCGACCTGGGTTCGATCCACGGTGCCGGCACCACGAAATTTATTAATAGCAATTTTAAGTGCTGTATTTACCACGCGGTCGACGGTGAAGGAGAACATCGTGAGGAACCCCGATATCTGAGAAATAATAAAAAATATTATTTCGAGGAACACGCGAAGCCCGCCAGCGCATCCGTAGCTCCTCTGGTGTTGTGGATGTTCGTGGGCGTCGGTGATCACTTACGATCAGGTGAGCCGCATGCTCGTTTGCCCCATCTTCTATAAAAAAAAAAAGCCCGCCAACCCGCGCTGGAGCCGCGCGGCGGGCCCTTCCAGACTCCAAAACTTTCACGGATATTTGAGAAGTAAGTGCACATGTGGGCACTTTCAGGATTCTACTTTACTATTATATTTCTACATTTGTTAAATAGTACGGTCTAGCATTTATTAATCTTTGTTTACATATATCTGTGGCGGTGGACAGACTAGCGAGAGAAGCCGTCACAGATGGTATATCTTTAAAAATGAACCCAACATATACTGATCACTTACATGCGCTGAAAAAGCAGTGTTATATATTATGGGATGAATATTTTGATAAAAGGTTTAAGGAAAAAGGAATTTGGTATAGAACGATACAGCCACACCCACAAAGGTCTCCTTGGATAGATAACTCTAGTATTAACAGACACAACTCCGTTATAGCAATGAGGTTGCGTTCTGGACACATTCCATCAAACAAATTCGCATACTTAATGCGCAAAGCGCCATCACCCAATTGCACTGTCTGTGGTGTGATTGATAATGTTCACCATGTACTGATGGAATGTGCCCAAAATGAAAATTCAAGGAGACCTCTTATGCACTTGATTTCGGAACTAGGCGATTGTAACATTATTTAAGCCCTTGTCAGACGTAGCTGCATTATTATATAAACTAGTTACTTCTAGGCAGTAAGTAAGTGATGTATAAAACTTACGGGGCGACATAATCGTATATGTGATTGAGCCTCATAATAAAGGAAAAAATATATATATATCTGTGGCAGCTGACATGACAATCTCTAATGTTTTTTTTTTTAAACATTAATGGTTAATTGTAAATATATTTATTAAAATCTATTAGTAAATTAATAGGGCTGTCCGAAATTAAAAATATTTATTTAAATCTAATGCGGATAATCTCTTGTTATTGTAGAAATTGATATCAATTCGGAGTTGTGTTGGCGGAAGGATGGCAATTCTAAATACGATTGCCAAGGAGTTGAACATTAGGCTCCATACTACACATTTTAAGCGTGGTAGAGCCAAGCGGCGGATTTAGCTGCTGCTCGAATGGGCCGCCACGACCGGTTCGGTACCACGGCCTAGCAGAATACCGGTGTGAAGTAGAGGCATCCTGTGCTTCTGCGTTTCGTTCGGTGAGTGAGGTAACCGGACGCACCCCCTCAATATTCCCCTCCTCTTCCCTCCCATCCCCAATATCCTTAAAGACCGGCAACGCACCTGCAGCATCTATGGTGTTGCAGATATATATATATGTGGGCGACGGTAATCACTTACCATCAGGTGAACCGCTTGCTCGTTTGCCGTCTCCTCCATAAAAGAAAAAAATACAGAATTGGAGGCAGCCGCTGAAAAGCCGTCTAATTGTTTTTGTGGGCCTCTGCCCACCCTCTTCTTACGAGAAACCGGCCGTCTTATTGCCCATCGCCTAGGCCAGCGGATTTTGGTGAATATATAATACAGTGATTGCGAACCGAACTATATTTAGCGGTGACTATCAAATACTAGATAGCTTTTCAGATTTGTTTTTTAAATTCATGTATATATTTCTAAAAAATGTACAGTACGTACCCAGCGTTACGTGACAATGTCAGCGCCGGATTTGAACCTAGATCACTCACGTACTGTGACATCGAAGCGAGCTGCGCACCGACGAGCTATTGCTTTCATCAGGTTTTTTTTTTTCTAAACGAGATCGTGGGCATTTAACGGCGCCGTACGAATTCAAGTACAGGCAGTAAGGCTTAAGTTTAAAGACCATTTTAACCTTGGCACAGTGCCCTAGTCTAGGAGCAGCCTGCGACTGAGGACCTTCCTAAAATAGACGCGTAATAAAGATAAACAGATTTGCGGCGGGTTTTTTTTTTTTTTTAGTTAAACGACGTTAAATTATTATTGTAGAAATTGATATCAATTCGGAGTTGTGTTGGCGGAAGGATGGCAATTCTAAATACGATTGCCAAGGAGTTGAACATTAGGCTCCATACTACACATTTTAAGCGTGGTAGAGCCAAGCGGCCAGCTTGGCGGGAGTACTATCACGGTCTCGCAGTATACGGGCGACTTTCCCCGCCCCCCATCCTCATAACCCATCCCCCAATATCCAGAAACGACGGCTGCGCAGCTGGAGCTCTTCTGGTGTTGCAGAAGTACGCGGGTGTCGGTGATCTCTCACCATTGGGAGAGCCGCATGGACGTTAGCTCCTTACTCATAAAAGTAAGGTAAAGTAAAATTCACTTGTCAAATGTAGTTTTTTTACATCTACCGCTGTTTTGTTATGGGTCCTCTGAAGGAGAAGAAACAAGCTAAAGAAATTCTGCAGGTGTCCTCTTTTTTTAATGTGTCATTTCGCGAATGACCTGGGTTGGAACGCCCGTGTCCAAATAAAATTATTAATAGCAATTTCGAATGTTGAATTTATCACGTAATTGGAGTCCATATTATTTCGAGGACATGTGAAGTCGAATCACCAATCTTCTCTGGTCTTAAACCTATTCGATTACTGAGAGGAGTCCAGAAATGGAACACTAACGGGACGCTACTTTACTTCAATTTGGAGTAAAAAAAATACTACACGTCTAAATCATACGATCGTTTGAAAACCGAAATATCCTTCGCGCAAATCCCACGTAAACAGACATGGCCGCCGAAGCATGAGTACAGTGTTACAGCAACTGAAAAATATCATTGTCACTTGAGAACCTTTGACCCAAAAAGCAAAGGAAAAAAACCAACGAGGCGGGCGAGTGACCAGGGTCGCGGCGACTTTGCCGGTGCGACCGCTTCTGCATCTTAAACGAACATTTGCATGAGCGTCACGTTCTGGACAAGGGGAACTCCTTGAGGGCTGCCGAGTGACGTAACCTGGTCACGCAACGAGCCGAATGACTCGCGACGTTTGCCTTCGATTTACATAACTTTGGTACATTTTTGGTTTTGTTTTTCTATAACATTACGACACTGTACCGACTAATGGCCTGACAGTGCCCATGGGGTGTCCGGGCAGTAGTTTCGTTCTGTACGCGGTAGAGCCAGGCGGCGGTTGTTGCTGCTGCTCGGAAAGGCCGGCTCGACCGGGTCGAAGCACATCCTCGCAGAATACCGGCGTGAAGTAGAAGCTTCTTGGGTGGGTGAGGTGACCGGAGGCTCGCTGTGAAATTACCTTAACAACGTAACGCACCTGCCGCTCCTCTGGTGTTGCAGACGTACATGGACCACGGTGATTACTTACTATCAGGTGAGCCGCTTGGTCGTTTGCCCATCACGCAATCAAAAAAAAAAAACACAATCGAAGAACGTCTCAGATGCGTTAGAACACTGAAATGGAACGCGTCACAGTCTGTAATTATACTTAAGGGTAACCAGGGGGACTGTTAGCTCGTTTTTCACCCCAATCCAACCGGCGATGGTGCCGACTGAAATGCAATCCTATGATGCTACGTGCTGTGAAACTCTGACCCTGAGAGACCCTGAACCGGTAAGGGTTTCATCCGTCCATCCCAATATGCGTCATAAGTTATTTAATTTTATATTATTTTAGACAGCCAGAAATAATTCCATTTAATATATATATATGATAACATAAGGGTGTAATAGTTAAGACTGTTATCACAACGTGCAAAAACAGCAAGGTATCAGCCAGTATGTGCCCACAGCTGGGCAAAGGCCTCCTTCTCAAATAACCGAGAGGGTTGTGGACCCGGGAAGGGCCGGGGCCAGGGCCGGCTTCAGCATTAAATGGCTAAGAGATGATCAAATAAAATAGTCTAAAAATTTAGTTAACAACTAAGGATATTTACTAGAGCATTAATTTAATATAAGTAATACGTTGAACTCTCTGTAGGCCGTGGAAGTCTAGTGGTGAGCGCGTGAGTGACCTGGGTTCGATTCCCGTTGCCGGCACCACTAAAATTGTCAATAGCGAATTTAAGCGCTGAATGAGAAATAATAAATAATATTATTTCGCCGACAAGAGAATTCTGCCAACCCGCACTGCCTATATTTTTTAAACCTTTTACTTAAACAATTATTATAACGTATTTCCTTGTAATATATTCATTAAAAGCTTCGTAATTAAATATAATAAAGACTTATTAATGTTTGTCATATCCTATACGCACCTATCAATACTCAGAATTCATTAAATGAGTGTAAAAGTGATAAGTGACACTATAAAGGTTTTTTATTACAGTCTGAAAAAACCACACGTTATGTGAATGTGAATCCTTGGTTGTAAAATATATACCTACCCACTCATACATACAGCGCCCTTCACCAATTACAGATGGACAGATATTAAGACAATGAAGAATTAAAAAAAAAAAGATATCTGTGGAGTTTTTATTTCGCCTGTATTTTCACTGTCAGAGGAACTACACCCAGATTGTAAAAGAGTGTCGATTGATAAACGAAATAAGAATTTTCCAAAAATTACGGCTCGGTGGTGTAGTGGCTAAGCGTTTACCTGCGGAGCTGTGGGTCTCGGGTTCGATTCCCGCACGGGACTAGTATTTGTATGGACTAACAAATAATTGTTCCGGGTCTGGGTGTATGTCCGTGTCCAATTTATGTATGTAAACTGCCTACGCAACACAGGAGAAATTCCTACAGTGGAAGGTTAATGTATTATTTTAAAGATTAAACTTCCTACGTCAAATAAAGAATTTTCATTTATTTCATTACGGTTCATCCATTTGGCATGACCCAGCGTACCCAAACTTACGAAATTTCCGAAACCCGGGGGATGGAGGTCCTCGGCGCCGTGTTTGCTTCCTTAGATTGCCATAAGATTTACAAGGCTTTTACCTTAGTCGCCTCTCAGGAACCCACGGGAAGAATGGGGGATGGCAGAATCTTACGGCGATACCACACCGAAAACGGGTATTTTTTTTTATGGGAAAGGCGCGAACGAGCAAGCGGTTCACCTGATGGTAAGTGATTCCTCCGGTTACCTCACTCACCGAACGAAACGCAGAAGCACAAGATGCCTCTACTTCACGCCGGTATTCTGCGAGGCCGTGGTACCAATCCGCTTGGCTCTACCACGTTACTTATTTATTCTCTGAGCCACAATGGGATTCAATTAATTACATAACTTATTACCTAAAATGTACTCTATGCCATGTTCTAACTGACGCGAGATTTCCGATCTAATATCACTTTGACATTGGCAGATAGTTAAACACTGTTGCCACAAAGGACACCGAAGTCGAGAAAAAGATACTGTACATAACATGAATACATGACGGGTATAAAAATAACATGACGGGTTTGTTATCAGTTGAAACCATCAGCTGATTTGGGTTTTTCTTTAATTTATTAAAGGATTACAATAGTGATATTCAACAGGGTACCGTAGAATTAAAAGAAACGAAGCAAATAAAAATAAAATCAAAGTGATACATTAGGTGTTTGCAGTGATATCGTGCTCACACACACATACAACTGACGTTCAAGGTTTTTTTTTAATTATATTTTGTTTATTAGTAATCTTCTTCTTATTATTATTATATAAATGGCTTCATCATTTTATTGATGATTCTCAGCCAGTTCCAAGGTTGAACAATACTAGGGGAAAAATGTTAACTTTTGAACCCTTAAAGCCTGTAGGCCTGTTGTGATAGGAGTCAAAATAAATGAACTAATAACTATCAGTCAGTTTGTTCATCAGAATATCCTCTTGTCATTGGTGCACTTTTTTTTTTACCGTGTGTCTAAAGACAGTGGAAATGAATTAAGCAGAATGATATGCGATTTTTTTCTGGTGATTGTAGAGCACGCTCGCTTCACCGTCGAGGCATGCAACAAGAATCATTAAAACTTAATGTCATCATTAATATCATTAATAATGCATATTTATTTCTTATATTTAAGCGAATTCGAAAAGTTCTTCATAATTTTTTTTAACATTAATTTTCGTTAAAACCATTTTAACAATTCTTTTGTTAAAAAAAACGTTACCTTATGCTGTAGGAATTTCTCCTGTGTCGCGGAGGCAGTTTACATACATGAATTATACATGGACAAACACCCAGACAGGGAGCTATTATTTGTAGTCCATACAAATACTAGTCCCGTACGGGAATCGAACCCGCCACCCACAGCGCCGCAGCTAAAGGCTTAGCCACTACGCCACCGAGCTGTCAAATTTATATTATAAAATATTTAAACGACAAATTATGTTAAATTTGTATCTCTAATACATATCACAATTCCGCCGCTAAACATTACTGAACATACAACCCACCCAAAGATAGCCAAGGACCGATCTTGTGGGGGGTTGTACTGCACTGCCTTGTGGGGGGTTGTACTGCACTGCGTTTGCCTTCAGTTTCCAACCGTAGAAGTCTTTTTTTCCCAATAGCCATCAATTCCATTGCCCGTTACGTTCTGTCTCGCGGATATACTGCTGCTCGAATGGGCCGGCTCGACTGGGCCAGCGGCGCGGCCCACGTCGTGAACTAGAGGCATCTTGTGCTTCTGCGTTTTGTTAGGTGAGTGTCGTAACCGGAGGCCGACTCTCCCGAACCTCCCACCCTCTTCCTGGCAACGCACGTGCTGCTCCTCTGGTGTTAGAAATGTTCGTCGGCGACGGTATTCACTTACCATCAGGTGATGCTCGTTCGCACCATTCCGTCACGTTCCTTCTCCACACCGCTCGGGCGACAGGCAGAGAGTAGAGGATCACCCAGCCTGTGACCTTAATGGTCCCTACGTTAGAGCGGTAGAGCTGGATATCTCCACGTTCCCCATGCAGAGGCGAAATGAAATACCGTAAGCTACTCTGAGAGTTACCAAAAAACGTAGTATAGTTTTCTGATAGTAGCCACAGAGACCCTTCCTCGATTATGCTCCACTCCGACTTCACAAAGAGACTCAGCTGTCGGCAGCCAGAAAACCTTTCTGCTAGCTAACTTTTTGGAACGCGGTTAGAGCCAAGCAGCGGCTTTTGTTGCTGATCGAATGGGCCGGCTCGACCGGACTGGTACCACGGCCTCGCAGGTTAACGGCGCGAAGTAGAGGCATCACGTGCTTCTGCGTTTCGTTCGGTGTGTGAGGTAACCGAAGGTACACTCCTCCTCCACACCCCCCTCCACATCCTTCGTCCCAGCTTCCAAATATCCTTAGAGGCCGGCAACGCAGTGAGCCGCATGTTCGTTTGCAGCCTTTCCTAAGAAAAAAAAAAGAATCTCTTCCACCGCCCTTTTCTTATCGAAGTATTGCTTGGAGAACTCCCTCTCGTCGGGTTATGAGTGGCATCTCACGCACACATCGAATAGACCCATGACAGTTAAGATTTCTAGAAGGTTACGTGTCTCAGTACCCACCAACAAGTAGTCCTAGGTATCTTACGGGTCTGTCGACAAACACAAGCGTAAAAAAACATGACGAATGTGGAAAAAAGTTGTATGAATCACAATTTTAAATGAATAAACAAAATGACATTACAAAAGATAATTATAATGCTAAGTACCCGTATAATGGAAGCATGCACACTATGCAATAACGATTCTATGCGCTTTAACCAAGTGCATTGTTCGCATATTGAACGTTGTCATAATTAATCTGTAAGATTTTTAACACGGTCGCGTCGAAACTAGCGATCCGACAGACCAGCACGGTATCGTCTAGTTTCTAACAGTAGAACCTGATCAGGTTATATCATAGTGCCGGTAATGTTGACGGGCAGTACAGTTCTGTTCAGTTGATGAATGTAAGTAGGTTGAAGAAACAAATATATGAGGCGAGTGTAAATGGTAGAGTCGGGAGAGGAAGACCTAGGCGAACATGTCACGTTCAAATCGGTGACGTTCTGGAAAAAAACCAGGTCAAGAGTAGTCTAGACCAACGAGCATGCATGCGAAGATTGATGAAAGTGGAAGAAGCGAAAGACGTATGTCAGGACCGTAGCAAGTGGAAGAAGATTGCCTCTGCCTACCCCGTTGGGAACAAGGCGTGAAAATATACATACAGTTCAGCTCAGTCAGAAAAAGAAGAAGACGTAACCAGCAAAGGTGGCAACCACACTCTTACCCGTTTCTACCCCCAAACTATGAAACTCCTGTTGTCTTCCGGTATGAAACGTATAGAGAGCCAGCATAATTGTGGGATTCCATCTTAGTGCACAGATGACAAGGCATCTGTATCCTCCTTTGATTGAAGTCGTTTGCATGTGTGCATGGACAGCAGTAGCCCCTTTCCATCAGGTGAACTATTAGCTCGATTTTACCATAAACCAATAAAAAAAAAACGTTACAAGCAAGTGTTTGAAGCCACGTGAAAGAACCAAGCGCAAAAGCACAAAATACACGGTATCGAAGCTCTGCTCCCTCGGCGAGTCGTTTAACCCTTCACATAAATCATCACAAAAGAATTTCTGTCAGTGGAACACGTCATGACTTAAATAAATAGAAATTTAAGATCAACTTTCACTCCAATCCCGCAACCAATATCCTGCTCCTATAACAGTATTAAAGCATACGCCTAATCACTTTCTTATCGGAACCCCTTCATTGAGATAATAATAGGGTGTAAGCGTTAATATAATGTAATGCTACTTATATACGAGAACCTTCATAGAGATAATCATATATTCCTAACACAATATTACTCTACTCACTAACGCCATCTAGTATCTAATCAGAGTAGTACATAAGAACTGCCCAAAATATGTGATTGGTCATGTCACGCTCTGTCATTAATTTATGATGATGTAGTCATAGATTAACTTATAATGAAGTTGTCAAACTTTGTGTTAATTTGTACGTTTTTAAATTTAAATCAAATATGGCATTACATTACGATATTAATATAATTATTCAAGACGAAAATTTATTTGTAAAATAGTATAATAATACGTTTAACCATTTAACGTGGCATCAGCCTTCTTTGTAATATGCCTCGAGGAACAGGGCTTTATGATAACTTTAATCAAGATTCTAAATTTAGTTGATATATTGATTCTGTGAATAAAAAACAGATGAATGAAATAACTTAAAATAATTCCATGCCCTAACATTAGTACTACTATCTTATTGAGTTGCTCTGAGTGAAATTTGAGTCCTAATAAAAGTATAGGTATGGATAGGTGGGAGCAAATTTAAAAAGACTTTTTAAAATCGTTTCGAAATGTAAACATTACGTTCACGCGATGCATCAGGCTCTTGTACGTAGTAACAACTATCTAATCTGTGGTTTTAGCGACTATTGGCGAGAATCTAGATCTTTTATGGGAAGCAACATTATTAGAGCGAGAAAACCGGCAGTGCGCTCACCAAGCCACTTATCTTGGATGCAAGCTTTAGTTGGAAGTTTTCTAGGTGGTACCTGCGCTTGTAGATGCTTATAAAAAAAATCGAGAAAGAGTAAGATGCTGCGAAGATTAAGAGAGAGAGAGAGATTATATTATAAGATGGAGAAAGGAGAGAAAAGCTCCTAAAACTGAAAATTTGTGTAATCGATTACGAAAACGATAAATATTGCATATCATAAAGCGCCATCTGGCGGCTATTATCTGAAGCTCTAAGTATTGGGAGATTGTACTAATAGAGCGCCATCTAGCAGATATTTTTTGAAGCTCTACGTATTCATTCTTACGTGAATAAGTGAAAACGTCTAAAAATTCAAAAACTATCTGCTAGGAGCGCTTATTCGTTTGTATAACACTCCTTACAGATAGTATCGAAAACTATTTTGTTTTTACGACAATTATCAGTAAACGCAAACTATAGTAAAAATACTTAGTGGTAAAATACTAGTTCAATATTAAGTAAGTATCTCTCTAACTCTCTATCTAACGAATTTCTACGACTGCAACTATTAACTTATATATGGAGAGGCGTGTATGTGTTTTGTGATAAATCGGAATTTGAATCTGACATCAAAATTATTTTCATTTTTCTGAAATTGTTCGCCTAATTTATATAGAGATATTTAAAATATACGACATATTTTCTTAATAATTTTTTGTGAATTATAATGAAAATTGTAATAAATTCATACATTGTATTACATTACACGAAAATTATAGATATACGATATATTTCCATCTATACTCACAAATAAGATATTACATAAAAATGCAGAAAAGCTACCGCCAGATGTCACTGTTCCACAACTCATCCATGTGTTTTTAGGTTTTCTAATCACAAAAAAACAAAAATACTGATTATTTTTCTTTTGTTTTTTTCATGGGAAAGGCGGCAAACGAGCAAGCGGTTCATCTGATGGTAAGTAATTACCGTCGCCCACGTACATCTGCAACACGAGTGGTGCTGCAAGTTGGTTGCCAGCTACAGATGGTATTTGGGAAATGGAAGGGAAGATGAGGAGGTGGAGTGGGCCTCCGGTAACCTCACTTGTGCCTCTACTTCACGCCGGTATTCTGCGAAGCAGCGTCACCATCCCGGTCGAGCCGGCCCATTCGAGCAGCAGCAAAAGCCTCCGCCTGGCTCTACCGCGTACACACGCAAACATTGGCTTCTGCTGGGACTCGAAGCCAGGATCCGTGACACAGAAGTCCGACGCTAACTTCCAAGCCGAACGCGGACGCCCGAGATTGATATGGTAATAAAAAAGTACTGAGCCATGTGGATTGAATAAGTGTTCAGTCTGAAATAGCGTGATGCAAAAAGGGCTTACTAAATTCCGTAACAAATTGAAAATTATAAGGCTATGCGTAAGCTAAGCTATTACGTAACAGTACAGAAAAATCTGTGGTAGCCTAGTGGCCAGGGCGCTCACTTAAGTATCATAGAGCTCAAGTGACCAGGGTTCGATACATACCCGGTCCCGGCACCACTAATATTGTTAATAGCAATTTTAAGTGCTGTATTTACCACGTGCTCGGCGGTGAAGGTAAAAGTTGCTGTAAGCAACTTACAGGCATTAAGTTTACTTTACTTTTACAGAAAAACACAAGATAATCACATATAATACTATAACCAATTATTTCACGCGAAACCCGTTTCAAAATGAGTAAATAGCATACATAGCATAGCTACAAATGTATGTATGTACGAATGGATATATTCACGCCTTGTTCCCAACGGGGTAGGCAGAGACAATCTTCTTTCACTTGCTACGGTCCTGACATACGTGTTTCGCTTCTCCCACTTTCATCAATCTTCGCATTCTCGTTGGCTTAGACTACTTTTGACCTGACCTTTTTCCAGAACCTCTACGATTTGATCGTGAAATGTTCGCCTAGGTCTTCCACTCCCGACTCTACCATTTACACTCGCCTCATATATTTGTTTCGTCAACCTACTTTCATTCTACGAATTTTTTATTCTGCTGCTCGCATAGGCCGGCTCCACCGGGGTCGTACCACGATTCCGTAGAATACCGGCGTGAAGTAGAGGCATCATATGCTTCTGCGTTCCTTTCGGTGAGTGAGGTAACCGGAAGCCCCCTGCGGTCCCCGATCCCCCGTTCTCATCATCTCTCCCAATCCCCAAATATCCCTACGAGCCAGTAAGGCACCTGCAGCTTCTCTGGTGTTGCAGGTGTATGTGGGCGACGGTAATCACTTGCCATCAGGTGAACCGCTTGCTCGTTTGTCTCCTTTATGAGTAATATAAAAAAAAAACAAATTACAGGGAAGTGAAAGATCGCTTCCTTCGATTTTAGATCACAAGAAGTATATCGGTATAGTTGAAGAACATGTAACGAACATATGCACGGCACTTTAGGACAATGAATATGAAAAATATTTTTCGAAAATTCCGTATGACGTCACGTGACGTCATTTCTCGATGATTGAAATCGATCATGATCATCATCACACGTATGTGAAGGAATTTCTGAATTAAAACTTCGTCTATGTAGCGTGTTTGGGAAGTGAAGGAAGCCGAGGTAGCCCAGTGGTCACGGTGCTCGCTTTAGTTACATAGAGCGCGTGTGACCCCGGTTCGTCCCTGGTTAGGGGTCGTCCAGCTCAACTGGGAATGAAGCCGCGGTAGCCCTGTGTTCAAACGCCACCTTTAACCTTGTAGTATGAGAGTCACTAAATTTTTAATCCTGAATTTACCACGTGATCAGCGAAAAAATAAAAATATTATTTCGAGGATATGTGAAGCCCGCCAACCCGCGCCTCTCAGATATTTGAGCAACGGAAGGCTTTTTTTGGCCAGCAGTGGGCACTTACAAGAAAAAGCACGAATTTAAGATAATTATTTAATTAAAGTTTTTTACTCCATGAAAGAAATTAAAGTGATTATTTGCAGCTTCGTACTTCCGAACGATGTTCATCCGGTGATTGTCGCATGCACCTTCAGTTGCTAATCGGCGGCATGGTTCCTGGGATGGGAGGCTGCTTTTTATCACTGACGGAAGTCGCGAGGTCACCAGACCACGCCGGCAGCCTTCCGCGTTTCCCACAAATTGCCCGTGAACTGTCACCGATTGGCGTGACGCGGCGTCAATGTTGCCAGTTGCGTGGAATACCGTCAAATTTTGTGGTAAAATTGTATAGTTTTTATAGACCGAGCCATAGCGTATTTTGCAAGATAAACTAGTTAAGACATAAACGATAATATGAAGAAAGCTATTATTTAAAAAAAAACTTAGAGGCAACAAGTTTATGATTCTAAATACCAGATATATTTTTATGCAGTGTTATTTTTTAACAACTACTTTATTTCATTCCTATTTTAAGGTATTATGAATCTGCTCTTTTGAAATATATTACAACACTAGAACTATATATTAATTTCGAGTATTTACGCGAACCCTACACATTTGAAATGAAACAATTATTTCCCGACGTTTGGATTGTTTTACAGCAGCCTTGGTCACGGAGGGAATGAGGTGTTAGACGTCCAGATGTCATTGTAAACTATAGTCGGGAATGTAAAGACAAAATTACACGCGATAAGATCCGCAAATATTAATTTTAAATTCAAATAATATACTAGTTAACTAAAAATAAGTAAATAATAATTTTCTCTTGAAGTTTTGAAAAGACAAATGTTTTTTTTATGAGAAAGGGGCAAACGAGCAAGCGGCTCACCTAATGGTAAGTGATTACCGTCGCCCACAGACATCTGCAGTACCAGAGGAGCTGCAGGTGCGTTGCCGATACGAATAGGAGGGAGGATAATGAGAGGGAGATGGGTAAAGGGTTACCTCGCTCACCGAATGAAACGCTGAAGCAAAAGATGCCGCTACTTCACGCCGGTATACTGCGAGGCCGTGGTACTGGAGGCTTGGCTCTACCTCGTACGAAAGAACCATAAACTCGATGGGTTTACTAGGAGCTATTCAAACGCTCCATTAGCTACCTTCCAGCTCTTATCAGACCGGTCCGATGGTACTTTATTATTACCTCAAAACTACAACCACGTACGAAAGAACCATACACTCGATGGGTTGACTAGGAGCTATTCAAACGCTTCATTAGCTATCTTTCAGTTCTTATCAGACCGGTCCGATGGTACTTTATTATTACCACAAAACTACAACCACGGGATGAAGGACGATGCCAGATTCTAACGCCGATACCACACGGCAGGCTTATTTCTTTAATGTGTCAATCAACATCTGACACATCAACATCATAAACAAATCAATGATCGAATGATTTTTGAACGCGGTAGAGCCGAGCGGCGGCTTTTGCTGCTGTTCGAATGGGCCGGCTCGACCGGGTTGTTGCCAGGGCAACGCAGAATACCGGCGTGAAGTAGAGGCATCTTGTACTTCTGCGTTTCGTTCGGTGAGTGAGGTAACCGGAGGCCCCACCGCCTTCCCACCCCCTTCCTCATCCTCCCTCCCATCTCCCTAATACCCTAAAAGGCCGGCAACGCACCTACAGCACCTCTGGTGTTGCGGATGTACGCGGGTGACGGTAATCTCTTACCATCAAGTGCACCGGTTGCTCGTTTGTCGCCTTTCCCATTAAAAAATCTGACAGTAGACACGGACGTTTAGGTCTAAACCCGTTGGGCCCGGGCCTATTGGACGGTAAATTTGAAGGACGCCGTAAGAATCGATTTGAATTTCTTATTTACTAACTTAAATCTCCTTACATATATGTGCTGTGACTTCGAGAACACATAAGGGGTTTTTCCCTTAATTTTAGAACTTTTGTATAATTTATACTTGCGATTGTTATCATTTCTTGTACTAGATTCACAACACATTTTTTTTTAATTAACTAATAATCTGTAAGTAATATAAAAAAAAAGTGTTGTGAAACTAGTACAGGCTATAATAATAATTATCATTAACTTTTAAGTATAATAAATTTACAAAGAAGTAACTTCAGATCTTACCCCAAATGAGGAAGTTCTAAAAGTTACAAAGGAAGAGGAAGCCAGTCGGCTATTCTGAGCGCCGCTCGCTGGCAACACCGACGACGTCACCCACCGGCGGCATGGCGCACGTTTGGGCGGCTATTGTTGTCGGCTGGAACTAAACGTACAAGTGGATTTCAGGTGCCTTTTGTGTATAGGTTATGGTTCGCCGATTCATTACGTACTGTTTCATTTTATTTTCATTTATATCTTCAGCTGAATTTTATTATATGTAGTTTCATAGCGAATTTTTCAAATCAAATCATATCAAAATGATCTGCTATTTATGTACACATATAAGAACTTTTTAATTATTAATTAAGGAGCTAAATTTAAAGCCTTATGTCAAAAAATATACTAAAACTTATTTAAAACGAAACGCAGAAATTATACTAATTGTACCAAAAAGTTAACGTAATTAATGTCAAGGCAGAACAACAAACGAAACCAATCGGAAAAAGAACAAAATTGAGTTAATAAAGCGTTGATAAGATGTAATTATAAATAAAAATTATTGATTTAAATATCATAAAGTATTATTGTGTTCAATACTAAATGTTAGAATCAGAACAAAGGTCTTACGCAATAAGTGAGTGAGGTAATCGGAGGCTCACTTCCGGAGGAACTTCCCTGCCTCATACCCCCCCTCCCCGTCTCTTCCTCCTCCCCCGTCATCCCTCTCCCAAATACCCTTGAAGGACGGCAACACACCTGCAGCACGTCTGGTGTTGCAGGTGTACGTGGGCGACGATAATCAATTACCATCAGGTGAACCGCTTGCTCGTTTGCCGCCTTTCCCATAAAAAAAAACCTACCATTCCTTTTTTTTGTTTTTATTTATCATTTTTATTCTAACCAGTAGTCGGATAGGAAATTGAAGCACATTCTAAGATAAAGCAAAATAAATAACATTAAAAATAGAAAAGCAATCTCATGCTGAATTTGCAGACCCGGAGCTAGCCATCCGCCTCAAGCAGCGCCTGTTCACAAAATTACCTTAAATGATGTGTATGTATATACATAAGTAAATGTGTGTGTGTTTTTTTTATGGGAAAGGCGTCAAACGAGCAATAGGTTCACCTGATGGTAAGTGATTAACGTCGCCCACATAAATCTACAACACCAGAGGAGCTACAGGTGCGTTGCCGGCCTTTAAGGGTTTTAGCGAGATGGGAGGGAGGATAAGGACTGGAATGGGTAGGTGGAGTGGGCCTCCTCCTCACTCACCGAACGAAACGCAGAAGCACAAGATGCCTCTACTTCACGTCGGTATTTTGCGAGGTCGTGGTATAAGTCCGGTCGAGCCGGCCCATTCGAGCAGCAGCTAAAGCCGCCGCCTGGCTCTACCACGTGTGCGTTCGTGCGTGCGTGCGTACGTGCGTGCGTGCGTGGTTCTAACGCAACCACAACGCCACCTCTTCGACCCTTATGATATTAACATTCAGCGGAAAAGTCATCCTGAAACATGCTGCAATTGCGTAATTAAGTAATAACGAAGGTAATAATGGAACAAATTGAACAACGCTCAGCGACGCCACGTTGGTGGTTGTGAACGTGGCCCGATCAATAATTAGGGATAATTGCATAACGAGCCGCTTCCTCGCGCCGCGCGGTCAAGATCGAGACTCGTTGACGTCAGCAGGAGGATGCGCAGCTTCACGTGAACGTAATTGTTACTTTCCTGGGTGACCTTGCGAGACAAGGCGAATGCTGAGCTGGAGCACAGGAAACAATATGACATTCGTTTTTTGTTATTTATATATAAAAAAAACTTATGTACGCACGTAAGATGTTATACTTCTTTAGCGTAACAAAACAAAAATAACTAATAATTATAATTTATAATGTAAACTAATGAAAAGAATACATACCGACAGTTAACTTCATATTTATAAACCCACTTAAAAAAGTTTATAATATAAAAAAAAAACACTTATCACAATAAATTATCACCATAAAAAAACACGTGTTGTAGATTGAATATAGTTATAAGTTCTCACGAAAACTTTAGAGACAATTACCAACCAACTTCATGGTGTCGCTTTTAGGTGTCGGTGTGCGCGCTGTTATACGGGATTATTCAATTCGGTTTTTAAAAAAAGGTAATTGGCGTAAAACAGTTTATTAGTTCAATAAAAGAGAAGATTCGAATTAGTTCTTTGGCAAGCGTGTAACGTGTTTGAGGATGGAATCGGACTGGTGTCTCTCATGCGAGGTTCTAGTAAGTTCAGAATGTTGAGTAGGCAAGTTCGGAATGCTGGCTTTGCAAGGTAATCATTGTCAGCATTAGCCCTTACAGTTTAGAAGTTTAACTTCAAAAGCAACCTAGCGTGATGCTAAACATATCAGATGCTGAACATATAAGAGCCACGGCTGACTTGAAGAACTAGATGGTTAGACTCCTTCTCTTTCCAGTAGTCTTCTGGGTACCACCAAAAAGCAATACCACCGGTGCTGTGTTGCGCTTCGAGAGCCAGGATAGTTACAGGCTGTGAGGCGTTGCATCTCAGTACTCAGCGGGTGTCTAACACTACTCCGGTCGAGCCGGGCCATTCGAGTAGCAGCAAACGCCGCCGCATGACTCTACCGCGTACAAAAAGTCTGCGTTTGTTTTATTTGGGATTGTACGCCATCAGACGACGTAACCGAAGCCAGCAGGGCACCTCGTGCAGCTCAAGCCTACCCACTGGCAATGTTAAATGTTGCGCAACCTTACAAATGCATTTCGTACGCTCAGCCGACTGCCTCACAACGTGTGAATCTCATTACATTCTTACGTCTTATTTGAATAAGTGAAACGACATGACACGCACTGGATATGGCTTTATGCTAATAAACCATTCAATTTTATGACCCCTTTCGATAACAAATTGCATGTGACAAAATGCAATTAACATTAATCGAGTCGTAAATGTAAAAAGTGAATAATACGTAATAAATATACGGGTAAGTCTAATTTTGTTTTTATCTATGCAAAATGACAGTTAAGAGAATCAGCGTCTTCTCTCTGGATTGTGAGAATAAGTGAATTGAGCACATTATCTGTGTACAGTATACAAGCCGCGTTCTAGAAAAGACATATTTGACTATATTTAAAAAAAAAAATATGTAAGCACTTATTGAGAATCGCTGTAATCCCATATAACTTTATCTATGTTAAATATTGAACATAGATATAGATGTAGAGGAGTGGGGAGTGGGCATCCGCTTCCCACACTTAGCGAACGAAACGCAGAAGCATTTGACGTTTCTACTTCACGCAGGTGTTCAGCGAGGACGTGTTACCAACCCGGTCGAGCCGGTCCGTTCGAGCAGCAGCAAAAGCCGCCGCTTGGCCCTACCAAGTATACAAGTAACGTAAACTTAACATGTCACTTTTGACACATCTCTGTTGGCAATCGACAGCGCTAATTGTTCCGGCTCGGAGGATATAGAGAGCCAATAAGTAGGCTTTACAGGCCGTGGGTGTGGTAGGAGGCGACCAAGAGAAACGTCATGAAAATCCCAATGGCTTCCGACAGACGGCGGGATATTTGTTTTTTTTATGGGAAAGGCGGCAAACGAGCAAGCGGTTCACCTGATGGTAAGTGATTTCCATCGCCCATGTACATCTTCAGCACCAGAGGCGCTGCAGGTGCGTTGCCTGCCTTTAAGGGTATTTGGCTGAAGGGACGGGGAGTGGGTGGGTTACCTCGAGCACCGAACGAAACGCAGAAGCACAAGATGCCTCTACTTCACGCCTGTATTCTCCGAGGCCGTGTTACCAACCTGGTCGAGCAGGCCCGTTCGCAGCAGCTGCAAGAGCCGCCGCTGGGCTTCACCACGTGCAATACTAAACCAAGAATAAGCATATTGATGAAGCACAGCAGTGGCTAGGATGCGAGATGTCTGGTAATGTGATCGCCAATCCGCTAGAGGAACGTGGCGATTAGGAGAAATCCACCTTATGAGAGAGGCCTGTGGACTATTCACACACTGTGTAGGTAAGGTTAGGAGGACTGAGGACTAGAGAAAGCTCGAGAGGTAGAATGCATCTGTACCCTTCTTCGATTGAAATCTTTTGCAGGTATCTGAAGTGGCCAAAGACCATGATTTGGTCTGGAGGGTCGTTTCTCACACCCAAACAAAATTAAATAGAAACTACCTCCATTCGATCTACAAACAGTAATGTATTATTTTCTCTTTTCCGCGAAATTATGCCACAATGTTTATGGTTAACAAACGAGCGAGCGACCAATTGATTATGTTGTCGTTTACGAGTGTCCACGCCCTGCTCCATCAATGGCGGACGTTCAAGGTTCGAGCTCTATTATTTCAAGACCTCAACACATAAGTGTATTCGAACAAGAAGCCTTATGTAATACAGAATCGTAAAAGGTAACGTTTATAGCATTACCAATAATTTTATTAATACTTGTTAGATTTTCAATTATAAATAAACCATTTTAGCTCGTTGGTTAGGGAATAGGAATAGTACATAGGGCTTCTGCCTTCGAATAAGGGAGACGCGAGTTCAATGACCGAGTTTTTCGGAACTTATGTACAATTTGAACTGAACACTAAAACGCCGACAAACCCAGCTGTCACCTGTGGCGTCATTTCAAATAAGCTCTGGTGGTAAGTCACTCGAAACAACGAAAATAAGTTTCTGGATATATATTCTAATACATACATAATAATGTACAGTCGTGAGAGATTTTTTTAAATGATGTTATTAAAGTTTCTCTGTTTATATTATTTATACTTTTACCTTGAACGTATACTCGTTTAAAAATCTTCAGCCTTAAAACAAACCACTATAAGATATTGAAGATGATTTGCCATATTGCCAAGCATGGCAGGCGCATTGGCAATCACAGTCTTAAACTAACCAATATTAGACGATGCTAATGGTGGTATATTACTATAATACATGAAGAGATTATGTGAAGTACTAACCTTGTAATGTCTCACTGTTGGGCAATCTCATAATACTCATCTCAGCATTTGGGTTTGCTGGTTTTGGGAGTTTAGGAGAAGGTTTGGAAGGGGTGCAGAGTTCCCCTCGCTGCTTCAGTGCTCTGGACATCCAATTTCAATTTCCCTTCACTGCCGTTTCCAGCTCTAAGAATTGCGTTTCACAATTGTAGAAGTGCCGGCACCAGGATTCGACACATCGAAGCGCCACTGCCCCGCACAAGAGAAGCTGCTCCCCATCACTAGATAGTCTGTGGGATTTGGGTTCGTAATATTCAGATGGATTATCCGCCATCAGACGGACGCCATATCGTCGGCCGCTATCCAACAGGATGCAACATGTGCAAGGTTAACCTTCGGAACAAAAGATGGTGCCCATATTTCCCCTAAACAACATATTATTGTTATATCGAAGTTGAAAAGTAACGAAGTACATTTACATCATCTGCTCACGTAATTTGTGACGTAACATGTTACACACGTACAATTCGGCTCTATTTATGTAACACCGGAGTAGATATAACTGTATTTAATAAAAAAAAAAGTAAACATGAGTTTGTACAGTTGAATTAAATTATTTAGAATTATTTAGTCACATGTTTACTAAGGAAGTGTTTCATATTTTCAATCTAGTTACTATAGCCCGGATAGCTCAGTCGGTAGAGCATTGGACTTTTAATCCAAGGGTCCAGGGTTCAAGTCCCTGTTCGGGCGGCATAATTTTTACCTATTTTTAATTTTTAAATTTAATTAAACATTTAACATGATTTTGATATATATTTTTCATGTTTTATTAAAAATAATAATCAATTTTAACCAATAAAAATCGTCATAATTTATAGTTAATTAAAAAAATGTTTGGCCAAGTATCAGTCATTAACAATACTTTTGTAGTTTATAAGCATTTTGTGATTCCTCGCACCTCCCTGCCTCGCCGTTACCATGGCCGCCACCATAGCCAGGACTGGCGAGGCCGCCGGGGACTGGGGGCCCTTGCTTTTTTCTACCTCTCATGGAGTGACGAGCTGCGCAGTGTTGCGGGAAGTCGATGGATGCAGGTGGCTCAGGACCGAGCTTCGTGGCAATCTTTGGGGAAGGCCTATGTTCAGCAGTGGACTTCTGTTAGGCTGAAAAGATGATGATGATGATGATGAAGCTTTTTGTTCTTCGTATGTTTCTCCAGCCTGTAGTAAGTCCTATGCCTATAGGGCTATGCGCTAACATAAGTAGGCATGCCATGCATGGAAGATTTGTCTAATTTGCTGGCACACTCCCAGGGTTGTCAACCATACTATGGATATAAAGTATTGTACTGTATTTCGGGTCTACGTACTATATACTCGTACTGTTAAAGAAATATAGTACGTAAAATACGTAACGAAATATACGTTCCTTTTTTTACTCTTTCCATGACATACTATATTTTTGTAATGTACTTTATTAATGACAGCTAATATTGAAAATAGTATAATCAGCTAAAAAAAATCGAAATTAAACGCGATGAAATCCGTAAGTAATAGTTTAATTTCAAATGTAAAAATGTTGGCTACCCTATGCCCACGCCGGCACAGAAGTAAATATTTATTCCCGAGCCGCTGTGCAGAAGGATTGACGATCGCAGCACCCAGACGCCTTGCACCTTCGACGCTGCTCCCCGTCATCGATCTACTTAAGCTGGAATTCTTCGTGGTGATTATACCGCCATCCGTTACGACACCCGCGGGAACAATGGGGGTGGCTGATTATTAAAGGTTGTTAAATCAAAACTTTCGAATGTGTCATCTAAGTTAAATCATAAAGAATGTAAACACCACTTCAACACGCAGTCCTGCGTGCATTCGAACAGGATTTCTTTGTTGGTGCAAATTTTTCTCCAACAGAGAATAAGGTCTCTAAATAAACCTAATAACCACACCGTAACGAACTGTAAGCGATAAGCGATTAAATAGATCATAGTAAAAGTCCTGTTCGAGACGTTGCGCTGTAGTTTTTTTTTTTTTTTTGTTTGTGAAAACAAGTTCTGCAATTCGGAGTTCTGGCGGCACTTGGCCAGGCATCGGGGTCAGGCAAACATCACTCGCTCGTTAGATTCAGTCGCGGGCGGCCGCAGCGCTGCGTACCGTTCTGCGATGCACGTCCGAGATTTAGAGTGCTGTGAACTAGTCAAATAATGTCGCGCGCCTCTTTGTACAAAACGATATTTTGAAAATGACGAAGTACAAACTGAACAATACGGTGCGTTCGTCGTCGGAGGTGACGCTCACTTCCTATCTCACGTCGGACAGTGCTAGTGTGAAGAGGGACGACAGAGGCTTCCACATATCGGGCCCTGACAATGACAATTTGGACACGGAGTCGAACAGGAACCTGGAGGCGCCGCGCTACCACGTGTGCCGCTCCTGCGTGCTGCCGGGGGGGCTGGCGGCGTCGCTCGCGAAAAGCGATTGCGACAAGTTCGGCCTGAACGAGTTGAAAGTGGAAGGTTTGAGCGGGAACGTTTGCCTCTGCGAGAAGTACAACGGTGGATGCAAACTGTGCCCGCGTCCGAGCCTGGCGCCCACGCTCAACCTGAGCCTGGACGGGAAGGAGCCGTGCCTGGCCTGCCATGGAGGGCCATGCGGATCTCCCTATCCCAGTGAGTAATTTGAAATGTGCAAAATTACTTATTTATTTATTTCTTTCATAGCTCACGTTACTTCCTTCGTGTTGTGTTGTTAAGAATGAAATGTTTTGATAACGTTGTTTTTTTTTATTGTTTTGCTGCTTCATGCTGTTAAGTATGGCGTTGATTTATTATTTAATTTGAATACGTCGTCTAACTAAATTGAAGTGCTTTAGGTTTGATTTTTATTCGAGCCCCTTTATTTGCGATCCGCACCGGCATCGCACGGACAGATCGGTGTGATAAAACAAATGTGAATGTGTTATACATAAAAAAAATTCTCGTCCACTTTAGGGAGGACAGACTTGTGAAAATATGTCGATAGACATATATTGTATCGATATTTTTATTAAGTGTCGAAATCATAATTATTATAAACAATATCGGAAATAGGTAAAGACCCTTATTAGGAAAATTATGGTTCAGAGTTTTATATTTAGGACTTTCAAATCACTCTCGCGTTTAAGATACTATTTAGGGTCTAATTAGAATTGTTCAACGTCAATGATTTCGTTTTAGTGGCATCATTACAAAAATATCTGTCGACTGGTAACTGGTAGAATTAACTGATACGAGCAATATTCCGTTAACGTGTCTTACTTTTCTTATAGTGTATAGATCTAATCTCACGCCGGTCACCCGGAGGGTTGGACAGAGATTTCAGTTTAGGTTAGGTCGTTTGGCATAAAGTGGAACTAAAAAGGCATACTGTTCCACTACTGATCTTCTTTCCCGGGAGATGTAATTTGATAAACAAAATAATTTTACATAATGTGATATATGTAATTACATGAACGACGATGAAATGTGTGGGTTTTTTGTTCCACAGCCCGTATCTCTCCAAAGATGTTATTGACTTAATTTTGATAAATACGTCTACTTGATTAAAATGTAAAAAAAAAAGCTTTGCCGATACAACATTTACAACATTTCTTGTATTTACGCGAACACACACATTTGAAATGAAACTATTATTTACGGATTTTATCGCGTTTCATTTTGTTTTTATATTCCCGACGTTTTAATCGCTTTACAGCAGCCGTTGTCGCGGAGGGACTGAGGAGTTGAACGTCCCGAGGTCTCGGGCTACCTTAAAAGCTGAAGTTCATTTCAAATGTTGAGAAAATTTTATTAAAAGTGTCAATGATTCCTATACATTATTACTAAATTCAGAAACCGGTTCAAATTATGTTTGTCCAGGCATAACGCTTAGAAAGGATCTTCATGAAAGCAAACCGTAAATTGCTCTAAGGGTTCGCCCACACGCGGTGCAGAACAGGTTGGTGAGCAGTACCCCAGATCCCAGGTATCAGCGATGCCGCTTCACATCACTAGCCTTTCGAGGTTCGTGTCTGACAAATACTGGTGGATTTCCATCTACCATTCGCTTACCACAGATGTGCAGATGGCGGGCGTTCAAAGATATATATGGTATATTCCCTTTCACTACTACTTGAATTTAACTGTTACATGTTAATACGATGCCAATGTTCGAGTTATTCATTTCCAAACGCGCGTAGTGTAAATACCGTGTACGACGGTGTAACTGACAGTTTGCGTTACGAATCATCGTCTATTCTCGCAAGTCGGCCTCGCCTGAAACAACTGTTTCGGTCGACATGTCAGTCACAACATTGCTCATGACACGTGTCCCACAACCCGTCATGCGTCAGTAATGTGATCTATAACAAAAAAAAAAAAACACAATACGGTATACAATACGGCGTAAGAAACTGCCACCTTATTTCTTCACGTGGTTCGTCCAAGGCGAGTGAGAGAAAAGCTCTTAATAAATCTCTTGGTTTGGGATAGACTTGGGACAGGAGACGAACGAGCAAGCTGTATCATCAGGTGGTAAGTGATTACCGTGGACCCTCTGGTGTTGCATGTTTACGTGCGGCACTGTACATGCTGCAGGTGCGTTACCGGCTCTTAAGGATACCATAAAAAAGGTTCTCGAGTGGCAGCTACGTACAGGCAAAAGCAGTGTAGGACGACCCCCCACAAGATGAAGTGACGACCTGCGCAGTGTTGCGGGAAGTCGATGGATGCAGGTGGCTCGGGACCGAGCTTCGTGGCAATCTTTGGGGGAGGCCTATGTTCAGTAGTGGACTTCTGATAGGCTGAAATGATGATGATGACGATGATGAGGGTGGAGTTAACTACTACCGGTTAACTAACTTACCGAAAGAAACGCAGAAGCACAAGGTGCCTCTACTTCACGACGGTATACTGCGAGATCGCGATACTGCACCGCAACAAAAGCCGCCGCTTGACTCTACCATCTTTTTTAAGATACTTTCGTAGGAGATTTTACAGTGTAAGCACAAACACAGAGGCACTCACACGTCTCTACCTTTCCCGTATCCGACAACGCAATGCTAGAAGATCGTAGGAGGCGCCGGATGTAGCGTCAGAGACCAGACCCGCGACACGACCGGACCCGATTAATAAATATATAATATAGAATAAATCGTGATTGAATTCAAAAAGCAATACAAAAAAAAATAAGTTAACCTCTAAGCCACACCGTTGTCTTTACTCATTTCGTACGGTATGTTTACGACATTTATATGCAGGGTAAGTAGCTGGAAGGTGTAAGGAGGAATATAAATCAATCATCGTTTGCCTCCTTTCCAATAAAAATAAGAAATTGACAACTGTCGATGGTATTCTATTATAGACTAGTTTAGTCCATTGCTCTACTAAGTGTCGACATGTGGAGGAAAAGATCGTATATTCCCCCGTACACTATATAACTGTTTTTGCTCTTGGCGTTTGTCTGCTTGGAATTTATGTTGGTACTGGGGAAAATCCCAAAAAAAAAAAATTTTTTTAAATAAAACATCGTGTACACCTAATCGACACGAAATCGCAAGGCAACGGCATACTTAAAATATTTTTAAATGTCAAATGTCTTTTTTTAAGCTCTGTGTTCGTACTCGCCTTGGTTATCAAGGCAATGCTGAATCTTTGAAGTATTCGGACTGTTTCCAGCAAATATCCGGTTCGAATTGAATTTGAATTTAGCGCAGATTGTATTTTCATATAGTTCACGATGCACTCGGGACCAGCGCAGGTCTAATGGGGCAGGGTAGGAGTAGGGAAGAAGGATGTCTAAACAATTAGAGACTGCTGGAGTTTGATTCGCTTGTTTCTTCTACGTCCTCATTAGGAAACGTCGGTTAATTTTTAACGGTGGTCACGTAAATTACGAGATTTTGTTTTTTTAATTAAATAAACTCGGCAATGCTTCACTATCATAAAGCGATTACGCTCACACTGAAGTGAATTGCATAGTGCATACGACGTGTCATTTTTAAAAGCAAGCCACCTTCAAATTTAACTTGTTGATATTTTGCATCGGCTGAACTTACAAAGTTTAATTTCGGTGTTAGAGGTTTTTTTTTTAGCTCGATTCAGATAGGCCGAGTGATTAGGATATTCGGTATACCCCGAATCGATCTCGAAATGGGCTCGTTTTGTAATTTACAGCGTACATCGCGACAGAATTCGAAATTCCATCAGTACCACCTAGATGGTTGGCATTCCACCACGGTGCGTGTTACTTTAATGTTTCTGCCACGCACTTCAACTTTATGGAATCAGCTGTCGCCAGCGATATTTTCGAACAGTTACGACTTAAGGACCTTCAAGAAAAGGGCCTTCCTTCCTCAAAGGCCGGCAGCACATCTGTAGTTCCTCTGGTGTTGTTGATGTTCGTGGGCGTCGGTGATCACTTACCAACAGGTGAGCCGCAAGCTCGTTTGCCCCCTTCTACTATAAAAAAAAACGTATGTACGATTTGTATCGTTGGCAACAATGCTTATATAATACAAAGAGATAGTTGGCAACACTAAAACTGCGGCTGGTTCTCCACCTGTCGCGTTGATGGGTTGTAACGACTGAATGTCTAGACCTATGTCCAGCTTGCCAGACCAGTTAACGAATTATTTCCTGATCTTAAGAAGTCTCACTTCGATGTCAGTGATTTTTCTTAGCTGCTAAAGGATCCTGATCCTGATCCTGGTTAAAATTGGTGATGAAGTCCAAAATGTTAATGAAGTTAGCTCTGCAGGTGCTTCTGATCAATCAGTAACGTCGTTACAGCCAGTCACAAGTGCACCGCTAAACATATCCAACCCCCGAAGGTTGCCACAACGGACCGGGTCGGTACCACGGCCTCGCGGAATACCGGCGTGAAGTAGAAGCATCTTGTGCCTCTGCGTTTCGTTCGGTGAGTGAGGTAACCGGAGGCCCACTCCCACTCCGCCTCCCCGTGTTCATCCTTCCTCTCATCTCCCAAACACACTTAAAGGCCGGCAACGCACCTGCAGCTCCTCTGGTGTTGCAGATGTATGTAGACGGTGATCACTTATGTGAACCGCTTGCTCGTTTTCCGCCTTTCCCAAAAAAAAAATCGGTACCTACATACATTGAATTTTGAATAATTTGAATGAAATAACGTACTTAGAAAATGTAGAAACTTTCACAGTGAAATATCGCCAGCTCATTGCATATGTACATGTAATTTGATAATAATATTAACAAATGTAATGTATTAACAATTAGGTAAAGCGGTGTTGCTTATGCCGATAGACTAGGCAGAAACCCAACACGCTCTTTATTGAGAAATGAACTTGTTATTTTGAAATCAAATCATTTATTCAACGTAACAAATATACACTTCACTTGTCGAACGTCATTTTTATTTAAAATCTACCACCATTTCGTGGATGAGTTTCCTCTGACGGAGAAGAAACAGACAAAAGAAAATCTGGGTATACGCTTTCATTTTGTAATTTGTGCAAAACATACAATACGTTAAGACTGAACTGTAGATGTGAATCGAAGCAAAGTTTTCGAGAAGCGACTTCAATAAAGTGATGAGGCCAATAGTGACGGCGATAAAAGTAAAGTAGCAGCCTGTAGGTGCCCACTGCTGGGCAAAGGCCTTCTCAAATACTTGAGAGGGTTTTAGAGCCGGGAAGAGCCCCCTACCTGCTCTAGTCGGTTTGGCGGGCTTCACATATCTACGAAAATATGTTTTTAAATTTTTTTACGTATTTCGCACACATGCAGGTTACCTCACGATGTGTTACCTTCACCGCCGAGCACGTGATAGAACCCAGGTCACTCGCGCTCTATGATACTAAAGCGACCGCCCTTTCCACTAAGCTACTACGGCTCTCGTGGTGATAATTTAACAATTTGCTATTCCATCAGTTTAGTCCTTTCCGAGAAATAGGTGAACATACGAAAAAAAAACTAATAAACCTCCTCCTTCTTCGAAGTCGGTTAAAAAGAAATAAGCTCCCGCGATCGTTTATCCGATACTGGGATGTTCAGAGGTCAGTGGTGACATCAATTTTTGTCATTCCGACACACTTCTCACCAGAGCTTATTTGGGACTTAGTGACGGGTGGTGAGCCTATTGTCGTCTGAGAGTCCAAGCCAAAACGATACTAATTTAGAAAACTCGTTAGTACGCGGCCTCCTCGTGCGGGAACCGAACTCGAGTCTCCTCATTAGGAGACAGATCCACAAACAACTAGAATGACTTCAGTCGGTTTGCGCTGCGTATTTTTAAATCGCATGAATTAAAAAAAACTTCTCGTCTTTAAGTCTCATTCTGAAAATTTATCTTTCAAAACAGTCTCCAGTAATCTGGTGGACATTTCTTGGAGTGCTTGTTTATTCTCACCAGACTGGACAAGCGGTGAAGATTGGTGAACACCGGTATGCTGCTCACCATCGAATGCAGCTCAGCGACGAAAGTTGAAGCCACTGCCCCCTCCGAGCCATTTATTTATTTATATATTCTTTATTGAACGTATAAGAGTACAATATATGATCAGAAGACGGACATAATGCCAAAAGTATTCTCTGTCGAACAACCTTTGGCAGTGATAGAACATCGAAAGCGGTTACAGAATAACTGAAAAACATATATATATATAATACGCTATTTACTACTACGAAAACAATATGTACATACACATACGTACATATATATATGTACATGGTAGAGTCGGGAGAGGAAGACCTAGGCGAACATTTTACGATCAAATCGGAGACGTTCTCTAAACCAACGAGTATGCATGCGAAGATTGATGAAAGTGGGAGAGTGGGAGAAGCGAAAGACGTATGTCAGGACCGTAGCAAGTGGTCGAAGATTGTCTCTGCCTACCTCCTTGGGAACAAGGCGTGAATATATCTATTTATGTGACATTAGGATGACAACTCGGTAATTATGAGGAATTTTTAAGAAATGAACCATCATCGAATCTGAGTAACTAAGCATCTATTGTCTGCCGTCTGCATGGAAAATATTGTCTCCGGCGTTCCCGTAATGAAAAATGGATGACGTCTGTCCCCGGATCCGAACCGCTTTCAGATTAAGCAATTGAAACGTAATAGATGGAATCACAGTGCGTGTTGTCAGTGATGACTTACGGATCCGAGACTTGGTCCTTCACTGCAGCCCGTATGAGGAACCGCACAAAGTTGCTCAGAGCGCTATGGAAAGGGCTATGCTCGGTGTTTCTCTGCGCGATAGAGTCTGCAACGATGATATCCGCAGCAGAACTAAGGTAACCGACATAGCCGTAAAGATCAGCAAGCTGAAGTGGCGACGGGCCGGCCACATAGCTCGCAGAACTGACAACCGTTGGGGAAAAATGTTCTCGAGTCGCAGCCGCGGACAGGCGAACGCATTGTGGGACGACCCCCCACAAGATGGAGTGACGACCTGCGCAGTGTTGCGGGAAGTCGACGGATGCAGGTGGCTCAGGACCGAGCTTCGTGGCAATCTTTGGGGGAGGCCTATGTTCAGCAGTGGACTTGTGATAGGCTGAAATGATGATGATGATGAGATGGAGTCACTGTCGCGTTTATTGTTTTAATATCTCTCGCGGGTTTCCGACTTCCGTCTCGTGTGTGCTTATAGACTAAAGAGTAGTTTTTTTTATATAAATATTACGGAAACTTCGACAAAAGTACCGGGGGAATTAAATCTACAAAGTTTCGGTAACAAAAAGTGAAGTGATTTCGTAAAGCAAAGTTTAAGGTCGGCCACGTACATGTTCTGTTCTAGAACTTGCTTCTATGTATTTAGTTCTTTTATATAACGTGTAACAGTAGAATGACGAACGAGCTAACAGTCAATACGATGGTAATTGGCCACACCAGTGTAGGACACCTGCAAACGACTTCAATTTAAGAAGGTTACAGATGCTTGGTCACCCCTGAGAATTAAGATGTAATGATTCAACCTGTAATTACAGTGGTTGCCATGCTGAGTGTTGGCAGATGTAGGTAAGAGTGTGGCAATTCCACTGACTACTCCTAGGCACAAAAGGAGTCTAAACCCTAGTCCTCTAACTTTAAGGATTTTAGGCCTTAACCGATTTTATTACCAATTAAATTATTGTTTTATGAGAAAGGAAAATGAAAAACAAGAGCAAGTTGGTAAGTGATTACCGACGCCCACATACAGAGTGGGAAGGGGATGAATACACAGAATCCAAATCCCACGGATCACTGTTGGGGAGCAGCTTTTCAAATAACCTCTAATATTTTTAATTTCAAAAATTACAACGTGAATGTTTTTCAATTCAGTTAAATTTTCAAATAGCCAAAGATCAAATCCAGTCTACTACAAAGTAATGTCTAAATCTAAGCAATTGCCTTGGCCCTTACCTGCCACGGCTCTGTCTGAGAAATAATTTTTTTTACAAACACATGTTAACTTTGCGGATCCGGGTAACAGAGCACGCAGAGTGGGCATCCGATTGCCACAGTCACCGAATGAAACGCAGAAGCACATTATGCCTGTACTTCACGAGCTCGTAGTACTACTGCGGTTGCGCTGGCCTATTAGAGCAGCAGCAAAAGCCGCCGCTTCACTTCACAAAATACAGACAGACAAAGACTTTAAATTTAGAAATATTTATTATTTGTGATATCAGTTTTGCAATGTTGGGCCACCACCGGTACCCGTTGCGAGGGGATGTGCCTCCGAATAACGAGATCCAAGTTCTATCCCCAATTCGAAGGGCTCGTACCTATGAGTTTTTTAGAAACTTTGTACGATTTGTATTGTTAAGTCAGAACTAGCGTTGCCAGGGTGGTGTTCCAATTATGGCGGGATGTCCAGCGGAACCTGTTCTGAGGAATAAATAAATTTAACAATCTTTCACAAAGTTTTCGTTTTTGTCATCCACTTTGTGCGGACAACATAATATTTTTTTTTACTTTTACATATTCACGCCTTGTTCCCAACGGGGTAGGCAGAGACAATCTCCTTCCACTTGCTTCCGTCCTGACATACGTCTTTCGCTTCTTCCACTTTCATCAATCTTCGCATGCATGCTCGTTGGTTTAGAGTACTCTTGACCTGGCCATTTTTCAGAACGTCTCCGATTTGATCGTGAAATGCCCAAACCAGCTCAGCATCCCTTTCTCAATTCGTGTCACTACATCGTCTTTCACGCTACAACGCTCTCTGATCACACTATTGACATAATTGGTTTAAATTACCCGCACGTTAATAAAAGATGCAGATCATTAAAATGTCTGCTTACTTTTCATTTTCTTAGCTTTTTTTTATTGTAGTCCCGCGACACAATGCTTTGTTTTGCGTTTCTTTTTTTAATTTAAGTACCAGTCCTGAGTTTCTGCATAAATTTCTTGGCAACTTGTAAACTTTCTAAACACTCATTGGTACGAGACCTCCACATAGGGGATTGAACTCGGGTCTCCTGATTCAGAGGCAGATCACCTAACCACTGGACTATCGTGGTAAAATTAAAGCTTTACAATTTTTAGGACAAATCTGGGAACAAAATATATTCATTTAATACTCAGTTTTCATGTATTTTTTGTTTGTACAAATATTGTTTCAATCTGTGATTAGAACCTGTACTCGAGAGTTAGTTGGCGTTAAACGCTAAGACAACCGGTGAAACCGCCACACGGTAACTATTGATAAACAAAAATAACAAGGAACGTGCTGCTATTAGCACTTCTGCGGACATCTTGTTCAATTTCCGCTAACTGTCGCACACTGCACGCAAATATACCTTATTAGGTACGTGACAGCCTCGCTTGAATGTTGTAAACAAACAGAATCTGACACTCCGTAATTATATTGTACAGGTAAACAGCTCAGATTAAAATCAACCGGCATTGACACGTTTTTCTTCACTCTTATAATGTAAACATTGTATTATTATTTTTTTTAATTTCAATTACCTAACGAATGATCATCACAACGAATCGATGTTCTTTGGCCTCTATGAATTTAATCTCGAACTCTATAAACTAGGTTGTCAACTTGACAAGTTTTTGGCAAACACTGGTGGGATTGGGGACGTGCACCAAGATGGGGGAAAGTTAGAACACTGTGGGGTTTTAATTAAGTGCAAGATACCACCGATCTACGTTTTCTGTATGACGTAACCCTGTGCGCGCGGAGCCGGGCGGATTAGATTAGTTCTGAATAAGTATCACAAATTTTCCATATCATTGATTCTGATATAAAATGCTAATCAATTTATAAAACCTGAACCTTGACATGGAGATCTGATTAGTGTTTTATAATTAATAAGATCTTAGTCACAAATCGCAAATGTTAAACAAATGGATGTTATGATGATTTCTATCGCCTCGTGCTAGATTTCGAGCATGACGTGGAAGTACTCTCCTACATAGCGTATGACGCAGCGAGTGCACGCAAACCCGGAGTCCCACACACTAGTCTTTATCTTATTAAAGTTATGCGATAAGATCGAATGACAGATGCTTTCTCCAGTAAGCATTTGTTTCTTCCGGGATTCGAACTCACAGCCCTGCCACTTAGCAGTAGAACTTAAAGATCTTTAGCTTCTTTATCTTTCTATTATAGTACATTTCTAAACAGCGACTAAAGGAGAGCCGTGGTAGCCCAGTGGACAGGGTGCTCACTTGATACTCACGTGACGGGCCCTTCCCGGCTCTAGAACCCTTACAGATAGATTTGAGAGGGAGACCTTTGACCGACAGTGGGCACTTACAGACAGTAATTTTTTTTTTTGTTTTTTTTTACTATAGGAATTTCTCCTGTGTCGTGGAGGCAGTTTACATACATAAATTGCACATGGATCCACAACCAGACCCGATTAACTATTATTTCTACCACATACAAATACTAGTCCCGTGCGGGAAACGAACCCGCGACCCACAGCGCCGCAGCTAATACGGGTAGGCAGAGAGTACGTGCTTCCGTTTGACACGACTCGACGTATTGAAAATGGAGTCCGCTGATCCGATTTCAGCCTCACCGGGAGATAGAACTTGACTAACGGCTAATCTTGTCCGGGAAGACTTTTCCTTCAGTGACCGGTTACATCACGGGGAGAAAGATCTAGAAACGTATATATACTTACTAATGTTAGAAATCCTTTATATGTATGTATGTTTCAACGGAAGCTATTCGACGGGACTGTTCTTTATGATTCCTGTAGTGCAATAGACTATGTTTAAACCTATTCAATATTACAAATGACAGTTTGTATGTTTCTCGTTCAGTGACGTCTTAAAGGACTACTCTGGCTATGAACGAAATTTGGCAGAGTCGTAGATTATACCATAGAGTTGTCTTGCTCTTGGAATATAATTTGCGGCCTCGGGAGTGAAGGCGCGGGCAGCCACTAGTACTTACACAAAAGCGTTCCAATTTCAAACCACAAATCTCGTCAAAATTGAGTTTATGCTACCCCTGCGTTCCTGTAACTATAATAATTTGAGGTCTAAAACTTAGAAACGGCTTTTGCTAAATGATCAAGGATCTTTTAAATTAAATTATTTTCTCCATAACAGTGCCAAGTGGCAGCGTTGCTGCTGGTCAAATGAAAAAAAAAAAGAAAGGGTCAGTTGGTTCGCAGCAGTGTTGGGGGCCCGATGGTTAGATTCCCCCAAAGGACCGAGTCCGGCTTTGTCCATGTGCAATTTATGTTGGTAAACTGCCTCGTTGGTAAACGACACAGCGGAATCACCTAGAGTAGAGGTAACAAAAAAAAAAGGACATTACTCAATTTAGTCACACTCGCAGTACTTCTGTGTTACTACGTCCAATTATAAAACCAAATACGTCACAGCGTTGGCCATATTTGTCCGAGCAATAGCCGACAGCGCGTCATATTCCGTTATCCGGTCCTATTGGAGTTTATCAGCAATCACGATTAGCGACCTCTAGCGGTACAAGGCGAGCGCGCCGCCAAACTGGACAGTTGTTTGACTTTAGGAGACGGCCTTTTTGAGGCTATGTTATTATTAATACGTAGATGCTAAAAGCTAAAACTGTACTTTGTTTTTTTTTTAACATACATGGTCTTACCATGAGGCGATAGTTAAGACGTCATCGGTTCACGTCCAGCCCGGTACGCTAACCACTAAGCCACGCGATCGAATGCCGTCTACGCAGGATGCAGTGCCGTCTGTACTAATGTACAGGCGTTGTAGCTCTGTGGCCGACCTCATGCTTTAAATTTATATCAACTTCATCAATTCCAAGCAAGTATTCGAGGCATGTGTTTATCATATACATGAGTATATGATAAACACATGTAGTGCTTACTCTATAGTCTATGACAATTACATGACTTAGAGGTAAGCTAAGTAACTTGACAGCTAAGCTCTGTACTCTGAGTTTGAATTCCAAACATTGCTAAAATTATTGTTTTTTTTTTAAGGTATATATACCGACAGCCGGTTATGTCGACTAATGTTGATAATTGCAGCTTCAAATGCTACATGTAGCATTTGAAGACTGGGTAAAGACCTCTTCAATACATGTATTGAAGAGGTCTTTACCCAGCCGTGTTTAACTAAATCACTTTTATTTCATAGTACGCGAGAGCTTTGGGTTCGACCCCGTGCCGGCCTAAAATATTTCGAGGCCATGTCCCCCAATCCCCCACTAATTAGTACACTTAATTTCCTTTTTGTATTTTCTTTTTATCGTGTACAGTAATGTAATATTTTATTTTATTTAATTTACACTGCTGGACTTGAGCATATCTCAATTATAAGACAATATACCAGCGCTGTTATGTATTATGTGATACAGGCTCTCTCTGCCTCAAAATCTTATCAGCCGTTCGCGCGTGATTCAAGGACAAAAATTACTAACAAACAAACTCACACATTTATGATATTAACAAGATATTGAATCTCGACTTTCCTCGAGGTGACGTCCAGTTAGCCGACCCGGTGCGTTAGTTGCTAAAACCGGCGAACAGCTTCTCTAGGCGAGCGGGAAGTGCATTATAGAATATGGTTTTCCTCGGCGGAGAGACAGCTCCGTCCAGACGTTCGTGGACATAAGTAAATAATACGAATACTTTAATCTCACCTCCATTACCGGCTGCACTGAAAATCAGCGCTGCAGCTGATGTATGCATGTATATATTCACGCCTTGTTCTCAACGGGGTAGGCAGAGACAATCTTCTCCCACTTTCATCAATCTTCGCATGCCTGCTCGTTGGTTTAGAGTACTCTTTGATCTGGCCTTTTTTCAGAACGTCTCCGATTTGATCGTGAAATGTTCGCCTAGGTCTTCCTCTCCCGACTCTACCATTTACACTCGCCTCATATATTTGTTTCGCCAACCTTCTTTCAGTCATCCTCATTCCTTTCATTCTTCATTTATATATATTTAATATTTAAGTTATTAATATGTATAAATAAATACAAATGTATGTATGTACCTGTGTATTTTCTTATTATATATGTATTTATTATTGTATCTATATATAGATTTACAATTATTTTAAATTATTTCTCTCTTTAGTACTCTCTATTCTATCACTACACCTACTTCATTTCATCTCTGCACCGTCCAAAGGTTGACTGGTAGAGAATACTTCCGGCATTAAGTCCCCCTATATACAGTCTCATGTATATGAAATTTAATTAAGAAAATAAAATAAATACACATGTGAGACTTGTATAAAGGATGGTCATAGATCTAACGTAATGTCTCACCACCTGTCATGTTGGTCAAATCACACAGCCTAATTTGACCAACATGACAGGTGGTGAGGCGGATCCCGTCATAATGTTCAGAGCAAGGATACAGGAAGTAAACACGTTTGGAGCCTCTCAGAAACATCGATTTCCGGTCTCCTAATTCGGAGACAAAAAACCTTACCACTCTTCTATCGTGCCTTCACATATAGCGTGTGCTGTCATAAGACAAACTGCCCCCTTTCTTCCCATAGGTGACGTTAGACTTGCCTAAAGAAATAGCCTCGTTAATGTAATGGGGACAGATAAGACTGGTGATTAAACATCTCGCATAGATAATAACCCTAAAATACAATGACCGATGACAGACAGCAGCGTGGTAGAACCAAGCGGCGGCTTTGGCTGTTGCTCGAATGGGCCGGCTCGACCGAATTGATACCACGGCCTCGCAGAATACCGGCGTGAAGTAGATGCATTTTGTGTTTCTGCGTTTCGTTCGGTGAGTGAGGTAACCGGAGGCCCACACCCCATCCCTATTCCCCTCCTCTTCCCTCCCATCTCCCAAATATCCGTAAAGACCGGCAACGCACCTGCACCATCTACGGTGTTGCAGATGTACGTGGGCGACGGTAATCACTTACCATCAGGTGAACCGCTTGCTCGTTTACCGTCTCTTCCATAAAAAAAAAGCGTGCAGGAGCGAGGCGTCTGGCACTGCGATCGCACCATGCAAAGTGACTGAAGATATTCCAAATTGGAGAGGCTAATGTCCAGGAGATATAAAACAAGAAGACATTCAAGACTGTATAAAGGTTCTTTATACAGTCTTTCTACAGATTAGAGCACTGAATCATTTCACAGGGACTCTAACAATTGCAGAGTGTATTTAAAGCCTTGTTTATGTTATGATTAATAATAAAAAATCTCGTCATGTCAATTAGGCTTCTCAGAAGGAGTCCCGCGTTAAGACAATGTACACATTTATTGTTTTCACAAACAAACTGCAATATGTACAACTTTTGTTTATAACATAATTGATGTACTGTGAGAAACTTTTAGTCATTGTAAGATTTCTACTGTGGTTATTATCCTATACTTTATAAGTGCTGTTATTTATATACAAAAATGTATAAATATATCTAACTCTTCCTAGTGGTTAGGGAGCTAGTATTCGGTCCCCAGTACCGGCACCACTTAAATTGTTAATATCAATTTTAAGTGTTTTATTTACCACGTGCTCGGCGGGGAAGGAAAACATCGTGGGGATAGCTGCATGACTGAGAAATAATAAACAATATTATTTCGAGGACACCTCAAGTCCGACAAACCGCACTGGATCAGGGTACCACTGCCCTTCTCCGCTCCAAAACCCTCTCAGATATTTGTGAAGGAGACCTTTGTCCAGCAGTGGACACTTACAGGCTGATACTTTTAATGATGTTTCTAAATTGATCTAAAACCGGGAATTTTGGATTGAATTTGGATGAAATACGTGGGCGACGGTAATCACTTACCATCAGGTGAGCCGCATACTCGATCCCCCTTCTTCTATTAAAAAAACGAGCCCGTGTTCGGTCTCCTATTGGGCTCGTTCTCAATGAACCTGCCTGGACTCCCAGACGGCGTCAGGCTTAGAGATTATGTATTCATTTATTTCTTCATCTCTCCCGGATTTTCTATTTAATTATACGTCTATTTATTAAACAATTCTTACCTATTTACAGCTCTAGATGGACATTCCAGTCTAATGCGCATTCGTTACGACATAAGTTTTTGCGGCGCTCCATTTCCTGAGCGAGATTGAGGAGCTAATTGGGTTTTTTTTTAATAAACTAATTGCTCGGCCAAGGTAGTTATTGGAGTGCGCCTTCCTTCATCTGATTCGTTTTGATTTTGCTCTAATGTTTCTTTTGACGTTTCTTTTTCGTCCGCGAAAGTTTACGTAACGCGCGGTATATAGATAACTGTGCTTACGATGGTGATTAGGATGATGATGATGATGTTGTCATAACCGATTGCGACGGCGTCGACTACATCCGAGTACTATCGGCAGTCGTCAACTGCGTAGGAAATATTATAGTGCCGTAAGTGTAGGCGCGAACACACGAGGCTCTCGCACGTCTTCACCTTCCCGTGTCTGTACGAACGGGATGTAACGCATATGCGATAAGATCTTTGGAAGGGGGAGAAGGTGTTTCACAACAAACACGTGACGCAACACAACCAGACCAGGAAAGCAGTGATTTGTGTCTGCGCACAGTTATTAACTTCGGCTTGAACACTTTACACTAAACACTAAGCCAGTCTACATTAAAATTTTAATAAGATTGTGTAAATTTGAAGACTGTTGGTGTGGGTTAATCTCCGAATGTACTGGAACTTCAGGAAACTTGACTTTTTTTGGATGAAACGCTATTCCGATGTATTGTGGGTTGGGATAAGTTTCTATAAGCACCGAGTGTTCATAATTTTTAGCAGCTTGCTATACGCGTGCGTTTAGTTTCAATGCGTGGGTTCCTGGTTGCCTTTCATAATGACTTTCTAAAACTTAGGTAGGGGGTTTAGGTAGGTAGTGGCAGAGCCAAGCGGCGGCTTTTGTTGCTGCTGCGAGAATGGGCCGGCTCGACCGGGGTTGGTATCCCGGCCTCGCAGAATACCGGCGTGAAGTCGTGGCGTCTTGTGCTTCTGCATTAGCTCCTTTTCCCCTCTTCTGCCCTCCTACACGTCCTCTGGTGTTGCAGAAGCTCGTTTGCCTCCTTACCTCATAAAAAATATAGTTGTAAACGTTCATGTATAATCCTCAACTACAATAACTTTTTACTATAATTTTACATAATGTCTAGCTTTTGTTACAACGTTTTCTAACGCAGGAGGCACGATAGCGTTGGTTTTCAGCTATGCCCGTAAACATTGGAATGCACCCGCGAGGCCGTCGTTCAGTCTAGGCGTAATAATCTCAATTCCATGCTATAGAAATAAAATAATATGAAATACTTACAAAAAAAGAAAAGATAAGGGAGTGTTATACTAAGTAATATGCGTTCATTTTCTCCTCACAGAATACTGGGCGTGTGTGATGACGAAATCAAACTTGAAAATTTCACAAGTACATTTTAGTCCGGTATGTGTGAGGAGCTGGTGTGTGAGATAGGCATTTTTTTTTATGGAAAATACGGCAATCTAGCTAGCGGTTCACCTGATGGTAAGTGATTACCGGCGCCCACATACATCTGCAACACCATAGATGCTGCAGGTGCGTTGCCGGTCTTTAAGGATAATTCGGAGATTGGAGGGAAGAGGAGGAGAATAGGGAGGGGGTGCGGGCCTTCAGATGCCTCACTCACCGAACGAAACGCAGAAGCACAAGATGCCTCTACTTCACGCCGGTATCCTGCGAGGCGTGGCTCTTCCACGTATAAAAATATTATATTATATCGTGTAATATACAGTATTCTTATCCTCACCAGCCTGTAAATACTCCACTGCAGGACATAGGACTGTCCCATAAGGAGGATTTGTCGTAACCCTCCCGCTCGGCGAGCGTATTGGCGATCACAGCACCAGACACCTTAGTCACCGCTGCACATCATCGGTCTACTTAGTTTTAGTCTGGTACTGGAAGAAAGGAGAGGGCAGATGTGACGAGACGACGAATGCGTGAAGTTAATATTTGTACAAAAACACAAGTCATCGGTTGTCATCTGTTGCTTTCGCCAAACTTACCGCATGAGCGTTACATCGGTTGTTCGCGGTAGAGCCGAGCGGTAGCTTTCGCTACTGCTCGAATGGGCCGTCTCGACTGGCGTGAAGTAGAAGCATCTTGTGCTTCTGCGTTTCGTTCGGTGAATGAAGTAAACGGATGCCCACTCCATCTCCTCGTCCTCCCTGTCATCCCCCCAAATATCCTTAAAGGCCGACAACACACCTGCATCATCTCTGGTGTTGCAGATGTATTCACTAACCATCAGGTGCGCCGCTTGCCCGTTTGCTCCTCCCTTACCCAAATAAAAAAACAATCGGATACGGGAAGGTAAAGGCGGGGGAGTGCATCGGCGTTTCATCATACACACGTCACCGACCGTAGCTGAAAGTGGTCGAAATGGGCCAGGAGTACGTCATCATAGGGCATACATGTTATATGTGGTGAAAGCGACCCTAATCGGCCAAGTTGAGAAGTGAGCCAGCGAGCCAGTGAGCCAGTAAGCCAGTGAGCCAGGAGCCCGGCTCATGGAACATTGCCAATTCTGATTGACGAAGTTGATCGAAGTTAGTTTCGACCAGTTCCAGTTAACTGACGTCGTTGCGTTGCGTTGCGTTGCGTCGGGGCCGGACTGAGGATCGGTGCCGGGATTATCTAGGTTATCACCGAATCCGGTCCATTCTGTGACTGCATACTGCAGCGCAGATGTTTTTGTTCTTCGTTCTTTTAAGATATTTTAGTTGAAGTTTATTTCGTTTCGTTTTGTTTTCCCTTCTTAACCGACTTCAAAAAAGAAGGAGGTTGTCAATTCGACTGTACTTTATTTCAACATACAATACATGTATGTGACGCGATATCTTCGCTGATTGTGAACCGATTTTGATGATTCTTTTTTTTTTTAATTGACTAGGATATAACTCGGTGTAGCCATACAAATTTTAAGAGATTTTTCCAACACTACGGGAGGAGAAAAAACTTTGTTTTAATTCGCTTGTTTTTCTTTATATTTGTAATAGTGTAGTGTTTAGAGCTAAGACCATGAGTAAACGTGTTTCTTTCCTTCGCAATCGCACATGGGCATACCCAGGTTTTTTTTTATTATTAGATTGGTGTGACAAACGACCTAACAATCAAGCTGATTGTAAGTGGCTGCTGCAGACCATGGACACCGGGAAACAACTTCAATCGAAGAAGGGCTTTTTTATGGGAAAGGCGGCAAACGAGCAAGCGGCTCACCTGATGGTGGAAGTGATTATCGTCGCCCACGCACATCTGCTACACCAGAGATGCTGCAGATGCGTTGCCGGCATTTAAGGGTATTTGAGATATGGGAGAGAGGATGAGGAGGGGGGTGGGGGAGGGGGACGGGGCTCCGGATACCTCACTCACCAAACGTGTTAATGTGTAAGAGGTACCACTCACCTACATATCCACTTGGGCTTGGGCTTGACCTCTTCTGGGCATAGAGGCGTAGAGCCATAGAGAATCCTACGACCTAACGGCAAACAACAGATTTAGCTTAAAAGTATTTTCGCGGATTTCGTTGGTACGCTTTTTTTTAATTTTCTTTATGATCCATGAAGTGATATGTTCTAGGTTTCACACAACTACATATTAAAAATGTGAAAGTTTGTATGTTTGTCGTATGTATTGAAGACATTCAAGAGCATATGCATATCCCGTGTAAGCGACACGCTTCTATTGGCTGGAGGAAGTTGTTGCTGTGACAGATGGCTAGGAAATCCCCCTAATTGAGACTCCATTGATATCCTGCGCAACGAACAATTGCTCATACAACTAGAGACACCTTTCAGATTGGCTTTAAACGCCCCGCCGGTGATCAGATCATACCGGAATCCCCCTATCCCCCCGGTCGCCACACGATCCTCAATTGTGGGACCGGTCCTATACTAATTTTTTTTAAATACATGTAAGCACTAACAAATTTCTCCTATAGTGGTGGGCAGAGGTTATGGATTTCCATTGGGCACGACGAGACAGTAGAGTAAAATAAAAGCCTGCCCTCTTACTGGGCAAAGGCCTCCTTCTCAAGCATCTGATGGGGCTTTTGAAGCCGTGTCGGGCCCGCCACGCTGCTCCAGTGCTAAATAATATGTTTTATTCCTTCTCAGATATGCAGGTTTCCTCACGATGTTTTCCTTCATCGCCGAGCACGTGGTGAATACAATACTCAAAATTGCTATTAACAATTTTAGTGGTGTCAGCACCGGGAATCGAGCCCAGATCGCTCGCGCTCTATGAAACTAAAGCGTGCGCCCTGACCGCCACACAGTATAGCTATGTAATATGGACTAAGGCAGCTAAGCGAAGCGGACGTCCCCCTTTTATCCTCGACACCGATGCATTTATCAATTACTATCTCCTCTGAAACAAATCATACGATTGTGATGAAACTTAGAGCAGATAATCTTTATAATGTGAACAGAGCGTCGATGAATTTTCCTGGACTCTAGATGTTTCCATTGATATAATAATCGAGTTTCTGATAAGCACACAAGAGTGGGGCGGAGCATATGTTTTACTTATATTGCACATAAATAAAACGTATACTCCGCCCCACTTTTGTCCGCAACATCATTGCAGCATGTTACACTAAATTCTTTCTATTCTAAATAATGATTAAAATAAACTAAACATTCCCTTACCAATTTTTTTATTTTATATTTTTGTAACCAACACATGACGGTAAGAGATTACCGACGCCCACGTACATCTGCGACTACAGAGGAGATTAAGGGAGGAACGAGCCTCCGGCTACCTCACTCACCGAATGAAACGCAGAAGCACAAGCCGCCTCTACATGACGTCGGTATTCTGCGAGGCACCGCCACTGCTCCATTCGGGACTGCCCCGTTCGGGACTGCCCATTTGGTCAGCAGCAAAAGCCGCCTCTCGGCTCTACCACGTACGAATCACAATTTAAAATATGGTTTAAACAATATCAAATTGTTATGTGATATTCCTTTTTCTATAGCCGTTGTCGTGCATTATATAAAAGCTTTGCTTAAAGCTCGCCAGCTAAAGCTGGTATGGAATATGGATTCCCAACGAAAGCTCGGGCAACATTGCTACGATCTGAGATACTTTTTGTGATTCATTTCTAAGTCACAAATTAGGTGCGAAACACAGAACTACCCCTTAAATTGGTTTCTTGAATTGATTATTTACGGATTTTATATGTGTTTGATTACATTTTTTTTAAATCACGACATTTCAGGTGCTTTACATTTGTGAATGTAGTCTCTTTTACACAGGCCCAACAAACACATCAATTAAAACCCGCGTCAAGGGACCAATTTTTTTATTTTATATTTTTGTAACCAACACATGACGGTAAGAGATTACCGACGCCCACGTACATCTGCGACTACAGAGGAGATTGAGGGAGGAACGAGCCTCCGGCTACCTAACTCAGCTAACGAAACGCAGTAGCACAAGATGACTCTACTTCACGCCGGTATTCTGCGAGGCCGGTCGAGCCGGCCCATTCGAGCAGCAGCAAAGCCGCCTCTCTGCTCTACCACGTACGAATCACAATTTAAAATATGGTTTAAACAATATCAAATTGTTATGTGATATTCCTTTTTCTATAGCCGTTGTCGTGCATTATATAAAAGCTTTGCTTAAAGCTCGCCAGCTAAAGCTGGTATGGAATATGGATTCCTGAGATACTTTTTGTGATTCATTTCTAAGTCACAAATTAGGTGCGAAACACAGAACTACCCCTTAAATTGTAACGGTTTTTTGAATTGATTATTTACGGATTTTATATGTGTTTGATTATATTTTTTTTAAATCACGACATTTCAGGTGCTTTACATTTGTGAATGTAGTCTCTTTTACACAGGCCCAACAAAAAGATCAATTAAAACCCGCGTCAAGGGACCAATTTTTTTTTTATGGGTATCCCGGCCAACGGACAAGCGGTTCACCTGATGGAAAGTGATTACCGTCGCCCACATACATCTGCAACACTAGAGGTGCTGCAGGTGCATTGCCGGCCTGTAAGGGTATTCGGGAGATGGGAGGGAGGATGAGGAGGGGGATAGGAAGGGGGAGTGAGCCTCCGGCTACCTAACTCAGCTAACGAAACGCAGTAGCACAAGATGACTCTACTTCACGCCGGTATTCTGCGAGGCCGGTCGAGCCGGCCCATTCGAGCAGCAGCAAAAGCCGTCGCTTGGCTCTCTACCACGTTTGAAATGGTTGGAGAGAAAAAAAAACTTTACCTTAAACTACGTAGCATAACGTTCTTATCGCCGATATCGGAGGTCGCTCTGCACCGCATTGGTCACGGATGGAATGTTTTAATTTCTCTATCCGTGGTAACTCAAAAGCGTGGGTGCAGCGCGCGACCAGAGGCCGGCTCACATTGGTTAGATTCGCATTCGTCGGGCACTGTACGTCTGGTCGTGCGTACCGTATCAAATACACGTTGCAAAAAGTTTTGCAAGACTAAACGGATGTTTTTGCTTTGAACGGAGTGACGACCGAGTCCGACCGGTAAGACACTTCTGCAGGCCATGGTCACTCACGAACTACATCGATCGAAGAAGCTTATAGTTGTGCCGTCACTCCTGAGCACTAAGATGGAATCTCACGCAGCCTGTTGTTACACCGGCTCTCTATACCTTTGTACTCATCAGTTTGTTAAACTGGAGATTGGCGGCAGAAATGGGCAAGAGGATGGTGTCTTCTACCCAGATTACTCTTAGGAGTAATCTAAAGTAAAGACCCTTAGGGTCTAAGTCAATAATGGTGGCTTTACAAGCTGAAACTTTGCCATACTATTCAAACTTTCGAAAAAAAAAATGTAGGGTCCGTATCGGTGACTCTCTCTGTGTTACCACTACACGGCGTTGAAGGGAATCGTCGTAAAACCCTCGCAGAAAGGAGATGAGGCAAAGCATCGTAGCAGAGGCATCTGAAATTCAGTACTACTACTGCAAGGTCTTCAAATTCAGTACCTACTGCACGGTCTTCAAATTCAGTACCTACTGCACGGTCTTCAAATTCAGTACCTACTGCACGGTCTTCAAATTCAGTACCTACTGCACGGTCCTCAAATTCAGTACCTACTGCACGGTCCTCAAATTCAGTACCTACTGCACGGTCCTCAAATTCAGTACCTACTGCACGGTCTTCAAATACAACTCTGCAACAGTTCAGAACTTTATCCATCCATACAATATACACACATAAAGTTACCTTACGACATTTTCCTTCTCCACCTTCATGTTTCGTACATAATTTTATTCAACCATCGATATAGTAATGACACCGGCTTTCTCTCTCCTTCAACCTTAGACACGTTATCTACCCTGGTATGAAGGCCGAGTGTCGCGACAGACAGTTTCCATCTCTTCATTATCAATTCTATATTTATCTTTATATATATATTTATATATATTAAATTATTTGTATGTAAGTATGTTTACGTATTTAACTTGATTTTGATCCAGGATTAATATGATTTTTTTTTAATTGCTCCTCATGATCCCTGAACTGCAGAATTAAAGTAACTAAAGAAGATGGGGAGGAGAGAGAGGAGCTAGACAAACAGATAATGTACCAATTTGAATTTTACGAGTATATATTAGTATAGATGGAAAACGATGTGCGTAATGATGTCATTTGCCAAGATTCTTGGTACATTATCGTAGAAGCAAACCTGACCCGGCTCGAATAACCCTTGACGATCATTTGTTCGTTGAAAGTTCATCGTTAGACAACACAAAGCCATGTTGTTGTTACCCAAGCCACGTGTTGATACTCGCGCTTGTACGTTATGCGAATGCGATAGCATAACGTACATCCGTCGCTGCTCTTTACCCAGAACCATTGAAGTTTTTTAAATGCGGTAGAGCCAAGCGGCGGCTTTTGCTGCTGCTCGAATGGGCCGGCTCGACCGGATTGGTACCACTACCTCGCAAAATACCGGCGTGAAGTAGAGGCATCTTATGTTTCTTGCGTTTCGTTCGGCGAGTGAGGTATCCGGAGGCCAACCCCTGACCCCATCCGCCTCCTCATTCTCCCTTCCATCTCCCAAATACCTTAAGAGGCTGGCAACGTACCTGCAGCACCTCTGGTGTTGCAGATGTGTGTGGGTGTAATCACTTACCATCAGGTGAACCGCTGGCTCGTTTGCCGCCTTACACATACAAAAAAAAAATATCTTAGTGGTAAAGTCAAGCGACGGCTTTTGCTATAGCTCGAATGGCTCGACCGGGGTAGTACCGCGGCCTCGCAGAATACCGCCGTGAATTAGGGTCATCTTAGGCTTCCGCGTTTCGTTCTGTTAGTGAAGTATCCGTAAGCCCACTCTACCCAGCCCCCATCCCATCATCCCTCTCATCCCCTAAATATTCTTAAAGGCTGGGAGCGCGTCTGTTGGCGTGGGCGTCGGTGATCAGTTACCACCAGGTGAGCCGGATGTTCGTTTGCCTCTTTTTCCTAAAAAAAAAAAAGGCTCACGCGCAACAAACGAACGTCGCTTGTGAACATCATGGAAGAGCAGTTCGTTTACAGCCAACATATCTTGCGTACTGCGATTATGAAACAGTATGGGAAGAACAACGCGCAACAGGGTCGGTGCTGACTGACGATGAGCGTTGCGGTTAACCCCGCGACACTATGCTGAGTCAGCACCGTTTTATTTGACGCGACACGGGTTAAAATAATAAAGTTTTTCTCTAAAATTATTTCTTTTTCTTTTTACATATCTATTGTTGTTTTTCTGTATAATTGTATTTCTTGCAACTTTTGTGTTGTGTAAATGAATAAATCGTATCGTATCGTATCGTACCGTACTGAATACACGGCACGGGCCGGTTCGCTGCTTCACGTCAATCCGTAAATTAATCTCTTTCCGTACGTTCACATCGGCTCGAACGACACTGACACTTTCTGCAGCTGCTCTTTTGTTATGTTCCTTGAAGCCATTGTTAACGCAAATGTTGTGATAAAAGAATATATCAGCCCTTTGTGCCTCATACTGATCACGTGTACGGGTATCACGCTACGGTTAGCGCACCTGCCCACCGAGTGGTTGGTTCGGGGTTCGATTCAATTTGCTTTCGCCCGGGTGGAGAGTAAGGGTAAGTAACAGCCTATTAGTGTCCACTGCTGGGCAAAGGTCACCTTATCTAAATATCTGAGAGGGTTTTGAAGCCCGGAAGAGACTGCCAAGTCGCTCCTGTGCTAGATGGCGGACTTTACCTCGACATGCAGGTTTCCTCACGATGGTTTCCTTCACCGCCGAGCACGTGGTAAATACACCACTATTTTTGCTATTAACAAAAATAGTGGTTGGGGATCAAACCCAAGTCACTCGCGCTCTATAAAACTAAAGTGAGCACCCTGACCATTAGGCTACCACGGCTCTCCTGTCCAATGATACAAGTTTAATTCCTTTTGTTCTTTAAATACATACATAAAATAGATATGTAAATTATCAATGTACACGAACTAACCTAATGATAAACTAGGATCATTAAGCTGGAGTTCCAGGCCACGCGCTGCTACCGCGGCACAATTGCCGTGGAGAATCATCAGTTCAGCCTATCACAAGTCCACAGCTGAACATAGGCCTCCCCCAAAAAGTATATCTATCATAAAATAAACCACTCATAACTGTACCGTACTCAACGATTTTGGTGTTAACGGTGAAAAATTTGTAAATTACTCCCTAGAAAAGTGACTCTTAAAGTTCAATTATGTTACTTCTGTCGGTACCAAATTCGGTCATACAATATTGATAGCGTATGTATTTGTGTATGTATGGTGCGGCAAGTGCTTGTAGACGTGTACAGTAATTGGAAAATTCAATTGAAGACCGGAAATTGTCGATTTTCGTTTTCGCGCCATAGGTCCACGTCTTCGGTGAAAGTTCACTAACATTTTACCGTATACGTATATATTGAATAATACATACTTGAATAAGTTTCCAAGCTCGATTGGAATATATATGTATTGATATATTTCCGGACAATTGTTTTTAAACCACTTTGACATTGGCAAATACTTAAACATTGTCGCTATACAGGACTCGGAGCACGTCAAAGAAAAACTTTAATTCAAGGTTGTCCCGGTTAGTACCGTTTTGTTAAAGTTAACTAACAGAAATGATAGTAAAGCTCGTGGTATAAAAAAATACATTCCCTTTGGCCTTAAAGATGTCCAGATTATAGTTTTACATATAATAGGATATTGAAATTAAATTTTTCTATCTTGCGGGTTGGGGGGGGGGGGGGTCCATTATTCAATATAAAGCTGACGGTAGCCGGGTTAACTATGCAATAGGGACGTCAAACGCCTCAGTCCCTCCGTGACCAGACGTCGGGATGTAAAAAAAAAAAAATTATAAAATCTCTTTAAACGCAATAAAATCCGTAAATAGTAGTTTCGTTTCAAACTTGTCGTGTTCGTGTAAATACATGAAAAATCATTATATTAATGTACACCTGCGTGATGTCTGTCGTACCTTGGCATTGACGGCATGTCCCGTTCCAGGAAGGTTTTTTTTTTTTTTTTACTTTTAATTCGTATGCGTGTCGACTGCGATCGATGGAGAACACCGATGCGTCATCACCATAGACCTGCACGACCCGTGCCACACGGTGTCAATGACCTCAATCATTATGTTAATATGGATATTCCCCGGGATTCCAGCTTTCGAATCGGCGAACGAATATAATATATTCTCATAACAGTAAGTCCGTAACGGCGATAAGATTAATGATTTTTACCATAAAATAAAACAACATGAAATTCAAAATAGGTGTGTATAATCATTAAACACAAAGAATGTTACATAGAAGAGGTAGGCACAATACAATATAATTAATTAATTATGAAGGGTCGTTATACACTTCAAATGATTATATTTTAACACTTACATGTTTTATATGAGTGCACGTAATATTTCACACAGTATAAAATGAAACCATAGATTATCAATATTTTCTTTAATGAAAAATGATACATTTTACGAGTTTATTTAATATTCTGACTTCTATTTACAAATACATAACTCTTAATTTTAGCGAATCATGTCATGTCCATATGATTATTTCCTCTTTGAATCCCGCGGTGTGGCGCGGCTCGTGCCGATCTATGGTCATCACCCCTGCCGACTAAGACTGCCTAAACCAGACGATTGCTCTTGTAGAAAAGAAACCCTATTACCACCTAATAAAATGTATAATAACATAACATTCTTCAATGTCGTTATAATTCACAAGCAAAGCGGTTTTCAACGTCTGATTTAAATGATATAATCTTAAAAGCCTTCTGATTGTACGATTATATCGGTCAGTACATCTGTTCGTTCAGCTTTCCTAATGAATATTCAATAATTAACCACGTTCGTGCCGCCTCCCTTCCAGTAGAAAGCAGTCGAGCACGTGGCCGCGGATGTCTCGATGTCAGCTGTTCTTGTTCGCCTGCCGTCAGGGCTGTCACGAAACAATACGATACAAGTTACACTAATGCGGTCTCCAAATAATATAAATGTTTGTATGTTATGCATACATATACATACATGTGCATTCATCATACTCATGGCTACCCCTAGTGGTATTCGAACCAGTAACCTTTAGCTTCGAAAGCAGAATCAGCAATTAGGCTAACGAGCCGTCAAATATATTATATATTGGTCTCTATTACATTGGGACAGGCCTATGACCTGACTCTATCAGCCCTGCACTTGCGGCGGGCTGATAGAGTAAAGCTTTAAACGTGGTAGAGCCAAGCGGCGGCTTTTGCTGCTGCTTGAATGGGCCGACTCGACCGGATTCGTACCACTATCTCGCAGAATACCGGCGTGAAGTGGAGGCATCTTGTACTTCTGCGTTTCGTTAGGTGAGTGAGGCAACCGGAGGCCCACACCTCCTCCCCATCCCCCTCCTCATCCTCCCTCCCATCTCCCTAATATCCTTAAAGGCCGGCAACGCCCTGCAGCACCTCTGGTGTTGCGGATGTACGTGGGCGACGGTAATCACTTACCATCAGGCGAACCGCTTGCTCGTTTGCCACCTTTACAAAAAAAAAGCTTGATAATAATTGCAATCACATTGAAACTTTGTACAACCCTAACACTCTTCAATGATGCGACTTCGTTAGGTGGAATACTTTCGCTTTGCTAACACCGCTCTAGGTCAGTCCGCTGTCTGTCAGTAGAGCACGACATTTATGCGTGCTTTGACTTTATTGGTTTTAACTCATAGATAATCCTGACACCTTTAACAAAATCAATAAAAAAGATCTGTCTTATCTGTCTCTAACCTTTCCAAATGTTCATACTTTTATCTCTTAAGTGTAAAGGTATCCAAAGAGGTCACCTTCATTACCATGAATCCTTTTATTTCTGCAGCAGGTAATTTAACTTTAAGTTTTTTCTTTACAATTTATAAGCAGAAATGTACAAGTTTTCTAGTGACTCCAGCTAATAATAAATAAGCTGGTGCATTTTAGTCCTTTTAACACAATTTACTTGTAACAACGTGACAGGTGGTGAGCTTGTCGCCGTCTTAGATTCCAAGCCAACGACACAAATCGTACGTAAGTTTCAAAAAAACTCATTGGTACGGGTCCTTCGCACAGGGGATCGAACTCGAGTCTTCCGTATTGGAGACAGTTCCCCTAACCACACGACTGAAGAAAAATAAATGGAATATAATTCAAATATTATGTAACACTTAAATAAATGAGTTAATACATGTGGAATGTGAATTTTCCGCATGTCTGCCTTTATTTTAATATTTACAGCGTCATAAAAATAATAAGGTAGTCTAAACTAATTAGTCAAATATACTACACAATGTAATTTTATTGGCTATGCTTAATTTTATGACTTTTCATGTTTTAAACGTTACCTTCATTATATTTTATGGCGATTGTAGATACTTTAATTACGTTCTTAAAGCAGTAACTTAAGGTTCTAATTTTTTGAACAACGCCATCTCGCGGCAAACACTAAAAACTGACCTGGCATCGAAATACTGTGGTTTCGATACAATGATATTTTAAATACTAAATTTGCCACAAACTCGGCGAGAAAAAAAAATCTGTAAAATAATATAAAATTTCCTAAAGTCCTTCGTAAAATTCAAAAAAAGGGTTTTTGGAATCGGGAAGGGTCCGCCACGCCGTCGCAGTGCGGGTTGACATGGGAAGTCTATATCCTCGAAATAATATTCTTTAATATTTCTCGCTTTACTTCACCGCCGAGCGCTTCACACTCGCGCTCTATGAAACCAAAGCGAGCGTCCTGACCACTGGGCTACCACGTCTCTGGAGTAGAGTTACGAACTGTAACTGGCTGTTTTACAACCCTCTGTACCACGTATTATGTAATCAAAATGAAATTGAAAATGAGAACGAACGAGCCACACGCTCTTGGATACAAAGGGAGCGATGGCCAGGCGACGGTATATGAGAATACAGAATGCTTGTCGGTAATTATTAAGACAGGTAGCGCTGCTTCGAACCCACGCTTAAGGAGTGTTGGCCTTGTAAGACGTATGGTGCAAGTGCACGCGGAAGCGGCTAGCGAAGCGGTTTATTGTTGTATACGTTTGATATCTAACTTCATGGTGGAACGACTTGCGCTTACTCGCCACGCTGGGTAGACGGTTCGGTGAGCGCAGCCTGGTACTCTCTGTCACCAGTCTATGAGATTAAGGGACCCTGCTCACTGACTGACGAAATTTTTTTTTATGGGAAAGGAGACAAACTAGCAAGCTGTTCACCTGATGGTAAGTGATTACCGTCGCCCACGTACACCTGCAGCACCTGTGCATTGCCGGCCTTTTAGGATATTTGGGAGATGGGAGGGAGGATAAGGATACTCACCGATCGAACGCAAAACCTTAAAATGTCTCTATTTCACGCCAGTATTTTGCGAGGCCGCGGTAGCAAAAATAGCCGCCGCTTGGCTCTACCACATTTAAAAATTCTGGTTACCGACACGATGGCGGAAAATCATAGTCGCTTATCTCAAATAGTCCAGTGATGGTGGTGATGGCAATTAATCCGTCTATACTAAAATGTAATACATTTTCCGCCATCAGACGGTGGCCAGAACAGCGTCCGTTAATCAGCAGAGTGCACTTTGTGCAATTGGATATTTTGGGAGGGGAAGGCGGAGGAAAAAGAGAGAGGAGGAGGAATCGGGGGAGCACAAGATGCCTCTGCTTCACGGCGGTGTCCTGCGAGGCCATGGTACTTCCCCGGTCAAGCCGGTCCAAAGTCGAGCAGTAGCAAAAGCCGACGTTTGGCTCTACCACGTATAAAAGATATTCGTATGTTTCTTATGATGTCAGTTAGCTCGTTTCTTACCACATTTCTTTTCTTATATTTGCAATATATTTATTAATTTCTCTAAACATTTCATCATCATTTACTAAAACGTACAGATATTCATTTCGAAAAAAAACTAATCTGATTATTTAAAAAAAAACGAAGTACTAAAATCGCATATTCCTTTGACTTGTACCATCCTTATATCCACAAGCGCACTGCTAATATTAGCATAAACGAGCAGCTACTTTTAACTGTTTGTTTAGCTGAAATAGCTGTGTTCCTCAAAAGTCTTGTATTGTTATAGCAGTGTTGTGCATATGGCTAATTTGCTTAACTTTGTACAGTATAGTAGAGCTACCAACTTACACTTCTTTAAAAAAGAAACGTTGAATTTTCCTCTATAAGCGGCCACAGCATTCCACACCAGGGGCAATTATCTGTAGGCCGTACGAATACAAATAAGTATGTGATTTGATCACTCTGCAACTACGCCGACCGATATTTGACGCTATCAAAGTATAAATATCACAGGCTAAGCTTGGGTATTTTTGGGATGAGCAGAAGGGGCACACGAACCATCTTTACTTATTGGTTATATCTTGAGAAGTTCTTACCTTAAGAGGCACCGGGTTATCTCAGGGTGCAGGGGAGGTGGATCTTTCCACCGTGTTCTAGGTACGCTCATGTCGTGTCGCGCGCATTGACAATATGGTCTAAATATTCAGCTAGCTGAGACCAAAACGGTGACGTTCTGCGAATCAGGGGGGCTTGCTAGACATCCGTCGCGTTCTATCTCCCGGAGTGACGGAGAAGTGGGTGACGAATCTCAACATAAGAACAAAGGTCCTAGTCCTATAGGTGACAGGTGTTAAGGCTTATATAATTTTACTCCTTGTTTATTTACTATGTTAAAGCTGCACTTACAAATGCAAGTGCCCACTGCTTGTGCGAAGACCTCCTTCTCAAATATTTGAGAGGGTTTTAGAGCTGGGAAGGGCTGGGAAGGGCCCGCCCCGCTGCTCCAGTGCGGGTTAATTAAGCTACATATCCCCGAAATAATATTTTTTTTACTATTGCTCAGTTATACAGGTTTACTCGCGTTGTTTTCCTTTACCACCGAGCACGTGATAAATACAGCACTATGCCATTAACAATTTCAGTGGTGTTTATAATGATAAAAATTTTAATTCACATCATTATAAACATAAGCTGTAGTGTCGCGGCTCGAGGCTCGCGGGTTGGAGACCGCTAAGGGCGCCGGAAGGTCGGCACTGGGCCGTGCTGGTTGTCGACCTCTGATACGTGATGCCGTTCTTTCCGGACCATATAATGCGCTATACGTATTTGAAAAATAATACGGCATAGTAGCCACCCGCGGCTCTGTCTGTATGCCGTCGCGCGTGTCGTATTTAAGAAAAAGGGGAATATATAATACGCTGCTGTTCTAACTTTGCTGTTCTTTTAATACCTTCAACCACAATGTGCCTCTGACCAAACTCTCGCCATACGAAATTAACCCAAAGAGTAAATAATATATAAATCACAATCAATTGTTTCTAATTTTGGCAATTACTGCAGTAGTGTCAGGCGCATCACACTGTGGTATTGGATTATTTTGTTGTTAAGATAAATGATTGATAATATAAAAATGTAGTGAAACGGGTATAAAAGAGTCTCGCAGACGTCCAATATCAACAAGAGTGTCTAAGGGCTCTATTATGGGCCCCCACTACTTTATTCAGTATAATCCGGACATCAAAACTTGTATGTGAAATTGTAAACTTTATACTTATTTGTTTACTTAATAATATTCGTTAGTAATTACCTGCAGGTGTACTTCATATTTAAACCTACAAAAATATTATTAGCATTGAGTAGATTTATCACGTTAAGTTGAATTACAAACAAATGGAGTGGATTAACAATTATACTCTGGAAATTCAATTTCCAATTTTATGGTGTAATAGATGTTGTTAAAAATTATTCTATGGACTGAAAATTCCTTACAAAATTCAATGTTTATCTCTAGAAGTTTTTGAATCATTAATTTAGGAATCGGAATCAAAATATAAATATTTTCTCTTTCTATTGTTCTCAGACGGTGACGGCGTGTACCCGAACCCCTCGTACCCTAGCAAAGGTTCAAAGAGCTGGCGTGATGACGTCACGCGGAGAGCGAGGGCATGCTGCTCCGCGAAGACGCTGCTGCGACGCCTCCCCATCCTTAGCTGGCTGCCGAAATACACGCTGAGGAACGGACTGGCTGACCTAATCGCAGGTATCCGAATCTCACGTTTACATAACGCACCGCCAATACCAAGACCAAACCACGAGGCTGCTTGCGAAGGCTGCTCTGCACGAGTTTGAAGTGTACCTGCGCTTCGATTTCACCAATGAGACCATGCGCTTTGTTTCACGACATTAGTATGCATGAGAATTATTGAAAAAAAAGGGGATACCTATGGAGTTTCTTTCGTCTGTCATTTCTCAGTCAGAGGAACCTCATTACGAAACGGCGGTAGATTGTTCGGTTCTTTTACCTATCGGTTTGTTTCTCTATCACTAGAGGCTTCTTGCGGCTTTGCCCGCGCGATGATTATCTTTCCGAAGATACCTATTGTATCGTAACTATAATATCCATATGTATTATTCTATGACCTAATCTATCGTTCTGAAAAATTTCGAATAGCATATAACAGTAAATGTTAGAATTCGCAATGGCTATCGACAGATGGCGGGATAACCATCTAGAAAAATACCAGACCTTAATTAAGCAGACCGATGTCCGGCAGCGTCGTCTAAGGTGCGACGTGTCTGGTACTTTCGTAATGTACTGTATCCCGCCCAGTGTCGGCGATTTTCAAAGCCCCTTATGACTTACGTCCCCTTACTTGCTTCTTGTTACACCCTCGGTAAGAAAGGGAGTGGAGATTCTTATGCGGATACCACACCGCAAGCGACCGGATGGTATAACTATATTTAATTGAAACAATTTTCAAATGCCAACAACATGTGATAATCCCAGATGCCAGCTGGCTGGGTGTTCAAAAGTTTCAGCTTATATATTATTCTTATGTCACGTTATTGCTTACGATGAACTCCGAAACTATCGAACCGATTTTCACGTTTTTTTTTTAATGTGTGTTTTGCTGGCGTGCCTAAGATAGGAGTTTTTATCACGTATTTCTATATATTCTCATCTGGTTGGGTTGTATACATAAATACGTATAGATACAAATAATACCATAATATTTAATAAATTATATACATAATAAAATTAAATAGATAATTAGAACCCAACCAGATGGAAGCCCCCGGCAGTGGAGACCGGTCGGCCGAGGGTTAGGGAGAAAGGGAAAGAAACCGACGGACAATGCGAGCGGTATCGCACCGGTACGGTAGCACCGCCTTCTGCATTTGAGCTCGGAGCGGTCCGACATATCCTCGACTGTGCCCGGTCCATCAACACGATGTCAGGCTTGTTCGCATTAGTCTTCCTGTCCTTTCATCATCAACTATATTCCATCCAATAAGGCCGCGTATTCCATGCAGCAACGAGCGTCCGGGTCTGCTATATTATATATAAATTGTAAGGCGCCCGGCGTTCGCTTGCGACACAAACGTCACTCTAACATCTGCACCAACAGTGCAGTTAAAAACACCAATTTCACGCTCCGATACCGTCGCTCAATTGAAATAGAAAACGCAGTTCTTGTTCAAGGACATAGAGATTATAGTCCTTTGTGTTTTAACAGTAATCGTTGTCGCAATATGCGATATAAGGCAAAACATAACTTGGGAAAATTGATTCGAGTCAATGAACTTCATTTTCCTTTTTATACATTGCATTGACTCCCTGTAAATAGTTAATAACGCAGTCACAGACAAGAAACGTATCCAGTCGCTTGCTCGCGATCATTTCAGCAATTTATATTTAAAAAAAAAAACAGCTCCGTCCGTCTGTTGCTTCCATTTCGGAGGAACCCGATTAGCCAACTGTGGTAGATTGTAATAAAACTATAATGCTTGACTAACAAAATTTAACCAATGTTTAAATTAAACAATTTTCATTTATTTTTTCTCAATATTAAGGGTTACGATATATGCGACGTTTAGTGCGTTACGTTGCGGGAATGTAAGGGGGAACAAACCATCTATTCTTCAAATTCCAATCTCACCTGCAAGTGGTGTGGCTCTTCCCGTATGATGGTGGAATGTCCATTCGTACCTGCCCAACCCAAATCCTACAGACCGGTGACAGTGAGACATGTGCCGGCTTTTGCAGGCAATTTCTTAGAGACCTAAGTTCAGCACCAAAATAGACTGATGTAGTATTACGACCCACGGGATGAGATTGCGAGATGGGATCAAGTGGCGATTAGTAAACCACCAGGCCGACGGCAGTGAACAGTCGTAATGGCCCTGGGGAAATCAGTAAATCTATTTCAGTATGAAAATTCTGTTATGAACCAATTGCATCTATAAATATAAAGAACAATTGAATTGTGACACTTTGTATTACGTTTAAGTTAAACATTCTTTGATTAAAGGGAGATTAAACGGTTTATTGGAAGCGATCAATTTTAATGATTTCTATGAAGATTGAAAATTAATGTTACGTCCTAATTAAAGTTGTTTACTAGTTATAACATTACGTGGTAGAGTGAAGCTGTAGCTTACTGATACCATCGGAACACGACCTCGCAGAATACCGGTATGAAGTACAAGCATCGTATGCTATTGGATTTCGTTCGGTGAGTGAGGTAACCGGAGGGCCACTCCCCCGCCGCATCCTCCATCCTCATCGCCCCTCTGGTGTTGCAGATGTACGTGGGTGACGGTAAACCTTTCCCATAAATGCTTTGTCAAAAGAATGTGTATAGGTTTGCGTTAAGCCTACTTACTTTACGTCTTTTTATGAAGGAACTTCTTCGAATTAAGAGTTTCGGACAGTTACTCGGATTATTCGAACGTCCAGGTCAAGAGGTACGTCACTGAGCCTTTTAAACAGCGGTGGTACCACCATTCTGTGACCACCCGGTGCGGCACAATGCCACAACCGTCGACAATCGCCTCAGTTACTACTGATTATCATGATCCAAACAGACTGTAGCCTTCCCACGCTTCCTCGCCGACCCAATGAATACAAACACAAAAGAATTTTCAACAAGTTTGCCACCCCCTTTTATTTCTGTGGGTGTTGTAAGAGTCGATTAAAGGGAGTACCTTGAAAATCGCAATGACTACCGACCGATGGCGGTAGAATCGAAAAGTACCAGGACAAAATAAACGTAGAAGTAGATCAATGGCAGGCAGAAGCGTTTATAGCGCGAGTGTCTGGTACTGTGATGACCAACCCACTTGTAGAGCGTGGCGAATATGTCAAATCCTCCTTATGGAAGAGGCCTACGTCCTGTAGTGGACGTTCAGGTGCGTTTCCGGCCTTTAAGGGTATTTGGGAGATGGGAGGGAAGATTAGGAGAGTGATGGGAGGGAGGATGGGAGGATAATGGGAGGAGGAGTAGGCCTCCGGTTACCTCACTCACCGAACGAAACGTAGAAGCACAAGATGCCTCTACTTCACGCCAGTATTCAGCGGGGCCGTGGTACCAAACCGGTCGAGCCGGCCCATTAAAGCAGCAGCCAAAGCCGCCGCTTGGTTCTACCACGTATAATTTTTTATATATATATATATATATATATATCTATATTTACCTATTGTTCCCAGGTGTAACAGTTGGTCTCACCGTCATACCGCAAGCCATCGCGTACGCCGGTGTGGCTGGGCTGCCGCCTCAGTATGGGCTCTACTCCTCATTCATGGCGTGCTTCGTGTACACCGTGTTCGGCTCCGTCAAGGACTCCGCCATCGGCCCCACAGCCATCGCCGCCATCTTGACCAGGGAGAACTTGCATGGGCTTGGACCAGAGTTCGCTGTACTCCTGGCCTTCCTATCGGGCTGCGTTGAGCTGTTGATGGGCATCTTGCAACTTGGTGAGCTTCTTTTTATAAAGTGTTATCACTAGGAGTGTCGAACGCGATAACAGTCCAGCTGATGGAAATTGGCCACTGCAGCCCATGGACAAACAACTTCAATTGACAGTCGCAGCCTATAATTATGCTGGCTCCCTGTGGTCTTTAAACCTGGACTCTAGCACAGCTGATTAGCGGTGGAGATATGACAAGAAGGTGGGACCTACGCAGACGGCTCCTCGGCTGAACAGGAGCACCATCACCTAGATATACTTTATTTCAAATTCCATCACGACAATGTTCCTTTTATCTTTAAGTTTTCTAGATCAGTTGTTGTATTGAAGTTATGTATTTGTGGACAAATGAACGGAAGACTTCGGGAAATAACAGAAGTATTTATGTCAATAGATCATTCTCTACGTGATAAAATAGACATTGGACACGCATTCATAAATACCGCACACTTGCCGCACGTCAATACGTATTGTAGTACCATAATATATTGTATGCAGAAACAACGCAGAACTCGTTTTAATTAGCATATGTATCAGTCTGTGAATGCCTTTATGAGTCAGCCATTTTCTGGGAACAGTGCTCTATTTTTTTACGAGATTTTTGTCACAAACGAATCAATTGCTTGAGCTTGTAAGCAAAAACTTTTTAATTTACTGAATGGGCTCCATGACAAATTTATTAAGATCACGATAGCCGACTGGAAAATAGGAAGCCAGGAGAGAGCAGCAGGGGGAGCAGCATCACCGACGCGAGGGTACGAAACCACGCTCACCAGCCTACTGAGTATGGCCATAAGAATAGGCAAGTAAGAGCAAACCCTCCAAGAAATGCGTACTGGATTGCTGACTTTTGAGTCCGCAACGATGGTATTCGCAGCAGAACTAGGGTAACCGATATAGCCGTTAGGATCAGCAAGTTGAAGTGGCAATGAGCCGGCCTCATAGCTCGCAGAACTGACAACCGTTGAGGAAGAAAGGTTCTCGAGTGGCAGCCGCGTACAGGCGAACCCAGTGTATAACGACCTCCCTTAGGATGGAGTGACGACCTCAACAGTGTTCCAGTTAAATGGATAGAGGCAATCTTTGGGGGAGGCCTATGTTCAGCAGTGGAGTTGCGATAGGCTGAAATAATAATGATGATTGCTGGCGCTTTAAGGAATTTCTTTTTGTTATGGAAACAGGGGACCGACTAGCAAGCTGCTCACCTGATGTTAAGTGATTACCTTTGCCCACGTACATCTGTAACACCGGAGGAGCTGCAGGACTTTAAGGATATTTGGGGAATTGGAGGGATGATGTGGGGAGAGGAGTTGGGGAAGAGAGGTACTTCACGGCGGTATCCTCTGAGCCAGCACATTCGAGCAGCAGCCAATGCTACTGCTTGACTCTACCACGTACAAATAAGTCTTCTTCTACAAAAAAGTTGCTTTCTTGGAGAAATCTACTTTCAACAATGAACTTATGCTTAAATAAACTTATTTCTCTGCCGCACGCTAGCCACAAGTGGAATTAATTATGTAGATTAATCGAGGAAATACTTTTTTCAATAATTTCGCAGTGCAACTGTATTTAGTAATGTAAGAGGGATAAACACAAGTCTGATTGATCTTTACTTCTGAAAATATTAAGTCTATGATTCATTTAATTTAGATTAACTATAAAAAGTTTTCGTCTGACCTTGAATACTTGACTGCTTTTCCTGGATACTGGTAGTTCAGGTTATTTAAGCTGATCTAGATTAGTCATCCACTTTATCGACATTTCGAACGGGTATTATCGAAAGATATTGGTATGCTAAAGAGATAAGGGCATTCATTAATTAACAGATTTTACTTAATTATAAAAAGTTAATTGTCATTTGTTGTATAAAGGAGATTACTCACTTAGATTGACATGAATCTATATGGGAATATAATATCTTTTCCATGGTGCAACCTCAGCAGGTTGCAACGAACGCTCTAGCAACCAATTGCAAGTGTGTTGTATCATCTCTAGCCGTTCTTAAGCAAATAGACAGTGGCTCTATCGAAAAGTTACTGTTGCCTGTGCTCACTATGTTATGGCCTTCTGCCGCTTCTTGTTTTGTAATCGTGTACCCACATAATAGACACCCGTACGATTACGTACTCGTTATTGTGTACGGCGGAAGCGCGCGAAACAGTTTCGATGTCTTCATCAACCGTCTGCGATCGGTTCGCAGCTAAGTACAGGAAGGTTTAACAATTATCGGCTTGCTTCAGAAACAATTTTTACGTGAACAATATTCATTTATATATTTGTATTTGAACACGTAATAGTAGTGCAGCTACTATTTTAGTTGATCACATCTCAATTATTAACAGAATACAATCAGAACACATAATTTCATCACAAGACCATTGATGAACATGCCGCAAAGCTCGGGCCTGAGCCACTCGCATCCATCGACTTCCGCACTAGTCTGGTGGTGGAACACTGCGCTGGTCGTCGCGCCATCTTGTAGGGGGTCGTCCCATACTGAGTTTGCCTGTTCGTGGCTGTTAGAGGTTTAATGAATGCCTATCGTACCTGGAGAAGCAATCTGTACTGTCAGAAGCCAGGACCGTAGCTTGCCAGAGATTAAACTTTTTTTTTAAAGTACTGGCAATGCTACTAACATTACTAATATTCCTGTTAACCACTCCTACCAAGCCTAAGTTCTTGTATCTGGTGTGGTTCACGACAATGGTGGAATGACGGACCTGCGACGTCATGACTGACTGAGGAATTTCGATTCACGACAACTGTATCCTGTGAATTTAATATGAATTAGGAATGTAACACCAAAAGCTGTGGTCAGGGCACTGACTTTAGTTTTATAGAGCGCGAGTGACCTGGGTTCGATCCCCGGTGTCGGCACCACTAAAATTTTTAATAGCAATTTTAAGTATGAATTTTGCCTTATTGGCGGTGAAGGAAACCATCGTGAGAAAACCGGCATGTCTGAGAAATATTAAAAAATATTGTTTCGACGACGTGTGAATCCTTCCCGGCTCCTAAACCCGCTCAAATATTTGAGAAGAAGGCCTGTACCCAGCAGTGGGAATTTACAGGCGGCTACTTTACTTTACTACTTAGGGATGTAACAGATTGCAGTATCGGACACCTGGACAACTTAGATCCAGCTGCCCGTCACTGGTCTAGATAGCATAGGTCCGGCATAGTTCAGTATCTGTCTAAAGTAAACAAATTTACAATAGCCTAAATTGATTTCTACGCCACTCACGGAATGAAATCGATGCCGCATTCTCTAACGCTTACCGTTCGGAAACCTTATCAATTTCATCGATTTAATTTTTTCAACATTCTCAAAGTTGTAGGCAGAGCCAACCGTGGTGGTACCACCGCCGCGCAGAATACCGGCGCGAAGTAACCGGATCCCAATCCTCACTCTTGTCTACCAAATATGCTTATAGGTCTGCAACCCACCTGCAGCAGCTCCTCTGGTGTTGCAGATGTACGTGGGCGTAGATAACCACTTACCATCAGGTCAGACGTTTTCACGTTTGCCCCCCATTCGAATTAAAAAAAAATCGTCGCCTTGTTGCTATTCTTGCAGACTATTCCATATTGTCCGTTATAATATACCACAACGTCCTCCGCGTGACCATTTATCACATAGTTACCCAGTTGACAGATCACAACGTGCAATTTCACGTGCCGCTGGACCTGATGATGTGTGTGTCATCATTAAGTATGTCGGCGAAGCCAATCCGCTGGTGGAAATAATTCCACGCAAAATAATGATACAGATAATGTTCAGATGTACATAATTATCGACAAGATGTGTTTGTCCGTGACAATTTAAATGTTCATATTGTCATTTTTCTTTTTTATGAGAAATGCGGCAAACTAGCAAGCGTCTCGACCTGATGGTAAGTGATTACCGTCGCTCACGTACAACTACAACACCAGAGGTGGTGCAGGTGGGTTGCCGGCCTCTAATTTGGGAGATAGGAGGGAGGATGAGGAAGGGGATGGGGAGGGGGAGTGGGCCTCCGGTCACCTCGCTCACCGAACGGAACGCACCGGCACAGATGCGTCTACTTCACGTCGGGATTCCGCGAGGCCGTGGCACCAACCCGGTCGAAACGGCCCATTCGAGCAGCACGTTTTTTTTTTACTTCTGTAAGTGAAGTAAAGAAGATCTACCACGTTTAAGATCTTCTTTACTTCACTTACAGTTTTAGTTTTCTTCGTGTATCAGATGGGTTGTACCGTCTTATTAACCGCATACCGACCTCACCTGAATATGGTGCTACTCTAATATACTCTTATCTTTCCTGGACAGCCGGTAAACAGTCCACTGCAGGTAGGTAGATCCACTGCCTCGCCCATATGATGGTTGTACCACGCTCGGCAAATTGGCGATCGAAGTACTAGACACCTCCCCCTCTGCTCCTCACCACGGGAGTCGTTGCGGGCCGACATCAGTGTACTTAATTTTGGTCTGGTATTTTTCGTCATGGTTATCCCGTCGTCTGTCGGTAGCGATGAGGCTTTTCCTCCAGTCTCCTTTTACGACACCCACGGGAAGAGAGGAAGTAGTAGATAGTTAGGCCAACACCACACGGCAACCTTATAAATGTCTGATGATTGAGAGCAACATTACTAGGTTGAAGGTCGGTGCTGCGCTCAGAAACGCTTCGTGAGTGTGGGCAAACCCTTCAAGAAGTACGTATACTGGCTTTTGCTGGCCTTTTCTTGGTGAGGTCAATGTTCAGAAATGGACTTATATAGGCTGATGATCAAGTGTTTATTATACAGGTAGGAAGTGATCCAGTACATCAAGTTTTTCCTTACACAACTGAAACCTTTTTCGTAGTGCTTTGTTCAGACATTACCCGGCTAGCAGAGGGAATGCTGGGTGGAGCTAAGCTATGATGTAACATTTAATTATTTTCATTAAATTAATTATAATCAACAACAACACGTAATTACTGATGCATGTAATTGCACATGGGTAAGTAGTCGTAAGTGGAAACGTCACCAACAATTCCCCGAAGGAAATGAGAATCATCAATTATCTTACTCTGTTATTGTTATTGCACGACACTACAATCCCCAAACGCCTCGGGTTGACTGGCAGAGAATGCCAAAAGGCATTAAGCCCGCCCTTTGTATAGCTCTCTTAAGATATACAATTATAGTATAAGTAAATAAATAAATAGGATCGCCTTCATGCTTGGCGATTATAGGAAATCCTCCCCTTTAATTGATTGAGATGTCCAAGACTGGATCATTAACAAGCTGATGATAGTTATGACAACAAAATCATCATCATCATTTCAGCCTATCAGAAGTCCACTGCTGAACATAGGCCTCCCCCAAAGATTGCCACGAAGCAAGGTCCTGAGCCACCTACATCCATCGACTTCCCGCAACACTGCGCAGGTCGTCACTCCATCTTGTGGGGGGTCGTCCTACACTGCGTTTGCCTGTACGTGGCTGCCACTCGAGAACCTTTTTTCCCCAACGGTTGTCAGTTCTGCGAGCTATGTGGCCGGCCCATTGCCACTTCAGCTTGCTGATCTTTACAGCTATGTCGGTTACCTTAGTTCTGCTGCGGATATCATCGCTGCAGACTCTATCACGCAGAGAAACACCGAGCATAGCCCTTTCCAGAGCGCGCTGAGCAACTTTGGGCTTCCTCATACGGCCTGCAGTGAAGGACCAAGTCTCGTATCCGTATGTCATCACCGGCAACACGCACTGGTTGTATAGATAACAAAATAAATTAAATTAAATCATGGATACATCTTGATGGAAACTCTTGTCAAAACATAGAAGCTAATGTACACCCTATTCTTCAGGTTTCCTCATCGACTTCATCAGCGGGCCGGTGTCGGTGGGCTTCACGTCGGCGGCAGCCATCATCATAGCAACCACGCAGGTCAAAGACATCCTCGGCTTGAGCTTCCCCGGTGGCAAGTTCTTGCAGGTAATTTTTTTTTCTATCTCTTGACGAATTCAATAACTCGAACAGACTTTTTATATAGACTCGAACTTTCAATTTTGTATTAGCCGGTCAACGTCATAGCTGAATATTAGCCTTTCTAAAAACCCGCCAAGGAATGTAGGCGTGTCATGAATTGAAGATTTGGCTCAGACTCAGCACGCTGCGCAAGCGGGTTGTCGTGAGAAATATCGGTGCCCTGTAATGCTACTCTCGGATGGATTCACCGCCATCATTCGATTGCCAGAACCTCTTTTGTTAGCTAGCAGTAATAAAGTAATGTGAATGCCAAATGCCAACCTCACCTGCACGTGATGCATCCTACAAGTTAACAAACGAACCGTTGCCGATCGAATTTTATCGGCCAATCCGTCCCAACCCACGCCCAGTCCAGCAGTGGGCTAGTCAAGATATACATTAATGCTATTTAAATTGGTATCTAAAACTTCGCAATGCGTATAAGGAACGAGCTCGTAAGGATCCGGGTTCAGTTTCTGACGACGGTTTTTGTTGAAACGCTATCATATCAATTACAGAGTTTTTGCCAATTTAAATTTTAATTATGAGATTTTTTCTATTAGAATCCGATCAAATTAATGTTTTTGTTGTGATTTTTTTCCTCCGCGTCGCACTTTCTATCGACCTTCGACAACTACACTGCCTCTGCAGCGGCAGCTGTACCGCTGCGTTCAATAAAAACATAACCATCTGTTCGCTCGCTATGTACATGTGGTATAAATCGATTTCCTGCATCGAATTACAAATTCAATCAATCGATTAGTGGAGCCCATTGTACATTTGATTCAAAACAATTTTTGTCCACGTGTAAGTTATGATAAAAAATTAAGTACATAGATGTCGATCAATACCTAATCCCCGGTAGCACTTAAAGTGCTCGCCGGTGCGTAATACCTAAGAATTAAAAAAAAACGTCGACATGCTCTTCCTGTTGGCATATAAGTAAAGTAATGACGACCGCACGGCTTAGTGATTAGCGTACCTGACTGCTGTGCCATTGGTGCTGGGTACGAATCCGAAGTCAATATTGGTGTACACAATAACACAAATTATTGTTTTTCGGGTCTGATTGGGTTCGTCCCGTGTCCCGTTACATCGGATAAGGGAAAGGTGAAGACGTGCAAGTGCCTCGTGTGTTCGCGCGTACACTTACGGCACTATAATATCTCCTGCGCAGTTGACTACTGCCGAGAGTGTACAGAAGTTGTCACTGCGGTCAAAGTAGTCTCTGCCTTACCTCTTACCTCACCTGCACGTGCTGCACACTACAGAGCAAGAACTCTGGTCATTGCGTGTGACTGTCGCTGAACAATCGTCACCCCTGTCTGGCCATAGAGGTCTCAGGAGGTCACTGGCAATGGCATTTAAAACCATTAACAGTAACAAATATGCACACAGCCGCTTGAGTGCAAGGATGTCATTGCGACCCAAAGACATCTATTCTCGGTGATGAATCAAGATGCAGAAGCGTGACGTGTTAATGGAAGCGAGTGGGTAGACCTTTCCCGGTCGAGTTGATGTGATTTTTTCTTTATGGTAAAGGGGGCAAACGAGCAAACGACTGGCTCACCAGATGGTAAGTCATTATCATCACCCACGTACGTCTACAACGCCAGAGGAGCTGCAGGTGCGTTGTCGGCCTTAAAGGGTATTTGGGAGATGGGAGGGAGGATGAGGAGGGGAATGAGGAGAGTTGGCCTCCGGTTACCTCACTCACCGAACGAAACGCAGAAACACAAGATGTCTCTACTTCACGTCGGTATTCTGCGAGGTCGAGGTCGTGGTCATTCATGCAGCAGAAAAAGTTACCGCTTGCCTCTACCGATCTGTTCACGATGCTGTACTACGTGCTGCAGCGTGGGTATGCTACATATTATCAACCGACTTCAAAGAAAGAGAAGGTAGTCAATTCGTCTGTATGTTACGATATCGTCGTCTGTGATTCAAGGGTGGGCAAATTTAAATTTTAAGAAGATGTTCCTTCCCTAAGGATGGGAAAATAGGGGTCGGGGGGAAGTCGGATGGAAGTTTCTCTTAAACTTTGTTTTAAATTCACTTGCTTTATTGTAAGCCTATCAAAGGCCACTGCTGATCACACGCCTCCCCAAGCGTCATCGCAACCCAGATGCATTGCAGCATTGATTCAGCTCAGTTGGATGCGCCATTAGTCGGACGCTAGAGCCCATGTCGTCAGTCAGCGGGCTGCACCAAGTATTGGTCGGTGCATATTCCTCTTGCACGTATGTTTTATTTTAATACTTATTTATTCATGTCATTTTATGGTTCCTAGGTGTGGACGGGTCTGTACAAGCATATCGGCGAGACGCGACTCTGGGACACCGTGTTAGGGGTCTCCTGCATCGTGGTACTGCTACTGTTGAGGGTATGTAATCGAGACTATAGCCACCGGGAAAAGCTCATACATACAGCACTTGCAAATCCTTCGGCTACTGATATACCGGCGTTGTTAAAATTTTATTAATCATTATTGTAACATGGCTATGAAAAAGAGGATCCCAGTGTCTTGTTCGTATCGGTATCCTAACTTTGATGTTAATAGATAAGTCGTTTTGACATTGACTCTGACTAAGCTGTGAAAAATAATTTAACGCGTACGTAATCTGTGCCATCAATTGTAGATGTGTGTGCTGTTGGATGTTCACACACACACAGTCACTTCGTCAGAGCCGACATCTTGTGGCCGTGCAATTAAAAATAATCTACATCATTATATTTTTAATATTTTGTTCTTCGTCATCAAATTAAAATACTTAGGATAGATATACAATTTTTTTTTGTGTAAAAGATTTTGTGAGAACCTCCGACCGCAATTGTAATAATTCTAAAGAGCACTACGAGATCGTTATCAATATCAAATACCAGGGCATTATGCTGTCCGTACATCCTGTACTTTACCACGTATGTAGTTAAAACTTGTATTTAGACAATCAAGTTAAAAGACGTCTGTGATTATATACGCGTAGGTTTTTTTTACTTTATAAGTTAAGTTATTAATATGAAGGTTCTTCGCGGAAAATTTTTATATTGACACGTAATGTTTTTATTGTAAATAAATAATAATCATTATGCTTTGCAATTATTCTGAAATATTATGAGTATTATCAATATTAATTAACCGATTTTAATAAAACTGTATATGCATAAACAGAATACAGAGGTCTTAAAAGTTATTAGATAACAGTATCGAGTAGGTATTACAGTTAAATCAGACCGATTTAAAGTTTTCCTTCATAACACACAATTACAATTATCTCCTTTGTAACTAGAAATTGAATTTCGAAATTGTTCTCTACTAACTTTTAAGACCTGTGTATCCGGTTTATGCATCACACTAAGTAATTTTACTGCACAATGACTTAAAGTCTTTAAAACATTTTTCAATACTAGCGACTGCTCGCTGCTTCGCTCGCGTGGTCACAAATTGTGTCCCAATCTTAATTGAGATCATAAGTATTATACTCCACGGCATAATCTGGCCCATTGACACCTGCGAACGACTGACTTCAATAGAATCGGCTCAGTCGCCTCTGAGAACGAAGATGGAATGCTTGCAACATAACCTGCAATTTTTCTGGCTCTCTGTACCCCTACATAACGGAACACAACAGCTGGTGCACTGCTTCCTAAGTACTCGTAGACGGCTCTCAGAAGGAGCTTGCTGCCACTTGGTGATTCGAAAACCCGAAAACCTTCAAATTAAAATCTGTTCTGTCCACTGCAGGACACGGGCTTCTTCCGTAAGAAAGATTCGCCATAATCGCCACGGATTGGCGATAGCAGTACCAGGCACCTTGCCTCTTAGACGCTGCTGCCCGTCATCGATTGTCGAGATGGTTTCACCGCCATCTATCGGTGGCCGTTGTTATTATCAAGGCCTCGCCGCGACACCCGCGAGGAAAGCCAAAAAGCAAATCCTTACGCTGATATCACACAATGTGACATTGTAATAATTTTATTGTAATTTGTAAACGACATTGTAACATGTAAATTAATTAAACAAACCCGGGAGTTTCTTGCCGGTTCCTCTCAAGGTCTTAGTTTTCGAACCGGTCTAGATTTGAACGTACTTTAGAGCTATATATAAGCTTAAATTAAATATAAAAGTTTTGACTTGAAGCTAAATCCGTACCCATTGGCATTAACTGTTGATTTTTGTGAGGATTTTTTTTTTTTCGATGTAAGAAAGATAATGTCGTTATTCAAATATCAATTCTTATTTTTTCCGTTACGCAATAAGATTCCTCTGACGTAGAAGAAACATGAGGAAGAAACTCTGTAGGTATCCTAATTTGGGTTTTTTTTTTTCAATAATTGTAATACATTATTATTTACAATACATTACTTAGAATAAATGGTCCCATAGGTAACTGTAAGCACAACAACAGAACATAGTTGAAGGTCAAGTAATAATTAAAAATAATACGTATATCACTACATTTTTTTTTTCATTTATTATATTTAAGTAAATTTATAATATTTAGGGTAGACACATATCTATATGTAATTTTTGATGTCCCAAGTAGCCTCCGAATCAGAATACCAGACTTTGATCCCCCGTGGAGCGAGCTCGTGCATCGTACATTTGACAGAATATATTTTTACCTTTACTTTCTAATTAATATGGTTGACTAAAAATCATAAGGAAATGATTTCACATTTTAATTTAAATCTAGTGACAAAAGAGAGAGAGAAATAGATTTGATATTTTTGTCTATAACTTTTAACAATTCTTATTGTCATATTCAACGTAGTATAAAAATGGACAATTGAAATGAACATATTATATTGTTATCGCTGCCAAAGACATTAGTTGACAGCCCTATCAATATTAAGCGGGTACTACAGACCGCAATTGTAATAACTCTAAAGAGCACTACGAGATCGTTATCAATATTAAACACTTAAGCATTATGCTGTCCGTACATCCTGTACTTTACCACGTATGTAGTTAAAACTCGAATTTTGTGAATCAACTTATAAGACGTCTGTGATTATATACGTTTTTTTTTAAAGTCTCTGTTAACATGCAGGTTCTTCTCGGAATCATTTTTGTTAAACTCACTGTGTTACTTCTAATTGTTCGAAGCTATTAAGCTCAAAGTCATTTTTACTGCAATCATTGAAGCCGCTTTAGAATTAAGTCACAAAAACTTGAGGTTGTAAGTATTTTGTTCATGTTATTCTTTGGCTGGTCCGGTCATCATTGTAATATAACGCTGGGCAAGCGGGTCGCTCACCTTCGGTTCGGTCATCTCCGGTTAGGTCATCTCCGGGTCGCCAGAGCTTTGTTAGTTGGATAGCAGGGTGCACCACGAGCAGGAGAGCTTGGCGTTTCGATGAAAAGGTGGCAAACTCTCCCTTGCACCTCATAATTTAATACGATGAACTCTTCTCTGTTTTGAGCCGTGAGATAGAGTGAGCCGATAGATGGCGGTATAACCATCTTGCTGAGCGTGGGGATTATAGCAAATATTCCTTATGAAAAAGGCTGTTAAAGGTAAGGTACGGCAATTAGTTTTATTGGTGGTTTTTATTTGAACGTTTTGAGGTTTTCGAATTACCCAGTGGCAGAACTCCTTTTCTGGCTAAGAGCCGTCCACGAGTAAGTAGACAACTATTTGCCTATCTCTGACGTTTATTAGCAGTGACACTACTGTGTTCCGGTTTGAAGGGTACTGGTAGCCAGAAAGATTTCTGGTTGTGCGTTGCAGGCATTCCAATTTCGTTCTCAGAGGCGATGAAGCCGATTCGATTGAAGTTGTTCGCAGGTCTCCAGGGGCTGTAGTAGCCACGTGGCTTCGTGTGGAGTAAAGGAGATTGCGCGTCCGGTAGACACAGTACGGGGACTTAACTTCAATAAGACGTTTTTCACTGCTCAAGTATGGCCGTTTTTATTCTTGCAGAAAGTAAAAGACATCAAGGTAGGTTCAGCGCACGAAGCGAGCGGCGAGAACACGGAAGTGACAAGAGCAGAGGGCGGTGGGCTCCGTGGCATCGTCACTCAAGCCCTGTGGTTCCTCTCCACCACGAGGAACATCCTGGTGGTGCTGGTGTGCGCGGGGCTCGCGTACTACTTCGACACCAAGAAGCAGACGCCCTTCGTGCTCACTGGTGAGGAGATGGGCTCATGATGGTAACATCTTGGCGAATACTCACTATAGCTATTATTTAATCTATGAACATTGAAATCTCTTTTGTAATAGTTCTGCATGTACGGGGGATTTGCACCAAAAGAATTTTCCCGATTAGTGTATTCATGGGGCATGTTGAACTTTTGCAGGCGAGGTGAAACCAGGTCTTCCGCAGTTGTCACCGCCGCCGTTCTCCGCCACGGTGGGCAACCACACCTACACGTTCATGGAGATGGCGTCCACCCTCGGCTCCGCCATATTCGTTGTGCCGTTACTCTCCATTCTCGAGAACATCGCGCTCGCGAAGGTCTTCTGTGAGTACTTACCTTTAATCGCCATCATTTCACTTCAGCCATCAGTTACTTAACAGCCCGCGACATACGGACGAGCTGGTGGACGTGACGGAATTATAAAGATTTCGTTTTGAAGACCCATTAAGTGGTAACGGGGGTTTTTTTTTATTATTGGAAAGGGCGCTAACGAACAAGCGGCTCACCTGATGGCAAGTGATTACCGACGTCCACGTACATCCGCAACCACAGAGGAGCTGCAGGTGCGGTGCCGATCTTTAGGCATATTTGGATACGGGTGAAGTAGGAGGGTATGGGGTACGAAGGGGAGGTGAGAAGCGGGCCTCCGGTTACCTCACTCGCCGAACGAAAAGCAGAAGCTCAAGACGTCACTACTTTCCGCCGGTTTTCTATGTGGTCTCGCTACTACCCCTGTCGAGCCGGCCCGTTCGAACAGCACTACTGCAGAACTATTGTTATTTATCGATGATAGATGCCTATACGAATGCCCGCAGCGACCTCTGCTGTTGCAGATGTACGTGGGCGTCGGTAATCACTTACCAGCCGGTGAGCCGCTGAAGTGTAAAAAATTACACGAACCGGTAGTCCGGTTTGGTGGAATTAACACGCACAGATGTGAGTGACTCACAACGGCGTTTGTTTATATGATAATCACGCGGTCCCTTGTGTCCAGCGGAGGGCAAGTACGTGGACGCGACGCAGGAGATGCTCGCGCTGGGCGTGTGCAACATAGCGTCCGCGCTGGTGGAGTCCATGCCGGTGTCGGGCGCGCTGTCGCGCGGCGCCGTCAACCACGCGTCCGGCGTGGCCACGCCCGCCGGCGGGCTCTACACCGGCGCGCTGGTGCTGCTCGCGCTGCAGGTACACACCGCCTCTTAAACTCATTTCTTCTCAAGTTCGACAATTGTTTTTTTTTGTTTTTGTTACTTTGACTTATGATATCATCGCGGTAGGCAAAGCCTTATCGATCGTCAGCATCTGCGAAGTGATTCTGCGAGGTTGCCGCTATTGCCGAGGTCAATCAAATGTAATTCATTACAAATGATGCTTGCGTTTTATTGTAATTTTTTTTCATTCTTTCCCAAGAGCCAACAGTCCCAAGTATGAACTATATTTATTCTTTTTCATCTACCTGTATAAGTCCACTAGACATCCCACAAGCGGGCATTGCATGGCGTGCGCAGCGATGGCACCCTCGCCCTGGAGATACCGCTCCCCTCATCTCTGGCCTATGGGATTGGAGTTCGACAAATTGGAATTGATTTCCCGCCGTAAGTCGACCGCCATAGCCACGTCTGTTAGTCAACAGGGTGCAACGCTTACTGGAGAGGTTTAATATCAAGAATTTTAACCCAAAACAAACCACTCTATGTACAATTAATCAGTATCAAAATTATTTGCCACTCGCGCCTGTTACCACTTAGGATAAATAGAAATTATGCATTTCTGTTTGACGTGCCTCAACATCAGCGTAGCTGAACGGGCTTCCCCATCCCACCTTCGCCTCTCCGCAAATAAATTAGGATAAAGGATACTAACGTATAAATGTCTCTTTTTGAATCAAAGAAAACCGATCAAAAATGTTGTACATTGAAAGAAATATGTATATCGATGGTCAAAAGCGATATGTTTTTATATAGAACTTCTTTTCCAGTACTTCACGCCATACTTCTTCTACATTCCAAAAGCTTCGTTGGCGGCGGTGATCATCGCGGCCGTGGTGTTCATGATGGAACTGCACGTGTTCAAACCCATATGGAGGACGAAAAGTAAGTTGCGAAGGCGATGAAAGACATGAAGTGTTGAAGAAACTTTAGGTTCTTATGGTTATTAGAATCGAACACAAGTAATAACAATTATCAGAAGTAAGAATTGTTCACTTTCTGATTAAAGTTATCATGGCACTATGCACTAACTAAAAGTTAAAAAAAACTATTCTTTTGACTTAGCTAATCGATTAGTCATCGACTTATTAAAACCAGTGGTGAAGTAAATACATCTGTATATTCTATTAATCATAAAATGAAATAAGCAACAAGCGTCTTGGAGAGAGAGAGAGAGAGAACGAGTTTGGATTTCACTAGCGATTCACTATAACTAACGACATAAGTACAGAATAATAAGTAAAGAATCTTACATGAAATTTGTGAGAGGGAGTTAAGTTAACTGTACTGCCGTATCCTATTTCAGAGCTGGACATAATCCCAGCGGTGGTGACGTTCGCGGCGTGCCTGCTGACGCGGCTGGAGCTGGGCATCGTCATCGGCATCGCCGTCAACCTCGTGTTCCTGCTGTACGCATCGGCTCGGCCCTCCGTGCGGGTCACCAGCGCCGTCGTAAGTATTATCTTCTTCTCAAATATTTAATATGTTTATCGTATTAACGTGTCGTTCCGCCGTGTCTGATACACGACCAGTATTCCTTTGCTTCATCTAGCTTAAGAATGTTGACGGAACTGGTCTGTGTCTTTTTTTGAGAGCCTCATTTGTTAGCTATCAGGCAGCACCACTTGTGGGCTTGAATAGATTTTGGAGAAAAAGATGGTACATTCACCCCAAACTTTGATAATTTCTCCCGATAACTAATCAACGCAAGAACTCAACGAGTTTTTAATATTTTTTATCACGATTCCACAATGAACCCACAACGAACCATGAATGGTTCTAATGAGGCTAAAAATCTAGGAAATTACAGAGAACATAAAATTTTGCAATTTCACATCAACATTCTCTAAACTCACTCCAGTTGAATTAAGGATACACTACCTATAGACATTTTGTCCACGTGGCGTGGAGTGGACCCAGAATGGATTCCTAAGGTAGCCCCGTTTTTTATTAAGAGAATCTACAGAGTAAGCACCGTTTATCGAGTACACAATTAAACTGGTTGAATCGACGGCAGTCAAGCGACGGCGTGCCGTACGTGGTGGCGACGGTGGACCGGGCGATCGCCTTCCCGTCCGCCGAGTTCGTGCGGCGCGCGCTGCGCAAGGCGGCCGAGCGGCACACGCGCGCGCCGCTGGTGCTGGACGCCTCGCACGTGCAGGCCGCAGACTTCACCGCCGCCAAGGTACGCCGCTCGCATTGTATTCCAACCACCGATGTAGTTACTACAGCACAACGGTTTATGTGAATTTTAATAATCATCAATAAAGATAGTATTCATATTCATAATGCATTAAATCTTTATGCATAAACATTTTGTGATCGTGTAGACTTGACAGATTGAGGTTATACAGTCGAGACGACAATACGCTTGTAACTGATTAACGGCGCTGTAGTCTAGTTACTTATAAGTTCTATACTCATATTAATCACAATATAATATGTGGGTTTAGTGTTAAAAAAGGAAATCACCTAATCTGGACCCGACTGGTGGCGTTGTGTCGAGTAATTAGCACATTTTATATCTCATACTCATGGTGGCATCTGCCGGAAAGGGCAGAACAATGTCTGCCGGCCCAACTAGTTAATGTCTAAAATAATTGACAATTATTATCCACCGCTAAGGCTAGGGGTAGCGTAGAAGTTTCGTCAGAGATTGTATATTGCAATCGTCATGCAGGGCATAAAGTCGCTGATCGAGGACTTCCACGCGCGCGGGCAGAGCATCATCTTCTACAACGTGAAGCCGTCCATCGCGGAGGTGTTCCGCGGGGTGCGGCCGCGCGAGTTCCTGCACGCGTCGTGCCGCGCGCACCTCGACCGGCTGCTGCTGCAGGCGCAGCGCCGTGACACGCCGCCGCCGCCGCTGCCCTGGTACCTACCTGCGCAGACGCACCGACACACACACACACACGAACACACAATCAGAAGCAGAGGCAAGATACAGATGCATTGTCACCTCTGAGGACTGTGATGAAATGCCTCGCGGTCTGTAGTTACAATGGCTCTCTATACCTTTCAAACAGGAACACACTTTTACTTAGCTATAGAAATAGGCAAGAGGGTGGTACCTACCCAGACAGAAAGTATCTATTATACTAGAATACGTCGCAGAATACCGACGCGGAGTAATAAATCTTATGCATCTGCGTTTCGTTCGGTGAGTGAGGTACCTGGAGGCACACTGCCACGTCTCCAAATATTCTTAAATGTCTGCAACGCGCCTGTAGCTCCTCTGGTGTTGCAGACGTACGTGGACTTTGATAATCACTTACCATCTGGTAAGCCGCTTGCTCGTTTACTCTCCTAGCCATTTAAAAAGGAAACATTTGTGTAGGTTTTTGTCTATTCGCGCTCTTATGTCCTCAACCACCAGATAGACTGTTGCTCTTTTGTCCACTCTCTTTTTAATCATCAGCCTGTAGTCCAGCGTTTAATTTGGATCTCTTCCCTTGTTAGGATTGATCTTGTCGCCACGCTTGGCACTCGGGTTGGCGATTGTCTTACCACACCGCCTTGCCATTTGCTACCCGTAATCTATGGGTATATTTTCGGCTAAGCATATTGTGACTTAAGCAATCTGTCATCTGTAGCTGGCCAGTAAAATGTTCAAGTCTTTCTCTTTAGCTATTATTATACCCACGGGAAGGAGATGGTAGCTTTTCTTACGCCTCCACCACATCACACAACTAGAGTGGTTCTAAGAAAAATAAGAATAACATCATAAAAATTCCGAATGACATCATCCTACGATAAAAGAAAACAGTGTTATTTTTTTAAGTTATTTATCGTTTACGAACCATGGCTTCCTGCCGGTCTGCAAACTGCCCACTGCAGGACATCAGCCTCTCCCATAAGCTTTAATCGCCTCCTCTCCCATAATCGCCACACCACGCCAATAAGACGCTGCTGCCCGCCCCCGGTCTGCTACTTTCCGAGATGATTCTCCCGCCATCTATCGGTAACCATTGCTATTTTCATGGCTTTGATGTTAATAATAATAAGGAACGATTTTAAAGTTACGTGAAATACTTCCCACGGAATTGTTGTGAAATATTTGTCCGGCTATGTTGTTTGTTAACCAAAACGTGACGTCCATCCACGGTCGCCGGTGGTCCCTCCCATACATCCGAAACATAATCATATTTAAAACATTGAACGATGGGTTTAATCATGACATCGTTCTTTATTATTTACTTACAATAACTTTTGTTAAATGTTGTTTCAGAGCGTGGCAGAGAAACAGCACAGGAACAGTGAAACGAGATCTGCATCGTGAGCGGCCGGCGGACAGGTGCTTGGAGACAAAACAGTTTATGCCCACAGATTTGACAAACCGGGATAATTAATTTGTACTATAAAATTAATTCAATACATTTATGTTGGATATATTTACTTCATTCCTAGCTCTTCCTATTTTTCTATAAGTTGCAACAAGACGGACAGTATTGCTAAGTTGTATTGTACACATGTATTATATTTATACGTCGCTCTATGTAAGGTAGCCACTAGATATATTTCGATAATTAAACCTAAGGACCTAGTGAGTTGACTGAAAGTGAGAAGAATTTTATTTAGATTAAATAAAAAGTAGAATGAAAATTACTTTCTTGTTTTTTTTTCTTTGTAATTGATTACTATCTTTTTACCTTATCTTCCATTTAGCAGATATTCTGGGCACACTCATTGAACGAACCGCTTCATTTCTTACGTAGTAGTGCTTTAGTCTACGTCCTCATAGTTTTTAATCTTTATTCATGTTGTTTAATTAAAAGGAATCACATTGACCGAGTCGAAATTGTTGAGTGTACTCTAAAAACTTAACAACTGTCACCCATAGGCATTGGCGTGGCCAGGCATGCCAGACGAGCGGGAGTGGGCGCGGCCCCTTCCAGACCATCTTGTCTCTACACCATTTGTTAAATCCAAATGGGTTATATATAAACTTTACTCAAGCAAAGCTTAAGGATTTATGGAAATGATGAACGATTATAAATTGTAAATTGCTGCAGATGCCGTCAAAAGATCGTAGGCGAGAAGTTGATATATTGGCCCCCAGTTTGAGGTTGAAGGTTTGTTTCTCGTAAAAATCGATACCAAAAAATTTAATAAACATACCCGTTTTTTTTAAAAAAAACGTTACCTTCCGCTGTAAGAATTTCTCCTGTGTCGCGGAGGCTGTTTACATACATGAATTACACATGGACAAACACCCAGACCGGGAACAATTATTTGTAGTCCATACAAATACTAGTCACGTGCGGGAATCGAACCCGCGACCCACAGCGCTGCAGCTAAACACCTTAGCCACTACGCCACCGAGCCGTTTCTTACTCATTTGTCTATACATGCCATACTATGAAATAAATTAAATTGCTACTGTAGAAAAGTAGTAGCCCACCAGTAAATGCCCACAGCTGGGCAAAGGTATCCTTTCATTGACATGTCAGGGTTTTGTAGCCCGGAAACCACGTTGCTACAGTGCGGGTTGGCGGACTTCACATATCGTCGAAATAATATTTTTTCATTATTTCTCAAACATGCAGGAAGCCAGATGTTTTTCTTCGTAAATACCTGAACCATTCCGTGTTAAAATGTACATACAAAGGTTTCGACACATAAGTTGCACAGTGGTTACAGCAGAATCTCTTCATTCGCTAAACACAACGGTGTTTTCTTTTCTTTTTAACCGTGAAACAGCTAATGCCTTCGTTGCGACGTGTTGGTATAGGTAACAAATAAAATACATAGTGGAGATAATCAAATATATTTATATTACAATCCTCGTTATACATGTCGTGTGCCGGCGCGCAGCCTCACAGCTGCGCCATCGCACGAGACTAACCAACGTTAGTTAGTACGTTGACTCGGACCAACAATAAACTAATTGGCTAAACTCATCCACCGACTTCGCATCGGACCGTTTGTCTAACTTTCGAGATTACATAATGTCATCTGGCATGCGACACTAAACGCATGCGCAGTGAGCATACTCTCGCTGGCCAGTGATGCGAACTCGACGAAAAGTATCAATGTTTAATGTGAGTTTCATTTATGTACGAGCAATGTCCAATGTACGTCGCTACTGTTTCAACTACTCGATACTATAAGAGCACCGCGTTTATCTCGTACGATAGTTACACTATCACAATATTGAATAACGTTACAAAGTCGACGTTACAAATTCGACGTTACAAAGTTGATGTTACAAAGTCGACGTTACAAAGCTGTAGATGGCACCAGTAGCACTTTAGTAATTCACCTTGTAGTCAAATTTCTTGGTTACCGCTCGTACCATAAAGTCGTCTTCAAACAATCGTTTCAAACCTATACAATTTAATCTAAACTTATACGGAGTTTTAAAACTTCACAACAACTGTACGCGAATTTGAACTTAATAAGCTAAGGTCCACAGTGCATAGCACCGTTCTATATTAGGTGAGTTGAGCAGGGGATAAATTCATTTTCAACATAAACAACCGTCAATGTTCTCGAAGTGTTATATTATACTAGAAGTGAGCGAGGAGAGGTCCCATGCTATCGGTACACGCTAGGAGAGGAAGACATCGAACACGAGACACGAGATCAAGGGAGCGTCGGCACAAAAATAAATTTGCGACAACCGCTACATGATTATAAGATGCATGATCATTAAATGTTATTTCCTTCGACAACTCTTATAGCTAATAGTAATGATACTCATTAGTTTTGGCGATTCGTGGAATCATAAACAAAATTAAATACATAACCTACTTTGTGACAGCGAACAACACCGCGCGTGTGCGAACGAACTGCGAACGAACTCTCCCTCGTCGACATTGTCATTTTAAACAATACTTTCAAATTAACTAATTAAAGACGAAATTACAATAGACGCTCGAATTACTTAATACACAATCTCAATAGGGAGCTCTATTCACACATCGCAGTACATTTAATAAGATGAACACCGATTATAAACGTTTATTTGGCATTATATCGACGTTTAATACAATTATGTCCTAACTAATTACGATATGACACGTTCAAATGAAGATTTACACTCGCACTCGGCTCGATTACGTAAAGCCTTAACGTTAACCGAGTGATCACAATGCAGAGCTAGCCCCCCGCGGAGGATTGCGGGACTGACGGCCTCGCAGTATGCCTGCCTGGGAGTCGAAGCCGCGCTTAATGCCGCAACCCAGCTGATCTTGTACGATCTGAAAATTCAGACGAAGCTCTACGAATCGTCACAGAGCATGTCACGACCAATAGAGGGGACAAAGATATAACCCACACTCTCTACTGGAACTTCCGTTAACATGTCTGCCGGGAAGTGGGGGTCCGTCTAATTTGAAACATACCGCGCACTCAGACATCAATAATGAAGAACATAATATCAGCAGGTGTTTGACTTGTCGCCTACTTCACGTTAATGGACACATGAATAGAGGTTCACTTACACGTTACGATTTATATTATACGGTACGAGTAAATTTCCTAACACTACGCTTACTACATTATATAAATGCACTCCAATCTCGTAGACGTGATGTATGTGATGCGACGGCGCTTAGGTCCAGTTTACCTTGACAATAGCTCTAAGTTATGACACTTGAAAATCGGAAGCAAACAAAACATTTACGTTATAGAATGAGTTCACAAGGCAATATGAACCTAATACCGTTATGACTACGTCCACTTACAATCAATTTTCTATAATTACCTACATCATACGAATTTCATATTCACTTAAGTGTATGAAATAAAATATATATATAATACATATAAATCTAGACAATATGATAAAATAAGAGGAGTCTCTCAGATTTAGAAATCAAATTTGTGCGCCGCTACCCGCGCCGATTACAACGAATACGATAAAATATTTAAATTCTGAAAAATCTTTTAAAGCCACGTCGACCACTTGCATTGGTCATATAATCCTACATGAATAAACCTTGAGCCGCTTAACTGGCTTGCGCTGTCGAACACTGAACATGATTCACCTACTTCATCATCACTCCTGGAAACTGCAAAATGTGTTCTACCTATACTTGAAGGTTAACAGTATGAACATGCATGCCTATTTTGATTTTATACTACACTATGATGTTCAGAATAATAATTAAGGTCATTAGAAAGCTTACGATTGCTTACGACCTCAGCAGATGTAAATCGACGATAGGGAACAAGATGGCGGACACTTCAGCAAAGAAATGTTACGATTTTGTTCAATGTGCAATTTTACGAGAACATAACACATAACAAAAGAGAACACTTAATCCACACAACTCTACCACAATCGTGCTGTGACGTCACCGTTGACGAGAACTCGACGATTTAAAACAATCAATCTTAACCTGCGTACATTTGCAGCAAAAGGATTCGAGTGCCAGAATAGATCACAATTAAGATATTCATCTACAGACAATAAGATTAGAGGTCAATTAAAATACGCGGCAAAAAGTTACACCTTTCGCTAAAATGACACATACTTATGACTACAGTAAAAGTGGGCGGTAAATCCCTAGACGCTTCACGATTATCAGATATACTTCTGTTATGAGCTACAATCTCAGACGACAGGCTTACAGGGTAATATCATTCACCAACATACCGACTGGTTTTAATTGAATCACTCATTCCTTGTTCATTCATCCGTTCTCCTTAGGCTGACTAAATATTGTTACCATTGAGTTACATACTCCATCATCTTATCGATTAAAAAGTTTAATTTCAAAATATGGTAAGATGAATCTCGTCGATTTATTATGAAAATATATTCAGTAATATCGATTATTTACTTGATTAAATCTAGAGGATCGATTAAGACTTTCTATCGTTTTTGGGAACATTACAACACCAATGAAAATTCATAGATTAAAAACACATTATGAAAGAAGTGATACTCCTTTGAGCGAATGAATGAATGAACAAAACACGTAATGGCAAATTTTATACATTTTTTTTTATAATATATCCGCATAGGTAATACATTTGTTCTGTTACACTGAAAAAATACTCTATAGGAAATTTAATGTCTACTGCTAGGGCGTGTGTGATTGTCTGTTGTGTTGTACGTCTTGTTGGGGTTCGCCATTGCGGAGGCTCAGTACCTCGCCACCAGTACATCGTCCTGGTCGTCGAGCGACAGCTTACTGTCTATCACTGGAAATAAAAAAAATTATAAAAAAAAATTATAAAATAAAGGCCAACTACAAATAGATACAGAAGACTGATTTTTTTAGTGAAGCAGCCACATTACTCACATGGGTCCGGGATAGTAATACGGTGGTGGTCGCTCGTACTCAGTAGGGCCGTGGTAGCGCGGAGGTCCTTCCTCCCAATGCCTGTAACACCACCCACCACCCGTGCATCTCAGTCACCGACATGAACAGTTGCTATAGTAGTGATGTATTATATGATAATGGTCGAAAGAAATCAATTATTATACAACATTTCAGAGTGAGGTGTCTGGATCTATGGTCAGCAATCCGCTTGTAAATTGGTCAACAAAAAAACCCTCTCCCCTTAGAGGTCTATGTTCGACAGTCGACTGCTGAAGCACCGATGATTTTGATGACGGGGCAAGTGCAAGTTTAACAAGTATCACACGTATCACTTGTATATTATATACTATGGATATAGTTGGATCAAGTCTTGACACTTTTTTCTGCCTCTGCATGTGGTTTAACTACAAACTTCAATAATACGGGCCATGGTTTTTGAACGAGATGAAAGTATGACATAGTGTCAATTCTGACAGATGGCGCGATGGCGAAAGACAACATAGGAGAGAGAGCTAGTTATCAGACACGTGTGTTCAAAAAAGCAAGAGTGGTCGGTTGTTCGTGGGAAAATGTTGGGTGTAGCACAATCAACATTAACCCTGAATTAATACCTCAATTAATTACGGAGGGAGAAAGAGTATGATAAAGGAGCGTTGTGGAGTGAAAGATATATAGTAATATTGAACATAAAAAAGGTGAGGTGATTTGGGATATTGGAAGAGATTAATCAGAGAAAGTAGACGTTTCTCGATGTAGAACGTACCACAATTTAATTGCGGTCGTTCGAAAAAAACGCATCAAGAGATTAAAAAAAGAAAATAGCAAGAGGTGTGTCATGTTTCATCATCCGGTCTTTCATGTTTACCCTCATGGGACTGACCTGGTAACAAAGTATCCACATGCAGGTTGGCCGCCCTGGGATATCAGCAATTGTTCTCTTCCTATATACTTCATAATTTCTCGAGCTTCAGTGTCGAAATCGAAAGATAGTGTAAACACACCACAGCTCTGCGGCAGAATAGCTAGCATTGAGGCGGGACATGGAACCAGTCAATTTGGTCCTATGCGGACTCCAGCTCACCTGGTGCACTTGTTGTTATTTGTGGATGTTGGCATCGAAATCATGAATACGCTTTTTTATATACGCGGTTTTAGAATAATAGCGTCTAGAAACCGATCCACGCAAGTTTGGTTAGACATATAGGTTAGTTAGGTTATAGCCAGGTTCAGTTTACTGGATGACCCGTCAGTGTTCAAGTCTAACTAGCGCTAACACCTCTTGAAAATCCCATTTAAAATTTAGTTTAGATGGGATAAGGAAGAGCTATCACTAGAGAGCGTATCACTAGGCGTATTATTTTTGCAACTGTGTAGGCGAGCGTAGATACATATTGCTCACGCCCACATACATTGTCTAACTATGGACAAAGTATGATATGAAACTATAATCGTAGACGTTATTATTCAAAGCCAATAATCATCAAATTGGAGTGAGTGTGCTACAGACTGGATGACATTGTGAGTGCTATCATAGATTTGGGACTCAAACAGGTGTCTCGGTACTCACTTGGGAGCCATGTCGTTGTAGCGGCGCGCGTGGTGCGCGTCGAGCGGCGGCGCCAGCGGCGGCGCGGGCTCGAGCCCGCTCCCGCCGCGCCCCGCGCCCGACCCGTGCGCTTCTCCGCCTTGTATGCGCTGCAAGACCTCACACTCAGGGGGACGGGGCCTCGGGGCCCACCACACTATCACTAGCGACTATAGCCCGCCCCCATTATAATCCGACCGAATATCGTGTTGGAATATGTTAATAATGAGAGCAGGTGTTCATGTGAAACTTTTTTATTGTTAGACCTTCCAGATTAACAAACAACAAAATTGTTAAATATTTTACTGCACTGCGCGGTGGATAACATAGATATGTATAATTTAGAAATAGCCGCTAGTGATAGTGGAACAAATGGAAAAGTTTAATATTCTGCGTAACATCCACACGGAACCTCGTATAACTTCATCATGTGACACAGTGCTTCCATTTGAATATTATACAGCAAAAGAGACAAAAGATAAACCAGATAAATAATTACAAAACATTAATAGCCTAGAGCATGCAGCGCCAACAGTGTCAACATTTTATTTCTGAAACGTGTAACAAGAGAAGCCACGTGACCCACACACTCCGACAGGTGTGAGTGGTCAAGGAGAAACATTTAAGGCAGTGCGCGCTAACGTGACCAGATAACACATTCCTACAGACGAACAAAGAAACCAAGGAAACATTTGTGTATAAACATGCCAGATAAACCAAAAGAGAAAATAGCAAGCGAATGATAAATGATTGTTAGTTACCGCAAGTGACCAGACGTTTACTTCCACTTCAGCGACGTACCCCTGTTCCAGTCCTGAGACTTCACTCACAACTCTGTTACTATTAAACTATTGAGTTACAACTAAACATGGCCCTATTGTAGAATAACAATTTCAAAATATACAACTTGAGTAATATCAATACAATAATCCATGAAATCATTACACAAAACGAATCAAACACCTTAGCTTAAAGTTAGACTTTAATGCCTAAATGGCCCGTTTGTAACATCTGCCTTATTCTATGATTGTTACCTTACAATGTAGGTATAATTTTATAAACATCAAAATGGACCACGGATACGTACAACGACATATAAAACACTAAATGCAAATCAATGCTTACGCACATCTCGACCGCAAAGCCAACAGGGAGGGAGACCAACCTATTCAAATGTGCCTCAGTCGCTCCGCTCGCACAGCCTCGACGCTCGACTTCTGCGTAAGTATTTCAACAAATGGCCACAAGTGGGCGCGCATGCAATACAATATACTTCGAAAACCTACTTCAATTCACTGCAGTGCAATCCCTCAATGCATTGTACAGAACCCTAAAACAAATCCATTGATTAAGTACCTTACTCAACTATAGATATATTACGTACGGGATACAGTGTTACATTTGTTACACTAGCAACTGTCAGAATTTCTAATAAAACTCACTTAAAATCACTTAAGCAATGTGAAATATAACAAATATTTGAAAAAAAGTATCAATGTAAACCACAATAAAACAAGGGAAGAGATTTTAGCAAAGAGAAGAACAAAAGAACAGATAATGGATAACAGCGACAGGACTAAAATGAACGTTAATTTTTGAATTAAAATGAAATTGAATATGAAATGTAACTATTATTAACGGATTTCATCGCGTTCATTTTTTGCTTTTATGTTCCCGAGCGTTCGAGTGCTTTACACCCGCCGTCACAAGGGCACTGTTCATTTCAAATATGCAGTGCTCGCGTAAATACAGGAAATCATAACGTAAATCCCATTGATATGTATTTATATAGAATACAATATAACTGTTGTACAGTAAACATAAATCCTGACAGTTATTTAGAATACTATATTAGAATAGATTATTTTATACACGATTAATCATAATTTGCCAACTATGTATTTAAATACGGTTTCGTAAAATATGTTTGTTTTTATCATTATTATTATTGTAAAAGCGCGTCAAAATTCAAAAACTCTTCATCTAACTCGTGAACACAGTCATTCCCTTGCTGTCTCTAGCAGCAGACACGGTGCTCAGCCACTGTTCCTAACGTTACATTAAGGAAGCAGGTGTACACTCTACACTACACTTTGTTTAAACCAATGTATACATATAGAAATTTCCTCAATCCAATATACACTAATTTTATATCAAAACTATGCAATAGACGCCATACCAGATCCCTTCTTACCCGCTTGTATACAACTACAACATCGGCTACAGTATGGAAATGTTCATATTTAAATTCATCAATTGTACAAGCGTTGCGATAGAGTTTATTTGTTACGATAACTTTGGACAAACATTGGCCGTTGGGATCTTTATCTCCTCGCTATTGGAGGCTTGAAACTTTAAACATAGCTCAGACTGGTTGACATAATAAAAACGTAATCTTTGTAGGATACGCTTCAATTGCCTGCAAGACTATTCGTTTCTTTTCATTGTGTATATTCTAGTAGTTTAAAATCTGTTATTATTTTTTAAAAATTACAAAACTTTAACATAAAGAAGTTTCCTCCTCCCTTTTCTTCTTTTTTTTTATGGAAAAGACGGCAAACGAGTAAGCGGTTCACCTGATGGTAAGTGATTACCGTCGCCCACAACGCCGTACATACATCTGCAACACCATAGATGCTGCAGGTGCGTTGCCGGTCTTTAATGATATTCGGGAGGTGGGGGGGAAGAGGAGGGGAATAAGGCAGGGGTGTGGGCCTCCAGTTACCTCACTCACCGAACGAAACGCAGAAGCACAAGATGCCTCTACTTCACGCCGGTATTCTGCGGGTCGTGGTACCAACCAGGTCGAGCCGGCCCATTCGATCAGCAGCAAAAGCCGCAGCTTGGCTCTACCACACTTAAAAATTAAAGAATGAGCTTTCTCCGTCAGAGATTCAATTCGCGAACAATATTTCATGTGATACAGAAAAGATTTACGCTGCAGCACTGCCGTAGTGGATACGCATCGGCCAATGTTTGAGCAAACGCTCGCTGAGCTGGATGGGCGGCGACATCAGCGAAGCGTGTTCCTGTTGATTACAATCAACCGAGTACATTACAACTTCTTATGAACTATCAATATCCTATACAATTTTAAGAGCTACATGTCATTTTTTTAATGTTATTTAAAACAATTCAACATTAGGATCGAGCAAATAGTTTTGGAAGACACGACCGACCCAGAGGCGGCCAACTTGAGCCTATCGTAAGTCGGTTTGCGTATTATTCTTTCGGATCGTAATTGGCAGTGTTGTGAGTAGACAATACATGATCTGACATTAAACAAATAGGGATATGTTAACACCTAGTGCACGTTTACCTTCAGGCGGTTAATAAATTTAAAAAGAAATTATTTAACGGATGTTGATGTGATATGCGTTTGTGTCGACTCGGGTGGTGGAACGGCACGGTCCCGGTGCTTGCAGCAGTAGCCGACGATATGTAAAGTGTTAACCGAGTAATCCATGTGCGTTCAAACAAGCTTGTTGAAGTATTTCCATCGCACACAACACATGGCAACAGTTGCGAGTAGAATTTGAAGTGAGGCTCGTCGATTGGCGGCGCGGCGCCGGCGGTTCAGTCGGACTCGTGGATGCCGGACTCGTTGTCCTCGTCCTTGGCGTCGAGACGCGTCTTCAGGTCGTCGATGAGCGCGGGCGCGGCCGGCAGCAGCGCGCACACCACGTCGCGCCCCTCCAGCACCAGCGCCGTGCCCGCCCCGGCCCCGGCGCCCGGCCCCGCCCCGGCTGCCCCGGCGGCCCGGCCCCGACCCCCGCCGCGCTGCGCTCGCGCCACTCGGCGATCTTGCCCTCGATGTCGAGCGTGCTGCGCTTGGACCCGCTGCCGCACCCGCACGTGTCACGTCGCGCACCCACGTGTCCACGTGTCCACGTGACGCTCGCTCACGTGCCCACGTGTCCAAACGTAACGCGTTGTAACCGCCGCGAACTTTGAGCTCTGAATGCATCATACAGCGGCGGCTAGTACACTCGGCCACGTCGGAGAGCAGCGTGCGACGGGGCGACGGGAATGGCAACACCAAATCGAACATAAGCTGAATGGCAGAGCTCAAATTTCGTGTCGACTAAAAATAGAATATCACGCTCGAAGTTGCCAGACGTCCTTTCGTAAAGTCAAATATTAACTTCATCCAGTAGTGCTCAAGCGTTCTCTGCCCCCCGCCTGGCAACTCAGAGCCTCTTAGAACACGACGACGGGTTGATAACTAGTGATTCTTACTTGTATGAGTGGAAGTAAAGGATTACTCGACTCAGTTACCACTTTTAGAATAACAATTAATAACCTAACTTGTATAGACAAAACTCATAGAAACAAGTCAGAAGAATCCAGTTTTGTGTTAGGTCCGGATCGGCCGGAAGCCGTAACGGGCTTTGCTCGTACTAAAATTCTGTAGGCTTCCCGACATTTTCCTTTTCAAACTTCTCTATATTATTATAGTACGTATTTATCAACCAGTCGTCGAATATTTATATTCTAGAGACACATATCTTCTTAAAAACCTAAGACAACTTAAACTCTCTAAACAACAAATACATTCGTCCGATCAAAACCAGTCATCAGTCAGTGGATCCAGGATTCCGATTTGGGAGCTCAGTAATAATTCAGATCAGACTTAAATTTAGAAAAATCTATTTTAGCATCAAATATTATTGAACCTCAAACTTCGAATCAAATAATACACAACGATCTAACCAGTAAAAAAAAAAAAATTAAATTGAAAATTAAAAAAAAAACTAAGCGTAAGACTAATTCTACAGTATTATGGCACCGCGTGCTGCAACCCTCGCTTACATTTATATTTACATAACTTTACAATCATGCGATAATCTGTTTACATGCTTTAGAATTAATAAAAAAACAAAATAATACACTGTAGTCATTTATCGTTACTTTTGATTACATTACATCATGCTGTTAGGGACAGTACCGTGTACCAGCAGCGTTACAATAGAGCGAGACCTCTCATAACAGACGGGGGAGCAGGGCAACGCCGGTGCTGCCGGTGCTGCCGCTGCGGGCGCTGCGGGCGCCGGGCGCATGCAGGCGGCCGCCCGCGCCCGCGCCCGCGTGCTCAACTACTACTGCGTGATCTACATAGCACTTCCGACACGTGGCAACGCACACCCTTCCCGCGCCATCGCGCGCTTGACGGAACGACACCTAACGCTCAACTACTTTCAATGTATCTGTGCTACTGCGTGCGAGTGAGACGGCGAGAGAGCGCGCGATCGGCTTAGCCTCCATGTGCGAGGACGCGTCGCCGCGTACAGAGCAACGAAGCAAGCTCGCGCAACTGACTGGAGCGCCAGCACGTGGAGCTGCACGGGAGCGGTGTGCGTGCCGCGCGCCGGCGGCAAGCGCAAGCGGTGAGAGAACGCGGCGCACTTACTTGGCGAGGGGTACGTTATCGCGGTCCGCGTACGCGTCATACAAATACTCGCTGCAACAGACAACACACGCACGTCAGGGGCGCCGCCGGTGGGAGAGGGGGGGGGGGGTGAAGGGCACAGCCGCATCCAGTGGACAATCAAAATATTGCAACTGTACACAGCTCGGGCAGAGTAATTAAAATAAATAGTGCCTTTCAGTTCTAACAACTTGTTCGTTTTGACGCTTTGAATGTCCGTGAAAGCAGATGTGCCCACGTGAAGGATGAAATTAAACAAACACAGGGACTTGTTATTAATTACTAATTGAATGTACTTCCAATACGATTACACGACAATCTTAAAGATAATTTTAAATTTAAGTTATTACAAGTCTTAAATGTTAAATAATACTTAAACATAGGTTATTCAATGATTAAGGAAAATAGAAAGAAAACGATCACACTTCTAGCTTCATTCAAATATATTAATGGGCGAGATGTGTGACGCGGTGGTCAGCGGAACATCACGTAACACCGCAATGGATGAAGATGGACAAAACAAAAACCACACAAAAAGAACCAAACGAAGCGAGCAGGTCTAGGTCTAGGTGCAGGTCTAAGGTGTCTACATTCTACTGATGCACACATCTGCGCGGGACAGGGCCTCGACGGAAACTTAAACTCCCACAAACTTCCACATGCACATGGGTTGGTTAACTATCAGGTTTAATTTAAGCAATATATATTTTTATTGACTCGGCACCGCGTTCCAAGCACCGTCATGGTGCCGTATGGTTTAACGATGTCACGGGCCGGCTGTACAGGCAGCGCTACGTAACGCTAAACAAAAAATGTGAACATGGCTTAAGTTACTTAAGCGCGGACGCATCCGTGGCCACCATCGTTAACCACGTATAATGCACTGGAGCTATTATTTCTAACTAAGAGTACGTGCGACACTACACAGCGCTTGGATCAAGCTGGGAACAATAAAAGGCAAACCGCAACATGATACAACAGAGCGGGCGATGCGTGCAACTCACGCAGTGAACTCGCTACACTCTTTGAAATGTAAGATTACCCACCCGTGCACGGAGACTTTTGCCCATCAAAGGTGAAGTTTAATAATCGAATTACATTTCATAGCACTAGTAGAACAGTAGCAAGTGTGCTCCAACACAACATCGCTATATGTTAAAAAAAATATTTTGGTTTCGTATATTGTATTGATGCAACCCTGTGACATCACTAGGAAATACTACGGCATGGATATGTGAGCTGGGTAAGTCACAAGATTAAGACTCTAAGGAAAAAAACCCTTTGGTTAAAAACATGGACACCAAAGAAAAAAATAAATTTCAAACTACAATAACTAGTAACAGGCTAGGAATTAGATAAAGAAAGAAGATTGTGATTGAGTAAATTCAAAAGGTTGAAAGTCAAATTTATTATAGAACAAAATTTATTTATAAACTTTATGTAAAAAAAACTTATATTATCAGCGAATGTCTTATTTAGTAAATCGAGCGCATGCTTCAAGCACGCAACACTGCGCCGATCTCCACAGCACCACTGCTCCTAGTACGAGAACAAATCGAAAACAAAGTGTTCTGATACAAATACTACTTCATAATGACTAACCAACGGAAACTGCTGTTTTTATGGTTACCATATTTATGTTCGAAGTTACATCTGCACATTTCCGGTGTTTTTTGTCTTGGAAAATTTTGTTTAGATTTTTCAGGATAAAGTATAAAATTCTTTGAAACGTCATTTACCAAACTATAGACATCTATTTTGAACATTGTAAATTGTTCAGTTTATTTCAGAAAATTCAGAAGTTTTACATGATACGTATCGTACCGAAACCAATACTGGTTTCTAATAAACTTATAATAAAAGGGTCGATCCCTAGGGGTCACTTTGGGAATCCCTACTCTAAAGCAATAAATATTCCGATGCCACCGCGTCAATCAACAAATTTATAGACACATTACGCGGTCCAGTGAATGACTGGCGCTATGTGTCAAACTACTGATGCGAAGAGATCAACATTGAAAGCTCTAATATACTACGGCTCAGGTCCACGATGCGAATTACAGACAATCGAGAAAACAAACGACTAATCGAAAACAAAAACCGCCAAGGGGCACTACACTACTGAAAATAAATGTTCGTAAAACTAAAAATAAAGAAACAATAAAAATAAATAAAACTGACCGTTGACAGATCGTGTTATACAAGCGACGAATGTTGCGTTCACGATACTAAGATGTGGTTTTGAAAAGGGAAAAGCTGGGCGTTATTGTTCGCGGAACTTAGCGTTACCGGATTTGCAACAAATGAGATTAAAAAACAGTTTACTTGCTCGCATCGCGACGCAACACAAGCGACGCGATTTGCATCCGTCAACGGCTCAATAAAAGGTGACTGATGAGTGAGATCCTTATTCTCCAAATAGCCCTTCGCGTGTCATAACTTTGAAACTAACTTAACTAACTTTGAAATTCTATTGGCATGTGTCATATCAGGTCTGGTGACACTAGAAGGGTTATTATGTAGTTATGAATAATCTTAGCTAGGGTTGTATTGCGCAATATTTTAATTTTGACTTGTAACGTTTAATGTTATTCATCAAGAAAATTTAAACCAAAATTGTAGTCATTTTAAGATTAAAATTGTGCGCAGTACGTACGCTCCTGGCATTTTAATATTATTATATATATAGTTCTTATATATTATGTTTTGGTTTAAGCTATGTAATGTGTATGGCATTTGGAGTGAATTCGACCTTGGTGGGAGTCCTCCCACACAGTTTCAGATTACTAAAACTTGTGGAAGATCCTAGGTGCCCCCCCTCACTTTTCATCCACCTCCTTCTGCTCCCTGTATTGGACTGCGTTAAAGTGACATTACTTTCAACACTACTAGCTTGACAACAATTGAACATTAAGAATGGATTGTTTGTTATCGTTCACCGGTCCGCACAAATGAACGCAATGAACTTTGAGTGAAGACTCAAAGTTCTTCACTCAGAATGAGCTGCGCAATATTCCTGCTATTGTCGACGCGTCGTTACGCAGAAACATTGGGGGAGCTTCGGGCGCAGTCTTAGATACGCGTACGCATTTTCAACCCAGAGGCCAAGCCGGGTCGTTGTTATGATTGTGACTACATGACCCGCAGCAATTAATTGAACGCCTCGACAAGACGACCTCACAAGTGAAGTCCGAACTACAAAATCGACGAAATTGATGTCTCCCGTTTTTAGGACTCCATTAATTATACTTTGATTGACTTTGATGTTACGATCACTAATCGTAATTTAAAAGAAACAAACTCATCAAAGCTTAGTCAACTTGATAAACGAGGAATTATTTGAATGAAACTATTTTTCTCAATTTAGCTATCTATCGGTAGCGTTATTATTTGCGAGTTCATCAGTTTAATTTGCGCGGGTCCAACGTGCGTTGTGGTGGTGGGGCGTGGTGTGCGGTAGTGGGCTGATACGTACGCCTCGACGAGCGGGCCGGGGTAGGGCTCCGCGTGCCGGTACAGCCGCGCCAGCCGCTGCGCCACCACCAGCAGCGGCGCCAGCAGCACCACGCACCAGGCCAGCGAGATCCAGTACCCGTTCTGTAACACCAACGTGTCCCGTGGGTGGCATTAAGATTGACAAATGCGTATGCTATAAACCGGTTATTTTCTTCGATTACGTTGAAACACTCGAGTGCTTTAGAGCACCCAGGATATAAGCAACGTGAAATGTAGCATAGAACAAGATGCCTACTAAAGTTTACAGTATTAACGAGAAATTGCCACTCATATGGCTAACTAATCTGGAAGGAAGTGTTGCGAAGCCCTCTCTCCCTTCGAGCCTACTACGCGCGCAGTGCAGCTGCGCAGTGCTGCGTGCTGCGGCAGGAGCGCGGCAGTACTTACGGCGGGCATCAGTATGGCGCGGCAGACGTGGTCCCGCGTGGCGTTGAAGGCGCGCGACAGCGGCCCGCAACGGCCCACCTCATGGCGCGCCGCGTGCTGCACTCGTCGTGCGTAAACCTGCAGCTGCTCGGTGACCGCTGCAGCAAACTCTTGCGTCAACTGCAAACATAAATATTTATCTAAAAACATTGTCCGCAACTACATTTAACTAATAATACTAATAATAAGACATTACAATCTATGCGCCAACTTACTGGTTTTTAGTTTTTGAAATGGTTTCAATTAGCACATTAACCAATTATGTATTTATAATCTGTATAGACAATGAATCTCTTTGACCAACTAGTTATAATGCGCTAAACTTTAACTAATCTTTTATCCCTTATCCATGGTCTTGCCAGAAGTATACATGTAAATTGGCAAGGTAAATCATAATACTCCTAATATATTATAATTAATTATTCCTAAGACAGAGTCCCTAGTTGTACGGAATGAAATTTACACCAAGAGACATACATTTTTAAAAAGTAATTTAGTTGATCAAAGAGTATTTAATAAGAGATATCAATTATGTTCCTTTGTTGTACCACAAGGCTCCAATATTGGCCCAGTCCTTTTTATCATTGACATCGTAGAGTGCTCAAAGACAAATAAATATTTACTCTTTGCGATGACATTAAATGAAAATACAAACCGACATAAATAATTTAGAAACTGGATTCGGTTTTTTACTACAAAATGTCTACAGTCCTACTGCACTATCACTCTCAGTACTGTGTAAATAATCTGGTAGGGTCTACATTATTACAATATAATTAACAGATCAATCAAATTTAAAGCTCATATCGATAGGTTAGTGAAATATTGCCAAACAAGAATTAACAGTATAAGAATCAAAGAAATTAATAACAACTTGTATTCAAGAAGCCTTTCGTATCTTTCCTATATGCTCTGAATGTTGTATCCAGAAATATTACTCGAACACACACAAGTAAATCTTCAAGGATTTTTAGCTAGTATTTAGTATTTCAATTAGAAAACTAAGCTCAATGAAAAAGTGATCTCCTAGGTGACTTATAATTTTATCGCAAAAATTGGATTTAGATTAGTCGTTGGACGCCTGGTCTGATATCTTACAGTAAGTAATGTTAGCGAAATTGTGCCTTCTATGTGTACAATTTTAACTTACATTCTGCACTAGTTCAGGTCCTTGATTGTTCAGGAAAGCCTCTGCCTGAGTTGTTTCTTCCATCAGGTAAAATATGGCGTCCCGTAACGACGTGTAGTTGAAGCGTAATCCGTCGCGCAACTTTATTGCTGTTTCCTAAAAAGTAAGTTAAGCGAGCCAATGTTAAAAACTTGTCGAAAATGTACGAGTTACAAGGCCTAGCCTTGTTAATAATTTTCACACATACACAGGTTGGATGCAACGATACAACAATAAACTTAACCTGATATTCTGCAGGTAATTTTTAAATCATACACCAAATACCATACCTGCCTCACTTGTCATATGTCATATGACAGAAGAATGTCTATTGTTTCAACAAGTCAAGAACTAACAATCAATGTACAGTAGTTTAAGTCTCATGGCACGTTTAACATTCTGTTAAATTTGTAGTAACGATTTACTAGCCCTACGAGACCCAGGCCACCGCGCCGGCGCCGGGCGGGCCGGGTGCCCGCGAGTCGAGTCGCCGGCTGCTCACGTCACAGAGACATCGTACAGCGTCGCTCATGCCGAGGTCATTGAACGATTATAGATCTGTACTGTAGGCTATTTAAGTTGTTTGGAAAAACGTGTTTTTTTTTTATTTCCGACGTAAAAGTATCTCACTAATTGAACATAAAACTTCACACTATAACGAACCAAATTCTCAATTGAATGTCAGTAATGTCGCATCCAGTCAGTATCATATCAATTATTATATATAAGTATGGGAAGAGAGAAAGAGAGAGAAGGATTGCGCTCACGTTCAGTTGTTGCGTGTGCTGCAACATCGGGAGGACCACGTCGGCCTGCAGCGCGTCCAGCTGCCCGGCGGCGGTGCGCAGGCGCGCGGGCACGTCAGCGAAGCCGGCGCGCGGCTCCAGCGCCGCCGCCGTGCTGCGCAGCTGCGCCGCCAGCCCCTCTAGCTCCAGCGAAGTCATATTCGTCTCCAGCTGCGGACCGTCCACCATACATAGGTTACCAAAGCTACAGCGTCTCCGTGATAACTAATTATTGTGATGTTATGCCCCTAAAATGGAGATTGCCTGACAAAGGCCAGGGATAGCATTAAAGAACTTCACTATGGAGTCGAGAATACGAGCTGGGAAATGAAGCAAGTACCGGCGCGTCCTCCCGAGATTCGGCCCACATAACTGAAAGGTTGGTGGGGTCGTGGCAGGTGGTGGAAAGGACCGACCACCGCTGCTCAACATGCTGATCTCGTACTCTGCTGAATATAGGCCTCACCCAGACATTGTCACTTGCATCGGGTACCAATATCCTTGTGAACAATCGTCCTTCATTCGTTCCGTTTGCCTGTACGAGGTTCCCACTAAACTTTACTTCACCAACGGTTATCATTTCTTCGGGTACGTATAGCACCGCTTCAGCTCGTGGTTCCCTCAGCTCATGCTGCCGATATCGTCGTTGCAGATTCTGTCACGTAGAAACACCCCCAGGATAAACCTTTTCATATCCCACCGAGTAACATAAGAGCATCTCCTACGGTTTGCAGCGAGGAACCTACACACTAATTGACTTCATCGACCTGTACACATCCCCGACCAGCGCGGGCCAGCACGCTGTATGGCACAATGGCCGCGCCGGGCGGGCGGCTCGGTGCACGCGCGTCGACACCGGTGACGCCGCACCCCGTCACTAGTCGGGTCTTTAGGCTCGGTACATTCCGCGCACGGATTTACTTCCATCAGTCGGTCTGCAGAACCTCGTTCGTCGATCAGCAGGGTTGAGAAAGTGTTATCGCTTCTAAGGAAGTATAACAATATATATAAAAAGAATATAAGTACAAGTACCGTCACATACATCTCCGCGCATAACGGGTCTTAACTCACGGCCTGCATGATGCGGTCGAACTGGAAGTCGGACAGGCCCGCGTCGGCCAGCCGGCGCAGCTGCGCGCGCGCACCCGGCCGCAGGATGACGACGGCGCGCGGCAGCGCCGGCCGCAGCCCTGCCGCGCGCGCCGCCGCGCCGCGCGACACCTCCGCCGGCAGCGCGGACACGTCGTACGCGCGCCACAGCTCCAGCGTCTGCGGGCAGGTGCGTCTCAGAAGCCGTGCCGGCCGGATCGAACGTACGACGGGTCAGTCCCGTTTCAAACCACAATTACCCAGGACTAAAGTTATCGCTCACATCTTGGCTACGGTTTAAGAAGCAAAGATGAACTTGAGACATCGACGCTCGAAGTTTACAATCTCTGATCACAATCTAGATCCCGCCCACACAGCATCCTGCATTTGATAGACCACAAATCCTATCATAAAACCCACCGATTACTACCAAGGGCGATTCGTGAGACTATTGAAATGAAAATGGCCGATTGCCGCCACACACACAAACATGAGCTACGTAACTTCAAAATCAACTTCGGTCAGCTGTTTCTGCGCTGATGGCACCTCAATTAATAATTAAAAAGCTGACCGGCTTAACTGATAACGTAGAAACGTCAAACACCTCAATCGCCCTGTAAAGCGACCAATACATCGAAAATTAAAAAGTAATCATCATTCATATATTAAATTAACCTAAAGTCTAATTATACGAAATTATAAAAGGAAACACAAATATTCTAATTAGTCACCTCGTAGACGGTGCGGTTGCTGTGGCAGCGCAGCAGCACAGCGGTCAGGTTGAAGTGGACGCCGCGCCGCTCCAACTCCACCAAGCGCTCGAAGTCCTCGAACACGCGGCTGCCGCGCGGCTCGCTGCCACAACAGTACGAAGGGAACGGTATAGTGCAGGGGTCTAGTGCGAAGCGCCACAGCCCTGTGTGGGCCCTTTGTGCGGACAAATGTACTTACGTAAGCGGGTCGCAGACGAAGCGTTGGCTGGCCACGCCCACCACGAAGTACACCATCATAACCAGCGTTATGATCCCGCCCACCAGGAACGTCACCGCCATTCCACTGCAAAACAATAAACCAGACAAGTTAAAATAACATCAGAGGCAACACTTCAAAGTTTCTGCGTTTTTTAAAGTAATCAGTGAGACTCGCCACAGCAGGCAGCTGGCCCCGGCGCCCTTGTTGCAGCAGTCGCTGGCGCCGTACACGTCGGGCCGCTTGCCGCACACGCCGCACAGTAGCCCCCACGCCATCAGACACGTGATCTGCCGGGACGAAATGGCCGTGTCATTTGTGCATCATTCGCATCCTCGGCCCGCAAACCGCGCGGAGTTGGACGGAGTTCATAAGATTGGTTAAAACAATTGGAAATTAGGACAGTACTTACGAGCAGCAGCGCGGCGGCGGCGGCGCGGCCCACGTGGCGGCGGTACGGGCCCAGCAATTCCAGCACGTATTGCACGTGCTCCGTGTCCGCGAGCTCCAAATACCGCGCCAGAGTGGCGCTCGCGTTGTTGGCCAGGTGCGTCACGTCATCCGCCAGCAGCGCCAGCCGCCGCCCTGCGGACACATACGCGCGCTCTCAGCTAAGACACCAGGACAGACACCAGACAACGGCCACGAGCAGCCCGTGCGGCCGGCGAGCGTACCGGTGTCGGCGAGCGCCTGCTGCACGGCCGGGATGTGCTCGTCGACGGAGGAGCGCAGGCCGCGCTGCAGGCCGCGGAACACGTCCAGCCCGGCCGCCACCTCGGCGGTGATGTTGCCGTCCAGTAGCGCGCTCACGTTGTTCAACAGCTCCGTGACGTCCGGCATCTGGCGACGTGACACACATTCTATTGGTTGAATTCTAATTTCACAGAAACTATATAGATTGAACAATGCAAGCGCCAAAGACGCGATTGGTTCAAACCCGCCAATTGAGTATTGTCTTGAACCACTTCAGATACGAGCTGTAATGCATATTTGGATGGATTGCTAATAAGTATTCTTTAAAAAAAAAAATATTGTATATTTTGTTTATATCGTTCTGGAAGCGAAGACAGCCAACGCTATTACATTTACAGGATCGGAAGGTAGGATGTATAATTTTTTTCCATCCAAATCTAAAACGACCGTAGTTTGAGAGAAAAGAAGTTGAAAAGAAACTCGAAGATGTTCTCAGTAATAAATAATAAAGATAATTACTCGTAGCATAGAAGTTGTTCAAGTTGTTGTAACAAGTAGCAAGTAGTAAGTAGTAAATACTACGCAGTTAGTACGTGTCGCAGCTTTGTATTTGGACCTTTTTTTATTAACTCTATGTCATAAAGTTATATACCTATACTAATCTTTGTGGTAGCAAGGTTACGTTAAGTTGGTACGTTTCAACACCAGAACGATAGAAAAGTCAGTGAAGAAATAAATCGTTTTCTCATTAGATAGTAATAAAAAGTATTCTCGAGTTATCTAAAACACAATACAAACAATATGTTCTATACACAAACACCTAGTCTATTTTATAATATGTACTTACTGTGGGAAAATATTGATCAAGGATCTGGTCCAAGCGGCGTGAAATTATAAATTCATCGTAAATATTATAGAACTGTATTTGTATGGCTAAATAATTATTAGAAATTAAATTTTTACGTTACGTTATTTATTTAAACTAATTTCTTGCACAAAATGGAAAAAAAAATAAAAAAAAAAAAGATCTTTTCTCGATTTGGTTAACTTTGAAATAATTATAAGTTAATTTTATAGGTTCCGTACTGGAATTGGATGGGCCACAGGGATATGTGTTGGGCTCATTTCTGTTTCTCATTTACATAAATGATTTACTTAAATTAAAACGCTTATGGTACAATTCAAATTTAACCTGCAAATTATAAAAAATTCCGTTAAATGTTAACGGACTTTTAATTTGAGATATTAATTTCGAGAATTTAGCTGTGAATAACTTTTTATTCATCGTTTCTTACCTAAGGAACGTATCTGTCACTGAGAAATAATTAATTAACACGAATACATTTTATTCAATAGTTTAGGAACGATTAAGTCAGTTGAAAGTGATGAACGAACTAATCCGAACGTTCATTTGATTTTCGTTTATTCTGTAGTTCTGCATTATGAGAATGAGAGTCAAATGACCTAAACTAAGGAACAATGAGCGAGACGCAGAATGACATCACGTTCAAAACAAGATGGGGAGACGACGAAGCAGTTGTGGGAAGCCCATAGATGGATCGAAGGTAAATGGTCGCGTTACTTACCCGGTTATACTGAATCTCCGTGTAGAGCTGTCCGATCTTGTGCTTCTCCTTCAGCTCCCTGCATTTGGGCTGTTCGCACTCGTTCAGCGTGTGCACCAGCAGCGTCTTAACCTTGTTCAGGCCTGGGAACACACACAGTAGTCACGGCTCTTCCGGATATAGATCCACACGACAAGTGTGTTGTAAGTAAGTTTTGGTGTAAGGAGAACATTTTGTTATTTCAGCGTAATACTTTTAAATGTATAGTGTTGATATTGTACTGCTGTAGTGTATAGTGATCGGAATGTTCAAACGAGACAGGAAGCCGCCAATGTTTTAGTTCCGTTAGTACAACAAATCTTTACTAATAAACTAGACTATCTATTTAATGTAGTTTGTAACGAAGTTTACAAAATTGTTCAAATTGTACAATATTTTTTTTTGGCTGAAGACTTAGTACCCAATGCCACAACAAATAAAATAAAACAATTGTGTACTGACCTGAGTTGAGACGATCCGCATTGGTGCGCAGCGCGCGCGTGTGCTGGCGCACGGCTGCGAGCTGCGCGCGCACGGCCGGCAGCTGCGCCACCAGCGCCTGCAAAGTGCCCAGCGCCGCGCCGCGCGACGCCTCGCCGAGCTGCCGCGACATCGTGTCGCCGCTGTCTGCGCAACCCACCACACCGACTTGTCAGACCTAACACCACGCGACGCGACGCGATCGTCCCAAAGCTCACGCCAGAGACGGGTGTTTAATTAACAAAACGTAAGTGTAACAGAATGTCACTTCATGTCAGGAGCATTATACCAATTTTTTTTTTCTCCAAATTTTAACCTCACCTGCATGTGACAACCAAAAGATGGTCGAAATCCATCCTAATATGGTGAACCCAAATCCCATCGATGTGTACCACAGTCAGTAGTGCGCGGCACTGCGCGGTACTGCGCAAACCGGAGATTCCGCCACATGACGAGTATGCCTTAAAAAAATGCATAGCGGCTCTGCTAGGTTCAGCGGTTGGGCGAATAAAGACGAAGACGAAGAATAGGACAACGATGAACGCCAACGAAGAAACCGCGGAAGCGAGCACTTACACGTGAGCACGGCATTGAGACGCCGCTCGAGCTCGGCGTAGTTGTGCACGAGCAGGTGGCGCGCGTGCGCCTGCGTGGCGTTGAGGAACTCGCGCGCGTCGCGCAAGCCGCGCTGCAGGGCGGCCGGCGCGTCCATCGTGCCGCTCTCCGCCTGCGAGTCCGTCGCGAACGCGCACACCACTCCGAACCTGGTTTGTTTTTTTATGGGTTACAGTGACAAAACAGGTAACGGTTCACCTGATGGGGCCCTTGATGAACCGCTTGCAAACAACTTCAATCGAAGAATATTACGAATGCGTCACCGCTGAACTTCTAAGATCGAATGCTTCGCAACCGGCGATTATGTATATAATAGCTATCTACTTTTCTAACCGGAAAACAACAGTGTTGGCATTGCTAAATGCCGACAGAAATGGGTGGGCGCGTGGCGCCTGCCCAGGCGATTATCATGCTCTGTGGCATGCGGACTGCTCGGTTGGAGGAATACCTGAGCCGATATTATTAGTGCGTTGACACAAGTACGGATTCCATTCCCGCACGGGACAACATTGTATAGTCGTATCCTTTGGCTTTAATACCTATCATAATGCAGGCACCAATGTGGCGCGTAAATGGATTTATTCGCTCAAGATGTGTGCATGCACTAAGCTTTTATCAGATCGATTTGAATCGATATGAGCATGGCAACATAATTCAAATACAATTTAATTTTATTTATTACTTTTTAAAAATACATGTATAGCCAAAGTGAACTTACAGAAAGAGGGTGAGCAGACCGATGAGCACTATCGCGAGTATGCCTTTCACGCAGGAGTCGTACTTGCGGTCGAAGGGCCGCCGCCGCCGCCCCGAGCGGCACCACTGGCAGCAGCACCAGAACAGCCTGCGACACACACAGCATACATAGACACAGCCCCGGAACCGTCCTACCCATCGATTGCTCTACTCTGGTGGTGATCGTTTCACAGTGACACAACAGGAGATTGCCAGCACGTAGCTAATTATATTATTAGTAACTAATTAGTTAGTTAGCCTGGCCACTGCGTGATGACAACTCTGGCATTTTATTTCTCCAAACAGCGCTTTAAATGATAGCAATAAGAGGACATAATATATGATAACTCAGTTTCAAGCATAACACCCTCAGTCACTCGAGGGTTTTGGAATTGGTAGCGATGTTGGAATATTTCCTCTATAAAAATTGTACACCACAAAATTCAGAGTTACACTTTCGAACCGAAGTAGTAGGTAAGGGCGCTGTACCATTATTTTATCGGCCGCCGGTTTCGCCGGTGTAGGAAAACGCTCCGAGAAATCCTGCATATCTGAAAAACAATAAAAAGCCCGCCAATTCACATTGGAGCAGCGTGGCGGAACATGGACAGGAAGTATTTGCACAGTACTTCTTTCTGCCAATTTACACGTGTAACGCACACTAGCTCATCCGTTGACACGGACTCCTCCCCGTTTCAAAGCGCTCTGAATGGAGGCTCTTTCTCAGCAGTGGAGCATTTATAGGCTTAGCACGACCTGCCTTAAATTTGAATGTAAAGTATCGGCATGCACTGACCCGGCGAGCGGCAGCGCGGCGGCGAACAGCCCGGCCAGCAGCAGCGCGGCCACCGGGCCCGCGTAGTGCGCCAGCAGCGGCCGCCAGTGGTCGCGCGCAGACGCGATCTCCACGTGCCCGTCCGACACCGACACTATGCCTGCAACGGACGAGACGATCGCATCATTATACCATCATCTTCTGACATCTCCAATGTCAGCAACGCAATGCAGACCGAGGCGGTGCGCCATGTTTCTTGGATGTTCATAAGAGTGTTTAACAAGTTAATAATTATTTTACTATTTCTCCAAATGCTTTACCTACCACCTAACAAACGAAGGTCCGGCAACCGAATGACAGCTGAAAATTCATCTGAAGTCGGCGAACCAAGACCTCACAGATGGGGACTCCACTGCGCTCACCCACCCACTTGCCTTGCGTGCTGAGTATTGGTAATCCTTTCAAGGAATACGCTCCGGCTTTTGAGGCGCTTTCTGTTAGCGGCCTATGTTCAGCGGTGGGCTGGTATAGGTTGATGTAGAACATTATGTATGAACGGCGATCATTAATTTTTATGTATCTTGTATGGATTAGCCAGAGACATTCACTGAAGTCATTGTCTATTAGTGTACGAAGTGTAACGGACGTACGTTGCAACATTAAGACACAGCGGGCAACTAGATATAGTTGCGGGACCAGATTCGGGCGGCTCGAGCGCGAACCTCGTTAGCGAAGGAGGCTGCGTCGGCGACCGGTTGGCGTCGGCCGTTACTTGTTCAGCACAACTTGGCATCCGTGTCTCGACGGCATTGGCATATGAACATATGCTATACGAGCCGTCGATTTATAATAAATATCACACAAACAGAGTAAAAAGGACTAGTAAAAATAGGTTCTTAAATGTTTGCAAAGGCGTTGGTAATTTTCTAGAATTCTGTCCGTTTCATATAGTGGGAAATTACGATGCGACACAATACGCGCGACAACTGCTTTCGGAGGTTCATCACATTGTCGTTATAATTACAACCAGCATAGGTGACATAGATGGTTTCCAAGCGGCACCGAGCGGCGTCTATGGTGGGAGGCGTCCGGTACTTCCATCGCCAATCCGCTATCCGAGTGTGGCAGTTATGGCAAGTACTCCTTAGCGGAAAGGCCTATGTCCTGCAGTGGACTGTTTCTGGGCTGACTATTCAGAAAATTAGATTTACGTACTAACTCTACAACACCATTAATAACTTAAACACTAGGACAACATATGTGAAATAACGAAGAATTTTACCTACCCGCGTTAAAGTGAAATAAAGGGTAATTAATTAAATATTAACCGTCACCGTCACCGTCACCCTGCCGTCGAACGCCGTTACCTACATATAGAGCGCTACCTGTACAAGAGCTATTATTAAAACCCTTGCTTCGTTTCATTATTCATTAATCATCATCAATCAGCTTCGTATTCATTAATTTAAACGCTTTCATTACGGCGACGAGTCCGCGTCGACTCGCTGAGCTATATAAATAAGTAAGCCGCATGTAGAAGAAGCATAAAACCGAAGGAACGCTGACACAAGTACAAGGACAGTGGTCGGTACATGCCAACGTGATCACTGGACATGCCAAATGATGTCACTAGGCAATGAAATTATAACGGGAATATCACTAATAGACTAGTGGATATCTCTCCACCTTTCGCCTTTCACTCCACCGGTAATCACGTAAAACACATTTTTTAAGAATCAAGGTAGTCCTGATCATAACATCATGGTAATACTGACAGATGTTTTAAAATACCGTAACACCTTCGAAACAGACGAACAAATTAAAGTCACGGAATCCACAGGACCTTAACAACATAATAGTGTAGTAGTTAAACACTGTGGTGCTCGGCTGCGGACGGTTAAGCTCTTCAACAAACTGTCTGTAGGAGCTAAAGACAGTTATATATATGAACGTTTTTAAGCAAAAATTAAAGGGGATTTGGAAATGTGTTGCCGAGTTTAAACATGTATAAAATTATCCAATTAACATATATAGTACATATACGTAGATCTCTTTTAATATTATTTATTTAATATTTGTCAATGTAAATTTTTACTTTATTAGTGTGTGTATTTCAAACACAATGTTATATTGTCATTAAATAAATCGAATCGAAATTGAAAAAGCCACCCACATCGGCGAGCGACGGAGCCCAAAACGAAAACTAAATAGTTATCACACACCGATACGATTGTGCTGCGTACGACCAGACAAACGGGCTGTTGCTTGTTAATGATGCACCATTTAAAATTAGTCGCTCCATATCTTGGGCCGCTATCTCGACGGGCTGTCTTCAATTGCCTCTCATAGAGCTTGCGCTTCCATCTCGCAAACCGTCAGAGTAAAATAGACTTTACGCTGTAGATCCCAGGGAACGGAACGGACGGACGGACGGACGGACGGACGGTGGGCCGTATGTGGGCCGCGGCGATAGACGTCGGCAGTAATTTACTGCCTCCTGACGGATGAACTTTATCACTGAGTTCAATTTAATGTTGTCCCACTTCGAGCAGCTCGCGGTGCGGCTGTGGGAGCGCGTCGTGCGCTTCAACAAGCTTCTTACTTCATCATTCATCGTTCACACGACATGATTAGGTTGGCGCACTGGAGTCCGGCCGAGAGGTCGCGGACAGCCGGCGCAGCAACAGTCCGTAATTAACTTTTAACTCACTGATCGTCTTCACGATAACGCTTATGCGACGAGACTGCCGCGATGAACATTGGAACAGAATGGACTCCGCGAACAGTTGCTGCTTGTGGAGGATGCTCTGCCCGGGTTTGCAGTGCACTTTTCCCTATATTCCTGCAGCATGCTTTCGGTTACCTATGGGACTATTCCTTTTATTACATGTATAGTAAAGTAGCAGCCTTTAAGTTGGCACCGCTGGGCGGTTTTGGATCCGGGAGCGGCCCGCCTCCAGTGCGGGTTGGCGGGCTTCTCATTATATGTATACATTACAATTTAAAAAAAAAATATACCAAAAAACCTCATTACGAACGGATGATAGATAGGTTAATTTTACGGGTTAGAGCCAAGCGGCGGCTTTTGTTGCTACTCGAATGGTCCGGCTCGTCAAGCCAAGCGGCGGCTTTTGTTGCTACTCGAATGGTCCGGCTCGTCAAGCCAAGCGGCGGCTTTTGTTGCTACTCGAATGGTCGGCTCGTCAAGCCAAGCGGCGGCTTTTGTTGCTACTCGAATGGTCCGGCTCGTCAAGCCAAGCGGCGGCTTTTGTTGCTACTCGAATGGTCCGGCTCGTCAAGCCAAGCGGCGGCTTTTGTTGCTACTCGAATGGTCCGGCTCGTCAAGCCAAGCGGCGGCTTTTGTTGCTACTCGAATGGTCGGCTCGTCAAGCCAAGCGGCGGCTTTTGTTGCTACTCGAATGGTCCGGCTCGTCAAGCCAAGCGGCGGCTTTTGTTGCTACTCGAATGGTCCGGCTCGTCAAGCCAAGCGGCGGCTTTTGTTGCTACTCGAATGGTCCGGCTCGTCAAGTCCGCGCGGAGTAGCGGTGTGAATTAGAAATATCTTGTGCTTCTGCGTTTTGTTCGGTGAGAGGGGAAACCGGTGGCCCACTTCCCTCTTCCTCCTCCCCTCTCAATCCACTCACCTAATATAAACCGGTAATGAACCTGCAGCTCCGAGGTCATCGGTAGTCACTTACCATATAAATGCCAAATAAGAAAAAAAATTATATTTGACTAATATTATAAAACCATCAGATTTTAGATTCATTTCCTATACAGAATTATTTTCTTACGTCACCGCGCAGATGGAGTTGTAAAGAAATTATCAATGTACTAGCTTCTTTCTACCCGTAAATTCAAGTGGAGAATTTATTTATCGAAGAATTATTATTTATTGAACCACATACAATATATGATCAGAAGACGGACATACTGCTAAAAGCATTCTCTGCCGAACAACCTTTGGGAGTGATAGAACACCCAAGGCGGTTACAGAATAGCTAAAAAAAACAAAAAGGCTAACCTAAACTTCAATATAGCTCCAATACAAATTTAATCAAAATTTGTTCTAAAGCCTTGAAAACGTAACAAACAAACAAAGTTAGTTTTGCAATTAAATACCTATTTTCTAATTTACTACAACACATTGACATTGATTTTTAGCAAAACGTCTTAAAAAAAGAAGCTAATACGTGTAGACCACAGTAACTGTGAAACAGTCTTATTTACAAACATCGTCTTTGTTATATTACAACACAGGCGTGTATTTATGTCTGTCCGAGATAGGCATCCGTGATAGTGACATCTATCGTACGGTAGCCGAAGCTTTCAAAGTTCCCAGTTCTGTGTACATGTCATTCCGACTTGTTATTTCAACCGAAATAACAAGCGGCTCGTTGGTCTAGGGGTATGATTTTCGCTTAGGGTGCGAGAGGTCCCGGGTTCAAATCCCGGACGAGCCCAAACTTTTTTGTTTTTTACAAATAAGGTATAAATTTAATAATTATACGTAGTATGTAAAGTTATTTTAATTTTCAAGATTAACCACCAAATATAATAATGACAGACATGAAATATCATTAATTCTAATAATATATTTTTTATTATTAGTAATTGTTAAATTTTCAACAATAATTATTATTTTCTTCACTTCGTCACACGATGTCGAAATGGAAAGAAGCCGTTATAAATTCACAATGGCCGCGGCGAATGTTCGGAAATCGAACACGTGCTCCGAATTAACTCGCGATGCATAACAACTGGCCAAGTGCGAGCCGGACTCGCGCACCGGGAATTCCGTACAACCACACAAAATATCGGTTACGAATTACCAAAAAAAAAGAAAGTGTATTCTTTCATTCAGTTCGGGATTCTAAGCGCGATTTATTATCAATAATTTCCTATAACAGAGCCATCTGTTGTTGATTGCCGACATACTACCACAAATACACAAATTCATCCAAATCGTTAGAGCTGTTTTCGAGAAGCCAATCTGATCATATAAACCAGCTACCTTTAGTACGGTTTAAAAGTAAGGCTCTTTAAAGGTGGGTTAGATGGCGTAGGCTTAATGATAAGACTCCGTAGGGATCCCTAAAAATTATCTTCGGATGTCGCCGTAGCAATAAAATACGATAAAAACTATATGAAAATAAATCGATGATACAATTATCACATCCATATAAAATTAATCGTTTTAATTTGAAAGCAATTCCATGGGCTTTGCAGGAACTTTCTTTGAAACGTTAATGCGATCTCAGAAGTGCTTTTCAGTTGAAGCGAATGTAAGAAATATGGCGGACACCTGGCCATGGAATGGGGTAAAGGATACTTTTCTCAATTAAGAGAGGTAGCAATACGCCTACTATTAAAACACATTGGTGGTACACCTACTCTGCCACGCTCTTGCCCATTTCTGCCACCAAATAGCAGCGCGACTACTGTTGTGTTCCGTTTTGAAAGCTGCGAGACTTTCCGTCTCGGACCTGAGGGGCGACAACGCATCTTCGATTGAGGTCGTTTGCCATCAGTGCCATCGCACGGACTGTCAGCTCGTTTTTAACCCGAGTAACAAGAACAACCATCAGCCGATGCAGCACGCATACAGAGATTCTTTGTAGACGGAATGATTATAATCGGCGCCGAGCGCACGTGCCTGCATCGAAGCCGTATGTTTTTTACGAGGACTTCCTCGTAAAAATTAATTGTACCACTGACACGCAAATACAACTTTCAACGGACAATGACCTTTATCTGCCGGGATGGTGTTTAGTTGTATCGGTCGCTGTTGTTTGTTCGTTTGTGCGTTCGGCGTGTCCGACTCGGTGACTGTCTCTGGTCACGGCCGGCCGCTTCTGTGCCGTGCAGCCGAGCGACGTCATCTGTAGCAGTGACTACCAATGTACCATAACTTCAGGAGCGTCTACGCTTTTCATACAGACGTCCAAGTCCTACGTCTGCTATATGAATATACGATTTAACGCTTATGCGATTAAATCGTTACAAGGGTCAGAGATACGCAACACAACATAACAAGACCCGAAAAGCAGTTATTTGTGTTCCTGCACATATATTAGCTTCGGCTGAGATTGGAAACCGGGAGTCCTCGCTCGGCGGTCAGGTGCGTTAACCACTGAACCTTAAGATCAAGGACCGTTGCCGATTGGGTCAGTACAAATTGAATTAGATATTTATATTAAACCTTTAAAGACATTCATGATTGTTACAAGAAGGAGCGACGACCTGCACAATGTAACGGTAAGTGATGTTTGGTGGTCAGCAGTTGCCTTGTGAGAGGCTGTAACGATGATGCTTATTAGTGCATCACACTAATAAGCATCGGCCAGGGGTGCGAAAGTAGCCACGAGTGATTAGAGGATCTGCCTCCGAATCAAGAGACCCGAGTTCGATCCCCGGACCCGCACCATTGAGTTATTCGAAACTTACGTACAATTTGTGTCGTTGACTTGTAGACAGCGACCGGCTCACCGCCTGTCACGTCGTCCCAAATAGGCTCTGGTGAAAAGAGGATTGAAAGGACTAAAATGTCTAGCCCCCTGACCACCCCAGAATTAACAGGGCAAAACGGTCGCGAGACCTTTTTCTTTTTCAGGCAACCGGCGCATTCTATGAGAGTTGTAAGCAAACAGGAAGTTTTGTGATGTTTTACAATTTAGTTACAACAAGTTTAACTTGCAAGTTAAACAGCGCGCTAGAAACCAAGTGCGTGCGCTGGTGGTGGCGAGGCAACGTACACAGACACACGGCGATTGCCTAATACGAGAGAACATAATAGCATAGTATGATTAATTTCGAAACTCCAACGAAACGGCCATCGGAATGCGGGGAAAAAAACATTTGTTGCGCTTGACTAGATATTTCGAAAGACAATAACAGACTAAATTGCTTATAGTTGAAATAAACCCCGTGAGGTCCTCGTCTCATGATACAAATATTAGTTCGAGTCCCGGGACAAACAACAACATATGTTGCCATTAATTGGCATTTTTGTAAGTGAACTGTAACGTCACAGATTATGAAAAGATCAACATCTTAAGATGGAAGAATAGATGACATTTGAATAAAGAACATTTATTTAACAACACACAAAAACAATAAGCGAAAAATAATGTAACAAAGCGCACAACAAGAAAAAACAATGAAAAGAACATCAGTTTCCAACAAAAAAAAACATCTTTGGGTTGATACTAATAGTAATCTATTACATACTGTTTACAAAAGAATTGAAAAAAAAAGACTTCCTGGACTTCGAACGTGTAAATGTGTAAAATGTGGGGATTTGGCCAGTGAAATTAATTTTTCAAATGTCACTCTCATTTATCAGCCTATCACAAGTCCCCTGCTGAACATCGGCAATCTCCAAAGATTGTCACAAAGCTCAGTCCTAAGCCACCTGCAACCATCGTCGTCACTCCATCTTGTGGGGTGGCCGTCCCACAATGCGTTTGCCTGTACGCGGCTGCCACTCAGGAACCTTTTTTCCCTAACGGTTGTCAGTTTGCAAGCTATGTGGCCGGTCACATAACTGTTCAGCTAACTGTTCCCAAAGGCTATGTCGGTTACCTTAGTTCCGCTGCGTTGCCATACGCAGCGGAACTAAGGACTCTTTCTCGCAGAGAAACACCGAGTATAGCCCTCTCCATAGAGCGCGCTGAGAAACTTTGAGCTTCCTCGTACGGCCTGCAGTGAAGGAAGTAAGAGTGAAGGCCTTATGTTGGTGAATAAATTATTTGATTTGATTTGTAGTTGTATTTCGGGGTGAAGTCATCATTTTGTAGTTAAAATTGAATACCAGAAAATTATAAAACACACGGCGGGCATGAGTTTGCGGTAGGTTGTGCTTTGTGCTGATAAGGAATCGGAGTTCCGAGTATCTAGAGTTTAAATATTTGGTCGGGATATCAAAAAGTAAACCAAATTTTAATATTAACGGAAGGGTCTGCTTTATTTCTATAAAGCTTCCACAATGTTGGGGCCTTCATTTAATCTATTTTGATGTGAAATATATATTAAAAACACATGTTTGACAGCAAAACGTACATGCTTTAGTAGTTGCTTAAACAAGCACTTAATTATTTGAAATGAAATTATTATTTACGGATTTTATCGCGTTTAATTTAGATTTTTAAATCCCGAGTCCATTCTGCGTAGATCGGATTAAAATGATTAATTATAAAGCTGACGGTAGCCGGGTTACCGGGGACATCAGGACGTCAAACACCTCAGTCGGCGGTGCTGTGAAGTCCACGAAACGTCGGGAATATAAAAACAAAATTAAAGGCGTTAAAATCCGTAAATAATAATTTCATTTCAAATGTATATTGTTCGCGTAAATACAAGAAATTATCATTCTATTTTTTATTGAATGCTTCGGAGAAATAACTAAACATTAAGAACACTGTGGAGTAGCAGCTTCAGTTGGCGCAGGCGACATCGAGCGATGCGAACCTCGTCCCGGCAACCCACGCACGCAGCCTCCGGTCCGCGCCTCTCTAACGCCTTACTAGTTCGGCCTCCCCCTTTACACACACAGTTACAGTGACTCCACCCTTTAACTGCGTACATCTCGTCAAGACTTTTAGTTACTGCATACACTACGTGTGTGCCGGATACTCGTAAGTTGGGAGAGAGAGGCGAAAAAGGGATTTCAGAAGCCCACTTCACAGTACAGGCTCGCCTAGAAGATGATTATGATATATGTTAAAATTTTCTACAATCATAGACATAAAGAATTGATTTAGGATATTATTATAAATATTTTTTCTTTTCTTCTTTTTTATTTGATGAATGAAAATACCTGCCTACCCCAATGTGATACGTGTGATCGACTATATAGTTATTGCGTTGTCAAAGATCAACTAAACTTTTTTTTTTAACTAATTTAAACAGAGCCGAATACTTCTAAAAATCATATTTGATTTTTAATCATGTTATTTCTTATTTTTGATTTATTGTTTCATAAACCTTAACGATTCGAGTGCGTTTATTTTACTAGCGGAACGTTTTCAATTTAAATGTAATAACTGATGAAAAAGCGACCTTTTTGTTGATCGGCAAGGTCAGCCGGAAGCTTCATAAGCCTCGACGACGATCACCAATCACTTTTACTTCGCCGGTCTCCTCTGGCGCATTAGATACACTTCTCTGTTGAACACGGTCGTGTCTCGTGATTGCCGCGTGGGAGATGGCTGACGGAAAATTTGCCGCTGCAGGTGCATTGCGAGAAAACAGGGCACACTGCGCGCTGACTCGCACCTACAGCACCTACTATAATGGCATCGCTCATGATCATGAGGTTATTGCCTGCATACGCTTATGAGCGTTGCAAGAAGAACTGCCGCAAGTGGTGCAAGGAGTCTGCCTCCGGTTACCTCGATCACCGAACGAAACGCAGATGCACCCCTGGCGAGCCTACCCCCCTATGGGGCAGCGACAAAGACCCCGCTTGGCTCTGCCGCGTACAAAACGACGTGTCTGTAACTGCTATAGCGAAACATCAGCATGCATCTGCTAAGAGGGTTTCGTAAAAGCAACTCTCAGAATACCGGCGTGAAGTAGAGGTATCTTGTGCCTCTGCGTTTATTTCGGTGAGAGGTAAACACAGGGTCTCTTCCTCTCCCCGTCCCTCTCCTCAACCTCCCTACAATTTCAAAAATATCCTTTAAGGCCGGCAACGCACCAGTTGCTCCCCTAATGTGGTGCACACTTACCATCAGCTGAGCTCTCTTTCCCATAAAAATAAAAGAATGACGACGTCGGCGAATCTGTCGGAGTCTCACGCATGCGTTACTGCAGGCATAAACTATGGTATAACATATTTATGTTCATTCTGTGGGGGCAGAGCCACGGCGAGGCCGCGGGTCCCCGGCGTGCGCACGCGCACGTGCTTCCGTTAGCTCACCGCGCGCAACTGCAAAGTTCCTTGCTACTTACCACACCACCCACACTACCGAGCGAGTGCAACCACCTGCGGCACACATTCGCACGCCGCACGTGCATCCTGTCACCGCGCTCCGGTCTCTAGTTGTGTTCAGTTTTGGTACATACTCGTATGCGCTGGATAGCTCTGGGAGCAACCAACGCGACGATCGCACGCTGGCTTCTGGCTCCATGCGAGCTTACGTGTGACCTTCATCTGCTTCTGTGCTCCTGATCCAGAAGTGTGTCCGGACCGCTCACACCACACGGGACGCTACGTTTCTTTCTCATTAAGAGAAGACGTGGTCGACACTCATGTCGAGAAAAAAAACGATATGGTAATAATCAATCGCATATATCTGACATATTTCTCTTCGTATTCGTGTTTGAACGGATTTAACTTAAAAGCAAATTCATGGATTTTAATGCTCCTTACGATTCCTAAAGCGCTATAAGCTGATAACACAGCTCCAAATTATTAATATTAAAATGTGCAATTGCATGTCTGTCGTTCAACCACACAAAAAAGAACTGTCCGGATATAAGCGAATTTAGGCAGTCGCGGTAACCCCCACTGGGTTAGGGCGCTCGCTTTAGTTTCATAGAGCGCGAGCGATCTAGGATCGAATACCGACGCCACTAGAAGTGTCAACAGCATTTTTAAGTGCTGAATTTACGACGTGCTCGGGGTGGTGAACTGAATACCCGTGAGAAGAATGTCGGAGAAATGATATTTTTTTATTTCGAGAAAATGTGAAACCTGCCAAACTGCACTGGAGCAGCGTGGCGAACCCTTCTCGGCTCCAAGACCCATGTCGATATTTGAGAGGGAGGAGGGCTTCACCCAGCAGTGGACATTTACAGGCTGTTGCTTTAGGCAGAGATGTAAATTACACCATGTATATTTCTCAAATAAGGGTACAAAATCAGTCGCTAATGAAACGATAATAAGTATTCGATCCATCGAAAATCCAACGTCGCCAGCGATCAACAACTATTAAAAATGACCCAAACACAGCTGCGCGGGCCGCAACGAACAAAGGAGCTCTATCCTTTGTTCGCACCAAAGTGTTTACAGTAGCACGCGGGACATCGCAACCCGAAGCGCGCTTCGTCCTCTCCAAATTTAATAATGGCCGAAATATCCGAATCACATAATGTATTCGATACGTTCCACTTGTCGAACGTTTTTTTTTTAAATCTCCCAACGTTTCAGTTATGAGGATCCTCTGACGGTGAAGAAACCAGAAGGAAGAAATAACTTTCATTTTTATTTAATTGTTATATGGATTGCATAAATTACTTATAGTTCCTTAGCGTATAATGTACAATGTCACCAGGACATCATATACCGCTTAGCGGTACGCCAACACACGCGCAAATGTATTTTTATCTTTCTTAGCTATCGAAGGATTGTGGCAAGGTTACATGTGCCCATGCGGGGTCGCGGCACGGCATAGACGGGGCGCGATCGATCCGTTGCACCGGCCCCCATCGCCACCCCCCGACCCGGCGTCCCCCCGCCCCCCGCCGCCCGCGGCCCCTCGCTGACCCCTGCGCCGAGCAACAGGCAAATTGAAAATAGATTTCATCTAACAACTTTCAGGTTATAAATTAAAATATTCTTGAAGGATTGAATGATGTGACAGACAAGTATAATATAGCTTTTTCTTCATTCTTCATCAACGTATATTTTAAGTGGTAGATTCTAGCGGCGGCTTTAGCTGCTGCTCGAATAAAACTGCTCTACCGGGGAAGTTCCACGTTTTCGTAGATTACCGGCGTGAAGTAGTAGCATCTTGTGCTTCTGCGTTTCGTTCGGTGAGCGATTTAACCAGAGCCTCCCTCCCTTATCCGACTATTTCCCTCTCATCCCCCAAATATCATTAAAGCCCAGCAACGCATCTCCAGCTCCTCTAGTGTTGCAGATGTCCGTAGGCGACGGTAATCACTTACCATCAATCGGTCACCAGTGTTTAATCCATTAGTCAGCAAAGTGCACCCCGTTGGTTGGGGTTGATGGTTGAAGAAACGGTATCTTTCCCCACAATCTTTAAATATAAAACAAATAATCTAATGATAACAGACAAATACACATTGTGCCATTATTACATTTATGTAATATTTATACGAAATTTACGCTTATAAGACTGTGGTAAATGTCAAAATGACAAACGGTGGGCACGTTAGATGCAACGTGGGTTAAACGAAATGTTATCAGGTAATAAAAAGTTACAGACGAGAATAGTTCACTTGTAATAGCCGATCACAAACAGATTTATTAATTCAGTTGATATATCACATCCCGTATGGTCTAGTGGCTAGGATACCTGGCTTTCACCCAGGAGGCTCGGGTTCGATTCCCGGTACGGGAATATATTTTATAATTTTTTTTTTACTATTATAAATACTATGAACCAATATTCGTAAGGTGAATAGTTATGTTCTATAAATTAAATATTTCTTTTCAATAAATTCATAACGTTAATTGGTAAAATACAGAATTTTAACCTTTCAATTATTTTTGTACAGTGAAAAATAACTATTTTATTTGCTGCAGCCCCTCTAGACACTGCACTGCTCTAGACGGAGTAACAAAAAGTATAATTATTCCTAGCATCAAAATTTGTTTCAATTCCAGTCTACTCACCAATGTCATCATCGCGCGATGTGTTTTGCAATAATGTGCAGAGAAATTAAACTTCCAAACCGTGCTGTGTCGAAAGCCTATAAGTCTTGTACTTAATCATAAAATCAATCAACAAACATTATCATAAATGTGATAAACTGTTTAATGTTCACACTGTAACTTGTAGGTATTTGGAATAATTTTTTAATTTTTTTTTTTAGAGAAGTTATAAATAACTTGTTTTATTTGGAATAGGTTGACAAACGAGCTGACAGTCCATCTGGTAGTATGTGGCTACAGAAGGTCCGCATGGACACCCACAAACACCCTCAGCAGAAGGAGGTCACAGATGCGTGGTCAACCCTAAGAACTAAGATGGAATGCCTCGCAGCCAGTAATTTTACTGGTTCTCTATAGCTTCAATCCGTAACACAACAGTAGTGGCGATGGTGTTTTGGCGATAGATGGGTAAGGGTGTAGCGCCTCTACCCATCATCATCATCATCATCATTTCAGCCTATCAGAAGTCTACTGCTGAACATAGGCCTCCCCCAAAGATTGCCACGAAGCTCGGTCCTGAGCCTCCTGCATCCAGGCGACTCGTAAATATCCACAGTCTACATGAAGAATGTAGAATTAATTGACTAAATGATGCAGATGATTAAGCGAACAATGACATAGCGACACGGCGACGGGCCGGGCCCCGGGCCCCGGGCCCCGGCCCAGACATAAATAATGCGTGTCAAACAATTGCCGAAAACGTGGCGAGGTCAGCGGGTGAGCGAACTCTAGACATTCCAAGGAGTGTTGTACACTCAGTTACGAACATCGATACGGATACTTCAAATTCTTCGTGTGTATGTTTGGGTGGATTTAACAACAACAACAATTTATCAGATCTCGATGAAGAAGAAGTGGGTATGTTTTATCCAGCCTTATATTACAAAAATGGTAGTGTTTGTCGTAAAAATACACACATAAAAAATACACACATAAAAAATACACACATAAAAAAACTTTACACATTTCACAGAAATGTAGAGGACGCAATTTCATTGCTTATGACACTTTTAGATGAGTTAAGAGTTCGCTTTAGGACAAAATGATTGCCGACGCGGGCAAAGCCGCGGGCAGTCGCTATTATATAAATAACAAACAAGGTCGATCCCTGTTTCTTGATCAAATTTTTCTAACGTTCACGTTCTTTTTCTATTCTAAAAGTATCTATTTAAAGATATGAGTTTCTAGAAAATGTTTTAAAGTCACCATCTAATGGTACTTGTGAACAGAATTGTTGAACAAACAACCTGCTTGAAGTTGGAAAATTAAACGCAAATGCTGACCTTTGAAGACGCTCACTACTTGGCGACCCTTTCGAGAGCTCCTCGGAGTCGAGCACCGACCCCGTAATGAGCCTCCTGAAATAAGTAGCGCATCGAGCACCCTTGAAACAATCTTGCGACATTTTAACACGTGTAGGTACATCCTACGCATTTTTATTTCATTATCTGTATCAACAATTTTACCACAAACAAAAAGTAAGAGTTATCCTCTCACTTAGCTAAGTTATTCGATGAAAATCAATTACAGAATCTTATCCAGAACGTCAAGAATGAACCTTGTCATGCGCTGCAGGTGCGGCTCCTGCAGCTCTTAACAGACCATGCGAAATTCGGTGCAGGGCCATGAGTAAGCCCAACAAAATTAAAGCACCGACTGAATCTCAAAGTACCCTTTTGAAAATTATAAAACCGTTGTTAATGTTACAACGATATTGTAATAAATAACATCTTTCGTTTACAAAATTAACGTTCTGAGAAAAGCCAGGTCAAGAGTACTCTAAACCAACGAGCATGCATGCGAAGATTGATGAAAGTGGAAGAAGCTAAAGACGTATGTCAGGATCGTAGCAAGTGGAAGAAGATTGTCTCTGCCTACTCCGTTGGGAACAAGGCGCGAATATATACACACATACATCTTTCGGCCGATTTCAATAGTTTATCGCCCAATTAAATCGTGTATTTGACAGAATGTGGCGGAATTATTAGATTACATTCTATTACAGACCACCGTCGGAACAGGTGCAAATTTGAAATATAAGTATCTTCGAAAATATAATTAATATGCACTAGCAATCAAATAAATATTTTTAAAATGGTGAAAATGACATGAATTTACAAATCAAATTAGCAAGGAACTTAAATACAAAAAAAATTACATGTCATAATCGAAAACGAAATAATTAAAATAAAAAAAAATCAAAGTCATATTATTGCCGCTGCTTAGGTACACAGAGAATATTTCGAGAACCTGAGAAGTTCGCCAAACTCGCACAGAAGCAGCGCTGCCAAACTCCCCGGCTCCAGAAGCCACTCAGATATTTGGGAACCTCTTTCTCAAATATCTACCCTTTAACTAAAAATACCATAACGTGAAAGTGACGAAACTAAACCATGGTAAGGGAGGAGAGCAGTTATATTGATGCTGTCCGTCTAAATCTGTATAAAATGTACACGCATAATAGGGAAACAGAGATTAAAGAAACAAAACTAGAAAATATAATCATGAAACAAATGCGAAGATAGATATTTCACAAAAACTCTATACAAGTCAGTCCAATGTCTATCCCTAAGGGATATGTGGTATCTACGGATACTTGAGGCGTCCAAGGATAGCTGTCGTAGGTTATTGCACAATCAGGACCACCTGAGAAAGAGACGGCTTACCTTGGTCGATAGACGCGTAAAAATTCATACATCATAGTAGACTTTAACAGGACCATCAATACTACGGAGTTTCGTACACCGTCACAGGAACCTCATTGCGGAACAGTGGTGGATTGTGAAAACGTCCTTACGTTTAATGAAAGATTTTTTTCATTTCATTTCATACCTAAACCAGCTCTTCTGTGAGTCGGCTCTGATCAAGACAATATCTAATCCGATGAGTTATTGATTATACAAATTTGGCTATGTCGATACAGAAATCAATTTCTCATTTCGAAAGATGAACAGCACCGATTGATATCAAATCCAAAATGGATTTAAACTCAAAAATTAAAGGACGGACAGACACATTTGATGCATCAACACGTAAGGTAAAACAATGATTAAGTCCAAATAGTCCGTTGTTATCTAACGTATTGCATAAATTGCGAATGCGAAAAGGAATTAAGCCCGCCCTTTGTATTCCCGATGAACGTATCTGGTATTAATAACAAAAGTAAACTATTGACCACAGGCCCTTGGCCCCAAAAAAAAAAGAGGATCCGTCTGCGAGGCACAAATGAGCGCAACCAATTCGTGCGAATTCGTGAATCACGGCTAAATATAGGCACGCTATGCTGTCCAAGTGAAACCATTTGAATTATTAATCAGGTGTTATCGTGACTAGACGCGGGGCGGGCGGGGGCGGTGATGCAGCTCTTATCTGAAAGCGGAAAGTAAATATTGATTTACAACCATCAACACCATTTTAATAACCATTATAAGAACATTCTCGTCGAAGTAGCACCGATTCGTTGTCAGCGCGTCAGAGAGAGGAATATATGGATTATGGTTTCTATGTATTAGAACAGAGCGTCGTCACAATCTTACTTGATAACGTGAAGTTCCTTGGACATAAAAGTATTTACGGAACTGTTTTTAAATTTTCCTTATACAAGCCTACGTTTTACAAGCTCTGTTGTATAATTGAGCAATTTTTTTTGTCTTTCAATCACGCATAAACGATGAAACGGATATGACCGATATTTGGCAGACATAAAGTTTATGTTATAGGATACAGAACAGTTTTATCTCAATTAGGAGTTCTATTGAGACAAGACTTACGCACAGGCGGGTGTAGTTCTAGGAAGTCTATATTTAAAAAACTGCCTTATACAGGCTCAAAGAAAATGTTCGTGCAAATGCGATAATACTGTGCCCTGCTAGGTTACAAAATCAACAACACTCCGGTTTGTATCATTCTACCCAAGGGCTATCTGTCGCCAGGAGCTGCCATCTCGTGGGCCTGCGCTGCATTGCAGTAATAATTACTTAGTGTTGTAGTTGTATTGCAGTGGGTTTAATGAGAGACTTCGTCTTTTGATTTTACAAACTTTTTACGTCAAACTTTGTACGTGTTTTTTAAAGTCGAAAAGTTGTTCTTGAATGAAACATCTGATATGATCAGATCTGACTAGATCAGATCAGATTGCTATCTTTGCGTTGACTATACATTGCAATGAGCCAAATTACACCTTTGCGTCCAAGCCGATTCTGAATGTTTAGGGGAAATGTAACGATTTCAGGATGAACTAATGAACTTATATAAACTGATTAAAGCAGGGACTGCGACTTTATCCACATGAAGTTTAAAGTTCATATAATACAGCGAAAACAGAACTACAGCAGAAACTAAAGCTACAGAAATGGTGTATGTGGTAGGAGGAAAATGCGATCACTGATTCTATGGTTTTAATTATAAAATAGAAACTGTTCAGATACAAGGTGATGTCACGACATGTCTGAGTGTGTCAGAAGGAAAACGTACATCACAAATGAGACCTAACTGGACTCACGATTCGATGCGACTCTGCCTCGTGCCTAAGAGGCTGACTGAGGTGGGGTGACGCCGTAACGGACACGTCGAGACGCCGTTACCATGGCACCGGGGTCGGTTAGAGAGCAAGGCGATCGCTTGTGGTAGCCGCGACAAGCTGCGTGCTGCCTTACTTACTAATAAAACCAGTTTATTTGCGAAAGCAATTTAGCTTCGCTAATAATTTTAAATTTGGAATCGTTCGAAATAGTAGTGTGTCAAGTGGGTAGATAAAATAAGAAACCTGCGTATGTAATCTGTGATCGGATTTATGAATACATAGACGGTTTGTGATAAACGGTACCTTTCTATTTAAACATCATATTCTTTCTTTTTTTTATTAAAGGTATTAATTTTAGTTTAAAAATAAGAGGCGATTGGCTACGGTGAATCGTGTCAAATGGAATCCTGTAGTCTCTGCCTACTGGGGGTCTTAGGGATTCTGGGGGTTTAGATATTACATATCTATTACAATAAGAACACAAAAGTACTTATCGCATTTAAGAAAAAACCACGCATATAATCCATATAAATTTAGTATTATTAAAAGATAATTTTTAGTTGATGAGGTTTTTATTAATTTTCAATTAAAGTTTAAATTAAAATAGTTTCTTATTGAATCATTTTTTTATTACATTTCTTTATTTAAAAGTATTTAATAATGCCATCTACCGGCACTACTATGTACCTTGTAGATACAGACTGTTAATTGACAGTTTATTATAAAACAATAGCGTTAGCTGCATTTTCACGCCGAATGGTTTAAGTGAACTTCGAGCGAGTAAAGAAACGGGCCCCCGCGGCGGCGGCGAGAGGCCGGCTCTCATCTCCGGCGTTTGGCAGCGATTTTAACGGTTATTTCTTTTTTGTATAATTTTATTTTATTTAAGGACCGTTAATACTATCTAGGTCTCAGCGGACATCGATTTTTAAATTAGATAGCTATGTTAAACATAATGATTTTTTGTATTTACGCGAACACTGCACATTTGAAATTAAACTAACACGACGCTCAGGGAAGTCTGCAGTCTGTGATCTTATCCTTGATCGCCCGAAACATTACATCATATTTGATAGACCACAAATCCTCGCAAAAGATCACCGATTCCTGCCAACGATGCATATTGAAATAAAAAAAAACATCTTAATTTCAATAGAGAATATGGCTGGGTACTACAACCTGCTTGGCATCCAGTAATAAACAAAATTAAATCTAAAACCAAGCATACCACTGCACGAAATCGAGATACTGTGAGCACATTCTGCGTAGATCGGACTAAAACATCTGGACGTCTAACATGAGGTCAAAATTAAACGCGATAAAATCCGTAAATGAAACTATTTCATTTCAAACTATGTTAAACGTCAATAAAGTGTGAATGTAGGTCTGTAATACTAAAATCGACTGTCAGTATATAACAGGCTGGCACGAGACGCTAATGATGCTCTGGCCTTGTCTTTGATTTAGTTTCAATGTATAAACGTTGCACGGAGATCACCATTGCGTTTACAGATTCGTGCATCAACATAAGAAATAGATAACTTAATGTAGCTCGTAGTTAAGTTAAGTTCTCCGACCGGGAGTGCATACTGCTCGTGAAAATACAATTATACAATTAGAATTGGGAAGGGGCAATGAATGAACTAAACTAACACACTATAGGTATCGTGGCAAGAGTTCCTAAAATAATAAGCACCAAGTATTCGCTAACTAATCTGTATTGGATTTGTATTAAAAACGAGTTATCTGTTAACATATTCCTTCAAAACGACATACCTTAGGTGGAACCCTTTTCTTTAGTCAGTGGGGAGCACCGCGTGCAGGTGAGGTTGACATTCGGAGAAATCGCTACTATATTATATATTTGTGGCCACTGCCGCCCGGGACACTTGCACACGACCTCGAGAAGGTCACCGATGCCTGGTCATCCCCGAGGACTAACATGGAATGTCTCGCGGCCCCTAATTGTACCGGCTCGCAAACCAGCGCACGGCCAAGGTTCAAGTGTATTCACCTGCGCGTGCGCAATGCGAACGTTGCGTTCCGCTCGCAGAGCAAAGATTATGATCTGTGATTAAGCTGACACAGCTCTTACCTCTCTGATGCTACCGGGGAGCGTAACTTCATTATAAGCGGTTCACCTGATGGTAAGTGAATACCGTCGCCCAAGTACATCGGCATCACCAGAGGTCCTGCAGGTGCGTTGCCGGCCTTTAAGAGTATTTGGGAGGTGAGAGGATGAGATTCGGACACGGAGGGCGAGTGGACCTCCGGTTACCTCACTCACCGAACGAAACGCAGAGTCACGAGAAACCTATACTTCACGCCGGTATTCTGCGAGGCCGTGGTATCCACCCAGTCGAGCCGGCACATTCGAGCAGCAGCTAAAGTCGCCCCTCGGCTCTACCATCGTCTACATCATGGGATGGGATTGTTTCTTGCATCAAAGCGAATCCCTTTTACGATTGGCACCAAAAGAAATTGCTGGCTGGACTGGGGCTGGTGGTTAAATTATTCACAATGATTATATAGTTTTAAAAACACAACAAATAACGGTCTCACGCCTTTATGATCATTAGATCTCATCGAGGCAAAACAAAGGAGCGCATATCGACATGTCCAGTAGTAGACGTTGTGGTGCCGGTGCGCGGCATCCTACTCCAACGTGAGATCAGACACGACTCACGACACATAGAGGATTTAGTTAGATTTTATGTGTAAAAACAGACAAGCGTGAGACCTACATCTTCTTGTTTATATATAAAACTGAACGTTCCATGATTTGATTGTGATCGATTGAGTTCAAATTTGATGGAGATTGAGTAAATTATTACAATACATCGTTAAGTTAAATAATACTCTAAGAAATAAAACCCTCCGAGAATATATCTATATGTCGGCTGACACAGGCGCTGGCGCTCTCTACTCCGACATTGAGTATCTCAAGAAACCTTAAGAGCCAGCTGCGGCTAGATTCCCCCGCGGAGACAGTGCGTAAATACATAAGATTTTACGTCGGTTTCGTTATACTGTTTTTTAAAAAACAAAACATTTTAATATGTAACAGAACACATAGCCATATTATGTAGATACAGGGGCAACAGGGATAGTAATTTCTTAACAACCACTATACGCGGAACAGTTAGTAAAGAGAAACCTCCATATGTAAATGTCTCCCGTTGGCACTCACACGACTTCGACACTCACACGGCGACAACAACCGCACCCGCTCCCATCGACGCTTCGTCCGTGATTCTGGTACTTGCCAGCAAGTACCAGAATCGATAGCGCCCGATGGACTCACAGCTGTTGTTAGAACGCGTTCACATTAGCGACTCTCGACGGCGCCGTTCTACAACCGATTAACCCAATTGTTTTATTGAAAAAAATGCACACACACTCACGAAATCTCGCCGCCTATAAACGTACCACTTATTAAAAGCCTTTTTTTTAATTTCGAAAGTGTTTTAGAGCCGGAAATCGATTGAAACTCCAATAGAAGTTGAGCTTCAGTGAAGTTGAATGTCACGTTTAAAGTGTAACCAACACAAATCGGGTCCCAAGTTGCTAACGACGTACTCAGCCGGCAGGCAGTGCGTCTACGATACGATAATGAGACTATTGTTCCTGGAACTGCCGATACCGATCTCGATGTCGACACCAGCACCGGCAGCGACAGAAACACCGGCGCGATGCAAGTATCGAGTCGCATTAGACTCGCACACTGCGCTAAACAGGCCAAAGATACATTCCAGCTAAATCATGCGCATGAAAGCCATTATAAATATATTTATTATATTATATTTTAATTTTTAAGTAACTTGCGTACGCCCTTATCTCACTGGTCATTATATCCTCTGCAATGTGTTTGCCTGGTAGAGATCGCTTCTAAACGATAAGGCCGCCGATTGTACCTTCGTATATGATATGTTTCTTTTATTTTCTATTTTTGTTATATTTCATTCAATGTGAGTGCTTGAGAGAGTCATGGTAGCTTAGTGGATAGGGCACTCACCATAATGTCACAGGTTCCGGTCCTCGGTGCCAGCACCGGCTAAAGTTTTCCTCCGCGGAGAAAGACAAGTTCGTGAAGAAACTTGCGTGTCTAAGAAATAATTAAAATATATTTCGAGGACATGTGAATTCCGTCAACCTGTTCTATAGCAACTCGAAGGAGCCTATTCGATTTCAAAAACCCTCTCAAGTATTGAGTGGAGACCATAGAAAAATAGACATAGAAAAAGGCATTATAATTTAATACCGCATTAGTTTAATATGAATGCGAGCGACGCACACCAGCCCGCCTGTTAAAGCTCCCGGACCCGATAGGCGCGTCCTCGCGGCAAGCATGTAACATACAAACGGGCGTTTGCATTTAATCGCTCATGAGCGCTGCGAGCCGTCCGATCCGATTCGTAGGCATTTTGTTTGTTCAATTGCAGCTTTTACATAGCTTGGAGTAAACGTATTCATCATAAAAAAAAGCTTAGTAAAACTTTTGTTTAATGTTATTTCTTAGGCAGCTTTCTTCGCGGTGTTTTCCTTCACCCAAACCTTAGCACGGATCTCGAAATTACAAAAAGCGTAAAAAAAAATTATTTTGTCCTCGTAGGTTATAACAAACACAAGGCGTCAAAGAAAATGGTACGACCGCACACGTTTAGAGAGAATAAATGATCAGATCCAATAAATGTGACATTAATAAACACGCTAGTGTTGGCATCACCGACCGACATATTAAACCAACTCGTATATACTTATAAAAGTCCTAGCATGTTAATTTATTATTTTTGCCAATTATATTTAGTGAGGATGTCACCACTGTATTGACGAAAGAGAAAAAAACAGAATTTTGTTAAGTTATCGATTCTCTGGAAAAAAAAACCTAAAGTAATGATTGCAAAAGTAGTTTTAAATACTTTTATATCTTTGTTAATTCTTTAACTGAAAGAATAATTAAAGTTGAGATTTTATTCAGAAATATTGTATCTTTATTTATAAAAGTTTTTCTTGTTAATTATACAATTCTATCTTAGTTCTTTTTTCTTCACCTAGATTAGACAAAATAATTATCGATGGAGTAAAAGTTAAGTACAATTAAGAATACGCAATTCAAAAATAGAACACAATGATTTTCAGCAGTCATCAGAGAAGTGTGGGCGATACGGATAGGTCAGCAACGTAAGCGCGAGGGCTCCGCCTTCATCTGTTCCGTCATTTCAACTATACTGGACGACCACACGGCATAGCGGGTAGCGTACTCGACCGCTGAGCCGGGGCTCTTGGGTACGAAACCCAGCCGAAGACAATAATTTGTGCAAGACACAAATTATTGCTTTAGCATTCCGTGTCTTTAACTTTATCGTATAAGCGTCACAACAACGGGCGTCTGCGCGTACACTTATGGCACTATTACCTTGCTTTATTCGATGTAAAGCCTAAACGATGGTTTGTGCTGTATCGATTACTGGGTAGCAGGACGCAGTACCCGCGGTTCAGTCGGCGCTGGCGGCATACGAATGCAAGTATCGGTTAGCGAGTTGTGGGTAGAAAGCTGCGTCGCCCGCAGTACGGCCCGTTATCATCGCATAGGCAAAGGACACTCGAGCAGCGGCGTTTCCGGGAACGGCTGGAGCCCGTCCGACAGTTGACCACTGACGCATAGAATGTGGAGGAGGGGGGCACACTTTAGAGCGTCTACTTAATATACAATATTAGCGTACTGCAAACAACGTCAGCTCGCTCGATTGAGATTGTATTTTATTATGTGTTTGGTATTTTATGACGCCACAGCTGTTGAACCATTGAAGTAAAATTAAAAATAAAATATTTTTTAGACTAGATACTTATCTTACTCAACAATATCATGCAAAGAAATAATAATCGCTTCATTAATAAAAAAAAACAAACAATTCTGAGCTATTTTCAAAGTTTCAAGACTCCAGCTGATCGAGATGTTAGTTTAAAATTGATAGAAAAATTTGTATTAGGCAAATATCCAAGAAAGCGTGTTAATAAAATCATGTTAATAACAAATTTAAAACCAGCGGCGTTCTAAACTTCTGCAGCCCTCTCAAATATAACTTATAATAGCAAAGTTAATAATAAACATCTTGTACGTACTCCTTGACAATCTGTCTCCGGTTACATACCTAGAAAATAAAAAAAATACATCATTAATAAATCGTCCACTAACAAAAAAAGACATTCCCAATTAGTTTTTATTCATACCTTAATAGAATATGAAATAACGAAACAACAAATAATACTACATAATACTGCAACAGAATTAACTTTATAAATTCCCAAACTATTTTGACCAGGTGGTCCTTTCCAAAATTAACTGATACCTCGAACCCCTGCAGCCAAATTACTTTAAAAATCCTACCTCTAGTTTTATTCCTATTGATACAACATACTTGCCAATTTAAAGTTTGCGGTTGGTTAAGTGAGTAAGCTTGACATAATTTTCTCATCAAAATTTAACAAAATAAATAGATATAAAATTCGGTAAACATCAAGACAATAATTATTAATGCAAATTAAGCAATTTTTTTTTTAAAACTACTACAATAATACTTCCTACTAAAATATTAGTCATATTTATAACAAGTTGGTACACGTGACACAACTTATAAATTATCTTGAAAATTTCAAATAAGAACTTGTGTTAATTAATAGCAGTCGATTTTTAGAGCTCGTCGAGCCTCGTTTTCGTTTATGTCGACCCCTGGGGCACTGACATCGACCACTTTCGGAAACCCCGATATAGACCGTAGTAGTCGTGATAGAGGACAAACGGCAATCGCTGCAATTGAACGATAGTTTACACTCGCCCGGCCTACGCTAGCTTCGAGGCTGTGCAGGGAGCATGCAGCAACACGTGTCCCGGTGTCAAATACAACGGCCGGCTTGTATGTAGAGCCCGCCAGATCCGTACTCTGGTGGATCGAACGGCCTCCCCCGTTGTCGCCAAACTGTATAGATTGGCCAAATTACACGACTCAACTAATATAAACTTAGCTACTAAAGATCATGATCAAGAGTAGTCTTTCAAAAATAGACACCTTACGACTGTAATCGCTTACGGGGTAGGCAGACGTTCTTGCTTATTATTAATTCATACCACTAATTAAATACCTTTCGACATGTGACAAATGAAATTGCATTCTTACGGCGAAGAATAAAAAATAATAATTCATTCTAAATACAAAATTAAATGGTTTATTGTACACGAAGTTACACCATGTTAACGCAACTTCACTCTATAGTTAAATGCCTTTATTGGTATCTACAGCTAAGCTAATGCAACAAAAATAGCTCTGTCCCCGGCGCGAGCCTTGCGCAGCGGAGCGGACGGCATGTGAAGCTGGATGAGGGTCGTCTCCCGCCGCCGCACTGGACCCGATGGGCCACGGGAGTCTGTACACATTAAACGAGCACTGCTGTACGTTCAGTAGCATGCGGAGCGGAAACTACTTATCGCTTAGAAAATTAGGAAAAACTTATTGAAATGTATCACATTTACATTTGAGTTATTTCAAGTAGAATACGTACATAGGTATCTATCTACACTAATATATAAAGACGTGACATTGTGTCGTTGTGCAGGCTAATCTTTAAATCCACCGAATCGATTTTGATCGGGTTTATTTTTTAGATATGTTTTTTGATATATATACATGTGAAGCCCGCCAATCTGCACTGGAGCAGCGTTTCGGGTGCTTCCCGGCTTTAATACCTCAGATATTTGAGAAGGAGGAATTTGTCCTGCAGTGGGCACTTACAGGCTGCTACTTTACTTTTTCCTTATGATATTGCGACGGATACAGACTCAACTCAAATCAATCTAATAAAAATATTTTTTTTAATTTTCACTCGGGCAACACCGTGTTGGACAGCTATAGTATTATAGATGCGAAAGTATCGCGGGAACGCTCTCTGCGTGGGGGAAGCCGCGGGTGGAAGTTAGTGGTTGTCGGTTTAATAATTCGGATAACAGACAGTGTTTGTTTTTCAAACAGGGAAGGCCTTCAGCGCCTCAATGAAACACTCGGCTGGCTAATTAACTTTATTATTTGACCGAGTGCTATAAAATGTTTACCACAAATAATCCAGCTGGGTTTCCCAACTGTCAGGTTTTCATTGTATGAATTTGTTTTCCTTATAACACAGTACTATTGAAACTTATAGAGCTTCGAAAGTAAATTCAATCCGACCACTTATATGCATAGATACTACAAAACTAGCTCCTATTGAAACGTTCAAGTAATTGTCCACGGGTACGGACTTTCCATCGAGAAAGTCGTCCAAGGCCTTCGTATACCGTAATCTGTGCCTATCCACCCCAATGAGTACAAGATTATAAAATTTATACGATAACAACATGCAACAATTTCCTGGTAGGGTTGTACAAAATGCCACTGGGCGTGGAAACATGGTGTATTCATATTCAGGTAGAGTTGAAATCAATTTATTCGAAGGGAAAACATAAAGCCAAGCTTCGCTCTCAGAGGCGACACGCGCGCCGGCGCAAGCAAGCGGGCGTCTGTGAGCCCGGATGACTATTTATACAATATAATACACAACGCAGTTATTATTACAATGCACTGAAAGTGAGTTATATATCGGTAGAAGTATGATTACGTCTTATTACGGATTACGAAGACGTTACTACATATTATAATGTATTTTAATTAATTCATGACATAGTTAAACAAAACCAAAAGTTAAAAGTTGAAAATATATTTTAACATAATTATGTGTACAGAGTACTGATTAAAATTTTGATAATTGCAGCAATTATTTTAACAAAAGAAAACTAAACTAACAAATATATACAGCGTAATATAACTTCTAAAATTGTTCCACGAAAGTAAATTTGAATACATGTAAAACTATAAATTAATTAGTACATCGTAAAATGCAAAAATGAATTTCCCGTACCGGGAATCGAACCCGAGCCTCCTGGGTGAAAGCCAGGTATCCTAGCCACTAGACCATACGGGAGATACAATTTGAGACGAATTTATATTTCTATTATCACATTTTTATCATCACAATTTACGTGTAATTATAAATATTCTTGGAAGATATCGCCGTGGTCGCAATTTGCGAGAATGACGTCATGGACAAGATAATTAACCTTTTAAAAACTACGAATAACATAAAAAACTTGCCACGACAAAATCTTCTAATAAAAATAGATAAGAGTATCTGGTCCAGTGACCTCGAGTGAGCCGAGTGGAACCCGCTCTACACTTAAAGGTAAACACCTAAGTATATTTTATAACAATTTTATCCCTATTTTACATCTGAAGAAAAAACCAACAATAATGCGAGGCCAGCGAGTTCCGATAAGCTTAAGCGGAGTCAGAATAAGCTCACGCTCAAGTTTTATCAATAAAAAACGTCATCAATAAATGTATGCAATATTTGTATGTGTTGTTGTGTGACAACAGGCCGGCAACATTGCTCGTAGCTCGCAGAACTGATTACCTTTGGCTAAGGTCATCTGGTCCTGTCAAACGCAGTTTTAGAACGACACTCCAGGAGATGGACAGATGGACGCGGCGCCGCCGGAGGCTGATGTGTGCAGGTGGCTTTGTTGGTCTTTGCTTATAATGTTTATTCTCTGCTTACCATGCAACAGATATAACACTTGTACAATTTAAGGTACTTATCATCATCATTGTTACGACGGCCCGATAGCGTAGTTAGCAGTGATCGTGCCTTCGAAACTGAGGGTTGCGGCTTCGAATACAGCTAGGGTCAAACATTTGTATGGTGAATATAAATGTTTGTATCAAAGTCATGGGAGTTTATATGTACATCTGTCTTGTCACCGTCCGGTTACCATGCCTCAGGGCATACTAGTTCGGTACAGGATGACGTGTGATCGTTAAATATATAAAAAAATTAAATTTATATGATTTAGTCATCTCATTATTTAGCAGATGGGTTGTGGAGCAGACGGACTGTACACCTTGTATGTTTTATTTGTATTATTTTTGTATTATTATGCTCTAATCGCGTAATAAAAACCACTCGAGAAAATTCACAGAGTATAAGAAAAATCCACAACAAATTGGACACAACAAGGTCAGAAGCAATATATCTAAGAACACTCACTCTGCAGCCTGAACGCCGTTACTTCTCCATAAATAAGAAACGAGGTCAGTGAAACATTCGGGAAGGCGAAGCGCCGCTCGGCGAAATTTAAATACACTCCGCAAAAACACCGTTCACGGTTCATCGCGGGCTGTTTAAAACAGACTTTACCTAAACCTATTTTAAACTTTAAGTACTGAGCGTAAAGAAGCCGCTACGATAGCGTAGTGCTTAGATGGGCTCAGTTCGATCACCGGTGGTGATGGCGACAGGCTCACCATCCGTCATTCATCTGCGAAAAGTGGGTTGCAACGAGTAAAACAAATAACTATCCACCCGGAGAGGAGGTCGTGAGAGCTCAAATTGTTTATTAGCTAATATTGTGCTGTAAATATTGCAAGAGGCGCGTTACATAAGCCGTCTTGTTACAAAGTAATGAGCAGTCTTTGATCATTTCGTTCGAACAGGCCGTGCGGTGCGATGCCGGCATACAATAACACGTTCCGTTCCAACTCTAGCTAAGAGAATTGTTAGAAAGACTCAAGGAGAACATCAAGTCAGTGGCAAGTAGGGTTGCCAACATTTCTACGGGTGATCTTAGTATTTATTGGTATAAGCTATAAAAAGATGTTATGGAAAGAGATAAGAAGAGTTACTCATCATCATCATTTCAGCCTATCAGAAGTCCACTGCTGAACATAGGCCTCCCCCAAAAATTGCCACGAAGCTCGGTCCTGAGCCACCTGCATCCATCGACTTCCCGCAACACTGCGCAGCTCGTCACTCCATCTTGTGGGGGGTCGTCCTACACTGCGTTTGCCTGTACGTGGTTGCCACTCGAGAACCTTTTTTCCCCAGCGGTTGTCAGTTCTGCGAGCTATGTGGCCGGCCCATTGCCACTTCAGCTTGCTGATCTTTACGGCTATGTCGGTTACCTTAGTTCTGCTGCGGATATCATCGTTGCAGACTCTATCACGCAGAGAAACACCGAGCATAGCCCTTTCCATATCGCGCTGAGCAACTTTGAGCTTCCTCGTACGGGCTGCAGTGAAGGACCAAGTCTCGGATCCGTTACTCATTTACATGTTATCAAAGTGAGGGATTTGTTTTTGCGTACTATATATTTCTGCAACGGTAGCAACACGCAGCATCATAACACCGTACAATGCCACTTGCGATAGTGCGTTTGGGAACTCTACTCGCAAGTGAGCATTGTATAAAGCATAAATATTTTTTTTTAGGAAAGGCGGCAAACGAGCAAGCGTTTGCAACACCAGAGGTGCTGTAGGTGTGTGTTGCCGGCCTTTAAGGGTATTTGAGAGATGGGAGGATGATGAGGAGGAGGAGAGGGCCCCCGGTTACCTCACTCACCGAACGAAACGCAGAAGCACAAGGTGCATCTACTTCACGCCAGTATTCTGCGAGGCCGTGGTACCAACCCGGTCAAGCCGGCCTATTCGAGCAGCAGCAAAAGCCGCTGCTTGGCTCTACCACGTTTAAAAAAATATAGATTGATTTCTAAAACTCGTCGCACCCCGTCGTAACTGTTGCATTGCAACAACTTCTGGCCCTGTCTGCAGTTAGCTGAGCCGGCCGTGGAACTCGTGTTCGTCTGACGGAGCTCTTGGCAGGCGGCAGAGGTGTTGCGAGTCACCGCCGCCCGTCGTTGGGAGAACGAGCAGTGGACCGGTCAACTATACTAACTGTGTGCCGTTTACTTGGATCCATCCAACACAGTGAAACTAAGATTATGGGGTGGTTTATTATACCTAGTATGTTATGTACAGGCAAACGCAGTGTGGGACGACCCCCCACAAGATGGAGTGACGAGCTGCGCAGTGTTGCGGGAAGTCGATGGATGCAGGTGGCTCAGGACCGAGCTTCGTCGCAATCTTTTGGTAGAGGCCTATGTTCAGCAGTGGACTTATGATAGGCTGAAATGATGGTGATGACGTCGTCGGTTTGCTTAATTTTCGAGATGCTTCTCCCTTAGACGTGTGCCACGACCCCCACGGATTGAAAGGGGTCGGCAGTTTCTTACCCTGAATTATTAGCTTACTAAAGCTTGGAATACGTTAACATAGTCATAGAATCTAAAACCGCTTGGTAATGGTCTATTCTTTCAACATGGCTATCCCCAGCCATCTGTCGGCAGTCTTAGTGATTTTCAGGGCGTTTCCCTTCAAACCCTAGTAAACACTGCCGCATTGCATTTGTGTGAGTGTAATGGTAAACAAATAGTCTACATCTGCATTGGTGAGATGACTGTTGACTAACACACGACGACTTGTTAACTACGAGTAACTAACACTAGAGCCGTGTTGAGCGTCCAGATGGCGTGACCCAATTACTGTTAATAACGTGTCTTATGAAAGGCTTATTAAAGCTTCTGTATCCTACATCTACAGTAACACTACTTCATATATCCTCCTAGTAAACTGTAGCATTTCGTTGTGGTTCGGGTTCGAACCCAGGGCACGAGCCTGGACAGGTAAGTACGCCAAACCCCCACGCAATGGTCATTCGCTATTGTAGCCTCCATACCCTGTACAGCTGGACGGTGCAGTCGTAGTAGCATCTTGTAAATACAAACTGCTGACTAAAGGCTTCCTTCTCAAATAGAGTGTATTTTGGAGACGGGAAAGGACTTTTATTTGTCAGATATGTGGGTTTCCCCACGACGTTTTCCTTCACCGCCGCGCACGTGGAAAATTCAGCACTCAAAATTGATATTAACTATCTAGGTATATCTCAAAATTGATATTAACTAACTAGCGGTGCCGGCACCGGGGATCGAAAATATAGATCTATGGCGCTCTAAGACACTAAAGCGAGCGCCCTGACGACTAGGCTAACATGGCACAGCCGTGGTGCTTCCCCATGAGGGCTACTTGCGTCTTAGACGCTGATGTTTAGCCGGGTATATTTGAGATGATTTTATTACCATGAAGGTGAACAGGGCCATTCTTTTCGCCAAATGCCAACCTCAGCCGCACGCAGTGCACGGAATTCATCCAAATTTCCCGAACCTAAATAGACCAGTGTTAGGGAACTGCATCGCTAATGCGGAGGGTTTCGGCTCGGCGCACGTCAACTCGATTGCCCAGCGTGTTGGGCAAAACTTCTGAGATAAATATGCCAGTTCGCTGATGCCTTTTTGGAGAGACAATTTTTTTTTTGGAATGGGCCAAACTAACGAGCGGCTCTCCCGATTATAAGTGATTACCGTCGCCGACCTACAGCTGTATAAACAAAAAGGAGCTGCTGGTTCGTTGCCGGATTTTAAAGATATTTGGGGGTTGGGAGAGGGGAAGCGGACCTCCGTTTACCTCACTCACAGAACGAACCGCAGGAGCACAAGATGCCTCTACTTCACGGCGGTATTCGAGCAGCAGCTACGGCCGCCGCCAGGCTCTACCGCGTGCATCAGTGTACGCATCGCCTGTACCAGTGTAGTGAGCGCTGTTGGTACACCCCGTCCCACAGCCACAGTGCGCGGTGTCGAGGCGGCCGGGCCGGGCGCGCGCGCCCGCCACGTCGCCCCGTTTACACAACGAGCTTAATTGACACCTTGGCTTGTTTATGTGGCTCTGTTAACACGCCCGCGGCGCATAAATGACAGTCGGTGAATGAGCTACGTAAATATGTAGTTGATATGTAGTTTGTACTACAAGAATAGCTATTGAAAAGAATGGGCAGGATGTCATGACCACGAAACTATAGAAATAAAAGAATTTAGAATTTTCGGCAATGTTGTCCGCACATGATCGTGGAATCAGTACATCTAATAATAAAAAATAGATATAGCATTGTGTCAATATCTCCGACCATGACGTCAATGACAGGGCGAAACTTGGAGAAGCCGTGGGGGAGGCTGACCCCATTATCCTGTGGGAACAAAGCCAGGAAAAGTGTTCAGTAGTGTTTGTGAATACTTTCTGCAAATAAACTTTTCCCTCTTTATTATGTTAGTGTAGTAAGATTTTCCATTGATTTTTTTATCTCATTGTTAGATAAAAAAACGTCTATTAAATTTCATCATCTGATAATATTTCAATAAAGATTAAAATGCTGTGAAGGCAATAACGGATAAAAACTCTTTTAGGTTCCAAGGTTGAATCCAAAATGAAACTAGGCATTTCGTAGAGCTTATCTTACCATTAGTTATTATAACTAGATACGTGAATCGTTATGCCGTAGAAATATATCACATCAAATCCGTGCCAAGTTATTCCTCGACGAAATCATAACGTGTATAGTTTTCAAAAGCAAGACGTCGAAAGAAGTTTCGTTTATTGGTAACCAAGTCTTAAATAAACGAAACTATATTAAAAAATGGCAGAGTCGAGAGAGTAAGACCTGGGTGAACATTTCACGATCAAATCGGAGACGTTCTGAAAAAAGGCCAGGTCAAGACTACTCTAAACCAACGAGCATGCATGCGAAGATTGATGAAAGTGGAAGAAGCGAAAGACGTATGTCAGGACCGTAGCAAGTGGAAGAAAATTATCTCTGCCTACCCCGTTAGGAACAAGGCGTGAATATATACATACATATTAAAAAATAACTCGGTACAAGCTTAGGTCTGTATAGGAACGTTGTGACAACGAATCGTTGTGAAATTGTTTGTGGCTTAGCGGATAAGGCCCCAGATACAGACAACGTAATAACTACACGCATCCCACCGATTGATGTACATGTCTTCAAATGGCCTAAGTCTTTATGTAACTATTTTTATCGGGCATTTTTCTTACGATATGCCACGTCTGACACACGTATATATAATCTGTGTCCACGCACACGAACAATTCGTCTATTCGTCGGCTGAGGAGTTGCGACATTCGGCATCATGCGAGTGAAACACTGCGGGTAGCTGTCTGCGAGTTTTAGTGCCGTTTATATAGGCCGGCGCGTGTTGAGCAAGAGCGGTCGCCGCGCCAACAATAACATGCAGCGAAGTGGAGAGCATGTGGGAACCTGCACCGAGGCTCCCGTCCAACTACACAATATATTTGTGTTATGTATTTACCAAGAAGATTGTGTTTTCTTTCATCCAGTCGTGTCCTCCTTATTGAATGATGGAGGGAGTGGGTTGCTTTTTGAGCAGGGGGTCTGGGCAAGACCATAACTACGTCACCGCTTGTACGTCAGGCAACATTATGTATACCCTTATTAAGTACGCGCGTAGTAAACAGCCATTATGCAGCTATGTACGAATTAAAAAAAATATACTCTCACAACCTCTTAACGTATAAAACGATTCGATTACAGATGCCTCGTCGTACAACGCGGAAGTTATCCCCGCCTTAAGCGCATTAGCGTAATGCGATCGCTCGGTCGAGGATCCGCGGAATTACTGTGTCAGCAGGTCTCCTGATACTTTCACGTTAATACCGTCTTCAGCGGGCCACAGGGTCGCCGGACACAAACGTCGCTAATATGTGGCTGGCACGCCGCGGCCAGGGCGCGCGCTTTATCAAATTAAATGAAAAACTTTCGTTAGTCAATTGTAATTTTTTATTAAAATCTACACCACTGTTTCGTAATTAGATTCCTCTGACGGAGAAGAAACCGGCGAAAGAAACTACGTAGGTATCCTCTAATTTAAACACATTTTGTACATTAAAAATAATACAAACATAAAATAAAAGCTACTAGCGAATTCTACGATAAAATTATACACTAAAAAAAGTTATATAAAAAAGTAACGCAAGGATTTGCAAACACGAGCTGACCAGTCGCGCAGCTCCTGTTCCAAACATCATGCATGTGGCAGCCCGCGCCCTCCTCGACCATGTTGAAGGGAAGCGGAGCACCCGCCACCCAACCAATCAGCCAAAAAAAAACCCACCCAAAAAGGTTAATAGCAATTTTAAGCGCTGAATTAATTCAGTGCGTGTCGGTGAAATGAAAGTATATCATCAGGCAAATAGTAAATAATTATATTTCGTCTGCCAGCCCGCATAGGGCAGCGCAGCGCACCCTTCTGACCTCAGAGCCCCAATAATAAAATTCGAGTAGACCTTTGCCCAGCAGATGGGCATTTATAGTAATAGACTAGTAGTTAATTGTGTTGATCTATAATATTGCATTTAGCTGCGTCTAACCTTAACCTTGCGATATCGGCCCAAGAATCTCTTTTTCTTTCCATGGTTGTTGTTCTTAAGAGGCGACAAAGGAAAACGCCTAGAAAATAGCAATGGCTAACGATAGATGGCGGGACAACCGCATAAGGTGCGAGGTGGCTGGTACTGCGATCGACAATCCGCTGGCCGAGCGTGGCGATTGTGGCAAATCGTCTTTATGGGGGAGACCTGAGTCCTGCAGTGGATTGTTCCCAGGCTGTTAAGCTAAGGCTTCTCAATTCGATATAATAGAATTCTTTCAATTTTTCAGTGAGCGTTGAACGATCTCGGTGTGTGTATGGAAGACAATAAAGTTCAATGAAACATTTCGAATTAATGTTCTAAATGACCTCATTAATCGTTCGTTGCGTTTGTCTCTCGACGAAGAAAGTTTGACAGCGCGACGAACCTAGAAGGCGCGCAATGACTACTTATTAAATAGCGAATCCACTGGTCGAACCCCGCCTCTGGGTACCCCACCCACGTACAACAGAGATATATTTAAATAAGTATAGGAAAGATCTGTCGGTTGTTTAACTTGCGGGCCTTCTGCTCGCGAGCCTCTACCGCCGCGATGCTGTAAAGGCCACCGGGCCAACGGCGTATCTACCGTGGGTATTTTAGACCGACTAAAACCGCCCCGGCAGATACGCTGTAGATACCCTGATCCTGACCTAACAGTCACCGGAGACGGTAAAACTATAAAAAAAAAATATGTCGGTCGCCACCTACTGAGTTTGTAGTGTAGTTACCGCGCGGCTTGTGCTAGGGCGTCCTTTCCGTCGCTTCATCTCAACACACACTAATTCCTTGTGATATATATTCATTTATTTTTTGTAGCATTATTTTTTGAATTATTATTTTTTTCTTTTGTTTAGTTATTTTTATTATTATTGTGTATCACCAGATCATGTACTATGTGTGTGGATGTAAGTGTCGGAAAAAAATTATTTATGTCTTTATTTATGTCACCTAGATAGTCAAGCAGCAAGGTACACCGGGTGCAGGTGAGGTCGAAATCATCGGGAGCACAAGTACATTGCTCTTTACAAACAAGCCCCTACTCCTCTCTGCTCCGGCGACCGACTGATGATGGAAAATCTATCCCGATATACCGAACTCATCACCATAGACTCGTGATGGGTAGCAACCTCACCGGTGCCATTCTTCCTTCTTTTCTTTGGCTAGGTTTTTTCCACGGCAAGAGAAGGGTAGCGGAATTGTCCCCACACGGCAGTTTTGTAACTAAATCAGTTTAAAATGGTATTTGTAATATTATAACTGTTGACGTGTCGTACTAATAGTTTCTATAGTAGCATCACGTCACGTCACGAGATAACGGGCACTGCTGAAAATCAATGACGACAAAGTTCAGTGATGGGCGCGAGTCCAGTTCGACGAGCCCAATGTTTTTGCATGTTCTTGTTCACTGTAGTGACGTTTACAGCTAGGGTTGCCAACTTTATTAGAAGAATTATAAAGTATAATCTTATTTAAGAGAAGGTAAATAAATAGTACGTACTTATAAAAATAATAGTAGAAGTTATTAGTGTTATAGATTATAATAACATCTACCTAAAATAGAACAAGTTACAGAGCATTGTGCAAAATCGACAATGACACTCAGACAATCAAAACAGATAAGATAATATATTAATATGTTAATATGTTTACAAACACGATTAATAGCCGAGATGCAATAAAGATAGCAATACATTACACGATTAGGCATGAAAGCAATTTACTTCTTATCATTCTTATAATAGCTAAGCTTCAAGTGCTAGATATCGGTGATTTCTCTTTGGACTTATTTATTTATGAGTTTAGTTAAATTGAATAATGATCCAATAATAGTGTGACGAGAACCTAATCTTGTCCATTTTTATCTGTATATATTTTGTAGTTTCGTGATAGAGCCAAGCGGCGGCTTTTGCTACACTACAGCTCGAATAAGCCGGCTCGAGCGGGGTAGTACCACGGCCTCGCATAATACCGGCGTGAAGTAGACTCATCTTGTGCACCTGCGTTTCGTTCGGTGAGTGACGTAACCGGAGGCCCACACCTTCCCACTCACCTTTCCCCTTCCCCAAATATCCTTTAAGGTCGGCAACGATCCTGCAGCTCCTCTGGTGTTGCAGATATACGCGGGCGACGGTAATCACTTATATGCCGAGAACCGAATGCGTTAGAGAATCTTTGGCAATGCTTTACACCGGGCTCACTTAAGTGTAGAGGTTGCATTAATCGGTGCGCTTGCCAGGCGGACTGGCGCGCGCGACAGACGCCCGTCTCGTTTGGCCAACACCATGTTGAAATCTCTACTCTGTTACTTTCGTCTTAACGATACGATCGATAATCGACGGGCAGTCACAGTAATACAGCATTAAAAATAAATCAAATAAATTACCCGCACTAAGGTCATTCAATTAATAGTACAGATATAGCGGGGCCGCGGGCCGCGACGCTCCCTCCCGCCGGTCGGGTCCAATTGATTCGACCCCCCGCCCCTGCCCGCGCCGGCAGCCGCACCCGTCGGCCGGTTGCCGACGCGACACATGTCGTTCGCGAATTCGCATTCATCTCATCTCCCCGTCGATGTTTGTACTTGTTGATACCGCAGGGTGCCGCCTTTGTTTGCATCGAGCAAATATCTCTTGTCGATTGAAATGTTTCATAAAACAAACATGTCTCAATGATCAAAGCGAGCTGTATAGGTGTCTGGGATTTGATAAAAAAAAATTGCATTATTTTACTTTGATTTCATTTTGAAGAAAGACTAGTTAAAAGTCTATACTGTCATGAATGACTTTTCTATACTGTATTCATCGTTAAGTTATCTTGATACGTTACTTAACAAAAGCTTACGCATAGCTGCAGGAATGCCACTTGGCGCGCCGCTCCGACACCGCTAACAGTGTCCTTGTGACAGCGGCCTCGATAAGCTATGACCGAACTTTCTTTACAAAACACCGCTGACAGACTCATTGTGAGATGACAAATGTTAACGGACAATATTCAGGATATTAATTAGGAGTTAGAGCCTTACGAAAATATAAGTGAATATTGTAAAATAGCCAACGGCATGATTTAGGTCTCTTGTGAGAAAGACAAAGTCCCTGCGTGACGTCGTCACATGTCAGGGGTAATTCAATCAAAGCAGGTTATCTGAAGGGGGGCTATCTGAATATGCAACACACGAGGTCGGCGTTCAGTATTGCGGGTACAGGTAAAACTGATTACCTGCCCGCGAACAGGGTGAGAGACACAAATGTGAATTTTAATTTAAGGCTATATTTGTATCCCCTACCGTCCGGACGATCGGTCCGTGGGATTCCCACGGCGTGAAATACCGTGTGATACGTCAGAATCTGCCAGCCCTTGTCTTCCCGTGGATGTCGTATCAGGCGACTAAGGGAAAAGTTTTAAAAAGTCGCAATGGCTAGTGATAGATGGCGGGTGAACCATCTCGACAAATGCAGACCGATGAAGGGCAGCAGCTTCTAGTGCTAGGTGCCTGGTACTGCGATCTCCTAACCTTTAGCCGAGCGTGGCGATCATGGCAAACCCTCCTTAACGGAGAGGCCTACGTCCAGTGCAGTGGACAACTTCTAGGCTTTTAAGGTTAAGGAAGTGTTTAAAGGAACTACATGCGCCACTGATCGTTACCCACACGACGAAAAATAAAAATGCAGCCAGTGTTCTCGGATATATTGGTACGATAATTTAATTTACCACGCATTGTTCAAGCTGACAATCCTATTCAACGTAGACAGAGATGCCAACACTTTTAACGGAGTTTCAATTCAATAGCGTATCACAATGCGTGGTCGTTAAAAAGTATATAAACAAAGCCGTAGGTAAAGAATATTGATGAAATGATGATTTCACCAATTCCAAGTTGCGTGTCTGCGACAAGCGGCGCAGCAACAAGTGATGTCTCTGTAATCTCTTTGTAAATGTACCGTAGCGCTCGATGCACATCTATAACTGTCTCAATTCACAAGTGCGCCGCGCACTATAGGGACGGACTATTTTTTTCTTTTATAATACTTGGTTAGTGATAATGGCAGACTGGACTGGCAACATTGCCGTGGAAGTGACGTGAGTATCAATCAGCGTCGGGGACAAGCGGCCGCGTACGACATCGTCCCGGACGGGAGACCGCGAGGCTGGTCGAGGCACCGCAGTGCCGCGCGACCCACATTACAATACAGTCCTAACGAACGTTTATTAACAGCAACATCTTATTGCAGTGACAAAACAACAACGCATCGCCTAGTTTGTTGCCATGACGACGGTCTTAAGGGATAACCAACTAAATGGCTAACCTGCGAAAGGTTATTCCAGCCATTTTCCAAATAGTTTTAGTGGACCGGTTCTCCTTTCAGTGATTCATAAAGTGTTATGCACATTAAACAGTACAGCTACTAATTAATGGTACGAGTATGAAATAAAACATTAACAAGAGGAGCTTTCGTGTTCAATTGCCTGATGTGTGTCATTGTTTCTGCGTACAATATCGCACTATAACGCGGCCTTTATATTAGATATATATACATATATTTATTTAAACTTTATTTGAATACCTTTAAATAAAAGTATTACAAAGGGCGGACTGAATGCCTCTTGGCATTCTCTGCCAGTCAACCCGGAGGGTGGAGAGATATTGTAAGGGTGCCAAACATTATAAAGCTGCAGTTTTAAAGCGTTTAAAACATTAACAAGATTGCCAAGAAAACATTCTCCGTGCAAAGTACCAGGCTATCAGAAGCGAAAGGAAACAATGCACAGAACCTCGGCGCGGGGAAACGTCGGAGTGGTAAAGAGGTCGCCTGGTCCCGCAATGCAGCGCGACCCAGATCGGCGACCGGGCCGCGCTGCAGTGCGGTGCGCCGGGTGGCTCGTTTGGACAAACGCTAGTTACACTTCATACAAATGTCAGCCTTTCCTTACAAGCTGACGGTCGCTTACATCGCATTGTCACCAATCTTTGATTGCAAACGAAGAAATTAAAAATTTAAATGAGACCAGCACTTTGCTGGTGAGACAAAGTAGCGCCCAAGTATTGTTTTATTCGCGAACTAAATATTCTTGTACTCCTTTTTATAACGAACAAATTGCATAGTACTGTTACACCAGAAGAACGAGTAGTGTATTTTTCCGCAAACAATCAGACAAAGAATAAAAATATTATTAACTCCTCAAAGTAAGCTCTTTGAAATTGTTACCAACACTATTTAATCATACCTATTCAAATATCTATTCACATGTTACTTGTTAATAAGTAAAGAAAAGTAGCAGTCTGCAATTGCCCACAGCTGGACAAAGGCCTCCTTCTCAGATATCTGAGAGCGTATAGGAGCCGGGACGGGCCCGCCATTCTGCCCCAGCGCGGGTTGGCGGGCTTCACATATCCTCGAAATAAGATTTTTTAAAATTTCTCAGACGGGAAGACGAGATGCAGGTTTCCTCACGTAGTTTTTTTCACCGCCGTGCACGTGGTGAATACAGCACCTTAAATTGCATTAATGCATAATGCAAATATGTGTGACTCTGTGCAGGCTAATCTTCAAATAGACTAGACCGATTTTGATCGAGTTATTTTATATATGTACGTGTGTTATGATGACGCGAAGGACATAGCCACAATTTTTTAAACTTTAACGTAATAGATATTTCTTCTGCTTTATCAGCCTGTGTTAGTCCACAGCTGGACATACGCCTTACCATGAAAACGGCAAATTGTTTTTACTGTACCCCGAAGACAGAAATCTTTCCGTAGTTCCGGCACTCCGCTCACCAACGCGTATGGCCATCGTGACCAGTTTGGACAAATGTAACTGCTGGTAGACTCCAACTCTGTCTAGGAGTCGTCTGGCCAGGCGCCACACTCAGCTACAAGCTACAGCGCGACTACTGCTGTGCTCCGGGTTGTAAGGTGAGCAGAGCCACTAACTGCGAGCTGCATGCCATTCAATCTTTGTCCTGCTGGGTGACAAGGCATCTGCAACCACCTTCGATTGTGCTTTTTGCAGGTGTCCATGGGCTGCAGTCTACTAGTATGTACACAAATCAAAGAAGGTTTCCGCATACTATATGTCAACATTTGTGAATATACATAGGTTACAAATTTAGAAAAAAACGTCGTTTTTCCCGCCATTCCAAAAAAACTATCTCTGATAATCTCTTTATTGGTGTAAAAAGGATTGTAGCACTGCTGGCTAACGGACGGTGGTCCTGGCGACCGAAAGACGACGGAAAATACATCCAATGTGGTCGAACCCGAACCCCACTGATTACTTACATGTGCCAACTCTCTTGCTCAGCGTGAGGAGTATGAGCAAGTCCTTGTCAAACCGGCTTTGGCGCTCTCTCGGGGAGGACTGTGTTCAGTACTCTTTAAATAACTGCATATAAACCGAATGATACAACATACGAGTACATATAAAGTACTTTAATCCTTTCTTTCTAAATACAGTAGGCTGGGTTTTTGCAATTACAGAAACCTGGCAACATTCCAAAGAAGGATTTTATCAAACTGTACGCGCAATCGCTCGCCGAATGACAACAATACCTACTGCTATAGATAATGCAGGCTCGCAGTTAAAGCCACGGGTGTTGGTTTTTTGCTGCGTTTAACTTTACCGCGTTTAAACGATGACGTCACACTGAAAACTACTTTCCACAAGGCGCCACCTGAAACGCTACCAGGCGAGCATGAGCCGTCGGCGGTCATTGTTACCGATGGTCGGGCGGCCGCGGGGTGTGCGCGGGGCCGGGGGCAGCGGCGGCGGGACGTCACATCGCATCTGTGTTGAACCGCCAGTTACACATTGATATCTTATCAGCGACAACCGAGCGAAACGATCGCTCGACGTCAGCAGTCACCGACCGATACGCCGCCGCACGCTCATGACGGCCTGGTATAATACGCGAAAATTATTGAATTTTACAATTAGTTCAGGCCCTCCCCTTACTTAATTTCCCCACAAAATTATTGCAAAATTCACCAATTCATGGATGGTGTGAGTCAATTCGTTTTTATCAACGCGACCACAAATTTTTTTTTTTAATAGCTTTAGTTTATAAGTTTTAATTGCAAGTATTCTACGATGGGGATAAATTAAAAAGAATATAAACAAAACGTGGTAATGTTTCAAGATTACTGCCTCATCCCCCCTTCCCCCTCCCAAAAGTCGATAATAACTTGGATTAAAATATAAAGTACACGCGAACAAAGCCCGGGGACACACTTGCTTTCAAACACAGACAGACACAAATATTAATAACATTACCAAACAAAACTGATATAACGACATCTGACATATGGTTGCGGTGGACCGAGGTTGCCAGCGGGGCTCTCACATAGCCGATAGGGTTGTACAAGAGTAGAAAATACAATGAAAAAAAATATTGACAAGATAATGACAAGGATAAAAAAAAATATTTATTATCATTGTCATCTGTAAGAGGTACACCTCCCACAGACTACTCAGACAGCTCACATGTCTTACACACACCGCGCTGTTCCCCGTCGAACGCGCGGACACAGATTCACGCCATACACGAGGATTACTCGTGTGCAAAGCCGTTCCTAACATCAAACTTTTCCCAAATTCGATTGCAACCCAAGCCGAGATTTTACCTCCCTAAGAGGGGCCCTTGGGTTGTCGTCGCTGTTGCTGGCTATGTCTTAACGAGGTCTTTCTTAAGCAGTGGGCTTGAAAATAAAGAGAAGTATAAAGTAAATTTATAAAAGAATAAAGAATACCTAATTTTTAACGTTTCTTTAACAAGTGAAAGCGTCAGGGAGCCTTGATACCCTAAATTAATTACGATGAAACCAATCTCCTACCGAATTTTCTTTGAACGCCGAGATCAAACCAGACAGAATTATTAAGTAAAATTTATGAGTCAGATTTAATCTACTTTAAGCGAAGCACTTTGTTTCCACTTAATGCTCACGAACATTCGTTTCTTTGTCTCGATCTTGCCTTTTCTGTTTGAATAGAAATAAAACTTCCTAAAAATGTTAAGTGACGTCACACAAATTAACCGAACAAAGCGCCAACGTAAAGACATTGTCTAGTGCCGACAATGCCGACGGCGCTGGCGGGGTACCGGCGACACTCGCTTGCAGTGCGCGGGGCAGCCGCTGTGACACACCACTACGTGCACCACCAGTTCACCAACAAGAGCTAGAAAAAAAGCGATGAGATATCACGTTGGTTCAGAATGTACGCTGCGACCGCGCCCTCTTTCTGGGCGCTTCAGCGAAGGAGTCCAGTTACTGGCTACACGCTTCACTATCAACTAATCTTAATTCACATGGATGTAGGAATCCGATGAAGAGCGTCGATCAATCACATCAATATATATCCTTGTGGCAGTGACGTGGCCGCGTTGGGTCTCCATGGGCTTCCTCGTCAAAAAAAAAATTGCCGGCAGACTGCCTCAAGCTCATTAAATGACGCCGTCCGTAGAGCCCTTGTCTCTTGGGAACACTTGGAGGCATCACTCCCTGGAGGAACCAATCCTTGGGAGAGAGGCAGAGCTATTGTGTGGTGAGTTACTAGCGTAGATACATTGGACATGTGAGGAATGTTGGCAAGGGAAGACTGTCGGTGCGTGGGGTCTTCGCGCGGTGCAAGTCATAGAGGAAGCACTGACGAGAATTACACTGATAAGAGGGATGGTTCGTTTCTTGGTCAAAGGTTTGACTATTCAGAGTAGAAATCCAGCCGGCATTCTTGGCAACAGCCCTGGAGGATTAGGGCTTTTACGGTAATTAAAACTTTTGGAGTTTAGTTTTTGTTTCAATAGCTATAATTATAATTGTTATATATACATAAAGTATCTCTTCATTAGATATATATTATAAAATCTGTTAAATATAATTAAAAAAAAAATGAGTAGCTCGTTGAATGACAGAGAGATATCGGAGCTTTCGGTCGCAGGCAGCAAAAGTAGGTCGTGCAGCAGCTAGCTACAACGCCGATGGAATATTCGGAACACAATTAATTACGGGCAAATGGCCGGCAAATCGACGCGTTGCGACTCCGCCACGGTCCACTTGTCCAGTTGCAGAACAGCGCGGCCAGCTTCAGATTGGTCCCGCAGACCGTCCGCCGCCCAGTCACGCGTTGCGCACGTTCGGCTCTAATTACTATCCGTAATTACATTCGGCCACATACCACCGACCGCGCACCACACCGCACACGTCTGCGATTCCGCTGCCGTTCGAGACGGGGAAACGAAACGGACACGGCGCCATAACCAGTTGGAAATAACACAAGAGAGCTGCATGAAAAGTACCGCGGGTGCGAACTGTAACCATTACAAAAAGTTCACACAATCGTGACAAATTTAATCTAAACATTTGCAAGTATTGACAGCCCTATGTCAATAATATTGCATGAGCGATAACAGTGGCTAGTTTGAATTGTTGTTTTTCAAACCTTCACCACCATATTTCCGATATTTTCTTTAAGCTTTATTTAACGGAGGGTCTGTTCGTACGTATAGAACATTGTTGTCGATTCCGATAATACGCACAATATTTCAGCATGTGTTGTCGTGCTCCCACTGTGGGTGGTGCAATTCTTTAGTATCGGCTGACACGCGCAATTTCAAAATCCACACTTGTAACACAGTTGTAAGTTGAGAGTTGAGACACTTCTTACTTAATTCTTCTCCATCCTTTTTCTCATTATGGAACGACGTTAGTCTTTCACCACCATTTTGTAAAATATCAAGTCTTGTGTGGTTATTATTGTCTTAAAGGCTCAGTTGCAACAGCAGCTTATAAATTGCCACGGCGTGAACCCCTCGGTACAGTGGCGGTAAAATATAAATGACATAATGTGTCGACTAAGGTACAAGTGTCGGGAGGATGTAAATGCGACGACCTCCGCACAAGTGGCGCGCTGCCCCTAGTGTTCCCTGTTGTATTGTATTTCAGGGCTGGGTATTATATACTGTTGAGGAAATATATATTACGCAAAAATACGATATTTCTGTTGGATGGATCAATCTTTGTTAATCATCATTGAGCTGTCCTCTTTCCGTAGTCGGTAGGACGGTGGTTGCACTAAATTGATCTAACTTGTTTGTGATGCGTCCGAGACACACTCCCTCGCAGCTACCGCTTGAAGAAGACTGCCTAGCCCAGCGCAAGTGCACGAGTGAGTCACAAGAAACGTCTTTATTTGATTGTACGTCAATCCACTGCTGCACATTAGCCTCCCACAAAGATTGCTATAAGGCTCATTCCTGAGCCACCTGCATCCATCGACTTCCCGCAACACTGCGCAGGTCGTCACTCAATCTTTTCTTTTTTTAATAATTAACAAAAATTAAATAAGGAAACTTAGCCTTTTTTTCTCTAATTTCATACAGTACGTTTTGTTTAAGAGTTTATTCTTAAAAAAGCTAAATTTATTAGAATTAAAGGCAAAAAAACATTTTGACAACCCTAGCTAGCACACCTTTGGAGCTCGGGGGCAGGGGGTGGGGTGGCTGTTCTTTCTTTAGAACGGAGACATTGCGTTAAAGGCGCCTGCAGATTGCATTTTTAATCTTCGCCTAAAACACAATGCACTTTCACACATAAGTTCACGCTTAGGCCATAGCTGAACATGAGTTCCGGCAGCTTGCGCTGGGTCGCGAGTTGAGCAGGAGGCGGATGCAGTCAGCTCGCAGTATGGGGAGGCAGACGTGACTTTATAAGACTTTTTTTTAAATAGGGATAAGCTGTATTATGTTCATGGTGACTGACATGCATGCAATGCACTGTGCGTTAGGGATCGATTTTCTTTTTCAACCCGACTTCAATAAAGGCGGAAGTTATCAATTCGTCTGTAATGTATGTTACGATATACTTTGCTGATTGTGAACCTTAAGCGTACTTTCAGGTTTCCATTGAAATTTGAACAAAAAATATTCTATCGGTCAGGGGGAAAATATATCGTCAAAATATTTGTTTTTATTGTTTCTCAGACATGCAGGTTTCCTCACGACGCTTTCCTTCACCGACAAGCACGTGATGACGGCACTGGGAGTCGAACCCAGGTCACTCGCGCCCTATGATTCTAAAGTAAGCCCTGACCACTAGGCTACCACTGCTACAAGTCGTTTGCCCCACTATAACTTTTTTCCAAAGATTTTGTATTCGTCCCATATAGTTAAGACCTTTTTCTCTTCAATACCTATGTATGCATTCGTTTTTGATAATAATAACAAATTTATGACAAACAATATTAAAATATTTCGTTGAATGAGTCCGTAGTGTAAGTGTTTGAGGAACACGAAATGTGTCCGTAAACAGTTTAAACTAAATATCTACAAGACTCCGTTACAGGCAAAGTTACTATTTAAAACAGGGAAGTGTGAACAAGTTGAACAATAAACTGTTCGATCAGACAGACACCGAGAGCAGGATGTTAGGGTATATCGACGCGTTAACCGCGCAGTTAGCACCTCTCGCCAGGTGCACGAACCGCGGCCGCGCACGCTGAGCGGCGAGGTCAAGGTTCTAACCTCATGGACCGCGCAGCGTGGCGGCAAAACATGCAAGTGTCAGATGCAACTATAGATATCCACACGGCCAAATGCATGATAAGGAAGTAAATATAATGAACCAACGCGTATAGCCGAGTACGAGTGTGTACGAGTATGTAATAAATTATATATTTAACAGCGCTGTAGTAAATATAATAGATAGAATCACTAACATCATTTCTGCCTCTCACAACTCCACTGCTGAACATAGGCCTCCCCCGAAGATTGACACAAAGCGCGATCCAGAGCCCTCTTCACCCATAGTTTGTTTCTTTCTCAAAGCGTAAGAAAGTACAGACTCACCTTAGGCACTGCATTACGCTACTGATCTACACATTGATCTGTCTGCATTGGCGTGACGTCATCCACGAAATAAGATGGCGAAGTAATTTTTTTATTCTTCCATCACACAACTCTAAAAGCCATTGTAAACATTGTTACAATTCAAATTTTACATTTCATAGATTAATCGAAATTTTGTTATCTTAAGATAACAAAATTTGCATCGTAAATGTTTGAACGGCTATCTCACCGACGAAACTCCCACATGACGGATCTCCTCACTGCACTGCCGCAGTTGTCACGTCAGCCGACGGATGTGCGTGCGCCAGTTCCTCGCGGTGAACTCAATGAACCATATCCTCTAACTGAGTTGCAGCCCTTGCATCCTAAGTTATACGTCTTAAAGTATAATTTACACTACCTCGACTGCGTTTCAATGTTAACCTGCGCTCTAACACGTACAAGACAAGGTCGATTTTGTAACATGCATAAACAAAAGACATTTTTTCAAGATGACTGGCGTGTCTCCGTCGGCTGATTATGGGGTCAATCGCCGCGCAGTTACTACATCGCGGTAACTGTATAAGTAACAGGATAACCAAAGATTATTTCTAACTATCAGTTAAACGGTAAAATACACTGCACTAACCTACAACAACAAAGTCCGTTAGACAATTAAACACGTGGGCCTAGTTCGTGTTTAACTTTAACACGATTTATTTTAGATGTATGTTTAGATAATTAAGTTGAAGGGTACAGGGTTACGCGGTGCGGTAATAATGGATTTATGGATTTATGGAGGTTCACAGAGCTGTAAACAAACTTTTAACCTGTTTAGTTTTTAATAGTACCATATTGTTGACTTGCTTTTACATTTAAATGTCGAATTAACTAACTTTGGTTGCACCTTACACGTTTTAATTTAATTTAATTACTCATATATTTAGTCCACTGCTGAATATAGGTCTCTGTCGATCTTAAAGGATGTTATGGGGATGAGAGAGAGGATTGGAAGTTGGACGGGGGGGGCCTTCAGTTACTTCACTCACCGCACGAAACTCAAAAGAACAAGATGCCTCTGCTTCACGCCGGTATTTAGTGAGGCCGTGGCACTACCTCGGTCGAGCAGCAGCAAAAGCCATCGCATGGCTCTACCGCGTATAATGAAAATATGAAATAGTTCAAGTTGGAACTCAACTGTTTTCACTGTCTATAGCGGCATAAATAGGTAATAGAGCGACACCTGTCCAGACCTAGGCAGGTCAGGAGCCCATCGCCTAGTCGACCTAGTTCGATACACAACCGAGCCCAAACCGTTTATGTCTATCATTTACACTAATATACGCGAAACTAACTCTGTACGTCTGTTCGTTAACTCATTACAACCAAACCACTGAACCGATCTTTAATGAAATCTGACAACGACGTGACCTCGAAAAGGAGATGGGACACTTGTCACCGTAGGAAAGGCGCGGGAAAACGCGGGCGAAGTCGCGGGCGTTTTATTTTTAAAAGCTTCAAGAAGTGACAGTACGTCGTGCGCACATGTTGCGCCTCGACATAGGTTGTCGCGTGACTTCGCCTCGTGCCGACACAGACAAACATATTATTGAACATAGCACAAGCGGGCGGTCAGATGACCGTTATTAATCAATCTCCTACGGTCTGGCCTCCTCTTTGTGTTAGCATACTTATGATTGAATGCGAAATAACGCATGTGTTAATTTATTTGTACGGGTAAATGGTTCTGCCTTGGCATTGATATAAAGAAGGAAAATTTATTGGACGGAATGTACGAAAGCTTTATATTTTATTAAGACCGACACAAGACAACCATTAAAATGACAGGACGTACTAGAGAAACAAATAAATTAAAGTTTGACCTTGAAACCAACTCAATGCAAAATAAACCATAGCACGATAGATATCTTTAGATAAAATAATACAAAGTGCAGCCAATTACTTCTAAAATTATAACAGTCCTATAGTTAAATTCTGTGCACGTTAATGAGTCTGGCATTTCTCCAAATACCAACAAATGGGGACCCCCCTGTTGGCAGACGAACTCTATCAATCGTCTGCCGGCGGAAAAACTAACCGAACCAGATGCACCCAAATCCCACAGACCCGTGGCAGCAGCATCACCTGTGAGGGTCTCCTAACAACTCGCCCAGCGCTCTCTAACGGTGATGAAGTCCGGCAATTGCCAGTGTCTTCCCGGAGAGGACAACTGACATTTGGTGAACACACACAGCGCCATTTTATGTGCCGAAGAGATTCCATTACAATGGTGTGCTGTATAATATCGATTGATTGGATCAAAAAGGGCAAACCGTTTCTCAGGTTACATGGCAGCAAACAACGTAAATATTTAATGAAGCATCCTCCCCCTCCAAGAGCCATGTCAGCTCTGGGGCGTGAAGGTTACATTCATACTGCCAGTGAGCTCTTGTGGGTGTGATCTCCGGTTTACCATGGTTTCAACTTCCTGCGAGACCTAAATTAATAAATTAGTTACTTTTGCTAACTGCATGTTATGATAGGTTTTGTAAATGGAAAATCATAGTTATTTATTAATCAAATAATCAATATACTCGATTATAAAAGTTATTTATAGTATTTTACCCGCCGGCACTCTGCGAGTTCGATCGGGACCTCCGGGCAGCGTGTGACATATCGGAACAGGAACCGCCGGGCAAACCTAAATTTAGCGCAAGCTCTCTCAGTATTAAAATATACCTACCGTCAATTTCCGCCTCACTATCTAGTGCTGGTGCTGGTTGTTTGTTAGATTTGATAATAGTAAATGGTCAACCCGGGAGCTACCTCACCAGCGTAGTAAAATAGCAGTACAATGCTGCTGAATTACGTATGTTGGGCTATGACCTCCGCGCACAATAGCACTGGTGGCGAGACCTTCAATCATGTCTGCTTCGATCCGTTCTAGCTTATAGTGTACAGTGCAGTACAGCGACATTTCACGACTGCTTAATTATCTACATAAAGCTTACTGCCACTACCACACTTGTGGCAGTGGCAGTAAACTTGTGGTCCCTTGAATTCGTAAAAGGAGGCAAAAGCGCCAACTAAGCTCTATCTTTGTTCGTCTTAGGTCCCACTCTGCTGCGCTGAGGGAATCGCTGTCTATCCCTATAGTGTTAGTGTTATATACAATACAATTAGCCGGCTAGATCGCCCGACGGCGTGTGCGCAAGGCGTGTAACTGCACAGTGGGTAGGTATGAATATGAAGTTCACTCGGCACACAATGGGCTCGCTCGCCCTTGGCTCGAGCCAACAACACAATCGCTCTAAATCGCATATTCAACGCAAGGGAACAAGCTGCAGCAGGTTACTCATGTCGAATGACGCAAGGAATGTTGTTTTATGGTATATTGTATTTTACGAAAATAATAAAAAAAAAACACTTTATAGCCACGGTACATCCGTGCAGTTGCTGAAACTATCAGAGTACGCGAGTGAACTGGGTTCGATCCCCGGGGGTAAGCACCACTTGGGTCCCTTGCAATTTTAGGTGCTGAATTTACCGCGTGCACCTCGGTGAAGGAAAACTCCGCGAGGAAGCCTTGTCTGTGAAATTGTAAGATAAAACTTCGAAGACATGTTTGCCTTCTTCCTTTGCAGCAGACTTGCAGTCTGCTTACTTTACTTAACGTGTTGCGTCAAAAGAGGCTTTAACAGTCTTACTATCATTCCAAAAACGGTAAGCATCATAATATCCAACTAATTACTCAAACAGCAACAGTCCGCAACGATTAATCGCCTCGACATCGATTAAAACTAATTTGAAATCTAACATACGAATAACTTCACACCGGTAAACTCCGAGATGTTAATTTGACTCGCATGTATGTCTTGACAATGAAGGGAAAAAAATATTTATTTGTTTTAGTTGTTGTTAAAAAGACAATGACATTCGATGTTCTGCTCAGTGAAACTGTAATCCGACGACTAAGGTCGCCGACTCCCGCACTCCCGCGCAACACATTATCTAACGCCGCCTTGCACACGCACGCGCACGCGCACACGCACGCACACTAACCTCATTTAAAAACAAAAGACTTTGCGCTCACGGCTCATGACATTTGCTAATGAAAGTTGTACGATTTAAAAACTAGGACTTCTTCGACCTTTACCATTGTACACAATTGTATTATAACAGATCGGTGAGTTAATTATATTAAAAAGCATTATGTCTTTACGTTTAAAAGGCGTCACACACAGCGAAGTAAAATAGTACTTGTACCATCTAATGTATGTGATATCGTATATAATATATGTACATAATATAATATATAAGATATCGCTAAAAATAAACATGGAATGCTCTGTATATATTCTCATATAAAAAGCAGTAAACGAAACACGATTTTAATCTTTATATGGATCTCGCCGAAAATTAATATAACATTTATATCAGAATTCTTACCTAGTATGGTAACTAGAGAAACAATTAACGTACACGAGTTTATTACATATTGTAGCTAAAATATATTTTAATACATGCCCTTATAATTGGTACGGACATCCTTAGAGCCAGGGAAAGGACCAGTTTTTTTCACAGAAGCGCAGGCGAAAGCTAATTAGACATGAAGATCCGGTTTAAATAATCCCCCTTTGAAGTTTAAGCGTAAAGGTTACGTCGCCATACATGACACTATTAACAGAGTACATGATCCCATAAAATCTTGGCGGCAAGCGGAACGCACAGCCTATCCAATCCCATCCCTCCTACCGCGCCGCGTGCCGGCGACGGCAAACTTGAGGACGGTTTATATAAAAGATCCATCGAGTTTGCAATCCACACTGGCCCCTTCAATCTTGGGAGTATTCATCGCGCTTTTCCGAACACGTCTCGACCTCTTCTGACGCGAATACTTCAAAGGTGCACATTAATTAAATTTTTAAATCACCAACACAATGTATAGTGACCTATTGACTGTGTACAATACAACGCTTTCAGCAAAGGTCAAATGTTTCACCGGCAAGAGAGAGATTCTGATTCGTCATCTCTCGTGACTAAACACGGCTGACGTAAGCGTCGCCCCCGGTCGTCGCACGGCACGCCAACCACGGAGCGGTCCATTTGTAATACATCCACGAATAAAAGATACTGTAAGGAAAAAAAACGAATAAGCTCACATGACCATACAACTGCATTCGATTTATCTTTGGTTTCCGTAAATATGATCACGTCTCTTCTTATCGTTCCAAGCTTAATTGGCTTCCTATTCGTCAAAAGCGTAGCTCTAGAATTCTGTGTTTATTGTATTCTGTATAAACTGATCCTAATCCTCCTCCTATTCTTAAGATAAGAATATCTTAAGAATAATCTCCAATATCTTTATTCTGTTCATGACAGAGAGCCACGTTCCATAAACCAACTTAAAATTCGCATACCACAACATAATACAGGATACTATAACTCTTCTTTTACTGTTCAAGCTACACTCCTCTGGAACGCCCTGCCCGATAAGATAAAAGCAGCTCCTAGCAAGAAATCATCTAAGAGTCTAGTTCGTGATTACCTAATAGATCATTAACAGTATTAGGCTTATCTTTCTTCGATTTTTATTATATATTTAATTATGTATCTTTTTATACGTATATTTGTATACGTATTTGTGTATTTTATGTTATAAATATTTATTTACTTACATAGTGTGTTTATATGTATTTATCAACTTATTATTATCGGAGGCCACATATAGTTTTTTTTTATATAGTTTTAATTCTTTGTTTTATAACCTGCCTACTACCTTTCACCATAACAAGGGTTGACTGGTAGAGAATGTCACTTGGGATTAAGTCCGCCCATTGTAACCTTAAGCTTAAGGCTAACAATAAAGAATAAATAAATAAATAAATAAATAAATAACTAGAGGACATTTTAGTCGTTTCAACCCACTTTGCAACAGACCGTTTTACTATGCCATACCTTTAGGTAGGGATAACGTGGCACGTTGTGAGCCTGTCGCCGTCTATATGACCAAGTCAACGATACGAATATTCGATTTTTTTTTTATATCTGATCGAATAATTAATAATAAATAATTTATTGAGACAGCGAAAGAAATAAAATTTGGAGAACAAAATGTTTACACAGTAAAGACATGATTTTAAATTCAGTGTTGCATTTTACAGCCTGTATATAGGTCTCTGTCGAAAAACTCATGAGTACGAGCCCTCATAGGCAATCGAACTCAAGTCTCCCGATTCGGTGGGCTATAACCTAACCGCTCGGCGATCTAGATTAGAAACTATATGCTAAGATAAAATTACAATTTTGTATATATCCAGCTTAACATCACAAGTCCTTTACGCATGTCCATTGTGTGTCGCAATGTTCGATCACAAACGAGAGGCGACAGTCGGCTTTGTGGTGACGTTCAAGGTTGTTGGAACGGGCGCGAGAGTGAGGCAACGTTGTGTGGTAAGCTGGACTGCGCCGGGTAGCCAGCTTAGCGCACCTGGCTGCCGGTTAAGTAACCGATCGGTTTCGCCCCACAGGCCATTCAACTATAACGTTATATAGTTCAACACAAGGAGACCATCAACGATCAGCATCGGAACTAGCCGAGGTGAACCCTTGGCGCCGCAGCCTAATGCCGCCCACGCTTGCCCACTTCAGCAATCGCGCACTAGATGTTATTACTGTTTGTTAACTATCAAAATTATACAATATCAAAGAGCAAGCTCAATTTTCTTCAAAACCGAACAGTTACTGTATTCTCAAAATACTTCCACTTTTATTTTGTCTTATCTTGGGCACAATCAAAATATTTACTCTTCGACATAGGAATATAAATTTCACTTGTCAAGTCATATTTTTTTAAAACTACCACCGTTTCGAAACGAGGTTCCTCTGACAATCAAGAAACGCAGTAGGTATTATTTATCAAACATGGCTATGAAGCTCGTCACTGAACGCATGGATTTCTTTTGTTTTAATTATGCTTAATCATCTTTAAAAGTAGTAAAAGCATTTGTAAAATACAAAAACGTCGTCTTAGATATTTTTTATTGAATATTCTTAAAAAAAAAGAGTCCCAAGTTTTACTACACTTTTAAATCTAGAATTCATATTTTTTCCAGCGCTCTTAAAGAACGATCGAGATATATTTTAAAATCTACGCGAGGCACCAAAACCGAAGACATCACCGAACCGAACACGACAGATGAATAACAAAAAAACCTCCAATCGTTGGAGGTAATCACGAGCTCCAGGAGGTGCAAAAGGACAAGCCACCGCAGCACGCAGCACGCACTGTCGGAAGCTGTGCCCGCATGGCAGTTGCAGAGTGCGCTGTCGACACTGCCGCAGAGAGGCGGCGGAGGTGCAATCAATCGCACAAAAGAGAGCCGACGATGTTTGTGCGACCAGCCTTTTCAATTCAACCAGATTGTCCCAATTCATAAAGGTGAAAAACAAATCAATCTACTTCAAGTAACCTAAGATCAATGTAAGACACATTTACTTAAATCTGGTGCAGATTATTTGAAATTCGTTCTCAATAGCACCAGCGAACCGAACCAACTATGGACTCTCTGCGTCTATAAGAAATACCGAATTTGCTAACAGATTTTTTTTTTGGGATCAAACGCAGTCTGTGACCATCTGGATTTCGAACAGTAAAAGATTTTTAAAATCGGTTAAGTATTGTAAACAGGGAGCGTGTGCGAATGACCACTCTCGGTTCATAGTTTGTACGAATAGTAATAAATAGTCAGAGGCGGTCGCTTTGAATGAGATTGTATTTAATTCGTCGCTCAGACTGCGATACTTGTGTACACACACATACGTCTTGTTATTATTCCTCGGTTGCTTTAAAAATACGAGTATATGCATTGAAATTAAACTGATTTTATAGAATTTACGCGATTAATTCCCTTTTCGCGTTTCATTGCAATGTATTCGCGTAAATCGAAGTGTTAAAGTATCTTCCTGTAAGTGCCCAATGTTAGGCAAAGCCCTGCCTCTCAAATATTTGAGACGGTTTTGGGGTAGCCGGAAATACCCGAAGTAATATTTTTTTTGTATCCTTTGTTTCTTCACAGTGTGTTTCCTTCACCGCTGAACGCGTGGCAAATACAGCACGTAATATTGCTATTAACAGAACACCGGGGATCGAACCCAGGTCACTCGCGTTGAAGCGAGCGCTCTCTACCGCGAGAAGCAAGAAGTAATTAAATATATGCATTTGTATTGTATCAGAACTTATGGTCACAAGTGTATCAGAACTTTTGTTCACACTAGGTGATACTATGTATAGATTAGTACAGATGACTTCTTTCTCACTCTCTCTCATCACATTTACAATCATCGGAGCCAACCTCAGGACGACATAAATTATTCCGAGAAATGATCACTCAATCAATCTTCATTTGTCGTTACGCTATAACAAACGTTTCTTCTGAGAAACAAGCACGGGGTGTGATGAGTGATGTAAAAGGAAGTCGGGTTGTTAAACAAAATCGGCCAAGTACAAGTCGGACTTTCACACCGAGGTTTCGTATGTATTTACCAAAAAATTGTGTTTTCATTCGATTTCGATCTTTAGCGGAAGCCCGACTTCCACTTGGCCGGTAGGGACGGACGGAGGGAGAAGCTTGGCAATGAGAATTTTTGGCTTGGCTTGGAGAAGTTTTTAAGGTCCGCACGGGAGCCCTTCCCGTACGGAACCCTAAAAACTAACCTCCGATACAATGCTCATATGGAAACACGACTGTTTCACGTGACGTCATGTTACAAACTCAACACAAGTGCAGGTGCAGCTGGCTAGCTCTGTTTAATTAAAACGTGAATAGCCTTTTGAGAGTAAATGGTTAACTGAAATTCAACAGCACGCGAGTGCCTTGCTTGGTTCCCTAAATAAATAAGTAATTAAAAAAAAAATTAAGCACAAAATCAGGTCCTCAAATTATGCTCTATTTTTGAAATTTTTGGGAATGTATATTTGAAATTAAACTGTTTTATCTTATCATTTCAAATGTGTTCGCGTAAGTACAAGAAATCGTTATAGGATATTTATAAATAGCCGAAGACGAAGGCTATATGTATCCCATTGCTAAGCAAAGCTCTCACTATTTTGTTTTAAAGCCGGGATGCATTGGCGAACATCATGTTCCGTAAATAATTTTGAATTTTATATCTAGGACATGAAGGAAAAATTGTGAAAAATCTCTTTTCCTTGGCCGCCGAGCACGTGGTAAATTTAGCACATTTTAAGTGCAACCAACAATTTTAGTTATGCCGGCACCGGGATTCGTACAGAGGTCCCCGAGTACTATGAAATTAGAGCGAGCTCGCACACCGCCTAGGCTACTCCGCCTGATAATATATCTTAACTTAACTGAAGTCATAACCAAACAGTCATTAATTTACCTCCAAACAAAACAAGATAACAAAATAGACACTTTCATTTATCTGTGTTCTTACTTCATGTTCTTGTTTCCGAGATAAGCAACATTATTGTTTCCTCAGTAACTCATTATAGTATATGTGATTCATTAAGAAATAATTTACTGACGATGGTGTGCTAACAGCGTAAGAATCTGCCACCACAGTACTTCCCGAGTGTCTTAACAGGCGACTGAGGACTTGGCAACCCGCAGTGGCTGCCGACGGACGGCGGGACCGGACTGCAGACGCCTAAGGTGCGCGGCGTCTGGTACTCCGGTCGCCAGCAGTGGATTATTCAAGGCTGTCAAGGCGAGGTACTGATACTGTCAGTCTTACAATAAGTAACTATGGCCTTTAAAAGTCTTACTTAGGCTAAAAGTATAGAAAAACTATCGTCTTCCTTTCTGTACTAATATAAAGAACAAACTCGAAAGTTTTTGAACCAAAATAGTAATAGTTCCATTGCTATTATATTACACAGGTACAAAATGACGCAAAAGGTATTTTCTGACGCTCTCGCAAATGTCAACGAAGTTATCCGTGTGGGGGGGAATGTCAGCGCAAAAGCTATCCGCCCGCGCGCGACCGGTGCTGCGACATCGGCTAATAATAATTACAGAGTGTATAGAAAAGGAAAAATATCTCGACATTATAATAAACTATTAATGATTTCTTGTATTTACGCGAACACGTTGCGCTTAATCAGCTCAGTACCCCCAGTGACCACGGCTGCTGTAAAGCAATCGAAACGTCGGGAATGTAGAAACAAAATTAAACGCGATAAAATCTGTAAATAATTGTTTCATTTCAAAGGATAAACTCGTGTGGTAAGTGATTACCGTCGCCCATGTACATCTGCAACACCATAGATGCTGCAGGTGCGTTGCCGGTCTTTAAGGATATTTGGGAGATGGGAGGGAAGAGGAATAGGGAGGGGGTGTGGGCCTCCGATTACCTCACTCACCGAACGAAACGCAGAAGCACAAGATGCCACTTCATGCCGTTATTCTGCGAGGCCGTGGTACCAACCCGGCCGAGCCAGCCCATTCGAGCAACAGCAAAAACCGCCGCTTGGCTCTACCATATTTAAAAGCTGTATCTTTAGGCTATGCTAAAAATATAGTTTGGGTAGACAAGTATTCAGATGTCTGCGATATTTAAAAAGATAATAAGAACACGACGCGGACGGTGCCGGAATTAAAAGTGAAAATTAGAAATATGTTTCCCTGCAGCACGTACAAAGGAATGTCTCTAATACGAACCGACATAGGAACTGTTTGGTCTTCATCTTATTCTGTGACGTGATGTAGAATGAAATTACCGTTAATCCCCCCGCGCCTCCCCCTTCTTCCCGTGGGGTTAAACGAAACGATCAACGATATATGTTCTGTCGTGCGCCGCAGCAGGATAATTATTTATGCGCGAACAATACAGTTACATGGACAGTTTTACAAAACGCGGCGGTCGAGTGTGAAAAGGTTTCATTTAAGTAATATCAGCTCAAAGCAACGGAAGTGAGAAAAGTGTCTTCTTGACAACTGAACAGTGTCGTTCTTGCATAAACTTTCAAACTGTGCGCTTCACTATTCGTAGTGTGCAGGGAGCAGTTAAAAACGGGTTGATCAAAAACGCATTTATACACATCTACCAACATAATAAGTCCTCAGGATGATGACAGATGTTTTAAATATATTGTACTTATCAATACCAGGACGTCAGTTTTATTATATATTAAAATTTACTATGAAATTTACTGAATATTAACATTTAATTCAGCACACACACCAGTCAGCTATTTTACCTTATGGTAACCAGATTTAAACAGTTGTTTTGATATAATAAGATTCTGTCAATTCGTCGGTTAACCCGATGCTACCGAATAGTGCACATCATCTATTATTGTTCGTTTAGCAATGATTATTGTAGCATGTGTTGGGCGGAGTCGGGTGTTCAGTTAGAGAACATTAAACAATGCATCTCCACCGAATGTTCTAAAATAAAGTTGTCGCGTAGGGTCTGTCGCGGCGCACAAATAACTCGCGGCGAGGTGACCGAAGTGTTAGACGTCCCGGTGTCATAGTTAAACACGGGTCAAATTGAACGCGATGATACCCCCTTAATATTAAGACCCACTTCAAGCGTTCGCGTAACAGTAATTAGTAATTATAACTCGGGGATGGCTGAAGAAAGTCATGACTTTCGACAGATGCAAGGAATTACCGTTTAAATAAAATGGATTAAGAACCAAGCGGCGGCTCCCGCGGCTGCTCGAATGGGCCGCCTAGACCGCGTTAGCAACCACGACCTCGCAGAATGGACGCATCTTGAGCTTCTGGGTTTTGTTGGGTGAGATAGCTAACCGAAGGCCCGCTATCCCCTCCCGGTAAAGTGGGTAACCAGGTAAAGGCCGGTAACGCACTCGCAGCTCCTCCGGTGTTGCAGGTGTACGCGGGAGTCGGCAATCACTTGCCATCACTTGAGCGGCTTGGTCGGCAGCTCTCGTTCCCATAAAAATATATTCCGCCAACAAAACGTTACGGCCCTTACGGAGAGGCCTTGTCCATCAGTAAACTATACACCGTTAAGAAGAATTTTGACTTAATTTCGTGATTATTAACACCTCTATCTCTATTATGCTCTATCGACTGATTCACCTGTGCTTCGATACCGAATTCCACATGGACAAACTTCAACTGAAAACTATGATTTAAAAATCTTTCGAATTCTAAGGCATCTGGAGATTTTTTGAAGTCGCTGAGCGGTATTTTTGGCTTAGTCGCAGTTCCAGTGTGATTATTTTTTGTAGTCGAATTTGCAGTTATCTCGCTCGCTCGTAACAAGCCGCATCCGTGGCTGCAACTGCCAAACATGGCGTTACATAGGGCGTCGTGGCAGCACGCGGTGTGGCGGTGGTACGCGGGGGCGGTGGAGTGCACACGCGACAGCCCTGCATCGCGGGGTCGACGCCCGCACCCCGACGCCCCCACTGCATCAACACGCGGCATCCCCTCCTCTCCCCTCCCCCCTCACCTCGCACACTTCACAGAATCCCCCGTGATTGTCTGCGACTGGGAGATAAGTCCGATATCGATATTTAGTACTAAAATAAACAACGATTCCATGGGAGTGAATTAACAATGTTGAAACAATGATGAGATGAGATTTAAAAACATTCTTCACATTCGGATAGAATCAAGACACAGTCATTTGACATCAGCAAAGCAATGATAAAAGGCATTCATTCGTTGGATGTATTTCTCATACTTAACGGACTTTAGTCGTCACTTAAGTCGTCTGTGGATTGACCTACCACAATAATAAACGGAAAGGAAGAAAGGTTTTATAGAAATAAACAATGAGTTAAATTGATAGACATCCCGCATTCGGGCTAAGTATTTCGCGTTGTCATTTCCGAAGCATATGGCAAAGGATTGGTTTAATTTGTTTGTGTTACTGTTTCTTTCTGTCCTCAAAAGAACAGTGAATGGGCTCCAACTGAACTCGCGCGCTACCAGGCCATCTAATTCATCCATTGCTGCTCAACTAAACACCAGACGATATTGTAGTCAAGGACAAGGGTTGGAACTCAAGTTTTAATAAGATCTTTATCTATTTGTTCTTTTGGTAAGCAGTGGACATGAACAAACTGATGAAGAAGAAGATGTTCTGAAGTTGCTATGCATGCTATCGCATGGACTATTCCAATCGCATTGCAGAATACCCAGAGTAATAGAGCCAAGAAAAATATTTTTACTAAATATTTTAGTTCAATACCTGAGATATCCAAATTTAAATATATCTTAAATACAGTATGTGGTACTGTTTTTGTGATATACCCTTTAACAAAACAGTCTAAAAGTGACAACTTTGATGGCCTAATTTCTTTAATTTTGTAGGTAAAAGAAATATCTTTCTACTCCACTCAATAAGCTCAAGGACAGTGACACCCCACATGCTAGGATAAGATACAAATATTAGTAGTAGTAGCAGTAGTAGTGTAGTAACATTAATACAAATCTATTTGCCCTTCGGGTACGGAACCCTATACAACAAAGGTACTGCTAAAAAAAGGTAAAGGTAGTTTAAATAAGATGTAATGATTAATATTAACGGTACTCTGTTTTAATGAATTTTTAATTATATAACAGTTGTTATAATGTTGGAATTTTTTCAAACTTCTATATAAATTAAAAGACTATTAAACCAAAATAATATTGCTAGAAAATTATTCAAATAAACACAATTCTAACTATTTTGAGAACCTAGTAAGAGTAAGTATTGCGAGAACTATATTTTTGTTCTTTTATATTCATTTCATTTGCATAATATCAGTTCTCAACTTTACAAGTTTATGTGAACATGAATCATAATGAGCAATTTAGAAGCTAGATAAGGCAACAATAAACAGTATGTATTTCTTGGAAAGTAAGTTTTCCCAGAAGAGTTTACCTTATTGAAGGTATTAAATAGAATTTGTTCAAAATAAATTCGATATTAACTAATGAATAATATTGTTTGATTTAGAAATACCAGGATGCCATAACAAATTGAGCTACACAACTGATTCACTGTTAAAATTCATATCCTCATTGAGAAAAGCATTTCTCGAAAGTGCCTGCAGGCTGTGTAATTTTTGTGCAGGATTAGCATTGTTCCCTGACCATACTTGGCTACAGCTGTCAAACCCATTGTTATATGGTAACATATTGTATGGAAATGAAACACTTTTAACATAATGCAGTACTGTAGGAGACATAGCTCATTTGACTCATAGAAAATTTACAATACATGATTTGATTGATTGATGATTACAACATGACACAGTAAAATGGATATTATTTATTTCATAGTAATTTTTTTATTTTATTTACAACAAAAGTAAAGGTAAATTAATTAAGAAAAGAAAGTGTAATTACTTCGACAAATAAAAATAGTAACCTTGTTTCACACTTATTGGTCAATGTGAAGATAAAGATGTAAAGTATGAACACAGACAAAGGAGATATATGTGGTAGAGCCAAGCAAGCTAGAGTGGCTTTTGCAGCTGTTCGAATAGGCCAGCTTGATGGGGGTAGTAGTACTATGACCCACCAAAAACCGGTGTATAGTAGGCAGTTGGTACTTATGCATTGCATCTGATGAGTGAGGTAAGTGAAGGCCCACTACTCTCCTTCCCTGCCCCCTCACTTAACTCATCCCCAAATATCCCTAAAGGCTGGCAACATACATACAGCACTAAAGATAAAGAAAGGCTCAATTTATAACAGGTTAAAATATTTTTATCTTAAAAAATAAGTTAACCGAAAAGATGAAAGAGTAGTGTTGAGGGTTTATAGTACATCTCATCTCTGTAGTTGTAGTATAAGAAGTTATATAAGTTAAATTATTAATGTCTATGTATTCGCTTATACCTTCCTAACTGGATCTCAATGCAGTTTTCTCCATCATTTAGAAAATTTCACAACGTTTATATGTATAACACTCACAAACGCATTGTGTGTATATATTACATATCTGTTCGTGCGAAATTAATAGTTTTCAATAAGAACACAAAGAACTCTTACCTTCTGGATACGCCTGTTTGTTGGCGATGAAGTCAATTATCATGTGTGTGGAGTTATACAGAGCGCCCATAGCACGCATATCGAATTCCACTCGGGCCACGTAAGTCGTGTTGATGATAGGTGTCGAGTAGTTTACTTCAGCCATTGACATCGCATTATACAGGTCTGTGTGTATTTTCATGCCAATATCACCCAGCCAGGTATCCGGTGCACCAGCAGCCGTCGCCACCGCCGCCAGGAACAGCGCTAGTCTCAAAGACATTGTGACACTTCAAACAAGAACCACAAACATTACTTCATGAAAGACTTCACGCACGGTACTCTCGCACTTTTTAATGTTCATAAATTCAAATGTGGGTATACATTATTATCTGTTTGCAAAACAAACACCAAAAGAAACCCGCTCACTGAACATAAATAAACTTAACAACCTATGATCGATTAAATAAACTCGTTTAGTAGGATTAGCTTCACTTGCTAAAACAGAAATTAAAATGTGTATTTTTACTATGTTTACTGAATAGTTTTATGACTGTTTTGTGTCAGATATTACTTGTCTTGTTTAATTTTATAATTCCTTTGTTACGCCGAAACTACAAGACGTTTTCACCCGGTCGATGAAAAACGCTGAATGAAATGATTGAATGAATGCAGTGTTGCCAACAACAATTTTAAAATTTACATTAATCTTTAAAGAAATTTCTTCGGAAATACCCTGTTCTTACTTTTTACCCATAAGAGTAATAAAAAGTCTAACTAAAAAAATACATATTATTTCTATATTAGATAAAAAAAAGCAAATGTATCTAATTCATCGATATGTTTCACTGGTTGCGTTGCCGTTATAGACGTAGAGGTCGAAGGTTAAGTATAGTTAGCATTTTTCTTACTAGAGATATATATTTTACTAGTTGCTGGAGTGCGCATTACATTACATAACAAAACTATGCGCGGATGCCGAAAAGGATAAGTGACATCCAAGGAGGAAAAGTTTGGTTAATAGATAAACGTGCTTGTTATATTAAACAGCAGTTAATAAATATAGCAAACGCTATTTATTTTTACTTCGGTCTGCTATCTGCTCTATTGCTATTCTATTATACTTCGAATAATGCGGTATCCATATGCGTGAATACTATTAATGTATGTTCATAATTTTTTTTTTAAAAGAGTACTTATATTTAATGTTAATTTATTAATTAGGGTAATATAGTTAATTTATTTGGGTAAACAAACAGAACATACAACCGAATATTTAATAATAATAAGTATACCTAGTTATCATAAAGGATACATTTGATCAGTACCGTTAACACAGATTAATAATGAAACTCTTAACTTACAGTGAGAGGTCGTTAGTGCTTTACCAAATAATTTATTTTTAAGAAGCATTCAGTAAGTCCTCAATTTACTAACTAATTAATTGACTCATTTTTAAGTCCTATTTTTTTTAAACTCGCTCGGCCGCTTTGGCGCAATGTATTAAAAGAATGTTGTAAATTTTTTGAAAGTGGAGGTCGCAAACAACAAACATGGATGTATATATCTATGTATATAACACCAATAACGTACAGAGCGTAAGATTTATTTGACACTTTCTAGAGCTTCTATACTCTTTGAATAAATGTATTCCATAAATCATCCCTAGTCAGATCCCAACTTGAAAATACTATTTTATATATATATATATACATATATAAAAATAATATGAAGGAGTTTGTATAAATGTTATGCTCGCATATATGTACTGAAATATGGAATTATGGATTAACATTTCGTAAACCTTCGATATCATGGATAAAATAGATATGAGACAGTAATTTTTCACATTTGATTCATCTCCGTTTTTTTTAATTGGAACAATACGTGCTGGTTTCCAAATAGCTGGAAATACTCTTTCTTGTAAAATTAGTTAAAATTTGTTTGGTGATTTGTTTGTGCGATGGATTAAAAAAAAAGTTTCTGTCTGTTTCTTGCTTTCTCCGGCAGAGGAACCTATAGTGTCAGATTGTTAAAAAAATAATAATAATAAGATTTGACATTTGGTGAACGAAATTATCTTTCTTGCGTCTATGGCATATGCAAGTTCACGACACTGGAGAAATTCCTAGTGAGTTAAACGTTTTTGTAAAAATCAAAAAACATGAAATAACGTTTTTATGACATTACTTTATCCGCAATACAGAAAATTTCCATAAATATCATCTTCTCCTTTCCCTGAAAGGACAAACCCAGATCCGTGCCTACACTGCGGAGTTACTCGGTAACTTGTTTACAACTAACATAAACTACATAAACAACTAGTAAAGCAACATTATTCCAGATTGAATAGGCCATGTTTGAAAGTGTGAAAGTTCTCCAAGACAAAAATAGTCATTGAGCAGTACATAAAAGATATTTTGCTATTAAATTACAGTAGGCGCTAAGAACTAATAATAATACAGTAATCGCAATGGCTATAGCGCTCTTCTTTTTTTTCACTTCGCCAATAACATAATAAGTGTAATATAATTGACAAGCTCAGCAGACTAAGCAGATTAAAGCGAGAAACTAGCAATACAAGAGTTTTCTTTCCCTTTCAATTTAGTCGAATGAATCTGTTGAGTTACCTAGATTAAATGACAAACAAAGTGGTTATTACCACATTAGTACGTTAGTATAGACAAACATTTAATGTTTTATATTTTTGGATTATTTGTATATGATAAAGAACAATTAAAATGTATATATAGGACGAGGGGGGATAGAGGGGGGAAGACAATTTAGGACAATTGAAGAAAATGTGGTTTGTGGTTCCGTCATCTAAACCATATTCACATAGTGAATTACCCCTGACCCTAATCTTAACCAGAGATGTAGATGGGTACATGCGTGACCGATTCTTAGTTTACAGATAATTGAAGACGCCTGTTCACCCGCTTTATTTAATTTGAAAACCCAGGGCTTGGGAGCAATAGTGCATTGGATGCCAGTGTAGTGCTTATCCTTAATCTTTATTGATACTTGGCACTGTTTATAACAATTATCATTTAATTTCCACTTAGTAAATAAAGTTAAATCATGTGAGTATGATTTTGTGGGGTTCCATGAACAATTGCGTTTTTGGCCGGTATGTCTGCGGTTTCACGTCCACAGGTACCGATGTGACCAGGAAACCATGCTAAGGAAACATTAATTCTTTTAAGAAGGCATCCGTATAAGGTGTTTTAATATAAGGGGAAATTTGCATTTATTCTGGAATTGGATGGTCAAAATAGCAGATAGGCGACTGGCTACCCCACCAACAATACTCAACGGCTGTGACGTCATGACAGGTGGTGAGCGGAGCCGGGGGCGGTTGCCATCTTACGGACGATTGCAAGTACGGGATGGAGACGGGATTATTCTATATCGGGAAAGATAGAATACTGCAAAATTACTTATAACTTGTGTAAACCTTTATAGTATACAGTCCAGTTATTTAATCTTGCTCTAAGAACTGTCTAGCAACTTTAGGAGTCTGAAAATGACTGTCTCAGATGCACTTTTCAGTGCCTGACATAAACTCAATAAATTATTTTTTCATAACATCTCCAGGCATCATGTTTTTCACTGAGATTGAAAACGATTTTTTTTTTAATTTTTCAGAATTTTTTTTTTCGTATGACTTATTTTTAAAGTATATTCGTTTTGGTATGAGAAACTCAAACTCAGAGTGTAGGAGGAATTAGTGCCCAATGTAACTCACTCCCGAGCTGGATCCACGCCAGCTTTGTTGGCTTCTGGGTCTTAGACCTTTGGGTGATGTATGCAGCACAACTGAAGTTAAACTTTACCTGCTAATACCATCGGCCACGTTCCGGGTGGGGTGCCGGGTGGGGTGCCGGGTGGGGTGCCGGGTGGGGTGCCGGGTGGGGTGCCGGGTGGGGTGCCGGGTGGGGTGCCGGGTGGGGTGCCGGGTGGGGTGCCGGGTGGGGTGCCGGGTGGGGTGCCGGGTGGGGTGCCGGGTGGGGTGCCGGGTGGGGTGCCGGGTGGGGTGCCGGGTGGGGTGCCGGGTGGGGTGCCGGGTGGGGTGCCGGGTGGGGTGCCGGGTGGGGTGCCGGGTGGGGTGCCGGGTGGGGTGCCGGGTGGGGTGCCGGGTGGGGTGCCGGGTGGGGTGCCGGGTGGGGTGCCGGGTGGGGTGCCGGGTGGGGTGCCGGGTGGGGTGCCGGGTGGGGTGCCGGGTGGGGTGCCGGGTGGGGTGCCGGGTGGGGTGCCGGGTGGGGTGCCGGGTGGGGTGCCGGGTGGGGTGCCGGGTGGGGTGCCGGGTGGGGTGCCGGGTGGGGTGCCGGGTGGGGTGCCGGGTGGGGTGCCGGGTGGGGTGCCGGGTGGGGTGCCGGGTGGGGTGCCGGGTGGGGTGCCGGGTGGGGTGCCGGGTGGGGTGCCGGGTGGGGTGCCGGGTGGGGTGCCGGGTGGGGTGCCGGGTGGGGTGCCGGGTGGGGTGCCGGGTGGGGTGCCGGGTGGGGTGCCGGGTGGGGTGCCGGGTGGGGTGCCGGGTGGGGTGCCGGGTGGGGTGCCGGGTGGGGTGCCGGGTGGGGTGCCGGGTGGGGTGCCGGGTGGGGTGCCGGGTGGGGTGCCGGGTGGGGTGCCGGGTGGGGTGCCGGGTGGGGTGCCGGGTGGGGTGCCGGGTGGGGTGCCGGGTGGGGTGCCGGGTGGGGTGCCGGGTGGGGTGCCGGGTGGGGTGCCGGGTGGGGTGCCGGGTGGGGTGCCGGGTGGGGTGCCGGGTGGGGTGCCGGGTGGGGTGCCGGGTGGGGTGCCGGGTGGGGTGCCGGGTGGGGTGCCGGGTGGGGTGCCGGGTGGGGTGCCGGGTGGGGTGCCGGGTGGGGTGCCGGGTGGGGTGCCGGGTGGGGTGCCGGGTGGGGTGCCGGGTGGGGTGCCGGGTGGGGTGCCGGGTGGGGTGCCGGGTGGGGTGCCGGGTGGGGTGCCGGGTGGGGTGCCGGGTGGGGTGCCGGGTGGGGTGCCGGGTGGGGTGCCGGGTGGGGTGCCGGGTGGGGTGCCGGGTGGGGTGCCGGGTGGGGTGCCGGGTGGGGTGCCGGGTGGGGTGCCGGGTGGGGTGCCGGGTGGGGTGCCGGGTGGGGTGCCGGGTGGGGTGCCGGGTGGGGTGCCGGGTGGGGTGCCGGGTGGGGTGCCGGGTGGGGTGCCGGGTGGGGTGCCGGGTGGGGTGCCGGGTGGGGTGCCGGGTGGGGTGCCGGGTGGGGTGCCGGGTGGGGTGCCGGGTGGGGTGCCGGGTGGGGTGCCGGGTGGGGTGCCGGGTGGGGTGCCGGGTGGGGTGCCGGGTGGGGTGCCGGGTGGGGTGCCGGGTGGGGTGCCGGGTGGGGTGCCGGGTGGGGTGCCGGGTGGGGTGCCGGGTGGGGTGCCGGGTGGGGTGCCGGGTGGGGTGCCGGGTGGGGTGCCGGGTGGGGTGCCGGGTGGGGTGCCGGGTGGGGTGCCGGGTGGGGTGCCGGGTGGGGTGCCGGGTGGGGTGCCGGGTGGGGTGCCGGGTGGGGTGCCGGGTGGGGTGCCGGGTGGGGTGCCGGGTGGGGTGCCGGGTGGGGTGCCGGGTGGGGTGCCGGGTGGGGTGCCGGGTGGGGTGCCGGGTGGGGTGCCGGGTGGGGTGCCGGGTGGGGTGCCGGGTGGGGTGCCGGGTGGGGTGCCGGGTGGGGTGCCGGGTGGGGTGCCGGGTGGGGTGCCGGGTGGGGTGCCGGGTGGGGTGCCGGGTGGGGTGCCGGGTGGGGTGCCGGGTGGGGTGCCGGGTGGGGTGCCGGGTGGGGTGCCGGGTGGGGTGCCGGGTGGGGTGCCGGGTGGGGTGCCGGGTGGGGTGCCGGGTGGGGTGCCGGGTGGGGTGCCGGGTGGGGTGCCGGGTGGGGTGCCGGGTGGGGTGCCGGGTGGGGTGCCGGGTGGGGTGCCGGGTGGGGTGCCGGGTGGGGTGCCGGGTGGGGTGCCGGGTGGGGTGCCGGGTGGGGTGCCGGGTGGGGTGCCGGGTGGGGTGCCGGGTGGGGTGCCGGGTGGGGTGCCGGGTGGGGTGCCGGGTGGGGTGCCGGGTGGGGTGCCGGGTGGGGTGCCGGGTGGGGTGCCGGGTGGGGTGCCGGGTGGGGTGCCGGGTGGGGTGCCGGGTGGGGTGCCGGGTGGGGTGCCGGGTGGGGTGCCGGGTGGGGTGCCGGGTGGGGTGCCGGGTGGGGTGCCGGGTGGGGTGCCGGGTGGGGTGCCGGGTGGGGTGCCGGGTGGGGTGCCGGGTGGGGTGCCGGGTGGGGTGCCGGGTGGGGTGCCGGGTGGGGTGCCGGGTGGGGTGCCGGGTGGGGTGCCGGGTGGGGTGCCGGGTGGGGTGCCGGGTGGGGTGCCGGGTGGGGTGCCGGGTGGGGTGCCGGGTGGGGCGCCGGGTGGGGCGCCGGGTGAGGCGCCGGGTGGGGTGCCGGGTGGGGTGCCGGGTGGGGTGCCGGGCAGGGCAGCGCTTACAGCATCCAGAGCGGCCTGCACCGTGTGCGACCGCAGCGCCCGCGGGTCCAGTCCCTCCACCTTCTCCAGCTTATTGACTACGTCCGTCGATGCGTTGTAGAATATTAGCTGCTGCCCGTTCGCTTCGAATTCTTTGATTATCTGCTTTAAAGCCTGAAAATTAAATATTGATTTATATATTGATTTTTCTTTTCATTCTTCCTGTCCTCCACGAGCCTGGCGGGGCCGCTGCGCTGCTGCGCGGTGGGAGAGGTGTCGGTATAACGTTGCACGGCTCTTTCTGCCCTCAGCTGCTGGCCTCATTTCGGCCGCAGGGGACCGGTGGTGCCATGGAGCGGATTCGTCGCGTGGGGAGGACTAGTACGTACGAGTGCTTGCTTGCCTGATCCTATATCCTTCGAGAGGGCACGGGATGTATTGCCCACGTGTAATTGGAGGCCGTGTTACCTACACGGCCTCCAATTACACGTGTTCGAGTTTCAATGCGCCTTCCCTGGAGGGAGATGGAGAAGAGCAGTTATTTCCTAAGGAGGGGTCGCCTAGAGCAGCCTGCACTAGTTTCGGCACGAGGCGGGTCGCGGTTATGTGCGAGAGCGTTTCTGTTCACCTGTCGATATGCGGCGAAGGTAGATACCGTGGTGTTTTAGTCGATGCAAGCCCATCATTACCCGTCTTTGTTCCCGCGAGGACAGGCTTTGGTTAAATATTTCTCCACGTATAAAAAGAGCCAATTTGCTAAGAGCCTCGAGCCGCACGTCCAGGTAGAGAGGCGCCCGGCGCACCTCCCCGCGCGAGAACTGCACACATCACCGACCTGCGCAGCCGCGTAGTCCAGCATGGCGAGCACGCCGCAGTCGAGCAGCACGAGGCGGTGAGTGGCGGCGGCCCGCGCCAGGCGCGCCGCCACCCGCTGCACGTTCAGGTAGAGCAGCGCGCGCGTCGGCCGCGCCCGGCACACCTCCCCGCGCGAGCACTGCACACACAAGCCTTTCTACTGCTTTCCACTTAAACTCCACGGCCCGTTAACGGGCGTCATAGCTCAAACAATGGTCTTCATATGAAATTGTAATGATTTTATCATACGCCATATTTTTATTTACACATTGTCAACTAACTAACATCATAGAGTCATCGCTCTTAAACAAGTGAGCATCTATACTCTAGTCTTAAACAAAAAGTTATCGGTCCAAAAAAATAAGGTGAAAAGTACAAAAGTAAATTCAGGCTTAAGTCTAAGGAAATCCAAGTACGAGAATCGCTACGGTGCTATGTGAGTAGTGTACGGCCCATACCTTGACGCTGTGCAGGTGCAGCGGGGCCCGCAGCAGCGCCAGGTGCGTGGCGGCCAGGCCGGCCAGCGCGCCGCACAGCACGGCCAGCTCCACGCTGCGCCACACGCCCACGAAGAACGTCAGCCCCACCACCGCTAACTCGTCCCGGCCGTGCCGCCACAGCCGCAGCACGATTTTGTAGTCGATCTAAATACCGACAGTTTAACTTGTCAACTACTACTTCTCGAAATCCCAAGTTTAATTACATATTTATCAATGAAATGGTCCCCATCGTCACGAGTTTTGACATCCAGCAACTTAGCGCAAATCTACACAGCTCGTCGTTTTTCTAATAAACAGTTGTCTTCCATCATCCTTGCCGGTACAAGATTGCCAGTCGAGATCGAGATTTTTCTTCTCGAATAAATTATCATTCCTTCTAGCTACGTGACCAGCTGTCATCAGATCTTAGTGATCCTCGTCGATTACCCTCTGAGAAACTACAAGCACACCTCTCTCTGCACCTCGCTCGATCAACGACTTTGAGATTATCTAGATATTGCATATTCGTCACAAGCTTCCTGTTCCTAATAACTACCGCCATGGACAATTTACACAAGTTTCGTTCGTGTTACACCATTGTGGCTATATCGTCGAAGAACCGTAGGCGAGAGACATATTCGCCCTTGCTATTAATAACCTAATATCCCTTTCCGCTCTTTGTTTAGTAACATCTTTATGTTGTAGCATTTAAGAGTTTCTGTAATTACAATTAACATGCATGTAGTGACAGCCTTTTTCATACAGAAAAAGGGTACCACAGAGGCTCACAGTCCATCGGATGGTATGTGATCACTTCGACCCATAGGTATATGCATTTGTCACAGGATCAAGAATCTAAATGCAGATTCGTTATCAACCCAGAGATCGAAGATGAGATGCCCTGCCGTTACCAGTTACAATTCATTCTTGGCGACAAAAGGTTCTCGAGTCGACGACCTTCGCAGAGTTGTGGGAAGTCGATGGATGCTGGCGGCTCAGGACCGAGCTTCGTGTCAATCTTTTGGGGAGGCCTATGTTCAGCAGTGGACTTGTGATAGGCTGAAATGATGATGATTCATTCTTATGACACGAAAGGAGTCATGAATTCTTAGCGCCGCTAGAGTTGAGTAAGTATAAATACATCCCTTTTCGCGTTGAGTCCGACACAGTGGGATGGATTTTCTGGCATCAGTCGGTCGCCAGAGCCTTGTCCTTTAGCCAGGTGGGGGGAAACGCGCGCAGGTGATGTTGACATTTGTAGAAACAGCAGATAAACCTTCATACGTGCCATACTTTTAAACAATTCAAAAATATTTTAACGTTATCAGAAGTAAACGACCAAAATGTACTGGAGGTGGGAGATGAAGTAGTAGATTAAGTAGAATATAAGACGTACCATAAAGATGACGGCACAAACGAGAACGGAGGAAAGACAAGCTTTCGGTATGAAGAAGAAATACTGCGTGAGGAAGTTCAATGCGAGCAACGTGATGATTCCTGAAAATAAAAAAATATATCCAATGCAAATCCACGCTAGGTTAGGTCAACATGTGGTTTATTTAAAAAGTTAAGTATGGTAGCGTAAACGTAAGGTAAACATCATGAGGAAACCTGTGAAATGACAAATACTATTTTGAGGAAATGTGAACTCCACCAAACAGCACTGCAGTAGCGTGGCGGACCCATCCCAAACGCTATCAAATATTAAACGCTGGCTCTTGTTCAGCAGCGGTACACCGCCGGGCTGCTACTAGACGCGAGGGTGGGGCAGCACTGACCGGAGTAGAGGCCTGCGGCGGGCGTGCGCACGCCGCTGGAGTGCGAGACTGCCGAGCGCGTGAATGCGCCGCACGTGGGCATGGCGCGCACCAGCCCGCCCGCCAAGTTGCACAGCCCCAGCGTCACCATCTCCTGCGTCGCGTCCACGCGCCCGCCCTCCGCTGCAACCGACAGACACACCGTATGTTAGCGATAGTGATGATTGCGATATAAGCGGTGCAAGGTGTAGGTAATGATGGCATATCTTTCTCTTCAAATACAAACCTCATCTGTACTTGGTGTGTACAAGTCAACTGACGAGGCCAAGGCCCGTCTGATGGCGGAATAATCATCCGAATATGCCGAACCCACATCCCAGAGGACAGTGATGGGGGACAGCATCGCTAGCTTTTCATTCCAGCTAATGGTGCTTTCCATGGCTGGCCTATGTTCCGCCGTGGACTTCAACAGACTGATGAAATAGCAAGAAGATTTCATTTCGCTGTGCCATAACGTTGTAAAGCTTTTATTATAGTATTTTGGAGCAGCCGCCCGAGTGTCGGGTTAAGTCTTCGAATCTAGACTATTACTGAGTCCAGAACATTTCATGGTCTCATGCTGCAGTACAGGCTCAGTTTTACTCTTGTTTAACATTTTCACTCATTCAAGATATTATAGGACTCTTTCGGTTCCATTAGACCTTAGGTTGTACCTTAGACCGTGACTAGACGTGATTCCTTCTTTCTTTCAACAAACGTGCCTAGTCTGCTACATCTATCAAGTTGGCATCAAGGATGAATGCTAAATTATGGTACTTCGGATATACTTACAAAAGGCCTTGGCTATAGCGATGTTGGCGAGCACCATGACGAGGGGCAGCATGAAGACCCCGGAGCCCAGCCGCTGCACCATCTCAACGAAGCCCACGGTGTGGTTGCCTTCTACCACACTGAACGGCGGTAGGCCCACAACTGGGAGACCTGGCTCCACGCGACCTTTGTTTGATCAAAGTAAGATTTCGTAATTTTGTTTAATAAAATGCGATATTTTTACGTAAACAATTTGTAAAAGTTTTCAATATGTTAGTATTCTACAAGTTACATTCTATTAATATGTTTACATAACATGCGTCACTAGAAATCTTTATTCTTTATTATAAACAGAGCTGAGAGCTTCTTGAAGTGCGAAGAACACCGTCCACTAAGCCATGCAGTCTTCGAAACAGCAGCTCGTCACCATCATCATCTACTTTACTATGGTCCGCGGTTGGTCCGATGGCTGATGCATATACAGTTTGGTCACAGGTACGTAAACCTGTATGCATACCAATTCCATAACCAACGAAAATGAAACAAAGAATAGCCGAACCGGATGGGGCGATGTGAATGTAGCACTTCGCGATGTGCGTACCTGCTGTGCTCATTATCTTCAATTACATTATGATTCCTATTACTGATAACGTAATACTTGTACAAACATAGTAAGGAGCGTCACAGCTTCATTGCACATTGACAATGTTTCGGTAAAAACAAAGCAATTGGATCAGTTAGAGGAAAATGTATTAAATATTGGGTGTTCGACCACGGCGGCTGTGAAACAATCGAAACGACGGAAATATAAAAACATAAATAAACACGATGAAATCCGTAAGTAATAGTATCATTTCAGATTCTTTTTTTATTGAATAAGCTATACCTCGAGAGCAATACTATTACTACTAAAAGGAAATAATCCCTCCTTAAGGGTGAAGTTGATTGTTTCTCTAAAACTTTGTTTTAAATTCACATGTTGTGAACCAAGAGGAATGGCAGCTCAAGGACCAAGCGCTCGTTATGAGATTTCGTAATACGAATTCCCGACTTCTGAAATTGTTATTTGCCATTTAATGTGGCTGTGAAGGAAATACTCCTAAATATTTTTAAATTAAATCCAACTTATTCACAAAATAGGACAAAACTAAATCGTTTCGGAACACTTTTGGACAAATTACATTATTTACCTAACAATATCAAAAACAAGAAAATAGAAGATTTAAAAAAAAATTATATTGGTTGAAAAAGTTTATTACACAATACAGGAATTTATTTGCGATAAAATTTGACTAATTACATAGATACTTAATTTTTATTTTTGGACTAAACGTCCATTTGATTTTTTTAACAGATAATGAAATTAGACATGTACATTTATTTATATTGTTATTATTTTGTTTTACTTTGATAGTTGTTATAAATTTTGATTTTGACATCTGATCTGAATAGTGTAATAATGTAATGTAATATATAGTATTATATAGTAATTATAGGATAGATCATATAGGACATAAACAAAATGTAAACATCTATACAAACATCACATATGATCAACAAATAAATAAAGATAAATAAATATAAACGAATGATTAATGAATGAATGTGTAAAGTCTGTTCTGGATCTGTTCATTCGTGTTACTGCGGTAAACCGTGATGACACGGTTCCGGCCGGGCTTTTGGATCACAGTCCGGAGTAGATACACAAGTTTAATTTAAAGCAACGAATTAAAAATTGCTTACCCGACAGCTTGAAGAGCGGGCGCGCCGGGTCGTGGGTGCAGTAAGCGACGGTGGAGGCGGCGAACACCACGAGGGCGTTGCGCGCAATGGACACGAACCACAGAACCTTTTTCAGCTTGTGCCGCTTCGGGCCCACCTTCAAGTCCTTCAACTTCTATAGCCGAGAGCAATGAATGAAACATGTCAGCATGAAAGAATGCGCTATTCCGTCTCGTCCTCGTAAGTTGTAAATGATAATCAAGTTCAGTGCTCTGAGAAGCTCGCAGGCTCTACGTTGGAAAGGAGGCCTTTGGCCTGCAGTGGGATATGATTTTTGTGTTTTGGGATGCATGTTTACAGATCCATATTTAATCTAATAATAGCAGTAAAGAAGAATACACTAGCAACAATTATTTTCCTGTGGACACATCCTCGTGATAGATCCTGGAGATATCTGTGTCACGAGGGCGACGGTTATATTGTCTCCCTTCAACGTGTTGGAGCGAGTCTGCCATGTCCCATGTACGGACAAATAATCAGAGTACATCAATAGGCAAGATAAGGGCGTACTCCTTATCTGCCTAGGAGTCATCTGGGTAGACACCACACTCCTACCCATTTCTGGAGCCCAACAGCAGTGCAACTACTACTGTGTTACGTAAGTCGTTTGAAAGGTACAGCAGAGAGCTTGTATTCACGGGCTGCAAAGCATTCCATTTCAGTCCTCAGGGGTGACAACGAATCTTCCAACCTTCTTCGATTGGATTTGCTTGCAGGTGTCCATGTGGCTGCAGTAGTCACTAGTTACTACCATTGGCTCGTTTTACACCCCAATTTAAAAAATAAAAAAATATTTATTTACCCTGCCTTCATGACACATGAGAATTCCGTCAATGGCGTTAACATAAATAATTGAAAAAAATTACATACATCTGTTTACATTTACAGAATTGTCTTATTTGTCGTATGACCGCAACCATAGACCTAAACAACGCTGAGATCGAGAGCCCGTCTAACCCTGCCGCCACGATATCTCGGCACCGCTTAGCCCAAGTTGGGGTTTTTCAAGCGTACGCTATGTCAGAAAAACTGCCTAACCGACAGTGGGCTCCAGGTCGTTTCCCGAATATTCCGATAATTCTTAACGAATCCCACTCACTCGCAGTATCAACAGAAGTGTGCAGCACAGCGCGCTCAGCACGCAGTCGGGCGTGCGCACCTCGTGCCGGTGCTCCAGGATGAGCGCCACATTCTCGGACAAGCTCTCCGCCACGAAGCTCAGCCCCAGCAGCCCCTTCAGCTGCGCGACCGTGATGATCACCGCCGTCGCCGAGGTGAAGCCGCTCGTGACCGACGGCGAAATTAACTCCACGAGGAAACCTGAGGAAGAATCGTGAGCCGATGCCGGTTAGGTCGATTCGGTTATTCCCGTTAAAAAGAAAATCCATATAAAGTCACTCGGGTAGAACTTAATTGTACACCTTTATATTTGTATATCTATACTATTACCAAATTGTAAAAAAGCTGTCTGTGGAATAGGATTAACATATCGTGGTGTCGACGTAAGAACCTGCCGCCCCCTTTCCATTCATGGTTGTCGTACGAGGTGATTAGGGGAAAAGCCTTGAAAATATTTCAAGGCGTACCTACAGACAGATGGCGGTATAACCATCTCGAAAATAACCAGATCGATGACGCGTAGCAGCGTCCAAGGTCTGGCGAGGTGTCTGGTGCTGCGATCCCCAATCCGCTTGCCTAGCGTGGCGATTATGCCAAATCCTTCTTATCGGAGAGGTCTTTGTCCAGGCAAAGGTCTTCAAAGGTCACAAATCAACATAAAAAATGCGAAACTTTCTATCCCGGAAAAAATCCGGTTTGAATTTGAGGGTTAAAGTGGCCTCTTTGAAGTCTGAACTATAGTTCTTTCGTAATTGAGATTATGTTTCAGGGCTATAAGTCCAGTACTCTGTGTTGTTTTTTTATAGGAAACGAGCAAGCGGCTCATCTGGTGGTAAGTGATTACCGACTCCCACGTACACCAGCAACACCTGCAGGAGCTGCAGGTGCGTTGAGGGCCATGAAGGATATTTGAGTATGTCCTACAGTTACCTCACTCACCGAACGAAACGCAGAAGCACAAGATGCGTCTACTTCACGCCGGTATTCTGCGAGGCCGCGGTAGCAACCCGGTCGAGCCGGCCCATTCCAGCAGCAACGAAAGCCGCTTGGCTCTACCACGTACAAAATTTTAATATCGAGCAAAAGGTTACTTATCAATAAGTTTTCATTCAGTATATATTAGCAAATTCTTTTAAATACTTGATTATTTAAAATACAAACCTCTATAAAAGTAATTTTATGCGAATAAGGTAGTATAATTAAACAAATAACTAAGCTTTAATGTGTTATTGTATCGAATTATACAAACACTTTCGAATCACCCAACGGACTGGTTCTGTCTACATCTGAAACACGCGGACACGCGGCCGCGGCGTGGAGAGTGAGATTGCATTACGCAACGTACTCACTCCACTACGCCGACAACTTCTGACTACTATCGGCAGTTGTCAACTGCGCAAGAGATGCTGTAGTGCACAGACTCACTCTTCCTTACCTTCTCGTGTCTCTTGCGATAAGATAGGAGGAAGGGTCGCAGGTGCAGTGTCAGACACACGACCAGACTCGGAAATCAATAATTTGTGCTTTTGTTTCGGCTGGAGTTCGAACCCGAGATGCATATCACAGCGGTTGGGTACGCTAAGCTCTTAACCACGCGTTTGTAATATATCAACAGAGTTATAACTGCAGTGCAAGCACAGAAAGCTTACGCCGGTACAGAATCACTCTCTGCATCCGTTTGTCAGCTTTTCCCTGTGACGCATTCATAAAGCTGCCAACGCCCCAAATAGTGAACAGCATTAGGTACATTATGCAAACGCATAATACGTATCACAATTAACAGTTACTGTTTATTTCTTCCTTGTGACTCGTGGAGGAAAGGTGTAAAGGGTGTGCGTGAACATCTACCTGGCGCTGAAGGTGGTGACAGGCGATGCCGGGGTCAGCAAACGGACAGACTAAAACCCCCCATGGTTTGAGACGCGCTGTTGGCCCGGTCGGCTTTGACAACTTCGCCGGTAGAGCCTTGCGAGCAGAAGGGATAAAAAAAACTTCGTTTTTATACCTGCTTCCTACCCGGGGTCAAAACTCTATACACGCTACTGTCCCTACATCGGTACTGGGTTCCATTTTGTATTTGAGGTATTATGAGTTGTGATATTTTTTACCTATAAGCCCAAATTAACGGCTATTCGGTTAAGTCTTTCTATAAACTGTGTCTATGGTAAATATACTATTATAGGAAAACTTACGAAATGCGATAAGAAATTCTAAATTATTTTGTTTGCACAATTTAATTACATTTGTGACAAAATAAATGTATCCATTGTTTGAGGAGTATACCCAATGTGTGTCGCCACTGATAACCAGGTGAGCTAGAATTATTGTACAACGGACAACGACGGACAATTCGTTTTCATATTTCATTCGTTTGTACTTTATTCCCATACCACGAGAGAGAACTAAAAGCGCACTTTATACCTTTTCATGCTATATTGTCGATTAGTCCTGCTACAGATGCTATTTTAGTTTCGTTAGAAGTACGTCTTCTAAGGCTACAAATATTATACATCGGAACGCCTACAGGACTTTCAAGTTTGCTCGTACATTTGTCACTCAGATTTCAGATTCTAATGATAATTAAATATGCACACTATGACCTGATTCATCAATGCCTAATAGCTTTTTCTGTGCAATTTATGCGAAATGTTAATAATACAACAGTTTATTCAAATTATCAGATAACGTAAGTGTGCGAGCGACAAGAATATCAAAACAAGCATCCATATAGACATCACAATAATATAAAGGAATAAGAAGCGGATAGACACGGTGATGTCCGTTATTGTAGGTTGTTGTCTCGACTGACCGAGTCTCAGCAGGCCCATGAGCAGCACCACGCAGCCGGAGAGGAAGGTGAGCAGGATGACGTAGTCCACGGGCAGGCCGCGGCACGTCTGCAGCGTCAGCAGCGCCATGAGGCTCGTGGGCCCGATGGACACCTCCTTCACCGTGCCCAGCACCACGTACAGAATGGTCCCTGCGGGTTGATGTGCAATCAAAAAAATATAATCTTACTATATACATAATCCTACGTAACATATATTCTGTGTTAATATTTAAAAATGCTTGTATGTATGTTTACACTTTTGGTTTACGAATTCTAAACGAGCGTCTGTCCGCGCAACAAAACAATATATATTCGCATACAAACATAGAATTTTACACATTAGTATAGATGAAACTTCCGTTTATAGTATTACTATACAGACACCGATTCAAAATAAATTATGATTTTATTAGAATAATTTTACGAACATTCACACTCTGCCGATGGGCCGGGGCACGATATGGGTTATTTAAGAATAGAAAATCGATGAGAAGATAAAAATAAGGGTTCGAATCCCGGTACCGGCACCACTAAAATGGAAAATTGAAATTTTAAGTGCTGTACTTACCACGTGCTCGGCGGTGAAGGAAACCATCGTGAGGAAATCTGCATGTCTGGGAAAGTACTGAAGATATTATTTCGATGATATGTGAAGTCCGCTAACCGGCATTAGACGAGCGTGCACGTTTCCACGTGAGAAGGCTTAGCCTTACTGTTTAGCCAGGAAGGCTCCGAAACCATCTCTTGACTTTTACAAGTAGCTGCTTTACTTTACAATGGAGTCAAATCTCCATTTTAAACTCTATCCATCGTGAAGACCGTCTTTGACAGCCATCCATCCTAAATTATTTTTACGTAATACGCTATATCGATATGAATATTGTAGTTTGTATGTCTGTGCGCGCTAATCTCAGCATCTACCGCTCCGATTTGAAACATTATTCTCTCGTTAGAATGCCTGTGTATTAATAAACGTTATAGGCTACATAGAGTCACGCTTAAGGCCCATGGAAACGGATCAGTAACCATAAACCTTGGTCATTTACGAAATAGACATGTTGAATATTTTGAAACTAGGGCTAGATACTAATTGGTACTGTTTTAAATAAGACCAACTAATATCTTGAATTTTACGTATATTTTATAAATCATCTGTCTAAGGTAATGATTTTGTGTCGACCACTTAATAGTGGGTTTCAAACAACCAGTGGCGACATCTATTATCGAAAAAATAAACAATACTAGTCGTGAACATACCGCCCACCAAGGATATTATGAACGTAATGTCCTTCATCAAATACATTTACAGAAAACCAAAATCATAAAAAGAATAAAACTTACATGATCTATATAAGCAAAATACGAGCTAAATATAAGCATCAAAAACTACTTTATTAATTACACAAGTACTACAAGTATTATAAGTTTCCAACCATTTAAATAAAAGCTAACTTAACTAAATTTATAATTACTTATTTTATACACTTAACTACCTAGACAATTGTTACAGGCAGTACACACAATCGTGATGTCGGCCGTTTGATAATTGATTTTTGGTTTTAATGTGACCACTGAGTGATGTTATCAGGGCCGGGATGTTTGTGTAGTATTCGACCAAGTAACCAGTGACTGGGAGGTAAATCGTCCTCCTTTATTAAAACCACGTCGCCGATTTTAGGCTCTGGAGTTTGTAACGTCCATTTATGTCGGTGTAAATGAGATGTGAGGTATTCTTGTGACCACCTGCGCCAAAAATGTTGCAACATTCTTTGAACTAAATGCCATCTGTTCAAAGGACTTATGCTTATGCTTTCATAGTTAACATCGGGTACACTTACCAGTGATTCGCCAACTAAAAAATGACCTGGAGTCAATGGAACCGGATCTCCAGGATCTCTAGCATTTATGACTGTCAAGGGTCTAGAATTAAGACAGGCCTCTATCTGATTCAGGAGCGTGGTCATTTCTTCAAATGTAAGAGTGGAGTTTCCTACTATTCTCTTTAAATGGTTTTTCGTAGATCGAACCCCAGCCTCCCATAATCCTCCAAAATTCGGAGCATGGGGGGGTATATAGTGCCATTCTGTACCATTAATTTCCAAATGTTTGGCAATCGAAGCCTGTATCTCAAGTAATTCCTTCAATTCTTTAGACGCACCTATAAATGTTGAGCCATTATCACTCCACAATCCGGCACAGTGACCCAGTCTTGCCACAAAGCGTCTAAAGGCTGCTATAAAAGCCTGGGTAGTCATATCACTGACCACCTCTAAATGTATGGCCTTAGTTGTCATGCACACAAAGAGGCAAATATAACCTTTGTATGCACGCTGACCACGTCCCTTCGAAACCCTAAGGTTTATGGGACCAGCATAATCTACCCCACTATTTAAAAATGCTCTTGCTGGTGTGATACGCACCGACGGCAATTGGGCTCTGAATATCCGTGGGGTGTTTTCTTATATTTTAGGTCTAATGCATGTCACACACCTGTGAACATGCTGTCTTACCATACCCTTTAGTCCTACATCCAATAAGCAGACCGCAAATAATTAATCATTAATTGGGGTCCACTGTGTAAAGTTCTAATGTGCGTCAGCCACAATTAATTTCGATAAATTAGAATTATGTGGCAATACTACCGGGTGTTTGGCTTCCTCATCTATTGTAGATGCCTGAAGGCGACCACCAACTCTTAAAATACTATTCTTATCTAAGTATGGGGATAGTGATTTGATCTTACTACCCTTTGACTGCACACTACCCTTTTTTTGGATTTCTATATATTCTTCAGCAAATTCTTGTTCCTGACACTGTCTTATGCAACAGGCTAATGCTTTATCTATTTCCTTTTCCTCAAATATTTTGTGTGTTGATCGTTGTCTTTGTGTCTTTTAAAGCCTTTTTAAAAACGCCTACAATATGCTACAACCTTAAGTAGCTTACTGAGACTGGAATATCGGTCTAATATAGAAACGTCAATTGAAGTTATATGAGACTTTATTACTTCTTCCAAATGTATATCCAACTGTAATGGTTTCTCATAGACTAGCGTCTTCAATTTGAGAAACTCTGGACCAGATATCCACGATTTACAATTGACTAGCTCTGATGGTAAAAGACCTCGTGATGCGTTATCCGCTGGGTTGTCTTTAGACCTTATGTGAGCCCAATGAGTTGCATCAAGTGATGTTAAAATTTCAGATACGCGATTTGCCACGAACGTCTTCCATCGACTAGGATGACCCTGCAACCATGCTAATACAACTGTAGAATCTGTCCATGCTCGCACGTTGCTTAAGTGAATACTTAAAACCTCTGCGACTTCCAGAAGTAATCGTCAACAACACAGCACCACATAACTCTAATCGAGGAATACTAATTCTTTTTATGGGTGCAACTCTTGTTTTAGCTGATAAGAGCGACACATGAATATTGCCCTCACTATCTATTATACGAATGTAAACAACTGCTGCATACGCTACGTTAGAAGCGTCCGAAAACCCGTGCAATTCAACATTTGAGTCAGATGTCTTCATTCCAAGCCATCGCGGAATATGAACTTTAGTGAGGAGCGGTAATTTTTACGGTAAGTAAGCCATTCCTTTAACAATTTCATTGGAACCTCAGCATCCCACTCTATGTTAATTAACCAAAGCTTCTGTATGAAGGCTTTGGCAATTATAATACAAGGCGCTATCCAGCCCAATGGGTCAAATAAACGCGCAATGTCTGAAATAATACGTCTTTTAGTCACAGGTTGCGTCATAACCGGAAGCTGTACTGAGAAATGGAATTCATCGTCACTCCGACTCCAGGTAAGTCCCAATATTTTAATTGTAGAATCTAGCTTAATTTCCAGATTATCGTTTCCTTTTTGCATTTACTTTATTAAAATCTTGATTTTCTTTCCTGAGCCTCCTTTATTTCTTTTAGAATTTTCATACTATTACTATTCCACTTTTGTAACTCGAACCCTCCTTTTTTAATAAGTTCCTCATTTCTTTATATATTTCGATTCCTTCTTTAACAGTTTCACACCCGGTCATAAGGTCATCCATATAGAAACTCTTTATGATTCTATTCTTTGCATGTAAGTATTCCTCTCCTTCGTCAATGGCCAACTGTTGCAATGCCTTAACGGCTAAGTAAGGAGCTGACGCAGTGCCAAATGTTACCGTGGTAAGTTCATAACTTTATTTTACCTTCCGGATTATCTCTCCAAACGATTCGCTGATATGCTGCATCTTTATCAGTAACTCGAACTTGCCTGTACATTTTAATTATATCTGCTACTAATGCTATTGGGTGAACTCTCCATCGTAGAACAATGTGCCGCAAGTCAGATTGCAAGGAAGGACCAACCATTAAAACATCATTAAGTGAAACACCATTTTTGTTTTTGGCTGATGCATCAAATACGACTCTAAGTTTAGTGGTGTCCTCTCTGATAACCGCGTGATGTGGTAAGTAAACTCCATCTTCACTATTATCCACAGGCCTCATATGATTTAAAAGTAAGTATTCATTTATTACTGTTGTGTATCTCTCTCTAAATTCTTCATCTAACATTTTCCTTTCCAAAGCTAACAATCTTTTCACAGCTATTTCTCTTGAATTTCCATCTTTACAGGTAAGTTCTTCATCACGAAATGGTAACTTCACTAGATATCGACCTTCAGCCGTTCTTTTTTCGTCGTAGCTGCAAAAATATCCTCACATTTCTGCTCTTCTTCTGTAAGTATTCTTTTGATAAACCTTGTTGATCTGATTCTATTTCCCAAAATTTTTAAGAATTTCATCTTCGTTCACCTGGGTGTGCAGTACTGTTACGACTGATGAAATACGAGTATCGCAATCTTCAGAAGTCACAAGACCAGAAATGATCCACCCTAGAGTGGTGTTTTGTGCTATAGGAGTTCCAGCAGGACTCCTCATAACTCCTTCCTTCAATATCTGGCTGTATATGTCCGCACCAAGAAGAATATCTATTTTATTTGGTAAATGATACTCTGGATCTGCTAACTGCACATTTTGTAGTTCAGTCCAATTTAAACATGCTATCTTTTCCCAGGAAGATAAGTAGTAATATTATTCAAAACGTAAGCTTTTAATTCGATCTGGAAACTTGGATCAGACAGTGACTGAATATTTATGAACACCATGTACTTCGATACTACCGAAGACCGATCACCACCTAATCCTGAAATAACTCCCTTACAGGAATCTTTTTAATTTCAATAATTGTACTGTACTTTCAGTAACGAACGATGCCTGTGAGCCCTGATCGAGTAAGGCTCTAATAATTTTAAATTCGCCTAATTTAGACTCGGCTTTCACTAGTGCTGTGGCTAGCAAAATCTGTCTAATGACCTTCCTGTCGAGAGACAGGCTACAATTGGCGCTGTTTCAGTCGAACTACTCGCCGTTGCAGTTTCGTTATTATCAACGGCTTGACCTGAATGCCCACTATGTACGACTGGCGTAAATTTTGGGTGTAGAAGTGAGTGATGCTGCTTCCTACAAATTCTACAAGAAATGGTTTTCCGACAATTCCTTGCAGAGTGATTACGTCCTAAACAATTAAGACATAAATTGTTTTTAAAACAAAACCATGTCTTTTAATGTAATCTTCTTTTGAGAACTTACAAAAAACATAATTTATGATTTTCTGAACAAAACTCGCATTGAGTATTTGTTGAGAACTGAATGTTTGCATGATGAGTGTGTGGATGTAAATGTTGAGTTTGTGATGGCCGAGTGTGTTGAAAAGTAGGTCTTTTATTATCTAAACATTCCAGAGCCCTAAATCGACTTTCAATAAAATCTGAAAATTGTTCATATGTAGGTAATTCTGTAGAGTTATCTCTTGATACATTTAACTCCCACTGCTTACGGGTCTCTTGATCTAATTTATCAGTAAGTATATATATGATCATGACATCCCAAGTGCTCACATTAATATTGAGATTTTTCAACGCATTTAAACAATCAGTTGTTGTATCTAATAAATCCTTTAAACCATTAGCAGTCTCTACACTCAATCACCAGCTGATCGTCCGCGACGGAAACCGTACTGTCGGTCACTGATCAGCTGGTGTTCCTCGAGGTACCTCAGAGCTGGGTGTTGATGAGTGACTCCATTATTTTAGATAACAAGGGGTGATGGCAATAGGCCTGTAGTTGGACGGATCAGAGCGGTCGCCTTTTTCGGTATTGATGCACAAATGCTGTCTTCCAAGATTCCGGACGACGCCTGAAGAGTAGGAGTGCCGGAAAAGACGCGTGAGAACCGGTGCCAACTCAGGGGCACACATCCTCAGCACAATTGAGGGATTCCGTCCGGCCCACTCGACTTATGAATGTCCAGGGAGCGGAGTGCCTTTCGCACTGAACTCTGCAGAAACTGAATTTCCGGCATGGAGCACTTACACCACGGGATGGTAGGTGGAGAGTTTCCCGGTCATCAAGAGTCGAGTTGGATGCAAAAAGAGAGCCCAAGAGATCGGCTTTCTTTGCAGTATGGGCCAGCGAATCATCCTCCTTGTGTAGAGATGGGAGAGATGGCTTTGGCGTAGGGCTCTTCACAGCCTTGGCGAGAGACCAGAATGCGCGGGATCCCGATGGGAGGCGAACTAGTCTCTCGCCAATTCTGCCAATGTGCTTTAACTTTGCCGCAGCGATAACTCTTTGAAGGACCTGGAGGCAGAGTTGTACTCGTTTTTAAGAGCACTGGTTTTTGCATCCCGAGACGCCGATGCATCGGCCCAGGCCTGGTAGCACTTCCGCTTTCGGCGTGACGCTATTTTGCAGGTGCGACCAAACCAGTGCCTGTCGGAGGTAAATCCCAATTTACCTCCGACAGGCACTGCAGAGAACGGAATAAAAAGTTCCATTCCCTGAAGTACCACATCGGTGACAGAATCTGCAACGACGTTGGGATCATCCAGCGAGAAGCAAACCTGCCCCCATGGGTAGGAACCAAAGAAAGACCGCATTCCATCCCAATCTGCCGACCTATAGTGCCACACACGGCGGAACCCCGCAGATCGCGTTCGGGATCGGCGCGCGATAGGCACTACACTCCGGATCAGACAGTGGTCCGACGAGCCAAGAGGGGCATCGACTGAGACCAAACATCCGTCCGGGTGTGAGGTCAGCAAAAGGTCCAACAGGGAAGGTGTGTGACCTTCCACGTCTGGGATCCGCGTCGGCGAGGCTACCAGTTGTGTCAGGCCATATGCTAATGCAAAGTCGTGAACAGATCTCCCGCATGATCGGTTATGCGAGAACCGAGCCAATCGGTGTGGTGGGCATTAAAATCGCCGAGAATCACGATCTCTGCGGATGGGATCTGTTGTAGCACGGAATCTGTAGCCATTTGGATGTGGTCGATGAGTCGGTCAGTTACGATATTACCGCTATGGGACTTGTAAAGGCACGCATAGACGCGCGGATGGTCGTCGCTGTCGATGCGCAGCCAAAGGGTAGAAAGGTCCAAACCTTCAAGACTACCGAGGCGTCGAGAACAGATATCATCTCTGACGTATACGTATCTCGGCACGGGGCACAAAGGAGTGTTCCAGTTTGTACCCCGGGTAATGGAGATAAGAGGTATCAGCCGGAGACGATATCTGAGTCTCTGTAAGAAAAGCAAGGCTGGCTTCGCTGTTTCAAGATGGTAATGAACGGCGCTAAGGTTCGAGTGGAGTCCCCTGATATTGCAGAAATCCACGGCGAGCGCGGTAGGGATGCCATAGTTTTGCTGCGTTTGCCCCGAGTAGGAAAGAAAGAGAGCGAATATTGCCCCCAGAATACAGAGACTGAGCATCCACGATTAGGTAGCGTAGGAAAGCCTGAACGTGGATGCTCAGTGAGGGATTCTCCAGAACCGTAGGTACTGGTACCCTCCTGGGGTAGCTCAAAATTATATACCGCTACCATATTTGGGGAGGGGGGAGGGGGGAGGGGGGAGAGGGCCTCCGGTTACCTCACTCACCGCACGAAACGCAGAAGCACAAGATGCCTCTACTTCACGCCGGTATTCTGCGAGGCCGTGGTACTTATCCGGACGAGCCGGCCCATTCCTGCGACAGCAAAAGCCGCCGCTTGGCTCTACCACGTTGAAAATTATCAGTAAATCATTCAGTATATATTAGCAAATTCTTTTAAATACTTGATTATTTAAAATACAAACCTCTATAAAAGTAATTTTATGCGAATAAGGTAATATAATTAAACAAATAACTAAGCTTTAATGTGTTATTGTATCGAATTATACAAACACTTTCGAATCACCTAACGGACTGGTTCTGTCTACATCTGAAACACGCGGACACGCGGCCGAGGCGTGGAGAGTGAGATTGCATTACGCAACGTACTCACTCCACTACGCCGACAACTTCTGACTACTATCGGCAGTTGTCAACTGCGCAAGAGATGCTGTAGTGCACAGACTCACTCTTCCTTACCTTCTCGTGTCTCTTGCGATAAGATAGGAGGAAGGGTCGCAGGTGCAGTGTCAGACACACGACCAGACTCGGAAATCAATAATTTGTGCTTTTGTTTCGGCTGGAGTTCGAACCCGAGATGCACATCACAGCGGTTGGGTACGCTAAGCTCTTAACCACGCGTTTGTAATATATCAACAGAGTTATAACTGCAGTGCAAGCACAGAAAGCTTACGCCGGTACAGAATCACTCTCTGCATCCGTTTGTCAGCTTTTCCCTGTGACGCATTCATAAAGCTGCCAACGCCCCAAATAGTGAACAGCATTAGGTACATTATGCAAACGCATTTCTTTGTCTTTTTTACGTATCACAATTAACAGTTACTGTTTATTTCTTCCTTGTGCTGGCGCTGAAGGTGGTGACAGGCGATGCCGGGGTCAGCAAACGGACAGACTAAAACCCCCCATGGTTTGAGACGCGCTGTTGGCCCGGTCGGCTTTGACTACTTCGCCGGTAGAGCCTTGCGAGCAGAAGGGATAAAAAAAACTTCGTTTTTATACCTGCTTCCTACCCGGGGTCAAAACTCTATACACGCTACTGTCCCTACATCGGTACTGGGTTCCATTGTATGTATTTACATATCCATGTATTTGAGGTATTATGAGTTGTGATATTTTTTACCTATAAGCCCAAATTAACGGCTATTCGGTTAAGTCTTTCTATAAACTGTGTCTATGGTAAATATACTATTATAGGAAAACTTACGAAATGCGATAAGAAATTCTAAATTATTTTGTTTGCACAATTTAATTACATTTGTGACAAAATAAATGTATCCATTGTTTGAGGAGTATACCCAATGTGTGTCGCCACTGATAACCAGGTGAGCTAGAATTATTGTACAACGGACAACGACGGACAATTCGTTTTTCATATTTCATTCGTTTGTACTTTATTCCCATACCACGAGAGAGAACTAAAAGCGCACTTTATACCTTTTCATGCTATATTGTCGATTAGTCCTGCTACAGATGCTATTTTAGTTTCGTTAGAAGTACGTCTTCTAAGGCTACAAATATTATACATCGGAACGCCTACAGGACTTTCAAGTTTGCTCGTACATTTGTCACTCAGATTTCAGATTCTAATGATAATTAAATATGCACACTATGACCTGATTCATCAATGCCTAATAGCTTTTTCTGTGCAATTTATGCGAAATGTTAATAATACAACAGTTTATTCAAATTATCAGATAACGTAAGTGTGCGAGCGACAAGAATATCAAAACAAGCATCCATATAGACATCACAATAATATAAAGGAATAAGAAGCGGATAGACACGGTGATGTCAATTATTGTAGGTTGTTGTCTCGACTGACCGAGTCTCAGCAGGCCCATGAGCAGCACCACGCAGCCGGAGAGGAAGGTGAGCAGGATGACGTAGTCCACGGGCAGGCCGCGGCACGTCTGCAGCGTCAGCAGCGCCATGAGGCTCGTGGGCCCGATGGACACCTCCTTCACCGTGCCCAGCACCACGTACAGAATGGTCCCTGCGGGTTGATGTGCAATCAAAAAAATATAATCTTACTATATACATAATCCTACGTAACCTATATTCTGTGTTAATATTTAAAAATGCTTGTATGTATGTTTACACTTTTGGTTTACGAATTCTAAACGAGCGTCTGTCCGCGCAACAAAACAATATATATTCGCATACAAACATAGAATTTTACATATTAGTTTAGATGAAACTTCCGTTTATAGTATTACTATACAGACACCGATTCAAAATAAATTATGATTTTATTAGAATAATTTTACGAACATTCACACTCTGCCGATGGGCCGGGGCACGATATGGGTTATTTAAGAATAGAAAATCGATGAGAAGATAAAAATAAGGGTTCGAATCCCGGTACCGGCACCACTAAAATGGAAAATTGAAATTTTAAGTGCTGTACTTACCACGTGCTCGGCGGTGAAGGAAACCATCCTGAGGAAATCTGCATGTCTGGGAAAGTACTGAAGATATTATTTCGATGATATGCGAAGTCCGCTAGCCGGCATTAGACGAGCGTGCACCTTTCCACGTGAGAAGGCTTGGCCTTACTGTTTAGCCAGGAAGGCTGCGAAACCATCTTTTGACTTTTACAAGTAGCTGCTTTACTTTACAATGGAGTCAAATCTCCATTTTAAACTCTATCCATCGTGAAGACCGTCTTTGACAGCCATCCATCCAAAATATTTTTCACGTAATACGCTATATCGATATGAATATTGTAGTTTGTATGTCTGTGCGCGCTAATCTCAGCATCTACCGCTCCGATTTGAAACATTATTCTCTCGTTAGAATGCCTGTGTATTAATAAACGTTATAGGCTACATAGAGTCACGCTTAAGGCCCATGGGAACGGATCAGTAACCATAAACTTTGGTCATTTACGAAATAGACATGTATAATCCAAATTAAAGGAGGATTAAACCGCTATATAAGATACTAGTATTGCCATACATTATATTGTAATAAAAAAAAAAGCTTTTCGATGAAAGGTGACTCTATCAGCCTGTACAAGTCCACTGCTGGACATAGGCCTCTCCATGAAAGCACCAAGGAAAGTCAGCATGCCATGTATCGATGATTTGCCCATACACCAGGCTGGACAGGTGGAGTGCTAATGATCTAGGTAACAGACACAAGGAATTTGCAGTAATAGTAAGTGCAGCAGTAATATTTAAGGTTCACAATCATTTGAACAAATGTGGATAAGGGGAGAAAAAGGCTTAAGGACGCTTGGATCTTTGCTCCAATCTGCAACTGCTGGGGTGCATCATTCAGCAATATCAATGGGCTTCGCAGCTACACGATGTCTTTTAGTATATAGTAATCGAAAAAACCTACGAACATAAAGCGGCCTGATTTATCGGCGTTAATAAAATATTTAAATTTACAGTTACACATATGTTTTTAATTATAACTTGAACAGTTAATTATAGTGCTCATTAGCATTATTTAAAATTCATGTATTTTATTAGCTACGAAAAGATCCGAAACTGAATTTGAATCTTCGCGTCAATAACGCAATGCCTGAGGCTGCGCTCTGCGACATTTATATGAATTACACGTAATCCAACTTAGATCCTTCTCTGACCGAGCAGTGAGGCGCGAACCAACAATAAAGCACAATCGAACTCAATAATTTGTTATTCAAAAATTAAATAGCATTGTTAGTTAGGGTTAATTGTTAATTATAAATTGTCTTGAGGTAGAGACGGAGAGAGAGAGAGAGGGAAATAGAACTTCGGTGACAGAACCACTAACTAAAATTTATATACAAAAATCACTAAGCGTTTTATTTTTTCCCACAACATTTACTTCTACAACGAAATGAGATAGAGATTTGAAATTTGATATGTGTATCTCTGGACACATACGGTTGGCAACAAAAGTACGAAAAAAAACTAATTTGCCGAAAATATGTTTTTTCTTCAAAATTCTAAAGAAGCTCATATTTCTTTCAATATCAATGAAACCGTGCTTTATGCAGCACCCGTGGACGTGGAGGGACTGAGGTCAGAGACGTCCTGATAACTCGGGCTACCTTCAGCTTTTAAGTAATAATTAAGGTCGGATCTCTATTTCGGTAAATAATAGTTGCATTTCAAACGTATAGTGTGTGCGTAAATACAAGAAATCTTAACTATTATAAACATTAAAAAACCTTTTGAACTGCTGCTGGCACCTCTACTCACTCAAAAATCAGTGGCACTTAGCATTTGTACCCAGCAAAAGTAACATTGGATAAAGTTACAGAGCTATGGTAAACGCCACAGGCTTACTGCGGCGCACGACGGTCAATAAAACAATGAGCACACGAACCTAGGAACGCGGAGTAGAGGCCGTACTGCACGGGCAGGTTGGCGAGCGAGGCGTAGGCGATGCTCTGCGGCACCAGCATGAGGCCGAGCGTGACGCCGGCCACCAGGTCGGCCACCGCCGCCGCGCGGCCGTAGCGCGGCGCCCAGCGCAGCACCGGCAGCGCCCGCGCCGCCGCCGCGCGCCAGCCGCCGCTCGCCTTCTCCCGCAGCCGTATCGCCGTCCCCTCCTCTGTATCCATTTCCGAATCGCTACAGACCTCACAGATATCCACCGCCGACCACGACCACTCCCATCACAACCAGGAGCTACACCCGGCGCTCTCCGTGATGAGCGCGTACGAACTGACTCGTCGCCTAACGCTTTTATTATCTTTAGTAGGAACCTCTCTGACGCCGAGAGCAAACAAGGCGCTGATAGCGCAAGATCGACTCCTGCCTCCGAGGTGATCCTTATCCTAATTTATTAATAACTGAATGTACGTAACGTTATCAATGGAACAAACATATCATTTAATTGCCGCTGGCGGAGCGACTGCGCCCGCTGGCGGAGATAACGCGCCCGCTGCGTGTCTCCACGAACTTATTGTTTCAAATGAGTTGTCATTGATTTGCGACGCAGCATCCTTGTGAGTGGACGCTGCTCTCGGCTCACGACCTTGCTGAAGAGCTGTGCCATTCAATGTACGAATGTAGAAATTGCTTTGTGGGAGATTATTGTCTTAAGAAATTTCACAATTTTTAAATATAGCGTAATCAAATTGTTTACTTGGAAAACCCAACACCTACAATATGCAATATTATACGAGTCGGGATGTCGTAGCGCTCGGATTTAAAACAGAGTTATCTGTGGAAATAACAGAAATATCTGTTTAAAAAAAATTGTATTTATAGTTCAGGACATACATTATTTGTTAGTATTATTGAAATTGAAACGGCAGTCTATATACTGCGAGTGAAAATTACAGAATATACTTCACTTCATCTATTATCAAATCGTCATCGAAGCGGCAGGCTCATGGACCCAGGCGCAGCGTAGTGAGCCTTGCACTAGAGATGCTGCTCCTCGTATGTCGTATCATATGTAAAGTAGCAAACTGACAATAGCAAAGAACTCTGAATATTTGAGAGGGTCTGACATAATCGGATTGATTTAGCGAGGCGTGCGCCGTGTGCAAGCGAGGTTGACTCTGGAGAAGAAGCCGCCTTGCATTTACCTTCACATTAACAGCCTATAAATGTGAACTATTTATTTGCATGACGAAGGCCTCTCTCATAAGGAAGATTTGTTCGCAGTCGCCACCCCCGGCAACAGGATTGGCTTGCGTTTATTTCTCACAAAACACACGAATGTTAGTTTTTGAGTTTCTACATTACCCACAGACCCATCGTATCGTCGCTGGAGTCGCAGGACCGCAGGCTCGCCAGGGTGCTGGCCGACGCGCTCCTGCTCAGCGAGCGGGACCCGCGGCGTTGCAACATCGCTGGCTGGTTCCCTTGCAACGTTTTGGTGCTGGAATCAGAAACTGTAGCGCGGAGTGTATCAGTCAGGTGAACTTCGTGAAGGGAACAAATAAGCAATATTTTGTCAGTTAGTTTATCGCTCAATAACACAAATTTAACCAAACGGTGACTTTTGCTGCTGAATATATGAGTTAACCGGAGGCCCACTCCCCCTCCCCACCCCCCTCCTCATCCTCTTTCCCATCTCCCAAATACCCTTATAGGCCGGCAACACACTTGCAGCACTTCTGGACGGTAAACACTTACCATCAGGTGAACCGCTAGCTCGGTTGCCGCCTTTCCCATTAAAAAAAAATTGTAATTCCAATGTGCTTATTTCATCCTTACGTACTTTTAGATAAAACCCTGACATTAATCGAAATATTTTTTCTTTATTATTTCACAGATGTGCAGGTTTCCTCACGGTGCTTTCTTTCACCGCCGGCACGTGGTAAAATAGCTATTAACAATTTTATTGTCACATCCATCACAGGTCACAGGTGTACTAAAGGACATCATATAATTTATTAAAAGTTAAAGGGGATGCTTCGAATTATTGTTTTTGTAAAATAATGTAAATACTATCCACACTTACCACATAGAGTCGTGGTAGCCCTGTGGTCAGGGCGCACGCTTTTGTTTCATAGAGCGAGAGCCCTGGGTTCTACTTTAGGGTTAACTTTCTCAGGTTTTAGAAGGAAACAAATATAGAACCTTTACTCATTACATCACAATTACAAAGTTATTAATAAAAAATTAAGAGAATAATTGAAATACTTCAGAATATAAGTTTTGTTTTCTGCGCTACCGTGCGATGCAACAAATGGGTATAAGGTCAGTCACGTTACAGATTCCCGCAACACTCATTTTCAACGCAGCCTTATTCTATTATTGAACTGGAAGTGTCTGCAATAGATACAGCACACATATTTATTAATAAAAATATATTTAATTAATTTTATTTCGACTTCAGTTTACATTGTAGATTGTTCAGTCTGCGAGTATATTAACTTATTATTTAGCTCTGCAAGTTTCATTTTGTCGAAAACACAACGTAATATAACATATCAACCTTTCCTGCGCTGGAGCAATTGAATGCAACGTCACTAACACTGAACGCGGCACATGCTCTTGTTTCCTTTGTGCTTATGCTTATTGAGCGGCGTCCGAGGCGAAACTGGATTCTCTGTAACGTAAAGATCCTTTTTATTATTAAAATTCGATGAAAACGAGAATTAGTTACTAAACAAGAATAATATTTTTTTTAGCACAACTGCCGAGGAGGGCCGCGGCGGCCCACTGGTTAGGGGATGTGCCTCCGATTCAGTTCCCAAGAATTCGATCCCCTGTGCGTGGACGAGTTGCATTGCGCTTGCGCTTGTCATTGTACCAAATGAGCTCTGGAGAAAAGTAAATTGAAACGGCGAAAACAAACGACCCCCTCATTATTGGTAAATCGATGCCTTCTAACAGTCTTGCGTGTTCTCAACGTCTGTGTTTGCTTTCTGTGTTAAAAAGCATCAGTTAGTTAAAATTAAATGATTCTAAAACCGAACAGTGTTATCGAAACTTGCTTTAGTTTCGAAAGTGCCAATTGGGTTATAGGAAGCGAATGCTCATTATAATGAAATGCGATTATAAATACGCCATTCGTTCCGTACAGTTATATAAAACAAGTTCATTATGAAACGATTAGATAAATAAAATTTTAGTGATATATTTATAATGTAGCAAGTGAGTAAAACTAAAATTGAACAGTATTTGATGCTCTATGATCAGATTGAACTGTTGTAAATACGCTTTAAAAAATGTTTTAGTGTGTCTACTTTGCCTCTGCACTGCATAGTGTCTATGCAGTAGTTTGCTAAGTAAGCAAGCTAAGTTGCGTAAGTTATATAGAAAGAAACGAATTATTACATTTTAGTGACATCATTTACTATTTGATATTAAAAAAAAAACAACATTTGATACTTTTTTTTAATGATTATTCCTTTTTTTTCGCGGCGGTTGCCTGTGTCGTTTAAATACACTTTTGTAAAAAAACCTAAATTGTAATAATTCATAGTATGTAAAAATTTAAAGCCTACGGTTCTTAAAGGTATTTTCGGATGGATTTTTCGCCATTTGGTTTGTTTCCAGAGCCTCGTCTGTCCGTGAGCTGGATGCGCCGTAGGCTGGTGAATTTGACAGTTAGAGAAAACGTTGGTAATCCCTCTTATGTGTTCGGTGTGTATGTACGGTACTTATTTATATATATACTTATAAAATATTTGCCTTGAGTCGACACGCTGTCTCTAACTAGACGGAATAACAATGCTGTGGAGCAGCATCATCCTCCAAATATTTCTAAAGGCCTCGCTCAATAACATAAATTTACACGTGATAGAGCCAAGCGGTGGCTTTTGCTGCTGCTCTAATGGGCCGGCTCGACCTGGTTGGTATTACGGCCTCACTGAATATTTCAGGTAACCGGAGGCCCACTCCCCCTCCCCATCCTCATTTTTCCAATTACCCTTAAATGCCAGCAACGCACCTGCAGCACCTCTCATGTAGCAGATGTACGTGGGCGACGGTAATCACTTACCATCAGGCGGACCGCTTGCTCGTTTGCCGCCGTTCCCATAAACAAAAAACTAATATTGCTACTTTAAATCTCAACGATAACAATAAATAAACGACAGCGAACAATCATTAGCTTATTACATTAGTTATTTGAATGATGACTACTAGAGATTCATCTCGTCAGGTGTACCGGTTCTAGTCGGATCTAATCAGGATCTCTGTTTACTTAGTATAATATATGGTCGCAGAATAAAGACCTGTCTAAATAATGATCAAATATATCATAAAGTTCACGAGACCTGTTTTGTATCGTCAATAAATTTAAAAGTTTCAATTCTGTGAGAATTGCTCAATCAATACATTCGTTTGCTCGAAGCTCGGGCTGCTGCTGCATCATGCTGTGTAGATCACTACTTTGTTTTGTAAATATTTTATTTCATGATTTAAGCGATCAGGCTCTTCATTTATTGGATTCCTATTTTAGTATTAGGATACAAATGTTACAGGTAAACGGCGTTAATTCTGTTTTCTTTCTGCTGGTTCTAAGGTAAAAATGGGTGTGCCACAGGGATCAACTCCTGGTCCATTTTTATTTCTATTCTCAGTTAAGAATTTAAAAAAAAATAGTATTGTATGAGTATCTAAGTTAATTTAATAATCTATTGATAGTGCAGTATTTTTAGGGACCACAATAGATTGTAAACTTCAGTGGGGTCCCCATATAGCAACTTTGGCCAATAAACTCTGTTCAGAAAATTGTAGGTGTGATCTTTGGGAATGTGATAGTGTTCACTACCAATTGTAATGTCTTTGTGACTTGAGCATGTCATGCTCGCTAGGCGGCCTAGGAGGCCCTTTAACATGGACGATGCGGGCGATGGCGGAGAGCTTCCACCTGTGAACAGCTGCTTGTGGAGGCCGGTCTTCAAGAGTTTGCAGTGCACTTTTGCTTTAATTTTGCGTATCACTATATTCTTGTAGCATGCTTTCAGTTGTCTATTGCAGCCATTATTTTAAGATATGCGTTGCAATTATTAAAAAAAAATTATAATAAGATCTCCCATTTGAAAATCGAAATTATGTTTCTGACGTCGAAGACTAAAGAATTTTCATTTATTCAATTTCTGTCGGCAGCCACTGTGAGTTTACGCAGTGTGGTAAGAATCTGCAACCATTTTCCTTCCCTTAGGCGTCGTAAGAGGCGGGTAAGGGAAAAGCATGTGAGACAATTCGTTGCTTTTTATTTTGTATATATTAGTATGTATAGAATCAGTTAAAAAAACTAACAAAAGGAGGATACCGGCGCTGTGCTCTGGTGGCCGGACCCGCCCGCTCACCGTGGCGAGTCCGGCAAACCTTTTGAGAAATCCATGCCGACTGGGGATTTCTTGGAGAGGCCTTGGTTCAGCAATGGGGTTCAATAGGCTTAAGATGAACTGAATTAAGAATGATTCAAATAGTTATTATTCCAAGTTTTAATTTCTCAGGCATTTGGTTCGTAGCGTTGGAAGATTCCTTTATGGCGCCATCTTCCTGATTAATGTCAAGTTATCTGTTTCCAATTCAAAGAGAGGAAAGGGATAGAGGTAAAGAAAAAGAAAAACTAAAATGTAGTAAAAAATGTTTTATTGCTATACAATCCACAGCCGTCATTGCGTGTGCAGTTTATGGCGTATCACTTGTAAATGCACCTCCGCCACGTTGTGGGGCGCTGCTTGCCTCCGGCGCCCCGCCTGCGGCCTACGGCGCCTCACACCGGCTTAGCCAACACAGAGTCACCAGGTACGCAAAGACACTACGTGGTTTTACACTAAATTTGTTTTATAATAGCCAAATGTGAACTAAATAGCTTCGGGTGTTACTAAATTAAGGCGGTCGGAGGCAGCCCGGTTTCAACGCAATTAGTATAATATATTAAAGCTACAAGTTCGATGTAACACCTTCAATGTATGACAAAATGTATAAAATACATTTTATTGCATTACAATATGTTAGTAAAGATGATTACGCGATGCTGTATACATATACAATGCTAGAGTTGCAATATATATTTACAATTGCTACAATTTGAGCGTCAACTGTCAACAATAAACGTTAAAATATAAATAAAATATAAACAAACAAAACACCGGTAGTTAAAATTTAAAGGTAACGAAGAAATGCCCTGAGCAGCCAGGCGGCCGTCACTTCACTTTCTGCATTATTAAATCGATCTGTTCGTCCACGCGCGGGCTCGTGCCCCTGCGAATGCAAAACATATGCAAATACAATGACTCGGCCACGATGTCGAATACAGCGAGCCCAAATCTTACTGTCCAGAGATGAGGACTGGGCAAAACATCAATGCATGGCAGTTGCCATGCCAGTTGGTGGCACTTGTGGAGAGAAGCTTATGTTCAGCAGTAGACATCTATAAACGCCAAATAAAGAACGATTATAGACGACCGTGACATTTTTGAAGTACTTTTTATTTTTTTATTTATTTTTTTAAAAAGAATACTAGCAATTCTATTTATTAACATTACTCATATTCCAACACCCTCCAACTAAGCGTACAGCTTATATCAGGAATGGTTCACGACAATAGTCGAATGGCGGGCTCGAACTTACGACGTCATGTTTCGTAGTCCGCACCCTAACCCATTTGGCTATTGGCGCTTAAACGAATAGTAATAGTAGGTACAGCTGCGGCTGGTCGCCGGAGTGCTGCACTACCTGTAGGCGGCGGGGTCGGGCCCCACCATGACCACCAGCTGCGGCACGTCGCCGGAGTGCTGCGCCAGTCTCGCCAGCGCGGTGCAGGTCCGCCACAGGTGCTCCTCGGCCGGCGCGCTGTTGAGCAGCTGCAGCGCGGCCATGGCCAGCTCCACGCACACCTCGTCGAACACCTGCAACAAACGCCGAATTCACAGAACCGAGCAGCTCCTCTGACGGACTGTTTCGATAAACTATAATAATTTAAAATTATGTGATCGGTCTGCGGCGTTGTTTTGTTACAAGTCGTCCGCAACGGCTGCGAAGCGCACAGACAGATCGCGTTCCTGTCACACGTCCACATTAGGTTCCGTCTCTACCGCTGCCGGCACAGCTACCACCAACTTCAATTGCACAAACAGCGCCATTTAACAGGTCCGCAGTTAATTCGAATTTTAATACTTTTTACTTTCAACTCATTTCGTTGATTGTTGTGATGTTGATGATACACCTTTGCATTGAAATAATAAACTAGTTTGTTCTTTTATTGATTGAAAACGTTTCTTTAGTAGGTACTCGTACATTCCACATCCACATAACTGGTTCTCTTACTCTTCTATTTAACTCAATCACTTAAAATACCAAACTGCTGACAAGCAGGGGATTTAGCAGCGGCTGGAATGGACCGGCTCGCCCGGGTTAGTACTACGATTTCGCAGAATACCGTGAAGCAGATGCATCTTGTGCTTCTGTATTTCGTTCGGTTACTGAGGTACCCGGAGGCCCACTCCGCTCCCATCCCCCAAATATCCTAAAGGCGGTAAACGAACCTGCAGCACCTCTGGTTTTGCAGATGTACGTGGGCGACAGTAATCACTTATCATCAGTGGGTCGCTTGCTCGGTTGCTCGCTAAAGAATGAAAAAAAAGGCCTAAACTAGGAACAAATTTTTGGTTCGAATTATGCATTCACTATATCATGGAAACTTTGAAAACCCCTTACATAACTTATACAACATCAGCGGTTAATCTTGCACAAACGAAACTTAAATCAACTTGTCAAAACACCGAATAAAAGTACAACATTAAATTATGAAATCACCCAAATCTTTTCGTATACAAAGCTGTGCTGAGCTGTCAGACAACTGTCATGCATTACCTGTATCAAAAGCATTATTTTCATTTTAAAGATCATTACACATTCTTTTTAAATTTTCCTCCACTATTATGTTGGTAATGAATTTTCGTATTTTACTGAAGGATAAACAGATTAAAATATCTCATCAATTTATTGATCAAGATATTAAAAAGTAATACCGGCATGTTTCCCGCGGACAGCCGGTGTCAACATGTGTGTTCGCGAACAAATCATTTAACAACTTGAACATAAATGTGCGCCTGACAACTGTTTTTTTTTTTTTTTTATGGAATAGACGGCAAACGAGCTAGCGGTTCACCTGATGGTAAGTGATTACCGTCGCCCATATACATCTGCAACACCATAGATGCTGCAGGTGCGTTGCCGGTCTTTAAGGATATTTGGGAGATGGGAGGGAAGAGGAGGGGAATAGGGAGGGGATGTGGGCCTCCGGTTACCTCACTCACCGAACGAAACGCAGAAGCACAAGATGCCTCTACTTCACGCCGGTATTCTGCGAGGCCGTGGTATCAATCCGGTCGAGCCGGCCCATTCGAGCAGCAGCTAAAGCCGCCGCTTGGCTCTACCACGTTTAACGTGAGCTCTCCTTCGGAAGGGGGAAGCGCAAGGGGGAAGTGCAACTCGAATCTTTTTTGTTCTTCTGGAACCTGCTCATCTCGGTTTTTATTTAAATTCGGATACCGCGGCAACATTTTGCAATCAAGTAATACCTTGTTCGCATTCACGGTTAACACTTGTCGGACATACCGTGTATATAATCATCCTTGTTAATATCTCCATAAGTACTTGTCTCGTCAGTATTTCGGCATATTTACTCGTTAACTATTTCTTGTATTTACCCGAACACTATACATTTGAAAAGAAAGAAACGATTGTTTACGGATTTTATCGTGTTTAATATTTGTTTTAATGTTCCCGACGCTTCGAGTGCCTTCTAACACTCAAGTGCCCCCGTGACCACGGTGCTAAAATGTTAGCTTTAGTTTAATTAAACGCGATAAAATCCGTAAACAATAGTTTCATTTCAAATATATAAACTAATTCAGTTGTTGCTTTTATAATGAGGAGAAGAATTAAATTATCTGTTAATATTTTATGCTCTTCCAAGCATTTATGTACTGGCATAACTAGTTCTACTAGCATAACCAGTGTTACCGATTTTGTATTTTCACAGTAGAATTCTTTTCTTTTCGTAGGTGTAATACCATAAATAGCTAAACAGTGAAACAGCGTAAAAGTATTTAGCGTTTCTTCGTTAATGTTTTAGCTGCGTTAGCATACATACACCTTGTTCTTAGCATTTTATTGTCATACTTTAAGTGTTTATGTATTTCAATATAGAAATGATACTTACATTGTTATTTTAATGATTAAATATTACATACATACACGTGCGCTAACAAAAGCACGTTCGTTAAATATTTTGAGTTAAATTGGTTGATCAACGAATCGTGTCTTAATATATATGTTTTATCTTTCGTTTCACCTTACTCAAAAAAGCTGTGAATTTTGTTTCTATACAATTAAATCAAAAAAATAAGCTGTATAAAAATAAATGTTAAATTGAAGATTTAAGGATCATAGGAATTGTAATTACATCATTATTTTTGTCAACAATATTTTTGACAAGATCTGGATGTAAAAATTGTTAACTGTCCAGAATATATTGCAACGATAAGATCGACGAGCGGCTGCTCGGAGCATTCACTGAGGTGAGTGAGTGGTTACTATGTACTCGGGATGAGTTAATTTGACTGAGATCATCGCAGTGAGTTTGCCATAGGACGTTCTGAATGAAATAAATCTCACAAAATTACTGTTACATATAAAATGTAAGTACTGATAAAAGTACGCTATGGTTAGAGCCATTCTCGTCCGTTACCTGTGTCAACACGTGCCTCATTGTTTGCACAAAAAAAAAACAAGTGTCACGTTGACAGCGAGCTCCAGCGAACGACAGCCGCGCTACAGGTAAACAGCGGGCGCCTGTCGCCTCGTCACTCACGACCCGACACTAACTCCACTTCAAATTTACTATTAATTGATATGCACAAAAAATGAATAAAAATATATCCCATGTAATATCTTATGAAATAGCTGGCGACTGCGCGCCACTACGCTCATCATCATCATCATTTCAGCCTATCACAAGTCCACTGATGAACATAGGCCTCCCCCAAAGATTGCCACGAAGCTCGGTCCCGAGCCAACTGCATCCGTCGACTTCCCGCAACACTGCGCAGGTCGTCACTCCATCTCGTGGGGGGTCGTCCTACTCTGCGTTTGCCTGTACGCGGCTGCCACTCGAGAACCTTTTTTCCCCAACGGTTGTCAGTTCTGCGAGCTTCTACGCTCGCCTGCTCACAAATATTGGATTAACAAGTTTCCTATTTCATAGCCCTCTAAGAATCGTTAAATGAAGGAGCTACTTGGCGGACTATTCGCGGTTCCAAAACTCTCGGGTATTGAGACGAGGCCTCTACCCAGCAATGGGACATTTGCAGGCCGTTACTTTATCAATGGTTCAAGTCAACTGGGGAAAGGATTTCGAGATACGTAATGTAACAAACGCAGTTAAGTTCTGGTGATAACAGACAGTCATAACACATTCCGCGGAACCCGCTCGCCAAGCGAACAATGCATCAAGCGATCAAACGTCGCGAGATAACGGCTGGCTGTGGCAGTCGCTGCGGGAATCCCAGCTGCTTGTAGTTCCTCACGTTTCGCTCCATTTGTTTGTTTGCTTGTGTGACGACGTCGTCGCAAGAGGATTACTTCGCGAGCGCTATGTGCGGGATACGCGGGGAGGCCGGGGAGGCCAGGGAGGCCGGGGTACGACGAAGTGTTTTCGAGTGATTGTTTGCGCGACGATTATCGACTTAATTCAGTCGATGGAATGGTATCTTAACCCAGCAGCATCAAGTGCTAAACGAGCCTGCATTGTTAGATATTCATCGATTTATCAAATCAAAAACTTTAATGTTTAAACAAAACTTGTGTGCTACTAAAAGGCAGTGCTTCCAACGCCGCAGGTCGACTGCCAGAGGTTCTCAAAAGGGCGGCCTTTCGTTATCCTTATCCTAATTATAAAGATGAACGCAAATAAGTATTAATAAAAAGTCGGTCAAGTGCGAGCCGCACTCGCGCACCGACGTTTCCAATATATTATGTATCTGTGTAATGTATGTGCCAAAAAAAAAGATAATGTGTATTCCTTCATTCAGTTCGTGATTCATAGCGCGAGCCCGGGCACAACCCGGCCAAGTGCGAGTGCACCGGTTTTTATTATATGTTGTTTTACTTTAGAGTGTCCACTTCAATCACACCGAATTTAACGCTAGTGCTCATTACAATTTTTACGATAGAGCAAAAACAAAAAACACATGAAAACACGGACTCCCCTTTTTATTTTCTGATTTTTTTTATTAGTTAGGACCTCCGCCATAATAACATATAACATTCTGTGACAAATAAAAAAAAATACAACCCTTTTAACGTAGGACAGACGGCGTAAGCTTATAGGCCTCGCTAGGGTACGGAACCCTATTATATTGAATGAACTAAATACGATTGGCGGAAGGCGATATTTTATTTTTGCAACCGAGTGGAACGATTAGTCCATAACTCGTTTGCACAGCTTCAATGATAATTCGTGACGGAATATTTGAAATATTTTTAATACAAACATGCATACGGTCCGTGAGATTAATGGGAGTGAATAGTTAGGAAAACAAGTCATTGGGGTTGATAGCTGCGGACTGCGTCGCATGTTTGCTGCGGTGAAGTTAACATGGCAGGGCAACGATGGAGCACCGCCTTGCTTTCTGTGGGAGTCGTAAGAGTGAACTAAAGTCTAAATAATGACAATGCTTTTTAAACGTGGTAGAGCCAAGCGGCGGCTTTTGCTGCTGCTCGAGTGTGCCGGCTCGACCGGGTCGGTTCGGTTGACGCGGAAGTTCATCGTTCACCATTAGTGCCTGTTCTTAATACGAATGAAGCGGAATGTTTTTGAACAACAAACATACATAGATACTTACTTCGTTGTGAACAATTTTACCCACTGAGAAGGATGACGTCACGTGCAGTATTGCGCACGGGCAGAATTATTGTTTGTCGCGGCGAGAGAGGCAGGGAGGCGATCCGGTCTGGTCCGGTTCGGTACGGTACGGTACCTTGCACTTGGCGGCGCGCGGCAGGCGGCTGCGCACCGCGGCGTGCGCGCCCAGCCGCTGCAACAATGTCCCGCTGCACGCACGCTCGCTCGCACTCATGCGCGCACGAACGTACGTACGTACGCACGTTAGCGCACGCACATATGCACGTACACACGCGATCGTTAGCAGATGCAAACATATGCAAATATGCGCTCGTAATCTAGCTCGTATTTTAAATATTATATATGATGATTTCATGTATATTTATACTTCGTAATAACATCATTTATATCTTTACATCGAAATATTATACAAAAGAATATTCTTAATTCAAACGGATGATAAGTTATTTCAAATTCCTTCATATTTTTGAAATTACAACGTTTTTGTGTCAAAACAACAAAGTTGATGTTATGTGACGTTAGAATTTTAAAATATAATACATTTAGGTGGAAAAGTGCAGGTGTAATTTTCTCAAGCTTAAATTTGTGTAAATTTCATGCCAAGTTCAAGCTTCAGTTGCAAAGACTTTTATTTGAACAGATACATACAGTAAAAGAAAACATTGAAACGATAAGAATGGTATTAAATGATTTCTTGTATTTACGCGAGCACTACAAATGAAACTATTGTTTACGGATTTTATCGTGTTTCATTTTGTTTTTATATTCCCTACGTTTCGAGTGCTGTACGTCAGCCGTGGTCGCGGGGGGGCTGAGGTGTTAGACGTCCAGATGTCATAGTTAACTCGGGCTACCTTCAGCTTTTATTTATTAATTTTGGTCCGATCTACGCAGAAAAGTATATTTAATCTATTAGGAAAAAACTGTGCTCACACGCTGCACGTGCCAACTGTATATCATATGTGATGATTATTTCATTAGTATTATATTAATAATGATCGATTATTTTCTCTGAAATTTGAATAACAACATGTACTAAGTATAGACGGAAAGATGAGCAAATACAAATAATATATGGTTTCCTTAAACTGAAGCCGATGGCCGGCCTCGCGCTATAACCTAATCATTTGCATATATATACTATACATATACATAAAGTTGAGTAATCGAATGCATTGAATAACTCGGTGTCGGTTTTAGAACGAACTCTGACAGGGAATGCGTGAACAAACCAGCTGCGCACAGATGTCGCTGTTTTCTCAACAATACCAAATGTTTTTTTTTAATACGCGCTGTCACTTGCTGTCGCGAGCAAACGATCTGTGCACATGAAATTGCTTGCTGTTTTTGTTTTTCTACATCTTGTAAGCTTTAATATATTTTATTTTTATCAGTTAGAGAGATCGTCGAGGACTTTCCTTTATTGACTTTCACCACATCTACGGGAAGAACGGCAAGACGGTGGCCGATTTTATTACAACATCACGACACGGCAAAATTCTATATAAATGATACATAATTATAAAGTATTGAAAAATCCCCTCACCCCCCCCCCCCCCGAACCCTCTTTTATGAATGAAATTCATAACACGGACAAGTACTACGCTTCACCGCGTCCGTCACCTCGAGCGTCCGTCACCCCGGAGCGTCCGTCATCCCGAGCGTCCGTCACCCCGGAGCGTCCGTCACCCCGGAGCGTCCGTCACCCCGGAGCGTCCGTCACCCCGGAGCGTCCGTCTCCCCGGAGCGTCCGTCTCCCCGGAGCGTCCGTCTCCCCGGAGCGTCCGTCACCCCGAGCGTCCATCACCCCGGAGCGTCCGTCGTTACTTTTTAATTACTGTTCTATTAAAACGTTACGTCTAACTGCAGAGCCGGCGCCCCACAAGCCGCACATGGACGAACACCCAGACGCGCAACAAATATTTGTAGCGCATATAGACAGCCGTCGATTGCGTTCCCACATGTGCAGTTGTTTTCCTAGTGTTAGTAACTTAAACTTAGAATATTTTTATTGATAAAACGTAATACACATAATGCTTTCTATATTTCTATACTAATATATAGAGACGTGACTGTATTTCGTTGTGCAGGCTAATTTTCAAATCCGCTGGACCGATTTTGGTTGGATATGTTTCTTATGACGTTGCGAAGGACATAGGCTCAATTATTTTTACTATCCACTTTTTTTTTTTTTTAACCCGAAAAAAACCGGATAAACAGCCAATTTATAATAATTCCGATTATTAATGCGTGTTGATACAAAAAATGGCTCAATAGCGACATTTCTCTCAGATTTTATGAATTTTTCAAATGATATGCAACATAGCCGCTGCACTAATGTTCAGAGCAGTCTGGCCGGAGCTATAGCTCCAGTACAAAGTAAACAAACGAGGTATTGTTATTTCGGACACTGTCTCGGGATTGTCGGTAAGTTGAGGCACGGCGCAGAGTGTATAATTCGTGACAGTGTGTGACCGACTAGCCGGCCGAAACATTAGCCGGTTTCGTGCCGGTTAAAACTTATTTACTTTTAATTAATAAATCTCATTGTTTCGACTGAAACAATTCGTATTAAATATTAATCATATTCGCACAACAACAAACTGTTGTCTCATCGAATAAATAAAATATATGCCAAGTGTACAGATAGCGATTAGATATTTTTGATGGCATCCTTTATACGTGTTCATTTATTCATCCCGATGTTTTTTTATGGAAAATTCGGAAAACGAGCATGCGGTTCACATGATTGTAAGTGATTTTTTTTTGTAGAAAAGACGGCAAACGATCAGGCGGTTCCCCTGATGTTAAGTGATTACCGTCGCCCACATACATCTGCAACACCATAGATGCTGCAGGTGCGTTGCCGGTCTTTAAGAATATTTGGGAGATGGGAGGGAAGAGGAGGGGAATAGGGAGTGGGGCTCCGAATACCTCACTCACCGGACGAAACGCAAAAGCACAAGATGCCTCTAGTTCACGCCGGTATTCTGCGAGGCTGTGGTATGAACCCCGTCGAGGCGGGCCGTTCAAGCAGCAGCAAGAGACGCCGCCTGGCTCACCGGGTGTATTTTGTAAGTAAGTAAATAAAGGAGGGCCGCGTGTTTCACGAAAATATTAACATTGGAACAGCAGGTTGCAAACTAATTAAATACGTGTACTAAGGTAAGACCAAGAGGCGTGTGGATAAATATAAGTAAGACCATGCGGATCCAAGGGGAGACGAGTCGGAAGAAATATGATATGGAAGGTGGTGCGAGTAATTGTGGGCAGGCGGAGGGGGAAGGCAGGGGGGCGGCAGGGGGGCGGCAGGGGTCGGCAGGGGGCGGCAGGGGGGCGGCAGGGGGGCGGCAGGGGGGCGGCAGGGGGGCGGCAGGGGGGCGGCAGGGGGGCGGCAGGGGGGAGGCGGAGGGCGAGCGATGCAGATTGCGATACCGACCACGGTCTTTACCTCCTTGGTGGCCACGTTGTACAGCAGCGCCGTGCCTGCCTCGCGCAGCGCTGCCTCGTCGCTCAGCATGCAGTGCACGCACACCTGCAGGGACACGCCGCTCCATACATTATGTCTCACGTAACTTGTTCTACATCATCGCTCCGTTCAAGTCCACCGCCGTACGCAGGCCTCCCTCTCCGACAAGAGCTGGCGTGGGTTCCTGGTAAGGTGGGCACATCTTACCAGGAACCCACCCACAGCCGCCGCGCCGGGCAAGCGGGTCGGTGCACGCAGCACAGGCACCGGCGCGTGGGTTCGGCAGATCCGGAAGATATATAGTTGACAATCAAAATAGATTCTAGCAAATTTATTTTTGGAAACCAAGTCTCTTCGTTTTATTATTTAATACAAATGCAACAGCAATTATTAGTTATTCAACAGAAGGACGATATCGCTGTTACGCTTATGATAGGCGCTGTAAAGTAATCAGTGAATCTAATGAATCTACAAATATTTACAGCAAAAATTATAGTTAGACACCTAACGAGTTACATCACACAACAAAAACAGAATCAGTTACATTGTGTGACACAGCTGTAATGGAGACGTGAGATTACGCCTCCATTACAGCTGTCAATAACGTCAAAACTACAAGAAACCAATTATAATAAATAGGGAACTGAATTAAAGGCGCTTCAGCCGCTGTATGTACAAATGTTGCAGGGGACGCCGGGATCGGGATTGAGTGTTAATTTTCTGCACTGCTCGGATGACCTCATCCGAACTGATTCTATGTTCGGGTGCAACCATCGACACTGGATCGTTGCTAATGGTTACAGTGCGGCGGACACAGATCTTTGATATTTTAACTACCGCGAAGTTCTGCGAACGCTATCGGCGGCTGTTAACTGCGCAGGAGATATCATAGTGCCGTAGGGGTAAGTGTAAAGACACATCTTTACCTTCCCGTATCCGTATCCCGTATGTGACGCTCGTGAGATAAGATCGGAGGAAGGATCAGATGTAGTGTCTGAGACACGGGATACAACCAATAATTTGTATTTTTGCATAAATATTTGATTGGGCTGGGATTCCAACCCAGGACCCATTTCTCAGCAGTCAACTATTAGTATCTAACACAGCCACGCGGTCATTATGGTCGTGATGGTTGCTAAACTTGAAAGGTTAAATAAAAAAAAATTTAGAAGGACCAAATTTTTCATATTCCTTATCTGGGATTCTGTTGTTTTGACGTATTCAAGTATATAATGCAAACTCTTTGTTCAGAAAAATAGCGACTTTTTTAGTATACTTTTGTAAATTAACTAATAATAAAGCACACTTGAATCTATATGTAGTATATAGTATTATTTTGTTATTTTGTAAATAATAAGTGTGGGCCGCACCTTGGTCGTGACTCGAATGTTGGACAGCTGGTGGCCGGCGGCCTCCCACTCGCTGATGTACAGCAGCCACTCGGACGACGACGTGTGCTCGAACAGGTTGCACATCTGAGCGAGCACGGGCTTTGTGATTACAACGCGGCAGTTACAAGTTCCAATCGTATTTCATCCTATCATTAGAAGCTCCAAAATACTGATAATCTTTTATATTACTTTGTTAAGTTAATGATAGAGAAAGAGAAAACATTAAATAAACAACGTGTGTATTTGATTGGATTGAACTTAAACATTGCGGGACCAACAAAAATATATTTTCATTGTAGTAAGCACAGCGGCGATACTTACGAAGAGTGCGAGCGCGTGCTGCTCGGGCGCGGGCAGCACGTCGACGCAGTAGGCGTAGCCCAGCAGCGCGTGGTGGCGCCGGTCCTGGTGCAGCAGCAGCGACACGTCGTCGCGCAGCGCGGCGGCCGCCAGGCACCGCAACGTCGCGCAACGCACCTCGCCACTCAGCGCCTTATCCGACAGCAGCCGACCTGACCATCGCAAGCAAACATTTTCGTCACCAACTTGCCCCAACGAGAGTTCAGTTGCGAATTAGGGTGCATAATAAACTATTATACAAAACTAGTTATGCAAAAGAAATGTATTTCAATTATATGTGTAAAAATGAGCTTAACTCTTAAAGTTTTTATCCTGCAGTTCTGAAATTTACATATTGCTCTGTAGTTCAATTACTATTGCATATGACTCATTACAATTGAATTTCATTCTGTAAAAAAATGGTTTTATGGATGGTTTATTTGTCTACTTAAGGAATTATAAATATTTAATCTCATTAAGACAATTAGTAGTCTAAAATGCCAGGTGCCCTGATACTGCGATAGGCAACTCGCTTGGTAAGCGTGGCTATTATAAACGCCCAGCAGTGGACTATTAAGACACTGTCAAGAAAAAGCATTCATTATTTAATTTCACCCTAAACCTACTTTTAGTCCATTATTTTTCCAAAACATAAATATATTTGATTTAGATGCACGCACGCACGCACGCACGCACGCACGCACGCACGCACGCACGCACTCAACGCAATGCAGGTGCAGTTTGGACAAATCATTCCGCTTTCATAGTATTCGTCTTAATGCACCGAATTGGATTGTTGTAACTGTAGATAGATGTGTTTTTGCACATGTGGTATGTGTGTAAACAGAAAGGAATACAAGTCACGACGTGAACGTCGCAAATTATCCGAGCGTTCACAGCGCGAGCCACTGTGTTTGCTCTCGAGATGGTTTAATCTCACCGCAAACACGGTTCAGTTGCTATTTACTCGAACGAAATCTCTTTAAGGCCACGTGTCAATGGACCAGTTTACTTTGTACGATAACAGCATCCGAGACGATTCATTCATGACATTTTCTTAAACCTTTACATAATATGTTGACGGTTTACCCATTTCATTATGTATTTCAATTATATGTGTAAAATGAGCTTAACTCTTAAAGTTTTTATCCTGCAGTTCTGAAATTTACATATTGCTCTGTAGTTCAATTACTATTGCATATGACTCATTACAATTGAATTTCAATTCTGTAAAAAAATGGTTTTATGGATGGTTTATTTGTCTACTTAAGGAATTATAAATATTTAATCTCATTAAGACAATTAGTAGTCTAAAATGCCAGGTGCCCTGATACTGCGATAGGCAACTCGCTTGGTAAGCGTGGCTATTATAAACGCCCAGCAGTGGACTATTAAGACACTGTCAAGAAAAAGCATTCATTATTTAATTTCACCCTAAACCTACTTTTAGTCCATTATTTTTCCAAAACATAAATATATTTGATTTAGATGCACGCACGCACGCACTCAACGCAATGCAGGTGCAGTTTGGACAAATCATTCCGCTTTCATAGTATTCGTCTTAATGCACCGAATTGGATTGTTGTAACTGTAGATAGATGTGTTTTTGCACATGTGGTATGTGTGTAAACAGAAAGGAATACAAGTCACGACGTGAACGTCGCAAATTATCCGAGCGTTCACAGCGCGAGCCACTGTGTTTGCTCTCGAGATGGTTTAATCTCACCGCAAACACGGTTCAGTTGCTATTTACTCGAACGAAATCTCTTTAAGGCCACGTGTCAATGGACCAGTTTACTTTGTACGATAACAGCATCCGAGACGATTCATTCATGACATTTTCTTAAACCTTTACATAATATGTTGACGGTTTACCCATTTCATTATGTATTTCAATTGCTTGCGTTAATATTGTTTAAGCAGTCTCTGATAGCCGTGCATAAATATTTGACAAGCATACAAAATTTACTTAATAAATAAAAAATATCAAAGCCTTTTATTCTATGTTAATTATTACAAAACAATTTTTCGCTAATAATTGGTAAGCTTAATTTTGATTATCTTCAGAAGGGGTTGTATGGAATACCCACGTACTAAAACCGCGGCGCCGCTCAGCCGACTGAACGGACGACGCTCTGGTGTGCCCCCTGGCGGCGGATGGACCCCCCAAGTACAGCGAACCCATATCGCACAGACACCGGTGAGCTGCAGCTTGGGTGCGTGTACACGGGTAACTGTACGGCACGGCGTTTATTGTCGGCATTTTAATTTATAAGTGAGTCCAGTGGATGAAGAAGAATGTAGAAGTAGTGTATGCCTGGGGTAAGTGTTGTGGTGTTAATACATTTAGGCATAACATTGGCTCAGATGAATGTGATGTCGGGAATGGTAAATTAAACCATCATTAGTAATGTACTACGTCGTAGCCTACCCAGGTAACTCGCGCCGAGGTTGCTGGCGCGCAGCGTGCTCCCGGTCAGTCGACCTGCAGCGGGGCACCTGCGCTCCAGCTTACAGTGTAATTAGTTAGAAGCCAGAACATAAGGATGCTGCATCAACTTATAATGTGTTCAACTGATATTAATAAAGAAGGAGGTTAACGATTGGTCGGTACTTTTTATGTTTGTATGTTACGCGATATTTTCGCATATTAGAAACCGATTTTAATGACTCTTTTGTTATTGATCAGGCTATTCCTCTCATTTAAATTTGAAGAAAATGTTCTACCCCTAATGGAGGTGAAATAGTGGTTGAAGACGTTTGCTTCTCTAAAACTTAGTTTTTAATTCCCTTGATAAGAACCAAAGACAATCCGATCCGGTTTTGATGAGTGACGACTATAATGTGATGCTGTGCTCAAGGTCAACAGTGTTTAATGAAAATCCCTAACGTTATGTATGATTTAAATATGCTGTACATTGACTCGTTATACTTTACGTTTAAATTTTGGAACAAAGTCAATACGTATTCTGTGAATGTATTGAGCAAAGGATTAACAATGAACTGCAGCGCAATATATATAGACTGCTAGACTAGGAGTCATGAGTTCGAATCCCAGCCAAGGTCAATATTTGCGCAAAAGTCAAATTATAGGTTGGAAATGAAACTGTTATTTACGGATTTTATCGCGTTTAATTTTGTTTTTATGTTTCCGACGTTTCGATTGCTTTACATCAGCCGCGGTCCCGGAGACTTAGGTGTTAGAAGTCTAGGTGTCATAGTTAACTCGGGGTACCTTTTAATTATTAATTTTGGTCCGATCTATGCGGAATGTGAGCACAGTATCTTGAACACTGCATCAGACCCTTCCTCTTCACTTACCGCATAAGCAGTCCACCGGCTGCGGACAGGTGATGCTCTCGGCACTATCGCGTCACTCGCGCAGATGACAACTGCCGACAGCATTCTAAATTGGCCGGGAGGCCATCATACAGGAACCACGAATAGTATACGTCTTAAAACATAGTATTCCTCACCGATGAACGCGAGGAAGTCGTCGCCAAGCACCCAGCTGCCCTCGCCGTGCACGAGGTACTGCTGCAGCTCGTCCAGGCTCTGGCGCTCTTCATCCGACATCTGCGCCTGCTGCAGCGCCGTCGACAGCCGCTCGAACTCTGCGGCGCCCTGACACGTAACATTATACTGAACATCATCAACATCGGTTTGAGGGGAGTTCCCTGGTGTCCCCCTTACTCCAGTTTACGACACCCACACGGACGCGTGGAACAGACGATTCTCTTACGTCATCATCATGCGGCGGACTCTCAAAGAAAGGCCCAATTAATGTTCGCGTTCCGCACGCACCGCCTTCTCCTTGTCTAGGAGAGAGGGCGCGAGCCTCGTCGGAGCTTGACACGAGGATAAAAAGGGGTCGACGGATTCTGACGTTGGTACCACGTGGTATTGAAAAAACTAATGAAAAACAATATCGGACTTCAGCAACGAATATTGGCGATTAAAATTAAAAATAAATACTTGTAATAACTTGAACGTGAGACACACATGCGATCCCTATCGCAGTAATATGCGTTGGCTGGAATGTAATTTAAGGCCAAAATCGTGCCAACTTGTGCCCACACACACACACAAACACACACATACACACCATTGCGACTCTTGACTAATTCTACAACGGACATCTTATGGATGGCGTAGGTAGGATAATAAAGACGACTAAGCGAGGCATAGTTTTGTTCATTGTTATTAATAGTCGTTTATTCTGTACTGGTAAAACAAACGACTATTACTGAAGATGAACAAAATGTTAGGAATCAATAAAAGAGTCGATTTACTGTTAAGTAACAAGCATACTTGCTACACATATACTAGTTGTCAGTTAGGTTCTAGGTCAGGAGCTCGGTTAAGGACACCTCCAGCATTCTGGTGCATCAGCAATGTAGCGGCAAATGCTTACTTTTACTAAATAAGCAAATTGATTTAATATCATTTTGTAAAATTTTGAAAACTCCGCATCCATTTCTACGAATGCCAACACTGCTGGCCGATAAACGAGGCCTTGGAAATTTCGTGTGGCGTCGGTGAGGCGAGAGGACATAGCCGACCCGACGGAGCGGGGCGACCAGCTTTAGGAATCCACTGCGGATGAGTGTCGGTGGACTGGGAATTGATTGAAACACCTGACACTTGTATTTGTTCCACAGTACATTATTTAAACTTAGCCTTAAAAGCGCAAGCGTATATAGGTGACTGAAATATGGAGTCCCACTAAGGAACAACAATCACAAGCATTATTTACGTATCTCGTATCTTGCATCACTCACACAAAACTTTAATTTTTATGTAATATATAAAAATTTACTTTTAATAACTCAAAGGATAAAAATTGAGATAACATTATTATGACAAGACTCAAGATGCGTCGGTCCAATCCGGGCACATGCGTCCGTTTATGATATAAACAACAACCAGACAGCACTCCGAATTAGTGCCCCCCACGATCCACGGCCGCGTTCATTTCACCACGCCCGCAAGTCGGCATTAGTGAGTCATGTGTCTGCGCTAGAGAGCGAGTCTGTGGCAAATTATTATTGCAATCATATATTTAACGGTTCACGTCACCGGTACATTCGCAAAGGACAAGTTCAGAAAACCAAGCAAAAAATTTCCATCGACACGCTATAGTACCTAAGTTTGTGAAAACAACTATACTGTATATAGTAGACGATGTGCCTCTATTGAACCTTTATCAAGATTTACAAAAATCTCTTTTAAGCTTAACATTATTTTAGTGTACATTGATGGAAAATGCAAGTAGAGATGATCAAAATTTGGGACGTCGTGACCGGGGGAGCCTGTCGCCGTCTTAGTGTCCAAGCCAACGATACAAATCGCCTTCAGATCCTAAGGATACCACTCAGTGAACAGTTTCTCCGCGCTATAAATCTTCTATATGCAACGATCCTAAGACTCGTTCCAAAGTGATGATTAAAGACGAGGTGGATGAGCACTCACGTCCAGGTCGCGGTACACGATGGGCGGGTCGCGGCTGCGGCGGCTCTGCGCGGGCTCCTCGTCGTCGGCCGCGCGCGAGCTGGGCCCCGCGCGCACCGCCTCCGGCATCTCCAGCGTCTCCACGGCTTCCGCCATTTCTGCAGTGTCACATAAAAAGGGCGTTACATACCTAAATAACCTGTAAATAGTTTATTGCAGGAAATGAGCCACTTCTTTAAGGATTTGCCATAATCACCCAGTACCAAATACCTCGCACCACAGACGATGCTACCCGTCATCGGTCAGCTTATTTTTGGTCTGGTGTTTTTCGTGATAGTTATCCCGTCATCTGTCGGAGTAGCCATTAGCCATGGCGAATTTGAAGTTTTCCTTAGTCACCTCTAGCACGCCGATCACACACAGCTACAACAATTGAAGGTTTCAAAATAGCGTATACATTCCAACAACTGCTACCATCACGATCCAAATCATCTCTAGTGTGGAGCATTTGATTGTAGCAGTGCATTGACACCGTTGATTCACTTCATTCTTAATTACTCATTTTGCAGTAACATGCACGCAATCTCCGAAGATAAGTAGTAAGTTCGAAGCTTGGAAAAACCTTTTAGGGAAAATACAAATATCATAGGTAATAATCAACGGGAGATTCCCGGGTAAACCGGATATCATATTTCTACTTCACAAACGACAACTTTTAAGTCGCCAGTCATGAAGATACTTCAATGTTCGAAATTAAACGATTATTTACGGATTTTATAGCGTTTGATTTCTCAGTGTCAGCTTTCTAATTCCGAGATGACAGTAGCCGCGTTAACTCACAGATACGTCCCCAGGACGCCAAACACCTCAGTCCTCAAAGTCGGGGTGAAAAGAGTAAATTAAATGGCGATACAACCCGTCAATAATAGTTTCATTTCAAATGTGTAGTGGTCGCGGAAATACAAGGAATCATTACTTCATTGTTTTTACAAATTCAAATATTAAAATCAACGGGGCCTAAAACAGTGAATGAATTACATTAAAATAACGTATACAGATGTTTATTTGAACAAATAACCTTAACACAGTAGTAGACCTTTTCAATAAGGTGTCTCACCTTATCAGTGTTGTTGCTGGAAAAACGAATTGACAGTTCTTGGTTAAAAAAACCTTGGACAAATCAATTACGTCAAATGAGTACAAACGAACTCTTCCTTTTACCTAAGCGGCCAAATGTTCATGGTAAAAGAATGTGGTTATATATGTATGTTACCCGAATCGCACATCAATATGCAAGTGAAATATATAAGATATACAAGGTGAGAGAAGAAATATATTGTTAAAAAAATTACATTGAAAGTCAAATGCAAGAAGGAAAGCTTTCGGTTCTACGGATAAACTCCAGAGGTTTTTGCATTACCTATATAGTATAAGTTTTTCTCTCTTTTATATTTTATTGGGTTTTGGACTGTAAATATAATTTAACTCTTTTGCTCTACATATTGTAAAAAAACAACACCCAACTCCAAAATCAAAAATGTTACACGTATATTAGAATTTCACCAGATTCTTCCTTCCTAATCACCCCACAACAATTGATTAGGAAGCACCGCTTGACCGCTGAGACGGATGCTTGTAAACAGTTATCTAATACCCCGAATCTCTTCAAGCAGGCAGAACCAGAATGACTTTGCCCACACTCCTCATTAAAATAACGCAATACGATTTAAAACAGTAATGGCAACATCTATTCAAACCATCAAGATATTCAATTAATCTTGTTCTAGATCCGAGAGATGATCAATTTTAGAATTAAGAATTTCTTCAAATGAGATTGTGCCATAACTCGTTGACAGGACTTTATTCAACAAAATTTTTTTTATTCGGTTAGAAATTGCATAATTATATCATAATATCGTTTAACTAGAACATCGATTCTCTTACTTTATGATAATAACAACTGCATCAAATCGGTACATAAGAGTATATAGTGTAACGTAGTACTGTGTACTTAAGACAGTAAAACTAAAGTTGCGAAACGCACGAGGCGGGACGTGTGATGTTTGTTTTGCTGGAGCGCGGTGCTCGGGTGCGCGCTGAACTTTAGCGGGCGGATGATGCCGCGAAGTATTTTAAGATCCCTATTGAGACGGAGACGAGTTTTTATAGTACCAAACACTGGCTGAATTACGTCAGTTAGTTCGGGAGATTTAACGGCTAACTAAAACACATTGCAATAAACACACACACCGGCACCACACACGACTAGCGATGAAAAGTTAACAACAGCACGGTACAAACGAACAGTGATGGATAGCAATCGTTACCTGTTCCTAAAATTACTGCACAAACGGTTTATTTCCAGTTGAAGCCGAGCGACGAACGGTCCGGAAGTGAGGGGGGCTATTAAGGGTATATTGGTCACTGGACGTGTGTTGCACAATGCACGTGGTCGGCGTAAGAAACGGTCGCGGTCACTCGCGTATATTGCAGCCGTCTGCAACCTGAGAGAGCGCTGCACACTGCCGACTGCCGAATGCCCCGACCGACCGACCGCCCGCCCGCCCGCCCGCCCGCCGCACTGGCAATTCGCCAACGGTGCCTCGCTATCCCCCATATTTATAATCGCGACTCGCTTTGTCGTAAACTATGTGAATCAAACGCAAAGCATTCTGAGATCAAATCAGCACAGCGATCTGATGATGGTAATGATGAACGTATGGTTATGAGATAAATGATTGAGCGGCGGGGTCGGCGTGGCGGTGCGCGCCGGCCCGGGGACCTACTTGAGGAGCGTTCAACCCGTAGGGAATAAATAGACGAGGTGGTCATCACACCGCTCTAGTGTTACAATTGTGCTTTGCTGATTTTTCCGCACACGTGATTACTGCTCGATTTGATTTTCGTTTAGGGCTATTTAGATTTAGTTGAATGACAGTTTAGTGTTGAAAAGATTTTACAAACGTGTCTTTATATCTTAAAACTTTAAGCGATGGATCCCTGAAAATATTTATATAAATATATATGTAATTGGTTTCGCGGAAACTGCTCTAACGATTTGGGTGAAATTTTGTATTAAGATAATACTTTTTACTTTTCAAATTTATCTAGGGAGGATAATTTAATGAATTGTCAATAAAATAAATATTAACGCCGTCTCTTAGAATTTTGAGGCACCAGTATGTTCAGAGTTATCCGTAAGACGCCGTGCTAAACTCTTTCGCCTTGGTACTGATATAACATGACGGGGAAAAAGTTTATTGGTATTTTATATACAAATTCATGATTTTCTTTTCAAACGTTTATTTACATTTGATTTACGTTAGTTATATATATGTGTCATTATGTTCGATAACTCGTTGCCATTTCGTAGGTAGTAACATAATCTCATTGCTTTAAGAATTTTGGGATTTCTGATCAAAAAACTGCGACAAGTAGTTTTGACTGTCTTCTCTCGACGTTAACCTAACACTACCTAAAGAAGAGACCGAAACGGGTGAAAATCTGAAGGTGCATGGTCAGGGCTATACGGTGGATGCATTGACTTCCCAACTAAACTCTCTCAATATTTGCTGAGTGATAAATCATATTAAAAAACCACACCATTTCTATTAATCGATTCGGGGCGATTTTTCTCTATTTCTGGCTCGCGTCTGTTGGCAATAGAGATCCGAGTCGATGGTTTTGCCCAACGGCAAATGCTCATAATGAACGATGCCCTTCCAATCCCTCGAACAATGCCTGTAAATATTGTAAATATGTCTTGGGATCTTACTTTCACCTTCGGTTGACCAGGCATTCAGACGGATTATATACGTACTTACCTGGGACTTGAACAAAGTAAAAAGTTGGACGACATTGGTAGCGTCAGACTTTACAAACTGATATAGAATTGACGTTTTCAAGGCAATGGATATACACTTCTTAGGCTAACGTGCTTGTACCATGGATGGCAATGCACCGGCCCGGCCAGGTAAGGGAGCAATCAAGCGAGAGCCTTATCAATACTAATATTAAAGTGGGAATCTAACTGTCTGACTGTTACATATTCACGGCTTAACCGGTGAATCAATTTTGATGAAATTTGAAATGGAGATACCTTGAACCCAGGGGAAGGACATTTATTACCAAGAAAAAGCAACAGAAAATTTCGCTAGGCAACTAGTCTTAAAACAATTTGCAGAGCCCCGTGGCTATGAAAGCAACAAACCAAACACAGAAACGAGCGACAACGAGCGTTATAACATACCGTCGTCGAGCTGGTCGTCGGGCTGGTCGCCGGGGTGGTCACGGTCGTGCTTCTTGCGCTTTTTCTCGCGGCGGCGCTCCTTGCGCGCCAGCTTCTCTGCCAGCGTGCTGCGCCGTTGCTCCAGCTCCTGCGACTGCAGCCTGGTAATCCATTCACATGACAATAAAAATATTACAGGATCATTTCTAAACACAGCTCGAGGCAACCCTTATATAAATATCATTAAGAACTCAAGTTGTAGCCTCATCATTCCATTGTCTAATCCTTCATTTAAGCTTCCGCAACACTGTGCAAGTCGTCGCTTTACTTGGTCCTATTTCACAGCAAAGGCAGAAATGTCCGTAAGTCACGCCTGGGCAGGCGGGTTGGCTATAACCTCTCTCTCTCTCTCTCTCTCCGCTATTCACTGGTCCGGATAATTGGGTGTAGCCATTTGTCGCAAGATTTTCGGACTTTACTCTTTATAAGCATATGCTCCCGCTGAAACTGGCCTTCAATATCTATTCAATGTAATGTTCGAATTTTTAGTCTAGTTTAGATTGTACTCTATGAACTAATTTAAGCAATTTGCGATAGTTTATATTACTTAGAAGTTAATTCTTTGCTACAAATCACTTAAAACTTGAAAGCTCAGTAAAATGATGTAACGACATCTAAGTCACTACATAAGATGCTCTAAAACTACAACAAGTAAATAACTAGATAGCGCTAATTATACATTTAGGTAACTAAAATTGAAATTTCTGTCTGTGATTTCGAGATAACTGCTATTTTCCTGGTTTATATGATTATTTGCACGACAAGGGTTCATTAAAATCCGTTTAGTGGTTTTGGATAAGAGTGTTATAAGTTCCACTGTTGTAAGTAGTAATAGCCATAGTCTTGCGGTCATGTGCGCCCGCGTTGTCTCCTGTTCCGACTCGCATCTATCGCTTGTCCCCGAGGACTGGTCAAGTTCCGTAATTCTCGAAGATTGCCAATGTCCAACCTGTCCCTAAGAAAGCAAGTCGTGCCAACCCTGCCAACTACCGACCTATCACAATCACCTCCATACTCTGTAAGATTATGGAGCGTGCTTTAAACAACCGTCTCCTTGCATACCTGGAAGACAACGGTCTCCACAATGACCGTTAATTGGGGTTTCGTCGAGGTCGATCTACTGGGAATCTTCTTGTGTATGCTACTCACCTCTAGAGCGAAGCTAACCTAACCTTGAGAGACATGGTGAACCTCTTACCGTGTCTCTTGATATCTCTAAGGCTTTCGACAAGGTCTGGCACGCAAGTCTCTTTGGCAAGCTTCCGGCATACGGTATTTCCTGATGAACAGACTCGGGTAGTCGTTAATGGCGCCTCGTCCGATCTCCTGGGTATTGTTGCCGGTGTCCCTCAGGGGACTGTGCTCTCCGCCACTATTTTTTTGCTGCACATCAACAACCTGCTGGTAATACCCGATATTTTTGGGTCTGCAGATGACAGCATAGTATCGGCGAGATACTTGTCCGATGCGAAGTCTGGGTCAAAAGTCCAGTCTTTCAGGGATTCGATGATCGAGGGGGTTAACTCGACTTTGGAGGCTGTTTCCCAATGGGGTGATGTCAATTTGGTCGAGTTCAACCGCTTTTTTCGGCGAAACGGAGTCCATTCTAACTGACTCCGACTTTCCGGAATGTCCCCGTTCCGATAAACGACCGTCTTGAGGTCTTAGGTCTAGATCTCTCTTCCAATCTAAATCTCGGTCGCTACATCGAGTCCATAACAAATACTGCTGCCAAAAAACTTAGTTACGTCTCCGGGATGAGACGGTACTCCACCTCGGAGCAGCTCTTAATCTATACAAAGCTCAAGTCCGCTCTTGCATGGAACACTGTTCCCCTCTCTGGGATGGGTCTGCTAGATATCAGCTGGATGCTTTGGACTCGTTGGAGCGCCGAGCGAAGAGGATCATAGGCAGTGACTCACTCGTGAAGGCAAATCTTCTAAGCCTCGAACACCGTTCTGCCTCTCGGTTTTTTATCGGATACATTTCTGAGAGTGTGCGGAGGTTTTGCATAACCTGATACCCCCTTCTCCTTTCTATCACCGAACGACTAGGCGCGGCGAGCAGTTTCACCCTTATGTTGTAGAAATTCCTCCATTACGCACGAAGCAGTTTGCCTCTTCTTTCATTATGCGGACGGCTAACGAGTGGAACTCTCTGACGAGGTCAGTTTTTCCGGGACGCTATAATCTGGACACCTTTAAGGCCAAAGTTAACAGACACCTTCTAGGCAAACGTGTACCAACCTAGGCCTCATATTCACCTTCTATCAAGAAGGATTGAGGTCAAACGTAACCCAATTTTATGTAAAAAAAAAAGTAATGACTTAAGACTCGTTGGCGATATGAGGAAGCTCAAGTTGCTACGAAAGGGATATACTTGGTGGTCCTCTGTGCGATAGAATGAAACTGGGGTAATCGACATAGCCGTAATGATCAGCAAGCTGAAGTGGCAACGGGCCGGCCACATAGCTCGCGGAACTGACAACCGCCGGCGAAGAAAGGTTCTTGAGTGGCGACCTCGTACAGACAAGCGCAGTGTAGGACGGATGGAGTCGTCACTCCACCTGCGCAGTGTTGCGGGAAGTCGATGGATGCAGGTGACTGAGGACCGTGCCTCGTGGCAATCTTTGGGGGAGCCCTACGTTCAGTAGTGGACTTATGACAGACAAGAGTTGTACGAATACTTTAACATTGCCTCTCCGTAGTGTCGCGGTAGACATTTATAGGTCTAACGAATGCGTTACACATTCCTGTCCGTTGTTTGTAACTTCTGATTATGTTATTATTATTCATTACTGCAAGTTACGTTGTTATTGTTATAAAATTAAGTTATACATTTTTGCTATTGATGCTTCTTTTCAATCTCACTAACATTCGGTACATTGCGTACACTGACATATTTCGATGTGAAGCCGGGTTTCAAAGCGGCAACGTTATAATATAACTATAGTAGGTACTGTAAGTAGGGAGCTGGGCCCCGCGGCCACTGCCAACATAACGAACGCGTGCAGCATCACAACAGCACACGTTCCGAAATTTATTATTTCCGAAAGATACAAATGTCTCGCGTACCCATTATTCATTTGGATTATTTGTACTTGTGCCAATGTTATGATTATTTACATAGATTGATATATTAATAGTGCTTAGATATTAAATTTGAGGTCACGATAGCCTGGTGGTTAGGGGGATCAGCCTCTGAATCGGAAGACGAATTCGATTTCCTATGCCACTAGCCAGAGCCTATATGTTTTTATCGACAATAATTTGTGGGTAAAGTAATTGTAAAATACGCTAGTATAATTTAATGTACGCTTGATTATGTACCTATATACATAGTGTTATATGTGTATATATATTTAAATATATACCAGCGGACCATGCTAATCTAAATTTTGGTGAAAACTGCATTAAATTTACATATAAAAATAAATAAAATAAAATTATATACTAATCTATATTCATAAGAATGGATGTTCCAGATTAATAGATTTCGACACCATTTGTCCGATCGCCGTGATAGTTGGCACATATTTATGTATTTATTCAAGGAGGTTTTTATGATTATCTCTGTGTTGTAAGTCGCCACTAGATGGCGCTGCAGCACATTCACTTACCGATGGCCATGAACAATGTCATCGGAAACATTTTCAATTACATAGCGAATGGTAGAATCAATAATACTGTAAATTAACGTGAATTATTAACGAAAAATTTACATAAGAAAAAACATGTAATTTTTTTTTTCCCACATTTTTCTACTATGGGCTGTAGATGGTCGATTACGTACAGATCATCCATTTTTGTGAGTGTTAATGTGTAAATGATCGGACGAAGGGATCGTCTATCCACATAAATATTTTTTACCTTTTCGTACTTAGATTATTTCAGTTTGAATCACAACGATCTCCAATGTTCCGTCACTTCAATCGTCGCCATTAATGGTTGTCTTCGTTCGTTGTGAAACACTGAATTGTTTTAGTTTATTACAAAAATTACAATCTACAGCTGTGACAATTGTGACGGCATTATTGTTTAAGAAATTAAGCAAAAAAAAATTATCCATGTATTCACTCGATGCAAACCTAAATATTATTGAGAGCGATTGGTGCGCGCCGGAACTGAATTTATCCCAGAAATCAAGTGGCTAGACATTTTAAAAATAAATATTATGAAACTTATAGCTGGGTGGCAGCTTGTGTGTGTAGCAATCCTTTAATTTCCGTCCGTCCTTTAATTTAAATCCGTACCGGCGGACATTCTGATTTAAAAAATTTCAATGTCGCGACAAAAAAAGAACGACCAGTTAATGAATAATATAAAGAAACCGTATATTAATTAATTTCAACTGCTTATCATCTTCTGCCTACCCTGTGCACTAGCAATGCAGCGTTCCGTGGCCGAGATGGAATCGCGGGGGAAACAGAAGATTTGGTATTGCGATAAGCCACATCATATTCACAGTCATATAAAATAGCGAGACTTAGTCCTATAGGTAACTAAGAGCTAACTGTACGAAAACAAAAATAAAAGCGTCACTTCACGGCTCCAGTTGGGAGCAGCACAGCCTCCTCGAGCGAACCCGCTCACCTTGCTTGCTACACCAGCACTTGCACCAGCAATGCTTCAAAAAAAGCATGTGCATGTGTAGTTGCCGTTACAAAGACGCTGACCAACATAAAAGTGAATTTAATAAAACGGTATAAGTTTGTGAATTGAGAAAATACTCCAGTTCAAGAAGTTTTCCAGATACAGAAAATTTTAAATATGAACCTATAGAAAGTTATTGATTAGGTATTATCGGTGTAACCAGTGTCGCAGAACCGGACTGACTAACCGTGGCCGTCCTTCTCTTTACTCGACAAAGTGCGTGATTATGTGGTTATCCCGGCGAGAAGTCTTCATTTTAATTGCAGTTCGAGATGACAGACTCGTGCAAGCAGTAGCTATGAAAATCAAAGTAAATGTTAACTTGCGGGCCTTCTGCTCGCGAGTCTCTACCCTAGAAGCTGTCAAGGCCATCGGGCCCACACACATTTTCTATAAAAATTCAATTTGTTTGTATTCTATTTCGTTTACTTTTCTGTTTGTTTTTGCTATTCCGCTTATTTTTTGTAAGCTTAGTTTAATGTGTATTTCTGATGTAAATTGTAAGTATGTGTAGTGACCAAATAAACGGTTTATCTATATATCTGTCTATCAATAGGTTTAAAATAGTTTTAAAGTATTTTTCAAACCATTTTTAATTCTTGATGTATTAAAACAATATCTTTTTTTATAATACGTGCTCAAGCTCAAAGGTCCTTATGCACAATGTTGAAGCTACTGGGCGCAACTTTGATAACTTCAAATATTAGAAATGTGACACTATAGTTTTTTTTAAATGTAATTTCTTTGCTATATTGACCTAGATGTCAGCTGTCGCGGTTGCAAACATTTTCAAAAGAATTTTGAAAATTATTATGATCAATATTCATATCTTGGAAACGTGACGGTTCGGGGACTTTGTGGATGTCTATGATATTTCCTGAATATATGAGTGTTAGCAAACAATTTACATAAGTTTTATGTGTGGTCGCCATTTTAGTTTTTTTACTGAATGGTGAAATGTGGGCTAGCCACAATCTTCAAACTATTTTATTTAGTACAGAACTTTACACTTTAGATAGTAATTATGCAAAATAATAATATAATACTTTTTTTTTTTGTAACTCTTGTGACTACCCAGCCTCTGCAGTCAGTTCCTGTGCTAATGCGCACACGATGACGGAATGCGTTCTAGAACAGTGTGCTGGTATTCGGGTGACGTACTGACACTTGTGGGAGGGAGGGTGGTGACCTTCTTCTCTTTGGACATATTAGCGTATACCATTTATTTTGCATGCGGAATTGTGCGTAGTAACTTTTTGCTATCTCTAACAAAAGTGTTTACTTCATTTTATGAAATCAACAAACAAAATATTAAAATGTCTTATATCTTGATCAATATTACAGGTATGTAACGTATATTTTAAAAATATCAGTTTTTCGAATGTTATATTTTTTTGTTTAATATCATATCACATCATATCAAGGGTTTAAACTTAGTTTTTGTTTTAGTAAACTAGCCTAAAATTTCTAATATTCATTGCGACATTAAAATTGTTAGGTTAAACAAGAAATCCACGTGCACACATGTGTGCGTTTGTTATGTAACAAAAATCATCAAACATATAAAAGTGACATAATTTTGACCTGTCTACATTATGTTCCTTTATTTACGTGAGAAAGTGTTAGGTTGTTCCCCGATACACCCCGTCACAAAAAAAGATCACATACAAGGGATAATTTATTGGATAATCAATTAATAATTTATTAAAAAGGAATAGACAAGGAGGAATGAAGGAGCAGGTGTGAGGTTCAGAAGGGTCCGGGAGCGGGAGGGCGCGGAGCGGGCGGTGCGGGGGGTGCGGGGGCCGCGCGGCGGCGCAGCGCGCGCCACAGCGCCACAGCGTGTCGCGCCGCGCTCAGCAGCGCCGCGCCGCGGGCGGCCGCGCCCGCCGCCCGCCCGGCACTGCCACCGCTGCGGTCGGAAAACCACATGCTTTGCTGATTGTACTCATTTAGCGCGATGGCAACACGCCCGGTTCCCGAGAAAATACGGTCACTAGCGAGATCGCCCACGCAGTCCATCAAACATGTTTCCGTCCGACGCGTAACACTACGACAGTATATGCACGGAGGAACCTCAACCATAATTCCGGACGGGACTTATAATTTCCTTTGTTTCGTTACTTGTCGTTACTTTGATCGAAGCAGTAGAATCAAATCCTCGTTTATTAAATACTGGATAGTTCCAAAAAAACGTAGGGCGCTTAACAAGCAATTGGATAGTTAATAATTCTCCTTTTTTAAAATAAAAAAATAAATACTGGTGCACAAAACTGGATAAAGAATCGTCCAGAGCGTTGGAAAGCGGTATTTCTTTGATGTCCGTTTTCCGTCCGACACTCTTGCGAAGTTGTCGCCGCGTACGTTGCCAACCAGTGCGTCGAGCGCCACGGCTACGCTCGACGCACTGACTCCGCGGCTGCGACGTGCGCTGCGATCGTGATCTCGCGCACACGACAATAAGTGGAAGTGATTTTAATTACTCGTGCAACATTGATACCCTCACGTTGCCCAGATGTTGATAAATGGCACGGACTTTAATTAAGGCTATATTAACATACATAATTCATAATCCTAATACCACTTTATAGGCGAATATGTTTGTGGAAATTACCATTTATTTATGGAATCGCCAACATAACGAACTCTACGATATTACAGGAAACATAATGATGCAAATTAAAACTAAGTGTTGCTATAATTACGGGCGTGTATTCGGCTACAACAACTAAACATCAACATAACAAAAATGACTAACGTGCAAGCGCGTCACCCGATGGCAAGTGATAGACGGTAGTAGAGGTGCTACAGGTATGTTGCCGGCCTTTAAGAATACTTTTGGCAGATGGGAGTGTGAGGGTGATGAGGGTGGATCACGAGAGGAGGATGGAGAAAGGGTGGAGTGGGCTTCCGGTTACCTTCCTCACCGAACGAAAATTAGAAGCAAAAGATGCCTCTACTTTACGCCGGTATTCTGCGAGGCCGTCGTACTAACCCGGTCGAGCCGGCTCATTCGGGCAGCAGCAAACGCCGCCACTTGGCTCAACCACGTACAAAAAATTAAGTTATAATTCCTGACCCGATGCAGTTTCTTATATACAGAAATATTTATATAATTGAGAGCAGTTATAAGAAACAGCCTGTCCAGCTGGCGTATCCTGTCAGATAGCTTGTAGATGTGTGTTGCAGCTTATCGGAGTACATGGATAGATTTTTGCCAAGACCTTGATTGTATGTAAGATGCCACAAAACCTTATTTGGAGTTGCTTTTTATATGTTGCGTTTGTCATAAGGAGGGTTCCATTCTTCGCTACAATACTTTTTACTAGTTAAATAGAATAATAATTATGCGATCGTTTTTGTATTTTTAATGTTTAACCTACTATATTATCAATATGTATATTAAATCTATGTTTATTATCAAGTGTATCGCGATTCGATTTCATAAAAGAGTGTCGTTGCCGAATACTAATCGATGCTATTCTTCTACTGGCCACGTATACATGAGCATTTGCAAGTATTAAAGGACTTGTCGTTATCATACACCATAGCACGGGGGGATTTCATCTTCTTTAAGAAATATGACGTCATTATAACTAGTATTAGAGGCATAACCTCTAAATCGTCAGAAAACAGATAGCACTAAAAATTGTGAAAACATGTTGTTAAATAGTTTATAAAAATATTGAAAAATACTGGGCCTAGATGAGAGCCTTGATGGACTCCAGAGTAGTTCATAAACATATCAAATGTATATATAGTAACGTTCACACCAAAGTTACGATTTCTCAAATAAGAGTAGTACTAAGTTAGGATACACCAGATAAACCAAACTCTGACCTTTTGCGTATTAAAACATTGTTTTTAACTTTATCGAAAGCCTATCAAAAATCCGTATACACTACACCACCGGAAAGATATGCTCAAATTGTCGTTTACACTTTTAAAATCTACATTAATCCACATCAAGAATTCCAGCCCCATCTTTCTTGCTGTGGAAACCTGTTGTTTCCCGATCATTCTCTAAACAATGTAACGACCATAGAACAATTCTGAATTACACTGATATTCAGAAAAGCTTATAAAAAAAATAAAGCTTTCATCCGAAAACCCCTAATCATTTGATAGTATAAATTATATAAATTAAAGTTTAATTTAAAAAACCCAAAAGTCTCATTGCATTTTAACATACATAAGTAATGTTTTAAGGGACTAAAGTTAGTCACTTAGGTGTCTGTATCCTGTAAGTAGACATAATTAAAGTCTTCTAACTATCTTATAATTATCTTTTCATCGGGTGTTAAGGTTCAATTTTGCTTGTGAGCGCGGAGTAAAAGAAATTACGTGTTGACTTCAATATTGTTCATTTGCCTCTTAAGTAATTAGCGAAGTGTAAGACGAAGGAAGATCGACAACTAATGTCCACAGATTATTAATACATACAATGCGCTGCCGGTGGTTTTACTAACAAGATAATAAAAAATACAAAATTTGACTAAACATCGGGTACCCATACAAATTTATAATTCATTTCTTTTGCTTCGCGTCTTGCAGCTGCATGTCATAGCTTATTCTTAGAAGATGCGCAGACTTATATCACATATATTTTGTTGCCACCGATATCCGAATGATTGGTGTTCAACCTGTCTGCCCTGTTGTTTTTGGCCTGGCTCGAAATTTATCTCCAATTCTAGTGTTGCTAGACTTGACCAGGATAGAGCGAGGACGAGGGCCGTTGGTGTTGCTTGTAGCCAGCTTGACGTGAGACGCAGCGAGCATCCGCATCATCAACTGGACATTTAATCTGAAGTGCGACCGTGTTGTTGTTGGACCAACGAGGACAAGTTTTCATTCCTATGCTGCTGCATGCAGAATGTAATACATTGAATTTCGATGTTACTATGTGTGACGAGACAGTTGCTCAATTTATCGTAAGCGTGTACCGTTGAATGACCAGATAGAAAAACGGAGGTAAATCAGATTTTTCGACCTTCGACTTTTTGCATCGAGGGGACGTTAAGGATAGACCCAAGTGTCTTTGGTTTTGGAAAATCGAAATGGTACGACATATGGAAATCTCTTTAAAATTTACTCATATCGCAAAATATGCATATAAATAAAGGATAAAAGTAGAGACTCTTAATCAAGTATTTGATCTGACAGTTCCCAACGAGTACTTTAAAAGGACGAGCAGAAAACTTGTAGAGTGTCAACGCGCCCGATGCGCTTGCACTTTGTTTACAAAACAGTAATTGACATAAACAACCAAATAAGGACAAATCAACGATCACCGTGATGACTGCGCTTGAACATAGCGAGGCAGTGATTTGTGCCGCCGTAGTTTACACGGAACGGTTCGAATACTTTAAAATCGACCCCGCTGTGGGTGGACGGACAGTCTCAAAACTATTCGACAGTTTCCATCGGAGCCAATAAACTAATAACAAGACTAACATAGAGGCAGCGCCGCCATCCTGATCACAGTTTAAAGGGAAGCGACGACAACCACCGGTATCGACTGTTCCGGTGACAGATGAAGCAACATGACTGTACTATACTTGTATAAATAGCTACAGGTCAGAAAGTGGTACACACACGCTCGTCACGCCGACATGGTGCAGTCCGCAGTAGTGGTAGCAATTGTGCGACGGAAGCAGCTGCATTGTATTAGTCGTTTCCGAGGTCGGGCAATACATTAATATACTGCATTGTATCTATGTGCCCGCCTAATGACTTCTCTTTTGTAGTCTGTACTGTAATTTAACCTAGCCTCTGAAGGGACAAACATGCAGGTAAATACAAAAAAGAATTAAGAAAAGAAACATTAGGCATTAGGTCACTATTGTACATTAGCTTGTAAATAACACCGCACTGACCGGGCCTCCTCGATCTGGCTGTTGAGCGTGAGGTAGTCGGGGCTGTCCTGGCGGCTGTGGCGCACGCCGTTCGCGTACACCGCCTGCGGGCAGACACGTGCGTTTCGTATTACTTTTAATTTTTTAACATAAATCTCCCACTTCATCATCCCTCCCAACCAGCCTATTTAAGTTTGCTGAACATAGTTCTCTTCGAGATAATACCAACAAAAGCCAGCATGCATTCCTTGTACCAGGCCGGGCGAGCGGGTCGGTGAGCGCAGCGCCGGTACCCTGGCATCACATCAGTCTGCGGGATTTGGGTTCGGCAAATTCAAGTAGAGTAGAGTAGTTTTCTGCCACCCTTCTGTCGCCAGAACATCGTTTGCTAGCCGAGTGCATCGCGTGCAGGTGAAGTTGGCATTTGGATAAAGAGGTGATGTATTCCCCTTAATTAGGATTCACTTAACTGTCATGCCGTGTCGCCACACGTAATTCCGCCGCTGCCTTTTGTTTCTGCGAGCAACAGACAGCTCAGGGAAAGCCCTTGAAAATCACATGGCGTCCGTCACGGTGGCGTGTTAACCATCTCGAAATAATAATCGTATTGCTTTCATGAGGTTACATTTCATTTGAAAAGTCTTATTTTATCAGCAACATAACCCTATAAGAGCATTGCAATGTATTGTGTATCAACATATGGTTTTTTGATACACAATACATTGCATGTTGACGAATCAGTTCTTCTTGTAACTAAACAATTACAAGCCTTATGTGATAGACTATAAACTATTTAGTTACATAGAAATTTAGTTACAGCGTGCTGAGCACCCGCATGCTGCACTCTACACTTTGCACACTACACCCTGCACTATGCACTGTACAGCCTGCACTCCGCACTCTGCACGCACCTGCTCGCCGGCCGGAACCAGCTTGTCGAGCATCGCGGTGAGCGCCAGGCGCAGCGGCGGCGGCAGGTCCTGCTCGGGCTGCGCCACTATGTGCTTCGGCACGCGCGCGCCGCAGAGGAACTGCGCCACCTCGTCGCTGAAGTGGTTGCAGTTGTGCTCTAGCAGTCTATAGGCCGACGGTCTGCAACCAACACAACAAATATTTGTAGTATTATCACTTATATTATTTAAACAACTCTAAATCTATCGAAACTTACAAGCGTAAAATTAAACAAAATTCTTATTTTTAACCTTGTGTTCTTATTTTGTTCATTGTCGCATTGCATCGCCAGGGTCCGATTATATTCGCCATACAGATAGGTAATTTCAGCAGGTAGGTAATCACAGTTCCGTCACCCAAAGTGACCAGCCTGTATTTTCTTCAGGAGTCCCGTTTTTTCAATAATAATATTAAAAAAACTATGAATTCTTTTGATTAATGAATTTTTGCAATATTAAATATTTGAGTTTATTATTAGCTTAATGTTATATTTGTTCACGCACTCTTTTTGACTTCACACTCACCCCTCACTTGGCATCAAACTTAAACGTTTTTATCGTGTATTGAGCGGAATACTAGAATGAGAATAAAATAAAATACCTTTTATTTTCATCCGGCTCGGAGGACCACAGGATTTCAGGACAGAATTTATAGATGTGGCGAGTATGTTTTGTCACGAAGTCAAACAATTAACCAACATAAGAAACAAGGTAAGACGTACCAACCAGCGTCAGAAAGTAAAGGTTTGCATATTGCACTAAATTATAAAAAACGGCTGAGATTTGAAGTCACAACTTAGCAAACAGGTATTTACTAATGTACTTCTCAGCCACGCTGTACGAATATAAACTTACTATTACTGTAAGTATATGCATAGCAGAAATAAGCATTCTTACGTGTAAGCAGTGGTGCCGAGTCCCTGAATGTAATCGACGAACACCTGGAAAGGCACGAAGGTGGTGCCGAGTCGCTCCACTTGGTGCGGCGGACCCAGTTGTGTGCTACCCTGTAACGTCGACACGAAACATTTTTCATTTTCATTTAATTTTGCGAATAAGCCCTTATGATAAGTCGAAAATAAAGGCGGCGGAGGGGATGCCTGGCAGAGTAGTGAGACCGAATAGGGGGCGTTCCAATTTCGAACCATTGAGTACGAATAAAAGTAAAAAGTAAAGTAGCAGCCTGTAAATGTGTCACCCCTGAGTGTCCCGCCGTGGCTCGTCCCCGAAACATAATTTTTTTCCTAATTCTCAGATATGCAGGTAACCTCACGCTGTTTTCCATAACAACCGCCCAAGCGGTAAATTCAACACTTGCTAATATTTGTGGTTCTGCGCTGGCATCAGTATTCGAACTCAGATCACATGCCTACTAAAGCGAGCTGCCTGACCCTGAGATACCACGGTTAAGAAGACAAAGCTCAAAAAAATATTACAATGCAGTGGCACGATCGATTGGTCGACATAGTTGCTGTACTGTTCTGTACTGCTCAGTACTGTTCTGTACTGTTCTGTACTGTTCTGTCCACTTCACTTCCTCAGTACTGCGAACTGGAGCGCAATAAGAATAAGACATTTTATTACCCTGTGGAAATGTTTTTTTCACAGAAATTATAATAGCATAATAAGAGAAATTCATAAAACGTTAAAATATTGCAATACGGCTTGCGTTTATTTGATTTGATAGAGGAGCAAATTCCAGCGCTTCTGCCGCCGAGGCGCCGTGCAGGTAACTCATCCGAGAGCCACAAATAAAACTCTCTTTAACATCTCGACAGATAATAACAACACGCAAATACATTTCGCATACGTCCGCAGTAACTTCTCCGCGCTCGACATTTATTGCTGACGAAAAAAAAAAACGAAAGTCACCTTTGCGTTTTCTGAGAATTCGGCGATCGCGGATCGTAGCGGACTTGTGTGAATTGTTACTTGTGTCCAGCTCGCAACCAACGAGCGGGACGATGACGCTCCGCGCAGTACCGTCCCGCTTAGTCTCAGAATATAGAACGCACGGGTGGTGGTGCGGGTGACTGCAGTTCACGCCAGTTACGGAAAATCGGGCACAGGAGCGCTGCACTCTCGCCTAATAATAAATGTCGTGCAAACATAAATTGATGCGTAAATTATATTTTACGGTGCACCCTGCTGGTTAACGAACGAAGCTCTGGCGACCGACGGATGGTGGAAAAGCCACGACCGCAGAGTGGCTAGGGGGTTCACCTTCCGAATCACGAGATACTCGTACCGATGAGCCTTGTATCGTTGGCCTGGCCACTAAGACGGCGACAAGCTCACCACCTGTCTGGTTAGCACCGACTAATAATAAATAACCCTAATATATTGAACCGTGACAGACTTGCTCTTGCTCGCTCGCTTTGATTTCACAGGAAAAGAGAGTGTAAAATTCGTTTCCCGAGATGAAGCCGCTTAGGCAGGCCGGCGCCGGTGGGGGATGTAGCATCGTGTGTGCGGTGAAGGCGGAACCCCGGAGGAGTTTTGGTAATTGAATGTATTTAAATGGTAAAATAGTGTTTCGGCGCTTCCTTCGATTGAGGTTGTTTTCAGGCGTCCATCGGTTGCTGTACCCAGTTACCATCAGGTGGACTGTTAGCTTTTTGACTCCGCCAACGATTTTTTTATTTATCATAAAAAAAATATTTCGTAACAAAGAAACGTAACTGAACTCGTGCGGAGCCTGGGCGAGTCGCTAGTTCATAATAAGTGTAAATGTGTCAAGAAGACTGAAATCGAGCGACCGCGCGGAAATAGGTCAAATGCGAAGAACTCGCTCTTAAGGTGAAATGAACTAGATAGGTGGGGATAAATTTAAAACATCTTAGTAAATTATTAAAAAATATTATTGTAACAAATTTAACGTGAGGCCGAAACTTTTGAAATAAGTCTTGTGTAATTTCACCTACCTCGAGCTTATGCCATAACCGTAAGATCAAAGATCAATCACACGAGCGAAGCGAATAAGTTACAATAATTTTTAAATAACCCAGTTTACACATGAAACTCACGCCGGTAATCCCTCTCGGGTAGGCGAAGGTGTCGATACTTCGGACTGTCACCGGATAATTATTATTCGTTTTGTTGTCAACCTCGTCCGCACACTGCTCACTGACTGATGGCGGAGAATCCATCCCATGATGGCACCCAAACCCAATCCCACGGACTAGTGAAGCGCAACAACCCGCCAGCGCAGCGTGGTGAGCGTGGGCAAATCGTTCTCGCGTGGCATGTCCGCTCTTGATTAGCCGTTTAAAAACTTTTATCCAGCAAAAGAATTATACAAGCTGATAAATCAAGAAGAAAGATCCATTTACAATAGAAGCATCCATATCTGACCAGAACTTGTATATAGCATCTCCACTCAATTAATACTGAACACAATGTGCAAAGATGTTTAGCATAATTAGCCATTGGTAACCTTCCACGACAGCCGTGGTCACATAGAGTTGTTGCAGAACGCCAGCCATACGGGATCACTGGAGTCTTGTATATCTATTAGAATAATGGTCCACCGAATGAATTTTGAGAAACAAAGCGCACCGTTTAAAGTAGCAGCCTGTAAGTGCTCAATGTTAGGCAAAGGCCTCCTTCTCAAATATCTGAGAGGGTTCTGGAGTCAGTAAGGGCCCGGTGCGTCGCTCCTGTGCTAGATCGCGGGCTTCGGATATCATCGAAATATTTTTTTTATTATTTCTCAGAGATGCAGGTTTCCTCAAGATGTTTTCTTTCGCAGACGAGCACGTGGTGAATACAGCGCTTAAAATTGCTATTAACATTTAGTGGCGCCGGGACCGGGGATCACGAGACACTCAGGCTCTATGGAACGAGCGCCCTGACCACTAGGCTATCAGGGCTCAGTGCACCGTTAATTGATATTTAATTTTAATTGACTGTGGCGGCATCTATGCTACGACAGCCGTGTGGTTGTGGGATCTTCCTACGAATCAGAAGACTCGAGTTTGACTCCGTGCGAGGAGTTTTTCGAAACTTATAAATGATATGTATCGTTGATCTGAACACCATGAGGCTCACCACCTGTCACTTTCACCCGAATAAGCTCTGATGAAAAGACTAAAATGTCTCTGGACCAAAGACCACCGCACCACCATATTTTTTTATGACTAAAGAAACACCTTGTGCCTTGAGATTTGTTCAGGAAGATTGACCGTTGGATCGAGTTGGTCAATTGGTTGTCGTTGTCCTGGCCACGCCAAAAGGCAATGAAATCAGGGCCCACAATAACGTAAGCTCGCGCGCGTCGGGCGTCTTTCGGCATTAAACCCGCATGAAAGTACCTTTTTTTTTATAGAAGAAGGGGCAAACGAGCGTGCGGCTCACCTGATGGCAAGTGATCACCGACGCCCACGAACATCCACAACACCAGAGGAGCTACGGATGCGCTGCCGGCCTTTAAGGAAGGAATAGGCTATTTTCTTGAAGAAAACCTAGTAACTAGTCCACAATGATTAATTTATACAAACGCGAATGTGTTCGTTGCACTTGACAGTTATAAGATTGGCGCGACCCAAATACGTAGACCGTTTATTTACAGAGGAGCAGCGGCTGGTGGGTTTTGGCCTCTGCCGTCCAACGTTCGCTTGGCTCCAGGTAGCTTTGCGGCGGCAAACATGAAGACAAGAATAACGCATGCGCGCGCAGCACGCGGCGCGCGGACGTCGCGTGCGCAATCAATACTCGGCTAATATTACACGCGACGTAATAATCGACGCTTTCACAAATGTTTACAATTATGTGCCGGTGTGTTGCGTTGCCAAAATGCCGTTTTATATCTATATGAATATAGAAACTTTTTCTCCAAATGCCTAAATTGTCATTGGTGTTCTTTTGACTTACGAATCACAGGAACATGTTGTTCGTTTGTGACTTTTATATAAAAAGGACATAAAGAATAGACATGGGAGTCGGGAGAGGAAGACCTAGGGGAACATTTCACGATCAAATCGGAGACGTTCTGAAAAAAGGCCAGGTCAAGAGTACTCTAAACCAACGAGCATGCATGCAAAGATTGATGCAAGTGGAAGAAGCGGTAGACGTATGTCAGGACCAGGTGTCAGGTGTGGAAGAAGATTGTCTCTGCCTACCCCGTTGGGAACAAGTCTTGAATACATACATACATACATAAAGAATAGAGCTATATATACGAGTGTCATTTGAAAGTAGGTCTTATGTAACAAAAAAATATGTGTTTTTAATGGAATAGAGAGTCAGAATATCCATTAGAAGCATTACAGTTCGGGAGACAAGCGCGGTTAGTGTAAGCGCGCGTAAATGTCCAACGAGCCGCATGCGCCGATAAACTCAAAATCTAAATTCTAAATGAAATCAGTGCGAGGGTGTACCGCGCACACATGCGCAGGGCAGCTGCATCAGAGATTGTGGCCCGAAATAATACGAGCGTGGGCGGCGCCAGCGGCTGGCAGCGCTTCCGTGTCGCGCTAGCGGACACCGCGACACGTTCCAGTGAACCACTAGTGTGAAAGCTCTTTCCATATTAAGAATTCCGTACCACGAAGGTTTTTTGGTTATTTTTCAAATAATCTTCATTTTCATCGGCCTATTTAAGTCCACTGCTAAACATGGCCTACGTTCCTCAAAACAACGCTAGGTATAGTCAGCATGCGTTTCTTGAAAGGTTTGCCCACACCCCCCGCGTAGGGCAAGCGGGTCGGTAGTCCCGGAGCGCAGCACCGGTACCTTCGCATTAATGATGCTGCATCCTCATCACTAGGCTGTAGGATATGAGTTCGGCAAATGCCGTTGAATTTTCCACCATCATACGGTCGGCAGAGTCTCGTTGGTAAGCCTGGCAGTGGGCCACACGTGCTTGTGAGATTAGTAATAAAAAAAAATTGGGATGTTACCCCTTCCAACCCAAGTAGTAGGAAGCGGGTTGCACTAACGTGCACTTGGCTCTCTATTGGGCGCAGCATGCCAACGCGTCTCGGCGTGGGCCCAGCACGTGGCGCCGCGGCGTACGGCCGCCCTGTTCCTTCAGCCCGCTTAAAACCTCGCAATCGCTCATTTCATATTTGTTGTTGATTTATCTAGGGCTTTACATTGTAGGAACTCAGCGTACATTGTAACGATCGCCTTAAATACTCGTACTGGCTACATATACTTGTAGTTGGTTTCATTTTTTTGTTATGACAAATTGTTATGTTATTGTTAGGACACGATGTGAACGTGAAGGATTTAATCTTTTGGCAATGATCCGATATTGGTTACGAACTCGAAGCTCCGTTTGTTTTCGATTGAGTGTCATGAACGTCGGTATGATAATGAGTTCAACACTATCGTGCCGGATACTTCGCGCCGTAACGTGGCGGGCGGTGGCACCGCAACAGAGGCCCGCTTCGTCGATTTCTGGATAGTTAAAGAAGCTGAAACGCTTCATGCCATTGTGCTATTTCAAAGACTGGTTGCTTGTAATAAGGTTACTCAATATCTTCGAAGACCAAATGATCTACGTAAAATCAGCAGGCTGAACGTTTTTAAACATCACACCGACACAAAAATAGTTATTACTATTCAAAAACAAAATAAGTGCAACACAAACTTTTGCAAGTATGAAATCCACAATAGTTCAGCTAAAGCGTAAGTCAGTAATTGTGTCTCGGTGATTGTCCAATACGGCCCATTTTTGTTTTCATTGTAAAATGACCATAAATACTCGTAAACACAACAGTTGCTAACTTTATTCTTGAGAGGTAATTTTAATTAATTAATATTGAAAAGAAACTTCCCAGTTCTAAAACCCTTTTAAATATTTTGAAGAGCCCTTTGCCCAGAAGTGAGACATTAAAAGGCTGCTAATTTACTTTATCCAAAAATATAATAATTAAAAAGGAGATGCTCGACTCACCGGCGCGCAGCTGGTGACGCCGGCGCCTCCGTAGAAATACTCGCGGTCGAACGCCACTACCGCGGTGTGCCACACGCCCTCGATCTGCCGACCTGTGAACAAGTACTCAACTACATGGGCCTGCACTATACTCCGTTATTATTCAATTTTCTTTTATGTTATTTGTAAGCATGTCTGTACATTGTTTTCAGTTTTGTGTTGTACATTGTTTAATCCGGCTCGAAGGACCATCAACATAAAAATATTGAGCTTATTTTTTTTAAATAGTAAACGCTAAGTTGTGGTTTGTGCTTGTGACTATTATTCTCTCTTTGAATCGTCGTATATTCGTACGTGACAAAGCCGTGTGATAGCGGCGGAATACGCAAAGACAGCAGTAAACTCTCCAAGAAAAATATGTCGGCTTTTGTTGGTGGTTTCTAGGAGAGCTTTTTTCAGCAGACAACTAAAATAGGCTGGTGTAGTAAATATATTAGTAGGCAGCAGTACCTAATGTGCAAACAATTAAACTGACCATCCAAGCACAATAATGCCAACTTTAAGCACAGACAATCTAGGGCCACTATGGATTAATCAATCCTTTATGTTGAATCTTTTTTCATCTACAACTTTCACTTTTTTACATTGATCAAAAAATTTTAAAATGTTGCCCCAAGCTTATTAACAAAAGAATTAAATCCTAATTTAATAACTTTGCCCTACTTATAATTATTAATGGAAAAGAAAACCCCACAACCTGAATTAAAATATATATTTACCTCAACAAAATTTGATATTGCAAAGGCAAAACAAAACAACATTTGATTAAAATTAATTGCCAACGCCACTTTGGTTGCACAATCCTTCTGTGAGAGGTAATCTATTCTAAAAGGCTATTATTTACAGTGAACTGTAGCGATGTGCTCAAATGAAAGCAAGGCAATGATATAATAAAAAAAATATTAACTATATAAGACTCGAATCAAGTATGGCTATGTATTGAAGAATGATGATTACCATGAAGGAAAATTGTCATTACAATTTTGCATAATAAAGCATATATAAATAAAAATAACAAACAAAAGACCTATACAATGTTTGAACATGCGCTGCTATTACCCCTTCTCATGTCATAAGTCCTGATATAAATCATCCTCAATCATAACAATAAAATTTCAATTGTTTCAATGTACCAATTTGTCAAGACTTTACTGTGACGCTTAAACATAGCCAGTTAAGACATAAAATATTTTGAATGCTAAATGTTTTCTATTCAAATTCAAATATATATTTATTACATAGTCCAGACACATATACATAATTGTGTACATTAACAAAATAATTATAATAATATACACTAGCACTATTTCGTCTTTTTTAATTAAGCACCTGAACCAGTTTTGCCTTTAAAGGACCAAATGTAATGTAAGCTTTTTGTTCTTGTTAGTGTAATATACAACTACATCTACTATAGAATTCCAAAAAAGAGATAACAATTGCATGTATACTTTGTTTATAACTTTGTTTTCTATTTAATTATTTTAATAATGATTTTATTATAAAATACATTTATAATAATAATAACTTAAGAATGTCTTACCTAGGATGGCAGGTGAAAGCAGAGATGCCAGTCCATTAGTCAAATCATAAATATAGAGATCTACTGGTACTCCACCTTCTTCTGTCATTGTGTTCTTTTTGTTATCCTCAATTCTGATTCAATTTGATTTCTAAAAATATCATAGACATTTATTTGCAACATACTTTATGTTTATTTGAAGTCAATATTAAGCTATGTAAAAACGTTTTGAAATAGGCCCCAATATTATTTTTAAATTTTAATGCTCCATTTAATGTCCAACAACTTGGACCACCTCATAAAAATAAGGAGTGGTATAAGCCCAGGGTTCTGTTCTCTAACACTTCTAATAATATCATTTAAAAGAATTAAATTTAAAGTAACAACAAAATATTATTGTTCCATCTCTTTTTTCTGTGTGACAAATGAGTGCTCAATGCACCTGATTGCAAGTCTAAAATTATGGAGTATTGGTATCCATCCTCTGTTAGAAGCAAAATGTAGTTGCAAGTCACCCCTGAGGATAAGTAATGCATGCCTTGTTGCCAGCCATTAGTGTCTCTGGGTCTCATCATTCACTATATAAATGCTATAAAACTTGTTTAAGTGGAAACACTTTTTACAGGTTAGAAACAAATATATATATCAATTTTAAAGTAGTACATTTTTTTTAAAATAAATTCACCTTAATCAATTTGAACATATTCACTTTTACAAAATTATAATTCCGATTCACTTAATTTTTGAAAATTCACACAGATTTTTTTATTTTCATTAGTTTAGTTTTAATAGCATTTGTTGTATGTTGCTAGTTCTCTGGTGCGTTTATCTGCATATTTCGGGCACTAGACTTTCAGTTCGATGCAGTTATTGGACCTGGCCGCGCGCACAAGTCATCGGCATCGACGTCGGCATGACAGTGCCACTAATACACACATCCACTCCACTATGCTATGCTATACTGTACCCTTTTGCTAGCACAGTTCGCCCAATCGCCCACTCACTATATAACGAACCGAACTATTTATAAAACAATGGAATTATAAGCACATGCTAATGTCGCATTGACTTATGAAGGAGGAAACAGTATTTAGTGATTATTTATTGGAAAATTTGTTACGGAATAAGGAAGAATTTTAGTAGAATTAATAGTAACCTGTGTGTAAGAAAATTCCATTACAAGTAAGCCCACTAGTGTAAGGGAGAACTAATAATTTCAGTTTTTTTGCTTTTCATTTTTATATCAATTATATCTTATCATTCATCAATCAAATAATTCAATATTCAGGTTAATCTGGCTAGTCTTCTGATTTGACAAAAATTCAATCCAAAAATGACAGTGAGACATTGACATATGACAAATGACAACTTGAGAAAAGAACTGTTAAGTTCGGGAACTGTAATATATTACATTACTTGGCGTCATAGGTCAAATAATGATACTAAATTTTTTTCCACAGACATTTAATATAGTAGCCTCAGATTAGCTACTAATAGATGTAGCACTCGTGCAACAACAATAGTGCATCTTACTCATAAAACTGATAGTGGCTAACAAAGGCTGTTTATATTTTAGGGAGAGTAAACCTTTAATTATGGTATATAGAAGTAGAGTTAATAACTACATACAATTTTAAATATTATATATCTGTGAATTTAACTCACATTTTTGGTTTGTGTTAAATAAAAAAATTGGATTTTTAAAATAAAATCTTGAAGCATAATGGTTTTGAATTTTAAATTTTACTGAAATTTCGAGTATTGAAGTTAAACGCCTTAAAATGATCTTACAATCTTTCTCAATATTCACGTTCAGAAAATGTCTTGCTACTAATCGATTAGTTACGCTAGTCGTTGTAGCGAATTACCTTTTCTGTGATCGGCACAAGACTTGTGAAACCCATGAGTGATAGACGAAAAAGATTTATTGAATAAGTAAAACACTTGTAAAGATAATAATTCTTCATATCTTTATTATACATACGATACGTTTGAGTAAGAAATTATTGATGTATTATGATGAAAAGAGAGAGCATGATTAGTTTGCGTTTGCGCAGTAAGAGCGAGATTAAAAAGGTTCGAAACGCCTGAAATAAGAGAGATCAAATGAATCTTAACAATTGTAACAAGGTGCTATTTTACTGTATAAAAGACGCAGCTTTTCCAACATTTTTAATCTGCATAGAGGAAAGGTGAGTTTATTTGGATTCTGCAGTTCGATATTTCGGCGTTATTGTTTTATTGTTAAACGACTTCAAGCAAATTCATGGACACAGCATAAAGATACCCTAAATTTGAATGAAACCTCCTTCCTAGTTCCTAGCAAAAAGTTCAAAAATACCTTATAACAAAACGAAGGACGGCGGAAAGAAATCCTACCAATATTCAAACCCAACTAACTCAAATCACACAATCATTTGCTACGCACATACCAAAGAATAACAATTCGTTTGCGCGTGTCGTTCACTAATAAAATCAAAACTATGTGGTCTTTTGATTAAAACCTTGTGCAGTCATTAACAATAGAATTCAACTTATTTCAAAGTTATGACAAATGACGACTAAGAAACTTCTGGCTGTTAACTTGATTTATAAAAAGGTTCAAAATGAAACCAATTTCAAAGACTACAATCAAATATACAGATTGGATGCGACCTTATTAATATTTAAAGGTTATACTAACGGCTAGTAATAAGATGGTTAAATGCAACGGCCGAAACTTATCTGCAGACTTCCTCGATCAGTATATGAGGCAATGGTGTACGATCCTTCGTCATTTAGCTCCCATCTGATTGAATAGCTGAAAATAACTTGCGAATTCAACAATTCAATCAGAATACAAATCGCCATCATGTGCGGTCTTCCATGTCGAAAGGGGTAAGGTCTCTAACTCTGACTATATAGACTTGTGTACCTCCCTTCCCTCTCAATAGTCCACCAACTCGGATCGTAGTGACCGCCTTGGTGTAGCTGCTGCAGCTCAGTATTATAGGGGTCTTTTGGCCCACCATGGGTTCACATACAGGCAAACATTTTGGCGTGTCCAATCGTTATACAAGAGATGAATGAAATATTCCATGCCTAGTGATGACTTATGATTATGGCTGAAAGCATGTTCATGATTGATGACGATGATTATATGCGATTGCACTATATATATTTGATTCAATTGCGTAAACGATGATGTTTGCGTTTAGGCCTAATCTCTATATTAGGCACAGAGTATATAAAATAACTGAACATCATTGGTAAGCAGTTTGGAGAAAATTCTGAACGAAATGTTATGTTGTGTCATGTCATTGTCATGTCAGTTTAGTGCTGTTGTGGTGTTGGTGTAGATATTTTAATAAAACAGAATGTCAGGATCAAAAAAGATGGTAATTTTTCTTTAAATGTTTTATAAAGATGTATAACATTAGGTCTTCTCATCGTTCTTATGGTATATAATATATTTATCATACTTGATCATTGTCTCTCACTTCCTTTATCCTTTGAATCTTTGTGTAGTGTAACTTTTTGAATTTCAAATTTACCTCGATAAGCCGTCCCTTGTTTTACTATGCTCATTTTAATCCAAGCGAAAAAAGCCTTGGTCCTTTATACGTTGTCTTATTTAAAATATGATGACGCAGCAGTTTCAAGCTGTCCCTAATATTTTGTCACTGAAAATGGGAATAAGACATCAGTGACATTACTTGTGCCTATAAAGGTTGATTAATTTACAGATGCTGCGTGTGCAGTCACCAGAGGGCACGTCACGCATAGAAGCATCAGACACAGACGTAACGGCGCGGCTATACGAGCGTGTGTACGAAGCTCTGCATCTCAATACGATGGCATTTGCATTGCACCGCGACCGCCAACGCAAGGAAGAAGTGATTTCGAGCAAGTCTCGACAACTTCGTGAATATGGTTTAAAGCATGGGGACATGCTGTATCTCAGTCCAGTTAATGGTGCTGTGCTATTTGATCAACCTTCTACCAGTGCAGAGGTAATTGTGTGATAGATATATTAAGAGCTTTTCTAAAGCTTATTCGTGAATTGAGCTGTCTCGGCATATTGTTGTGCCTCCCCTGGGGAACCATATTAAAAACAAACTAAACAAGAGGCTTTGGGAAGAATTTGTGTATAAAGTACCAGTTGACAAACAATCATGAAGTGTCTAAAGAATCTTGGTCTATACCTATATCAACATAGTGTGATGACTTTTGAAATGTGACCAAGAACAATATTTATAAACATAACATAAAATTTATTTGTTTTTACTTGCTCTCACTCGAGATGAGATGGGGATGGTGTAATATTTTGATTCCGGCAGCTATGTTGTATAATACTGTTCCCTATTTTTACAGGAAAATAACATTACTGAAATAAATGAATCTGGCCCTTCAACATCAGTAGCAACAACTTCTGTGTCACAAAAACCTGGTGCACCTGAAGAAGATGATGTTGACTTGGAGCTCTACAAGCTGCCAGGAACAATCCAGCGTCAGAGAGATGAGAAATTGTAATTCTCCTTAACTTAAATTTATTACCAATTGGATAACCCTTCATAACAATATAATTTCTGTTATCTCGTCACAATCTGAATTAATATTGATACACTTAAATGACAGCACCCTGTTACTAAGTTCAGGCCATTTTCATCTGTTCAAGCATCTGTTCTTTAAAGGGGTTTTATCTTTTGAACTGTAATAGCCAAGTGGGTCCTCAAACAAAAGCAAAGGGGTTTTCTTCGTTTTTTGTTTTTGCTCTAATAATGTCTAAAAATGACAATACTTACAGGCTTCAAATTTGGTGTGATTGTACAGAAGCCTTGGTGAGGTATGACTCCCACATGGACAATTTTTTATAAATTTTTTAACTAGCTTCATCATACTTCTACACTTTTAATTAGCTTAATAATCAAATAATCATGCTTTTGTTTAACAGATGTGGACACAACTCCAATGGCTGCTGTGTGCATTGTTCACCTCTGGAGCCCTGGGATGAGAGTTACCTAAAGGAACACAATATTAAGCACATGTCATTCCATTCCTATCTACGCAAGATCACATCTGGAAAGTTTATTTCTTTGGAGGAACTTTCATGCAAAATTAAACCAGGTATTAACTTAACCTGTTTATATTTATGCAACATCAATTGAAAACAGATATGTTGAAAGTATGTGAACAAATAAAATGACACTGCTTTTGTGACTCAGTTTTGTAATATTGTTTACAAACTAGTAAAATTATCGTACATAAAATATTCTGTAACATTTTAAATAGTTTTAGTGTTTGTGTATTTTATTATATTAAGCCTACTGGCCACCTTTTCTTGTAAAAGTTTTGAAATGTCTTGGCGATTACTTGTGTCAAGGGTTGCCTTCCTCCCACATTATATTTCAAAGAGGCAAAAAGTTGGTTGCGGGTTGTGTGTTATGCCAAAGGAGCGTTTCCAATTTCTGCCTACCCCTGTGGATTTCGGCAGAGCATGCTTGTATTATATATTTAATATTCTACATACACCTAAATGGGCTGATATGTATGTGATTTAAAGTAAATAAAAGTTTTCCAAGCTTCATTAAAAATATTTGCACGCTTTATAGATTACTTGGATTTAGGAATTCAAAGCTGAAGAAGTTACGTAAACATCTTAAAGTATGATATGATCTAAGCTCAATTCTAGACCCAACGAAGTGTTCATTTAGATCCATTGATCACCGTTAGTCCTTTTTGAGATTTTGTGCAATAATGAATAGAATTAAAGTATTAATTGTATATGCGCTTGGAAGGTTGCAAGGAGCACCCGCCGTGGCCGCGCGGCATCTGCTCCAAGTGCCAGCCGGGCGCCGTCACGCTCAACCGCCAGCCCTACCGCCACGTCGACAACGTGCTGTTCCAGCGCGCGGCTCTCGTCGAGCGCCTGCTGGCCTACTGGCGCGCCACGGGCCACCAGCGCCTGGGCTTCCTCTACGGACACTACGAGCGGCACCCGGACGTGCCCCTGGGTATGTACTGAATGATGGTGAAAGGCGCTCTGAAATCTTGATTGATAATTTAGACTTCATTTTACACTATTTAAAGAATCCTTTATATAAAGCTGTGTAGAAAACGAGCTAACAGTCCATCCGATGGTAAGTGGCCCCTGCTGTCCACGGACACCAGCAAACAGCCGCAATCGAAGCAGAACGCAGATGCGTCGGCACCCCTGAGGACTGCTGGATGCTAACTGGAGCTCTTAATTAAAAATGAACGGATCGCGCGCCGCCGCCGCGCTGCGTTCTCAAATAATGCCAGTGTTAAGAGAAAAGCAAAAATGCACTCTACGTGTGCTGTGCAGGTGGCACGCGCAGGTGGCACGCGCAGGTGGCACGCGCAGGTGCGCACAACAACAACTTGTGACAAACACTCACAGTTCTAATGAATGTAACTACTTTGGTTTCGTCTCCTCCCGCAGGCATCCGTGCGCGCGTGTCGGCTGTTTACGAGCCGCCGCAGGAGAGCGGGCGCGACTTCATAACGCTGGGCGCCGACCCGCACGCCGAGCTGCTGGCCGAGCTGGCGCGACGCCTCGAGCTGCGCCGCGTGGGCTGGATGTTCACCGACCTGCTGCCCGAGGACCTGGCGGCCGGCACCGTGCGGCAAGTGCGGTGAGTGCAGCGGGTGCCTTGCGCCGCGTGGCCTATCCATCCCTGGAAGCATGCGTATACAGCGGCCGCCAGCAGGCGAGTCCGAGTCCGATAGCTGCCGGCAGCGGTGTAATATTCCTTTGAATCGAGGTGTAACACCATGGATAAATACAATCATGGACATGTTTAGAGGAACCCCAAAAAAAAGCTATAATGGTGTTTATGTATGTGTAGTTATAAGGAAAATGATCACTTGATTTGTAGAGAACTTTAAAATGAATTTCAAATTCCAGTATTTTTTTGTAATGTTTGGCACATGTGGCATTTAGTATTACCTCCTCTAGTCTAGTGTCAACCGTTGGTTTCACTTGTCCTCTCAGTATGATTTCTGGTATTTCGCGATAGCAAAAAAAAGTAAATATAAATAAAAATCCCGCCGAAATAGGCGCTCTAGGAAGTCAGCAGTTTGTGATCGTATTCTGGATCGGCCAAACATTACATTAGATCTGGCAGACCACATGACCTCGCAAAAGAACACCGATTCCCATCAAGGATGATTATCGAGGATATTAAAATTAAAAATCATCAAGAGTAGATGGCTGGGTGCCACCACCTGCTTGGTATCCGGATATTAAAACCACTGTACTACCTCTGGGTACCGTGAGCTTATTCTACGCAGAACGCAAAGATAAATAATTATAGAGCTGACGGTTAACTATGTCATCAAAGCATGTCATTGGACATTAAGGCTCGGAAACTGCCAATGTTCGAGCCACTTGATTGTATGCGTAACCATTTTCAATGAAAGTCACAGCTCTCGAGATTTGCGCCATGCTGTGATCCGGCAGTCAGTCACTTGGTTACGTAACATGACAGTTACATATTTCGGAAGAAAAAATTACAGAAAATCAGCTAACTTTCTTACAATACGCATTAATTAAATTAACACGTAACCGAAAAATAAAACCAACTAACGAATACGTAATAAAAGTACGTTGAAATCCTTTTTTTTTCAAATTATTAAATTCTGCATAATATTAAATTTTTTAAGAGAATCTATTATTTACGGATTTCGTCGCGCTTAATCTTTGTTAATTTTTTTTTGCGTTCCTCTCAACATGTCCACGAGGGTGACGTCGTCGCCTAATTATATAAACAAAAAGTGAGGTGTGTTTGTGAGTTTCGGTGTAAAGGTGTGCGTGTGCGTGTGCGCAGCGGCGTGGACACGCACTTCCTGTCCGCGCAGGAGTGCGTGACGGCGGGCCACTACCAGGAGCTGCACCCCAGCGCCAGCCGGCACGCCGCCTCCGGCTACTTCGGCTCCAAGTTCGTCACCGTCTGCGTCACTGGTAACGTTTCTTTTTATTTCACCGCACCCTGTCCGCCGCTGAACATCTCTTCCCCCCACCCATGTGCGCCGACTGCCCGCAACACCGCGCAGGCGCTCGTTCCGTCTCGCGCGGCCCCTGCACTGCCATTTATTTATTTTCTCAATCGTCTGTCTGATGCACGTAGTATCTGTGACCACTTGTCCGCCACGCCACCGCTCCTGTTTGATATCTACACGATCACTACTGCATCGGCATGTTTTTAACATCTAGGAGGCAACTGTGTGTCTTGAAACGAAGGAATTCATTTTGTTTCGTCATATGCAACTGTCGGTAGCGCGACGCCACTGGCTCAAGAACTCGAGATCAAGGAGAACAGGCACCCAGGGCGTGCGCGACGCTTCGCCTGCTAGTTAGTACCTGTGCAGAGCGTTACCCTGCAGCGCATGCCTTATCATGGTTATAGCAATTGTATACTGATGACGTGGGTGTGTCGGTGTGTCAGTGGATCTTAGAGTTTCCGTTGCCAGGGGCCAACCAGTATTTGTGGCGCATACAAATTACATCTGACGTCTTTCTAAACATCTGAGTGAGATTCTGACGATCGTGTGAACTACTCAAGCGTGCCCGACTGCCGCGCATGGGTTCGAATCTCCAGCTGGAACATTTGCGTTAACAGGTTATCGGGTCTTGTTGAGTTTCGTGCTTTCGACACTGCACATGTCCCTTCTGTCTACATGTCCATGTTACATCGGACACGGCGAAAGACACGCACACATACTTGGCGCATCTGTCGCGCATACACTTGGCAACTGTCGATAATATTCGGAAGTTGTCCTGGTGGTCGAATTCGGCCAGAAGGACATCATCGAACAGTAACCGGTTAAGTTACGTTACGAATGATCGCTCATTTAATTATCATCGTAACTTCATTAATATGCTTAATGTGACTACTTTATTGCATGCCGTCGTCACCTATACGTATATACAAACACTAAGTTTATTTTAACTCATTTTACTGAAAAATTTCTTTTTTACTATAGTATAAGTGTTAACTATGTTGGTGATCATAAAATAAATAAATAACCGGAATCACTGCACTCAGAATCGGTTCCTTGGCCGATCATTATTGTACGGTCGATTCCCACTGGCGCAGAGTCGAGTCGAAGAAAGCGTCAAATTCACCGAGCGTGCGTCTTCCTGCGAATGAAGGAAGAAGCGCAACTCCTGAGTCGCCTGGACGTCGTCTGTCCGACTCAGTTCCGGTGCGTCGGCACACGGCAGCGGCCCGCGGACCGCGCGCGCACCGGCTGGCGATCACTCGCGGATGCGCGCATCCTTTGAAACCGCGTCTAGTTTTTATTCTTCACATATATTTGCATCACTCTGAGGAGACGGGCCAAGCAATGCTTCGATGCTCTTCGACTTCGCGCCAGTGCGAGTGCGGCCCTTGACCGACCGCGTACTGCCGGTGCAAAGTGAAAGCGGCACGCTTGTCCGCAGGCGACAGCCAGCAGCAGGTGCACCTGGAGGGCTACCAGGTGTCGGGGCAGTGCCAGGCGCTGGTGCGCGACGGCATCCTGCTGCCCACGCGCGACGCGCCCGAGCTCGGCTACATCCGCGACTGCAGCCCGCGCCACTACGTGCCCGACGTCTACTACAAGGTCGGTCCTCTCTTACATTCTCCTGGAGCCGACAGGCCGCAGAGAACTTAGTTACAGTTCTGTCAGCTGTTTCGTGTGCTATCATCGTTATTAGAATCTACCGGCAGCTTTCCACTCGTGGGTGCCGTGGGTGGAAGAGGCGACTAAGGGAAAGGCTGCCGACTTGCGGCGGGATACCCACCTCGCTAAATACCAGAGCGACGACGGGCCGCAGCGTCCAAGGTGCGAGGTATCCGTCACTGCGACCGCCAATCCGCTTACCGAGTGTGGCGATTTCGGCAAATGCTCCATATGCAAGAGGCACATGTCCTGCAGCAGACTTTATTATTTACAGATGTTAAGGATGAGGAAGGAAGGACAGTTAGTACTACTCGTTCCAAAAAAAAAAGAAGGTTAGGGTGGTCGTCTATGCGATCGTCTATCGATATAAATTGGACCTTATGTAAGCTCGTGACATAGGATCTAGAAACTATATGTCTACAGTTCCCGGTCTACTCGACTGCACTAAGTTCATTCTATCTACGATATATCTGTGATACATCTAGATTTATCAAGAGCCAACAAGCACTCTAAATTTCGATTTATTTCAGTCAACAGTTGATTTAATATATTTTCACTTACATCCACTATTTGTCCGGAGACATTCCTTCAATATAATAACCATCAAGGTATCATAATAAAACTTTCCCGCCGCTTTTCCAAACAAAATAACCTACGGCGTTCCCCTGGGCTTCATAGTATGCCATACCCAATGATATTCAAATCTGTTTAGCTGTTTAGTCGTAAATACGAAGACAGAGTTACTTTCACTTCTTTGCGTCTTTGTATCTTGTATTTTTATTTATTTAATTTTTATGCACAAATTGGTACACATGCCTAGAGGCATTCTCTCCCAGTCAACCATTAGGCTAAGCAGAGATACGTAATAGAGGCGATACAGCTAAGAGAATAAAACTAGTAAAAGGATATAAATATCAAATATATACTTACACAGGAAGGTGTATACATACATACATACATAAATAAAATATATACAAATATACCATATACACATAGAATAATGAATGAATGTATTATACTCGTATATCGTATTAATATTATTCAATAAAACCCAGGCCAAATCTCTACGTATAGTATTTATTGAAATATTTATTGCGCCATAATTCTTTATCGATATAGAAACCAAAACAATTTTTTTATATTTTGTCTCCGTCTGTCTGTCCCTTTGAAGACAATAGGCTCTGAAAAACTATTGGATAGATTTTTACATTTATCTATAACATTCAGATTATTTTTTTTCCATATCGGTCAAGTGCGGGTTTCACCATGCAATAAGGAAGCGTCTTTTTACACATTAGTTTTATATTTAAGATTTACAAGACAATCGAAAAGTATAGACAAAGGTAAAAAAATTCACTGTTTTAAAAAACGACAAACAATATCGAATGCGCTATATGTGCACAAGATCACGCTTGACCGCCCGGCGCCGACAAGTTAGCTACTAACTGTATAGGAACCGTAGAGAAAGGAACTATAACTTTAACTATCTTATATACATAGTTAAAGTTTATAGTTAGATTTTTTATAGTTTATAGTTTTCGGAGAGATTTAGGTTAATAGCAACCAATAGATTATGTAGCAGTTAAGTTCACTTTTATGAATAAAGCGCTGCAGAGCAGAGCATAGAGCATCGTTAACGTTTGATTTCTTTATGTTAGTTCATAGTTTTCGTGATAATTTTTCTTTTAAATATCAGTAAAATCAGACTAAAATGTACTTAATAAAAGTCGGAACCAGAGGACAATGTCGCTCGTTGACCCGTCCTCAAAAGCGTCCCGCGCCGTGCGCCGCGCGTGCTTATGTCACCTATCATACACACATGTAAACAGGAGCGCCCCGTGCCCGGCGCCGCGGGATACCTCCTGCCCCTGCGCTCCCGTTTCCGCCGTGGAGTCTGCAATGTCCGCACCTTATAGTATTAGAAAAATCTGTTTTATTTACTGTTGCACTTAAAACGTGGTAGCGCCGAACAGCGGCTTTGCTGCTGCTCGAATGGGCCGGCTCGACCGAGGTAGTACCACGACCTCGCAGAATACCGGCCTGAAATAGAGGCATCTTATGCTTCAGCGTTTCGTTCGGTGAGTGAGGTAACCGATGGCCCTCGTCCCCCAAATATGCTTAAAGAGCGGGAACGCACCTGCAGCTCCTCTGGTGTTCCAGATGTACTTGGGCAACGGTAATCACTTTCCATCAGGTGAACCGCATGTTCGTATGCCATTTACCTTAAAAAAAAATCTCTATTGAAATGAGGATGATTTTCCATTTCTTTTGGGAAGATTGGTAGTGCTAAAAATCTGGAGTAATAAGTTGGGCTCTGCGGGATATGGTCACATATGCAGTTGTAATTTTTTCCTATTACTTCTTTTCCGATGTATGTATTCCTTCGCTGACGATCACGTGGTTAATACAGCAATTATAAATAGCAGTTAATAACTATGGCAGAGCCGGCATAGTTGGCGTCCAGGATGTCACTCGCGTACTGTGCATACATTACAGCACACAGACTCCTAATTCCAGCAATATAATTTCAGTAATATTGCTAAAAGACAATGTTTCTTTTAATTGCTGTTATTAAGGGGTTTACAGGATTTTAAGGCCAACTACTTCAGAAAATTAAAACGTGATAACATAAAGATCTCCTTCAAGTACGACATCTTGTAGAGTACGAAGATCTTGCTTGAATTTCTGTGCATATTTTATATTAAACGTTTTGTCATTCGGAGGATTGCATTTAGATCGGCGTGAAAGCCAAATTCATTGCTCTAATACCTATACTCGCGTTAAACTGGTGACTTGATTATGAGATTTTTATGAAAGGTAAAGGCGTGGTGGTGAAATAAAACACGGACATTTCCGCTTCATATATTTATTTATCACGTTTCGCGCTGGACATTGCAATATGCTCGTATATTCATTTAACAAGGGGCAGTCGCTGCCCCGGGACGCCACCGTCAGTCCACGATCACTTTATAAACTATGCCGATAAAATAAACGCTACTACATCGTAATAATTATAATGTATCAACATAGTCAACGCGCATTGCACACATCGGCCATCGCGCGCCGGCCTCGCGGCATACACGATTTTAATGAAGAAAAAATAAACTTAACAAGATCCACGCGTGTGAATAGGCTACACGAGGTCCAGTACAGTGCGTGCCACCCGCCGCCGCCACCCGCTGCGCCGGTGGCGGCCGGTGGCAGCGCCGGGCGGGCGGCACGCGACAGGCACTTCCCGCCAGCTGCGCTATCTACAGTTATCATCACAGTCTTGCAGTACTCCCGTAAATCAGAATACACTCCGCATATACGGGAATAACTCTTCGCATTATAAATCTCATATCGCGTTCTCGGGAGGTCACGTTAGCTTGTAAATATATCAATCTATCTTCTTAACTGACGTAAATATAACTCTATAACGCTCGTCTTCACTACGCTGTACATGGCGCGGAAGCAGAGCCGCGCCGTATACATGCTCTATAACATTTAACATTTATATCGACACAAACGCTCGGCTTGTGTCACTTAAACACTACTCTGTGTCGGGGCGCCACGACAATATACTGTCGATTCCCGAAGGTCACCGCGTAGTCGGGTAACCCAAATACAATAAGTCTCCGCTGCTCGACGACGAGACGAGACAAGCCACTACATGTGAGACGGTTCGCCTCCGCGGCGTCCGTGCTGCCGGCCACCGACACACCGACAAACCGACACCGACACCGACGATGCGCGCTACGACACGCGGACAACGCAGGGACAATTATGCAAACGAAACAACTGCGACAGCTGAAGCCGACGAACTTCGAAACGACGCGTAAATACTTCCAAATGTTCTATATTTATAAAAATAGCTTACAGTTCGAGTAAAGACGAGTTACAGGCGAGAGGAGAGCGTTGGTCCGACGGTTAAGTGTGAAAAGGTACTGGAGTTGCGGGAGATAGAGGGGTCGAGGGTGAGCGACGCGCTTCGGGCGGCGGGTCAGTTCAGTTTGCCGCAACTGGCGATAAGGATGGTGCTCAGCGGCTTGCCGGCGCTGTCGCCCGTGCGGCTCAGTTGATCGACCAGTTCCAAGCCCTCTACCACGAACGCGAAAATGGCCGTGAAGCCGCGCATCTCGCGTAGCACGACGCGGAACTGGGAGCCCACCAGGCCCAAGTGGTCATGTCGCTTCTGCGAGCGCCGCATGCCCACCGAGCCGCGCACCGCCGCCAGCCTCGTGTCGTCCGGCATGAAGTAGCTCTCTTCGAACGCGGAGCGCCCGCCGCGACCGTTGTTCAATTCGAAATCGCCCGTGATGACGCTCTCGTTCTCCCAGCACTGGAACACGGCGCAGCCGCGGTAGCCGATCCCCAGCTCGCCCGTCGCCAGCGCGGTGAAGTTGCGCGCCATGCGCGGCGCCACGTCGCTGCGCACCTCCACCACCACTCGGCCGAACCCCACGCCGTTCACCTCCAGGTTAAAGTAGAACAGAGGGTACGCGTGCGGCGCGCGCAGCAGCAGCGGGGCTTCCGGCGATCGGGCCGCCTCTCCCTCCGCGTACTGCGCCTGGCTCGCCCGCGTGTACAGCTGCGCCGTGCAATAGTTGGCCAGCAACAGCACGGCATCGCTCGGAGCGCTCGGCGGCGGCGGCGGCGACTCGCCAGCGCTCAGGCCGGCCAGCGAGCGGCGCAGCAGCTCGAAGTCCAGCGGCACAGTTGCGGTACGTATGAGATCATCGAGACGGCATTGTAGCAGTGCTTCGGCGCGGCGAGCGCGTAGGCGGTCCAGCTCGGCGGCGCCGGCCGACAGCGTGGCGGGCTCGGTGGTGAGCTCGGGCGGCGCGGGTGCGGCCAGCTCGGCCTCTAAGCGCAGCTTTAGCGCCGTGGCGGCGTCGAGGGCGCGCAGCAGGAAGTCGCGCTGCCTCGCGGCCAGGCGGCGCAACTCCGCGCGCAGCAGCAGCGCGTCGCGCGCGAGGGCGGCGCGGGCCTCGCGTGGTGAGAGCAGCGCGTGAGCGTGCGGCGCGTGCTCGGCGCAGGCGCGGCAGGCCCGCGCGCCGCACGCTCCGCACCACAGCGCGGGCAAGCGGTGCGCGGCGCAGGCGGGCTCGGCACCGGCCAGCCGCCGCGCCAGCGCCAGCGCCGCTGAGTGCGTGGGCAGCGAGTCGACGCGGCCAGCGGGCGGCGCGGTGCGCTTCCAGCAGTGCAGGCAGCGCACCTCGCGGCCCTCGCCCAGCACGGAGCGGGCGCAGGCTAGGCAGAAGGTGTGCTTGCAGGTGAGAAGCTTGGGCGCGCGCTCGGCCTCGTCGTAGACGCGCTGGCAGCAGGAGCAGAGCGCCAGCTCCTCGATGTCGGCGAGCGAGCCGGGCGCGGCCGGGCTGCGCCGGCCCCGCTCCGCCTCCGGGGTCTCCACGGTGTCGCCGTGCCGCTCGTGCCGCTCGTGCCTCACATGGCCCGCCCGCCTCGCCCACGCGACCGAGGTGGAATATCACTAATTAAACTAAACTAAAACCCTGAAATCGATGTGAAGCGCCACATCACTTTACGTTTTGTGTACACACGCCATGTTGTTTTTCGCTTCTGCGCCGCGCTTCACATAGGTCGATCAACAGATTAATTCCCGCCGACGTAACATTTTTAAGGCGTTCTGAACTCATCTCTATATTTTATACTGCAATTTCCTGCGTTATATGAAAATTAATAATAGTCTCGCATTATCCGCCGGTATCTTTCACTTTCTCCGTAACCCTCAGCCGCCTGGTCTCCCCTGCCGAAAACGTCCATCTCGTTGGGTTTTATTTATCTATTTAATTTAATTTTAAATATATTTTATGATATTATTAGGTGGGAATATACAGAAACACCTCAAAAAAATAACAATACGTTTATTTGTTGATGATATTATTTGAGGTATTAAACTAAATATTGATTAAAATGAATATTAATAAGAATACTCTCTGAATAGTGATTCTTCCCCATTGTGTGAAATAATCTTTTTAATTCATACAATTATTATAAATGCAAAAGTAACTCTGTCTTTCTTTTACGTTTACGTTTACACTACAAATTTATTAAGTTTATTGATATCATCATGTAAGTGATTTATATTGTACTTTAGTGTATCAAAAATTGAGAAACCTTTTGAAGATTCCCTTGTACTATTGAAAAGCCATTAGGTTTTATTTCAGCATTACGTTAGACATGGTTCAACAAATGTAGGTACTAAAAAGAACATAACGACGATGCTGCAAGCATACGCCGCCCTGTGCGGCCTCTCGCGCGTTGTTCAGTGCGACGTCGACGTGACGTTGGTTTGATAAAGGCGGGTCGGGTCGGCGCGCCTTATCACACCGTGTTATCGCGCTTGCCGCGCCACAGTGTCGCACCGTGTCTCCGTGTGTGCCCTGTGGCAGCGAGGGCGGGCTATCGACCGGCGCGCTCGGCCTCGCCACCCGGCGCCGCTCGCCTCCGTGTCCGCGCTACAACTGCTAATGTCTGTGCTGCAGTTCATTCAAATATAATAACAAGTAAACGAAAAATGATCGACCGTCTAAACATAATGTTATCACAGCTGTACGCTGTGCTCTGTCGGGGCTCAGCGAGACATTATGTACTTCCTCGTGATCCATATTATTGTGCGCCTATCAATTGTCTAATGACTTATGTAGTTTAAAGTACAATAAAAAAAAATGTTTACCATTTTACATGGGATTGGATAGACGCCTTTAATAAAAAAAAATTCCCGGTGGATGGAAAATGCGTTGCGCATAGGTTACGTCGCACTCGGATCTCGGATGAGAAACATACTAAAAAACCATCCACGACGCTGTTAGCCCGGATGCTTTTACAGCTTCATCTAAAGAGACTCGCGAGCAGGAGGGCCCGCGAGTTGAGTGGGATGACGATTGTTTTAATGATGCGCGGATTTATACGCGGGAGGATCATAGTGGCGCGGAGACCAATGACCCATTGACAAACTGACACGACATATCCCGAGTGTGAGACACTCCGGCAAAGTGTTATGTCTGCTCGACCCCTTGGGGCGAGTGCACGTATGCGCGGAGCGAAGTCTCAAACGGGACTGCTGTGTAGCATGCGCGGGAGATGGACGCCACTCACTAATTAATGGCTCGCGAATATACGCGGGAAGATCGTGGACTCGAAATGGGGACCCGCAGGTACGGGGCCTACTAAAGACCCATTGACACACCAATGACTCATCCCGCTGCGAAACACTCCGGCACAGTGCTGTGGCTGCTCGAACCGGAGGCGGGCGCGCGTGTGCACGGAGCGAGTTAATTTTTTTTTGTCATGGGATATTATTTTAATTAAAGTTACGAGTACCTAACCATTGACACCAAGTGTACGCCTAATGATAATCAAAATGGCTCCACGACTAGGTATCTAGATGAAACGCCACAGGTTCACGTTATTTCGTTAAAAAAGTGAAGACTTTTCGTGGTCAGGCTGTTTTTTATGATCCGGCGTAGTGCCGTGGACCGCGGGAACAGCTTTGACTTGTTCGGGGCCCTATGATTATCGTTGAACATAAATTTCAACAAACATGTTTTATATCAAATTTATTTATTTATTATTATTTACTATGACATTTTTTTGGTAAGTTCACGTTAATGTATGTAAGTATGTATATATTCACGACTTGTTCCCAGAGGTAGGGTGGGGTAGGCAGAGACAGTCTTCTTCCACTTGCTACGGTCCTGACATACGTCTTTCGCTTCTTTCACTTTCATCAATCTTCGCATGTGTTGGTTAGTTTAGAGTACTCTAGACCTGGACTTTTTTCAGAACGTCACCGATTTGATCGTGAAATGTTCGCCCAGGTCTTCCTCTCCGTTAATTCGTATGCATTTTTATGTGTGTACTTCTGTATGTTACTTCTGTTAGAAAAACAGTGGAAGTAACATTAAAATCTCGTTCTGGTCAGGTCTGATTATTTTGTTTCATCAAATGCATCGCGCATGTTTTTAGCGCACAGATCCCGGTCCGGGTCGTGCCAGTATTTGACGGTATTAAAAGTGTAGAATCCACATTTGTAGAATCTGAAAGAGTTTTCTCTGAGATTTCCTACCTCCGTAGGGTATAATGTACAACACTATTGCTTCTTGACAATGCAGCAACACCGGGAGCTGGTTGAGCTCCATCTATCAGGGCAAGCGTAGATCAACGTTAATAACAAAACCACAGCATGCATTTAGATAGAGCGCCATCTCGTGAACATAATGTAACTCACTTATATCAATTGAACTTTACCGCCGGATAAGGACGACTCGAGTCCTTATCCGGCGTTTGGTGAGAGGACAGGCTCGCCGCTGAGGTGTGGACACTCGTCCGTCTTTAATTAAAACTAAATAATTTAACTTTATAAAAGTTTTGTTGATATATTCTTGGCTCCAGCGCTGCCGCAATGACTGAAGGAGGCGTTCGATGTCTTGTATTGCCAACGATTAAGTCTATTAATCGGGACATCGAAGCAAATGTTCATTAGAGACATTATATTATAGGCGGCCCGAACAGATAACGGCTATTTCAGTTGGCCAGCCCTGCCTTGGCTTTTCATTTAGTGTGTTGGATTAACCTTTTTCATCTCGACATCTCGTGAACAAAATGTAACTCACTGATAGGTACCAGTTGGGAAACATATTGACTAAGAAAAGCATCGCAGCTGAAAACGCACCGCAGGTCAGTATTTCTTAAATAGATTACCACAATCAGTATTGTAAATAACGTAAAATATTTTAGGGATTAGAAAAAAATATATAAAACTGAACATTGACTACTGTTAATTGATAAAGTTGATTCCATTAACTTTCAAATTAAACTAAAGATTAATCTTGAACTATTATGATAGCAAATTCATTGAATCGTTTTCCTGTCGTGAACGACATGTAACTGGCGCAAACAAATGTAGCCAAAGTGACAATATTCGTCACATGATTAATATAACTGGTCGTGATTTATCGCCTGTTATATTACAGTGATAAATCATAATAATTTCACTTCGTTATTACTAAATAAAAGTAAGCTATAATTGCCATACCTTTGTACAAACCTTATATATTATACGGTGGTGCCCAATTGAATAGCAAATATTGATTTGTTTAGGGAGGACAGAGCATTGGAAGACACTATAGACTGCAAGTCGGGTACTGTATGCAATGTTGCAACTGGTGTCCAAATAATGGCAGGCTTACCAGAAGTTCTAGTGATTCCATCGTGTTCTTTTTCCGTTAGTAGTTTAGTGTGCGACAAGCGACTAGAGTAATCTTTCTGTGCAGGAGCGTGACGCGTACGGCAATGAAGTGGGCGTGGCGGCACGGCGGGTGCCCGTTGCCTACCTCCTGGTGGACGTGCCGGTGGGCGTGGCGCGCCAGACCAGCGGGCCCGGCCCCGCGCCGGCGCCCGCCGCCGCGCCGCCGCCGCACTCGCTGCGCGCGCTGCACCACCACATTCAGTCCGCACCTTCCTTCCTGGAGGTGCGTCACACCGATGAGGATGTATTCACGATTCAACGAACAATTGCGACCCGCAGAGCCGGGCGCTTTGATTTATGAGCTGTATTCAAATGTTGTAAATAATTTTTAAATTGATTGGGTACTGTTGAACACGTTAACCTTTATAAGTGTCGTCATTTTGAAAGAACACAGGCATTTAAAGCACTGGGTGCTTTGTTGCAGGCGGTGTCGGATCTGCACGTGCTCCTCTACTTGTGTACTAACGAAGCGCTGCCGCTGCCGCTGGCCAGCGTGGCGCCGCTGCTGCAGGCCGTGCGCGAGCAGGACGCGGCGGCGGCCGAGCGCTGGCGGAGCGCGCCGCAGCCCGCCACGCTGCTGCAGCTGGCGCGGGCCGCTGCGGACGCCGACGCGCCGCCGCAGGGGTGAGACGCACACATGACGACGCTGCTTACGTTGCTTCTGTTACCATTGTTTCTTCTTCTGTTACGAAGTGGCACACCCACTAGTTATAAATTTAAGATGTTATTTTATGGAGGTCGGTGTGGGTGTGGTGTGTAAATGAATAATAATTTTTCAATAACATGCGTTGTACTGCGATGAGTTTCAGGACGGCGAGCGGCATTTGGACGTGCGCGCTGTGCACCTTCCACAACGCGGCGTCGCTGCGCGCCTGCGAGATGTGTGCCATGCCCAGGTCAGCATTACACTGTCCTACAATACACCGATCTACATCACACGGCTCTACACTCTGCACTACTATTCACTACACGGCGTTTACGGCATATAAGTAAAAAAAAAACCAAACCAATTACTGACAAAGAGTCACTCCATCACGGTCCCAGCATTGTCAAAGCGTCTGGATCTTGATTCTTGGTGAAGATTGGGTGAAGATGTCCAAAAGCTTTTGCGTTTACTCACCACATTTACTCTTCATAGAGAGTAAATAGCGCATAGCAAGAGGCACTTTACATAGCTCCTAATATTTCATGGATTATATTTATTTCCAGCAATGCGACAGGAGATATAAGTAATGAAGTTACAATAAAATTAAGTCTAACGACAAGACTTTATTGTTTTTGTTTTTGAACAGCCGGTCACAACTCCACTGATGGACATAGCTCTGTTGGACTAAGACTGATGGGATGATTTCTCATAATGGCCACGCCTGGCAGCAGCGCATTAGACGCTGCTGCCTGCCCGTGGTCTGTTTATTTTCTTAGTTTTTACTTTAGTAGCAGAGGCCATAAGTTACCTTAAAAGCCTATAATTTTTATTTTATTCAATTATCAATTTCTTATACTTTTTATTTATATAAAACACTGAAATAACCCATTACGGGCCATGAGCCTCTCCCATAAGGAGAATCCGCCCTCGTCTCTGTAATCAGCTTGCTTAATTTTGGTCTGGTCTTTTTCGAGATGGTTATCGCGCGATCTGTCGGTAACAACGGCGATTTTCAAGGCTTTTCCCTCAGTCGCCTCTTACGACCCTCACGGGGGATAAAAGGAGACGGTTCTTCTGCCGACTGCACACAACCAGCAGTGGCGAAAGGCAATATGAGAATATCGAATTGAATAATGTGAATGCGTATACGCCAGCCTGCTGACCTCGCCCACTTTCTTGTCCGATCACATTGGCCCGCATTGTCACCGGCGCACGGTTGCAGGAGCGACGCGATGTAGGCGCCGCCGCCGCGCGCCGTCCCGAGCTGGCCCGAGCTGGCCCGCCGGGACCTCCGTCATTGCGACACTACTTTGAAAATACGATATTTTATCATTTACCATACCTCGCTTTTCATTTTATATATCTCGATCTAAAGTCGTACAGTTCCTTATTTTTTACATAACTCTACAATCTTAGACATTTCGAGAAACACTAATATTACACCTACCTTCAACAACAGCTTACCTGTGTTTACGTAATAAAAAAATAAACAAATTTAAACAGAGGTGCTGAAAGTCACTCCATCATTTTCGTGGACTATTTTATTGTACTTTGGGAACTTAAAATATTGAAGCTTAAATTAAACACAGTGTCCATATTGACTGATTATTATTATGTCATCGAGAGGAAATAAGATAAACTACGAGTTAAGCGAACACAATGACAAAACAACAAAACAACAAAACAACAAAACAACAAAACAACAAAACAACAACTGTATCGTTGGAGGATATTTATTTCTTATTGATCTCCGAATTAATGATTTCTTGTATTTATGCGAATACTACCTACACGTTTGGAATGAAACGATTATTTACGGATTTTATCGCGTTCAATTTCTACGTTTTCATTATTCCCGTCGTTTCTGGTGCGTATTGAAGTAATAATAAACCGCGATAAAGTCCGTAAATGGTTGTTTCATTCCAAAAGATCATTGAATTGTTCGAAAATACCAATGTTATGCATGTACGGGTAACATCGCGCCTCATCTGGTGTTGTTGCGTGCCACGTCACGTGCCGTCGTTTCGAAGGAATCGTTAGACCTTAAGCTACGCTCCAGCGTAGCAACGACAGGAAGCTGCAGTCCATGAACACACCAGTCGGTGACGTATACACTAGGATTTGTAATTCGAGACATTTTATATGAACAATGTCACTATCAAAATGACATTCCAGAAGTGAAAAGCTTTATAGCTCATGTAACATTTCAACGTCACTCCAATAATGTTAGGAATTCATTTGACATGCTCTAAAATTAATACAATGAGAAAGTTTCATATGCTCTATGCATATGTTTTCTAATTTTAATGTACGAACTCATTGCTATGTTTATATAAAAAGCAAGTGAAGTGGCAATGGGTCGGCCACGTACCAGAACGGACAACTGTTGGGGAAGAAAGATTCCCACGAGGCATGATGGGGAGTCACGAACAGCGCGGGACGTCGGTGGATGCGGGCGGCTCGGGTCCGTGCTGTGATTTCGTTTTGGGGAAGGTGAATGTTCAGCGGTGGGCTTGTGTCAGGCTGAATGATGATGATGATGTAAGAACGGCAGCACTGCTATACTCTGCACGTTTAAGCGCAAGAGCTTATGTTAGGCAACGGTTCACTTTCATGATCGGAGGCGGACTGCGCGCTCGTGTCTCGTGCTCCCTTTGTTTTTCAAAAACATTTTTTTTTCTATATTATAAACTAGAAAAATATTTTGTTTACCATGTCGTCAAACTAAAATGTATGTATGTAAATAAGACATTATGTTTGTTTTTTTAATGTAGGTTATTCAAATGTGTTGAAATAAATTTAAAACATTAATTTAAAATTAGTTGTTCTCATTGCTTACATAAAGTAACTCGAATCAAGTGCCACAGCGCAGAGCTGTGACGCCACTCCCAGCTAATTCCAGAGGCACGTGGAGCCGTCGCGGGGCGTGTGTGGATGTTGCAAACGATTTTGTTTCAGAACCAATTTTAAAAATAATTCCCATCGTAGTAATGGTTTGCGTCGTTTGGAGTTCGGTGGCGGCCGCGCTGTGACGTCGGCCAGACGATTGTATTGTACATGATATGTTAATTTATTATATTTATACCGCGCGGAACCCGCACCGCGTTTTGTAAGAGAGAGAGAGAGAGAGAGAAATGGTAAATATAGTGAGCGTTGTACGCGGATACTTGTTTTATTTCCTGCTCCCGCGCGGAACTGCAACACTGTATAACGCTTTGCAACAATATTCAACGTGAGCGATTTTTTTTGTCGCTTATATAATCACGATCAGTTTATATATTTTACCTATAGACTGATTATTGTCGCCTGTTCCATGTGAAACGAAAAGTGAGCTAGTCGGAGGCTTTACTTGGATTATATACCATAATATGAGATATTATGGCAACGGGGAAAGAGTTGTATCGTATTATATCTGTCAAAAGTTGCAGTAAAATCTTAAATAGATAACATTTTAAAAAACGAAAATTTTTCAGTAATGACTGACTGAAATGCCAAAATGACAGCTCCTATCGAAGAAATTGGATACATTTTGAAGTTCTATTACAAAAAAAGGTAATGTGCGACACAATCCGCTAATTTAAAACTCGACGAACAAAAAAAAATGTGTCGTTTATGTATGTAACGCAGTGTCGACCACAAAATTCGTTCAAGCGTTTTCAGTCCGAGAATGTTGATGTCAAAGATAAAGCTCGCTCTATTTAACCTGTTATGGATAAAGTCGAAACCATTTTTGAAAAAGTGGAGCAAGGTCGGCATACTAGTAGTTACGACATAGCTGAGGAGCTAGGGGTTGACTAAAAAACAGTTTTGATCCATTTGAAAAAGACTGGATATACAAAAAGCTCGATATTTAGGTGCCACACTAGCTCACTGAAAGAAACCTAATGAATCGTGTACTCATTGAACATTGAACCGTAATGAAACCGAACCGCTTATGAAGAGATTGATCACTCACCTAGGGAAACGAAACCGGACGCGCATTATTAAACAAGACTCCTAAGCGATAAGGCCGCTAATTTTACCTTTGTATATTTTGTTAATTGGTTAACAATAAAGTATATTTCATTTCAATCAAAACCTAAAGGCGCTAGGTGCTCACCGTCGACACAGGCCCAAAATAGGTCACGGTGCAGGTAAGAGAGTGGATCGATCACGACCGCTTGCTGTGCCGATACAGAGACCGAAGACCGCTACAACAATATTATAAAGTCCATCATCTCGCATTATTCACGGCTTAATGCGGGCTTTCTTTTTCTACCAAAGAGTCACGAAACTTAACCTGTATGAAAAAGGAGTAAAGACTTCGTCAAAAAGCTTTTTCACTTGCGAGTCTCATCCGCCGAGCTACAGGACTTTAGTCGCTCTGGCAATTAATGCTGATCCCGACAAGGTACCCACTGCCTTCAGCGGGTAACCTTATCCCAAAAAAAAAGAAAGTTGAAAGTAATTCCTCGAATTTCAAAAACAAAGGACTTTCGTACTGCCTTCCAACCCAACATTTTTTTGAACAATCCTTTCTTAGCGGATGTCCACAGCCTGTCAGCACCTACCTGCAATATTGCTATCGTGTATAGTTTCAGGTAAGATATACTTCCAAAATGGATCAGGTATAAACGCGCCCTTCACACTGAATGACTAAAAACATTTGAATGTGGCAATAATGGAGGATACGTTTGCCTGCAGTATCTCCGGCCTGAAAAAAACTCAGGTAGATAATAAAATAATTGTAACGAACGTACTTGAACGCGTAGTCAACGTCCGGGCTATTCCAGTTGCCGCTTCGTGTACCTCCAACTTTGAGTTTGTGTTAGAACGTTTAATTACATCTATCGTTTGACATGTAAAGGGGGGATAAGTTGAATACTGCGAAATGGTAGTGGATGCATGCATTTCAGCAAGCATTACATATATGCACAGACGTTACAGCTAGGACTGTAGATAAAAAAAAATTATGGGCAAACGCGCAAGCCACCCTCCTAATGGTAAGTGATTGCCCACGCCCACGTACATCTGCAACACCAGAGGTGCAGGAGCGTTGCTGGCCTTTAGACATATTTAGGAAGGGGGGAGAGTTAGTCTCCGGTTACCTCACTCGCCGAACGATACGCAGAAGCACAAGATGCCTCTACTTCCGCCACCATCAATATCCACCCCATGTTCGTTCAGCCGTCTCTTGGCATGTCAGTATCTTCGCCAACGCCTTGTGCCACATCACATTCAAATGATAATATCGCCGATATAAGGTAAGACCTCTGGTGACGAAACAACCTACGAAAATTTGTTTTAATTGTTTAATAGTAATTTTTACTGATTAAATATGTTCTTATTAAAAACTTCGTACAACTGCCACTAAGAATTATACTAATAAAGAACATCAGTGATATACGTAATAATGAATCTGAAAATGATGTATTATTTTAAACCTACCTCGGAGCCAGTCTCTGTGGAAGTGATGCGTGTTTTGCTTCATAATATCGTCTTCAACTATAGCATGAAGTTTGGTCAATTTGTTTTTAGGCATTCGGTAATAGGCTCATGGACGCTTAAAATCACTATGTTCTTCTCTAAATTATATATGGTTTTATAAACAATATAAAAGTAATGAGACATGTCAATCGAACTGCGCATTGTCCCAGGCAATCTCGCCACAAATTATTCATATCTCGAGCGCAGCGACGTTATAACTAGATCGAAAAGATATCTTGTAGTGTATACGCCGTCCGTGGGAAATAATTGATATCTCGTTATGTAATAAAAATACATTTCTTATTGAAAAACTAGATTTAGATATTACGTTTTTTAATTCCTTACAACATAATGTAGGATATTCGTTCCCGATCGTACTTTTGTGTTAATTTCCCCGAGTTCGTTGCTCATACGTCCCTAGAAAGTTTTAGCTCAGACGTCCAGTCCCGGAAACCTTATATTGTCGTCACTTTTATTATGCAGCCCTTACTGAATAACTTCCCCAGCAATACTAGCCTTTTTGCAAATAGTCCTGCGTAAATCAAAGAAACTTATTTGCCCCGTCCGTGCACAGCATGCCATTCACGAAATTTTAGCGGTAACCGTCTGAATTCCGACACCAACCACAATTTTTACTTATCCGCCCGTCATATAATACATTAGTTTAACAAGATACCATTGGACTTACAGCGTATGTACTCGACCCGACTCGATACATCGCCAGAATCTTACTTTTCCTGCTCAATATAAAATATATGTACTTTCCACTGCTGAACATAGGCCACACCAAGAAAGTGCAAGCAAGCCGACATTCAATTCTTGGAGGGTATGCCCTCACTAAAATAACCTCGCACTAATGATGCTGCCCCCCATTACTAATCCGTGAGATTTAAGTTATTCAAAATTAGGATGTATTTTCCGCCATTGATCGGTCGTCAGAGCCGTTTTCGTTTATACATCTCTCTTACACCCTGTTAATCAATCGAGGCGAACTTGTTCTCTGCACTTATGGCACCATAATATCTTTAGATCCGATATTATTCGTCAGCAGTGCCCGTAGTGGAAACCGGGCAGGAGGACCTTGTCATCACACCTACTGACTGCTACTGAAAATATTTTTATATTTGTTTCCTTGCTCGCTAAATCAACGAGACAGCTAGTCTCGCTTTGCGAAGTCCCTCCAGCGACACCTACACAAAGCTTTATTTAGAAAGCAGGCGTCTGATGAGTCAATCGGGCTTTACTAATATGAACAGTGTGGCGCAGGCTGGGCGGCGGCGGCAGCGCGTCAGAAGTATAGTAACGGCGTTTCTATAGTGAGTTACGAGTGCTGGACACAAGTTGTATATTATACTGGGCGGTGAGCTCCTTCTATGTGTGGTCGGCGGCAGATCCATTGCAGCAGCAGTCAAACAGCAGTGTCGCAACTTGTTGTTGCGGTTCGGGGGGTACAGGGTCAGTATAATTACTGGTTAGGCTATGAGGCAATCCATCATCATCATCAGGGGTCACAACGAATCTGTAACCTTCTTCGATGGAACTTGTTTGCAGGTGTGCACGGGCTGCAGCAGCCACCAGTGTTATCACCATCATGTGGACCGTTAGCTCGTTCGTCACACCGATCCAATAAATATTCGCTGGCACCACTGACACAATGCCGGATATAAATTATTCTTTGCAATCCGTAGCAAGAGGTTGTTGGGACAAAAGCTTCACTGTGATGAATTACTCGTAAGCGTTAGGAGTGTGGCGACGGCGACAGCAGTCAGCGTAACACTCGGAGATTAATCATTATAGTATAATTAGAGAAGCTGAAACTGATGAAAAGGAAGTATTAAATATTAAACAAAATATATATGACAGTGTAGAAGAGAGTTATGTGTCTTATAAAGTGGAGCTAAAGGAGGCGTTAACTAATTTACTACCCGTCAGCCAAAGTACGAGTTTTAATCCTACTAAGGATGCAGAGCCGCCGGCTATGAGGTTACCCAAAATTGTTTTGCCTACATTTTCGGGACAATATATGGAGTGGCAAACATTTCATGATTTATTTGAACAACTAATCCATAATAACTCATCTTTAGCCGATGTGCAGAAGCTGCATTATTTAAAGGGCCATCTGATGGGCGAAGCGGAACAGCTTTTAAGACACATTCCCATAACTGATGCAAATTATGAAACATGTTGGCTTCAGCTTAAGAAGAGATATAGCAACAAACGATATATTGCTAATTGCATTCTCACGAGGCTGATGAGTCAGAAAACACTTACGGTAGAATCCTCAAATGGCATTAAGCAGATTTTAGATACCACCAATGATTGTCTTAACGCACTAAGTAGCCTAGGAATTGATGTTTCAACGTGGGATATGATTGTTATACATCTCATAGCACTGAAATTAAACACAGAAACAAGAAAACAGTGGGAGCAGAGAATAAGCGAATATACAGATAAATTTCCAACCTTTTGTGAATTTCAGAGGTTTTTAGAGTCCAGATTTAGAGCGTTAGAATTTTTAGAACCTAGTCGAAATGATACTAAACCTAAGGAAAGAGTAAACAAGCATAAGGTATTCAAGGTCACCACTGTTACTTGTCAATTTTGTGCGGAGAGTCACTTATTACACCAATGTAAGAAATTCTGTAAGGAAAGTTACGGGAATCGTTACGATTTTGTGCGAAAACAAAGATTGTGTTTCAATTGTTTTGGAGATAACCATTCTGTCTATCGATGTAAAAGAAGCACAAAATGTAATCGATGTGGTCGACGTCACCATTCTTTATTGCACCCAGAAGCGGGCGTAGGTTCATCGCTCAATGAAGTTTCTCACACAACGGAGACCCACCAGAATAAGAATGGTGAACAGTCGTCGTCAAATGTAGGACAAGTGATTTCTAATCATTGTTATGTTCCTGGTCGTGTAGTCTTAGCTACAGCTATTGTTAGAGTATTCAGTAGTAATAATAAGTGTTATTTGCTAAGAGCGTTACTGGACCAGGGATCCCAAGCTTCATTCATTACGGAGAATTGCGCTCAATTGTTGGGCCTTCGTAAATCTTCAGTGAAGGGAGTTGTTACAGGCATGGGTGGAGGGAAATCACATTCCATTAAATACGCGGTACAGTTTAAGATACAGTCCACTACTTGCACATCTTTTGAGTGTGAGGTACGAGCTTATTTGCTGAACCGTTTATCATCAAATCTGCCAGTAAGAAGAGTTGACATTCACAATTGGCCGGAACTGTCAGAATTAAAGTTGGCTGATACTGGATTCGGTACACCAAATAAGATTGATATTTTATTGGGGCTGAAGTTTATGCGCAGATCTTGAAAAACGGACTGATCAAAAATCCATCAGGTGTACTCACAGCACAGAATACAGAGCTTGGATGGATTCTGTCGGGTCGAGTGGAATTGGAGGAGGAGTATCCTAGCAACGTCATAAGCTTGCACATAGAAGATGATTCGTTGAAACAGTTGATACGGAGCTGTTGGGAGATTGAAACTGATCAGCCTCATAGAATTTTATCTGAGGATGATCAAAGGAGTGAAAGTTTTTATGATGCCACTACAACTAGAGACCCAGATGGTCGTTATGTTGTTCGACTTCCCTTCCGGAAAGCAGATCGTCAATGCCAATATGGAGCTTTAAGAGACATTGCGATGCGAAGATTCCACCTGCTAGAGAAGAGGCTGAATAAAAATCGACTCTTAAAGGAAGAATATTTAAGGGCAATGAGGGATTATATAAACCAGGGTCACATGAAGGGAATTGATCCAAAGGAAATGGCTCAGGAAAATTGTGTTTATTTGCCTCACCATGCCGTGGTGCGTGAGGATAAACCGACGACGACCAAAGTTCGTATAGTGTTTGATGCCTCATGCAAAGGGAGAAACGCCAAGTCTTTGAATGATGACTTGTTGGTAGGACCGAGATTGCAGCCTGAACTGCGCCATATTTTATTAAAATGGCGTGCTCATCCTGTATGTTTTGTCGCGGACATCATACAGATGTATCGCCAGGTAAAGGTGGACGGGAGAGACGCTAGTAGATTTCAGCGTCTCTTGTGGAGATTTAGTCAGGACGAAGAAGTTAAAGAGTTTATGATGCCACTACAACTAGAGACCCAGATGGTCGTTATGTTGTTCGACTTCCTTCCGGAAAGCAGATCGTCAATGCCAATATGGAGCTTTAAGAGACATTGCGATGCGAAGATTCCACCTGCTAGAGAAGAGGCTGAATAAAAATCGACTCTTAAAGGAAGAATATTTAAGGGCAATGAGGGATTATATAAACCAGGGTCACATGAAGGGAATTGATCCAAAGGAAATGGCTCAGGAAAATTGTGTTTATTTGCCTCACCATGCCGTGGTGCGTGAGGATAAACCGACGACGACCAAAGTTCGTATAGTGTTTGATGCCTCATGCAAAGGGAGAAACGCCAAGTCTTTGAATGATGACTTGTTGGTAGGACCGAGATTGCAGCCTGAACTGCGCCATATTTTATTAAAATGGCGTGCTCATCCTGTATGTTTTGTCGCGGACATCATACAGATGTATCGCCAGGTAAAGGTGGACGGGAGAGACGCTAGTAGATTTCAGCGTCTCTTGTGGAGATTTAGTCAGGACGAAGAAGTTAAAGAGTTTATGATGGAGCGAGTCACATTTGGAGTTTCTTCGGCGCCATATTTAGCAGTAAAGAGCCTCCAGCAAGTAGCTATAGATGAAGGCAAGAATTATGGGCTGGCAGCATGTAGAGTTCTGAATGACTTACATGGATGACTTTATGTCAGGATGTGAAGATGAGAGTCAAGAGGTTGAGATTTACAGGCAAATGTCTAAATTACTAGATAAGGGTGGTTTTACCTTACAGAAGTGGGCCTCCAATAGTAGTAAGCTGATGGAAATGGTTGCGGATAAGAGAAAGGATAAGAAATTGAATGTTAAGTTAGACGATATTGTAAAGATTCTCGGTTTGGTTTGGGATGTCAGTTTGGATGCCTTTAGATACAAAGTGAACTTGCCTGAGCAGAAGCAGTCAATTACAAAGAGAACCATCTTATCAGACATTGCTCGTCTCTTTGATCCTCTCGGTTGGACTGGGCCAGTTATCATCAGAGCAAAGATATTCATGCAGAAGCTTTGGCTCGCTGGAGTTTCGTGGGATGAAGAGATAGCAGGTGAGTTATTACAAGTCTGGAAAGCTTTTCGAGAAGATTTACCTGCGCTCAATCATGTTATCATATCCCGCTGGCTGCACACGAGTCAAAGTGCCACCGAAGTGACCGTACACGGGTTCTGTGACGCCTCCAGTGACGCGTATGCAGCCGTAGTATATTTTAGAATTGTTGACTCACAAGGTGACGTCCATGTTAATTTATGTGCAGCCAGGACGAAGGTGGCTCCATTGAAAAAAAATTCTACTCCCAGATTAGAGTTGTCAGGAGCGGAGCTGCTCGCGAGTTTGTTGGCTGAAATCACTATGGTGATGGGTTTATCGAGATCGCAAATTCGAGCTTTGACTGATTCTACTATTGTTCTGGCTTGGTTAAAGAGCCGCTGCTGGCCGCCAAGCCGCTGGAAGACATTTGTCGCCAATAGAGTGACAAAAATTCTTGCAGTGTTAGACAATGACCAATGGTCCCATGTAGAATCAGCTCAGAATCCAGCCGACTGTGCGTCTCGTGGATTAAGTCCTAGTGATTTCATCAAACATGATTTGTGGCTGCATGGTCCTAATTGGTTGCGGGATCCTCAATATCCACAGTCACAAATAATTGATCCACAAACCAATCTGGAAGAGAGGTCTATTAAAGTCCACACGATTATTGAAGACAGCCCAGAGTTGCCAGTAGAATTGGCAATCTGGAAAAAATATTCATCATTGAATAAATTAGTGCGAGTTGTCGCTTGGTGCCGAAGACCTTTTATTAAGTTTAGACACAAGACCGAGATCCTTCCAAACTATCTTACAGTAGATGAGTTACAAGAATCAATGAAGGTGTGTCTGCGACATTGTCAACAATCGGCATTTCCAGACGAAATTGATCGCCTAATGAAGTTAAAGGATGTACGTAGAGGGAGTCAGCTACGCTCATTGTGTCCGTTTAAAGACGCAGACGGCATACTGCGAGTTCGAGGACGTATTCAGCACAGCGATGAAGAGAACCATCTTATCAGACATTGCTCGTCTCTTTGATCCTCTCGGTTGGACTGGGCCAGTTATCATCAGAGCAAAGATATTCATGCAGAAGCTTTGGCTCGCTGGAGTTTCGTGGGATGAAGAGATAGCAGGTGAGTTATTACAAGTCTGGAAAGCTTTTCGAGAAGATTTACCTGCGCTCAATCATGTTATCATATCCCGCTGGCTGCACACGAGTCAAAGTGCCACCGAAGTGACCGTACACGGGTTCTGTGACGCCTCCAGTGACGCGTATGCAGCCGTAGTATATTTTAGAATTGTTGACTCACAAGGTGACGTCCATGTTAATTTATGTGCAGCCAGGACGAAGGTGGCTCCATTGAAAAAAAATTCTACTCCCAGATTAGAGTTGTCAGGAGCGGAGCTGCTCGCGAGTTTGTTGGCTGAAATCACTATGGTGATGGGTTTATCGAGATCGCAAATTCGAGCTTTGACTGATTCTACTATTGTTCTGGCTTGGTTAAAGAGCCGCTGCTGGCCGCCAAGCCGCTGGAAGACATTTGTCGCCAATAGAGTGACAAAAATTCTTGCAGTGTTAGACAATGACCAATGGTCCCATGTAGAATCAGCTCAGAATCCAGCCGACTGTGCGTCTCGTGGATTAAGTCCTAGTGATTTCATCAAACATGATTTGTGGCTGCATGGTCCTAATTGGTTGCGGGATCCTCAATATCCACAGTCACAAATAATTGATCCACAAACCAATCTGGAAGAGAGGTCTATTAAAGTCCACACGATTATTGAAGACAGCCCAGAGTTGCCAGTAGAATTGGCAATCTGGAAAAAATATTCATCATTGAATAAATTAGTGCGAGTTGTCGCTTGGTGCCGAAGACCTTTTATTAAGTTTAGACACAAGACCGAGATCCTTCCAAACTATCTTACAGTAGATGAGTTACAAGAATCAATGAAGGTGTGTCTGCGACATTGTCAACAATCGGCATTTCCAGACGAAATTGATCGCCTAATGAAGTTAAAGGATGTACGTAGAGGGAGTCAGCTACGCTCATTGTGTCCGTTTAAAGACGCAGACGGCATACTGCGAGTTCGAGGACGTATTCAGCACAGCGATGAAGAGTACGATGTTAAACATCCAATAATTTTGCCGTATAATAATCATCTGTCACGTTTGATTGTAGCCGAAGCACATGAGAAGACTCTTCATGGCGGGCGACTCTTCACGATAATGCTAAATTACGTCAAATCCAAGTATTGGATTGTAAAGGTAAAGAATCTGATTAAAGATCATGTGAGGAGGTGCGGAAAATGTGTGAAGTACCGTCGTACTGCTTTTCAACAGCCTTTTATGGGAGAATTACCCAAGGCTAGAGTAACGGCAAGTCGTCCATTCTCGCGCTGTGGCATTGATTACGCGGGCCCTATTAATATTAGGATATCTAAAGGCAGAGGCTGTCGATGCTATAAAGGCTACATTTCACTTTTTATCTGCATGGCGACGCGGGCCATCCATTTGGAGGCTGTCAGTGATTTGTCGACGGAAGGTTTTCTTTCAGCTTTCAAGCGTTTTGTGGCACGTCGTGGTCACTGTCTGGAAGTGTTTAGTGACAATGGCACCAATTTTGTTGGAGCATCGAAGGAATTGCAAAAGCTAATTCAAGCGGAGAATTCAAGCATTACGGATGACATAGTGGAGTGCCTTGCCAACAAGGGTACCAAATGGTCCTTCATCCCTCCCCACTCTCCAAATTTTGGAGGGTTGTGGGAAGCTGGTGTAAGGGCAAACAAAATTCCACCTGCGTCGTGTACTCGACGGAACAACACTCACATACGAAGAGCTTTCGACAGTCTTGACTCAAGTCGAGGCATGCTTGAATTCTAGGCCTTTGTATCAAATTCCTTCTGATCACGGTGAGCCCATGCCACTGACACCTGGTCACTTTCTGGTTGGGGAGGCTTTACTGACTGCACCCGATCATAATTTTAAAGACAACAATGTCGGCAGTTTACGTAGATGCCAGTTCACGCAGAGGCTTGTGCAGCACTTTTGGCACAAATGGTCGCAAGAATATTTGACAACGTTGTGTCAAAGATATAAGTGGAATAAGATTACGCCGGAACCTAATTGTGGAGATGTAGTTTTGGTGAAGGAAGATGATCTTCCTCCATCCAAATGGTTATTAGGTATTATCGAAGAGAAGCACCCTGGTCCAGACCACATAACTAGAGTAGTTACTCTTAGATGTAAGAATGCCTTTACCTCCTGAGTGAGATATCGCTAGCATATTAGTGCTAACGATTATTACGATTGTTGTTACGAACTTATTTCCTATTGCTTAAATTAAACATTGCTGTTATTTATAATAAGATTTGTTTAGTTTTATTACCATTTAAGGATCTGTTAAAATTTGTCTGTTGATAAATAACTGGTTAAATTGTGACTAGTTGTTACTGTTTGTTGGATTGATTTAAAGAAATGTAGATCTTTTGTTGTTAAGTACTTGAGAAGTCCTTGGTGGGCGGCATGTTCGATCTCTTTGACTAAAGATTTAGTTAAATAATTTGTCGCTAGGTGTCGTTCATCAATTTAGCAACGCGATATGGTTTGACTGTAATGTAGGCTTATAGTCTTACTTGGTTATAATAAATTATGAACCTATGGAGAAGCCGTTGTTTGAATATTAGTAGTAGTAGCTTTCCCCAGCCAACCTAGAAGAGCATAATCAACCGGCTCGAAGTAGTGTCAACTTTATCGTTCGGCGAGTGAGGGAGCCGGAGGCCCAATCCCCTCTCCGTCTCCCCAGTTATCCTGCAGGTCCATGTTGCGTATGTACACAGGCGTCGGTAATCACTTATCATTAGCCGAGCCCCTTTCTCGTGAAAAGAAAAAAAAATTACACACCTTACACTAACGTCGTTGAATAGTAATAGAAACTTAGTTTATAATTAGGTATAATTTTCCTTGCGTTATAAACTTGAAATCCACTTGCGGTTTACAAAAGTTTATTATTAGACAATTATATATTTAACATGGCAGCGGGCCGGTCGCGCCCCGCGAAACTGAACCGATGACCCTTGCGGAAGGAAGATGCTCGCGTGGCGACTTTGTGTGCACGGGACGTGCAGGGAGCCCCCGGCACACGACGGCGTGACGACCTCCGCGGTGGCGGCAGGTTGCTCAGGTCCGCGCTGACAGTTCATCGTCTCGGTGGCGTATGGATGCGGCGCTGCGGGTCGCGGGTTCGATTCCCGCACAAGTATTTGTAGAGACTACAGATAATTGTTCTGGGTCTTGGTATTTGTCCACGGGCAATCTATATACATAAATTGCCACTGCGACCCAGAAGATAGTCCTACAGTGGGAGGAAAGTTTGTTTTAGAAAATCAAAAAAATCATAAAATACATTTTCAAAGGATCTTCAATCTTATTTCCGGCAGTGGACTGGAGACAGGCTGCAACCATATTATATTATTAAGTTGCACGTCTTCCAAAGGCTAAATCAGACTAAAGGCAAATGGACACTGGTGCTGTTCTTGAAGATCAAAGAATATACTTTTGATAATTAAAATACACAGGGAAATATTAAAAAACAAGCCGATGAGTTTTGTAAAAATATTTATTTATTCGTTATTTACAATTTAGTATCTAAGCGTGGCGGGACGGGGCGCGGTGCGCGTACTAAAGAGTCTTGCAGCTGCCGGCACGCGGCGAGCGGGCGGCTGCGCGGGCGCAAGCTGGCACGCTACTGCGCTCGCAATAATGCTCGATGTTGTTTAAATATTGCTTAATCATAATACACACAGCTTGAGTTGTATTGATGATCATTCATATTATCCAGACGGACTAAATTTAACGTAATACAATTACTAGGATATAATAAAAGTACAGACACTTGACGAGTCGTCCGCCCCCCGCCGCCCCGCCCGCCCGCCGCACCGCGCAAGGCTCTAGTCCACCGGCGAGCGCCCCGCACCGTGCCGTGCGCACACGGCCGGCGACGTGCGGACAGCTCCGGTGCGTTGCGGCACACGAGACAGTTTCTAACCTCGGATTCATTATTATCACAAGACGAAGTGAAAGCTTCAAAGTCGTGTTCATTTTTTTAATTCAATTTTATGATCTTCATTAATATAACATAAGACAAGCATACTGATAACATATAAATCTTCAATGTTTAATGAAGTTTGAAATAAAAATAGCAGTAGTTAAAGTTTTTCGTAAGAAATAACAATTCTGAATATGTTACGTCTTCTTTCGTTGCTGTAGAGTCTACAGGAAGTAAACACAGCTCTAGGTCTACCCAGACCGACGAGATTTACTAATATTTTACTCGTATCTTGGAGCAAAACGCAATGTTTTGACAGACAAGGACGGTCACACACTTGCACGAACTATACGATGTGCGACGTTGCCAAACTTAGCCATGGTTTTTACTCGTACGTACTGACCGAAATTCCGAGAAACTGATAGAGATAACAATAAGTCGTTTAAAGCTATAGCTCCGTCGGGTGGTAATTGTTCCGAGGTGGAAACAAACAATGTTTCGTGTCGCCGACACCCGAGCGGGCGTCGTAGACAGCCGTGCGCGGTGCCTTACAACAGACGGTTGGAGGCGCACCCGCCCCTCCTTTAATTTAAATGTTTATTTACAATTTAGATCATTTTGCCATTTTTTTTTTTTTGGTACATTTACTCAAATGGTCGGGAACGCAAGTCCCTTGTCCGCTCACTCACGCAAACATTCGAACCTTCCGATGACATTCTCCGCAGATATATTTGCTATCACATTGAATACTCTAACGATTCATTATTTTACATGTGCCTCCTAGTTTACATAGTTATATACAAAATCTTGTTTCGGAGATGGCGTGCCGATAAGATCGGCGAGGGCGCGAGGCTCCGCGGACCCTCTGCGTGCGTGCGGCTCGGTCGTCGCCGCCGGCGCATCGATTCAAGTTAATCCTAAATACTGTGTCTTAAAACTAATTTCTATCACCAAAATTTACAAAACCGTAAGCTATGATGCCAGGTTTAAACATTTCTCATGTAATTTACTGTGTGAACTACATAAATACATACAATTTGGTAAGAAAATCACATTTTAAAGGACTTCTAAGATTCGTCAACAATATTGTTATAATGTTTATTGTATTGTTACTGTTTTTTTATTGTATTTTTAGTAAACACACTCTTTGACATTTTTTACTGTCATAAAAAGCGCGATGCATCTTGATTAAGCAAATGAACATGTACATTATTTTTACAATAAGGCTATCAATATATATATATATATATTCTGTCTCGTGAAAGTTAAATAAATTGAATACTAGAAAGTTATAGGCGAAAGTAGCGAAAAGAATATCAAGTGCCTTGGAGCAGTTTTAGACAAGAGTCAAGATCACATGCATAGCTGGGTTTTAGACAGAGTCAAGATCCATGCATAGCTGGGTTTTGGACAGAGTCAAGATCGCATGCGTAGCTTGGTTGCGAGAAGTGAAGAAGTAAAAATAAGTATATTCTGTAGTGTTTCAGTAGGTGTTGAGACGTTGCGCGCCGTTCCTTGGATGGTTGTTAGCTTAGCTAACTGGTTGCGTGGCCCCGGTGGGCCTAGTCGGCGGCCGCGGCCGACGCGGCGGGGGCGGCTGCAGCGGCTGAGGGCGCGGGGGCGGGCGCGCGCATGGGCGGGAAGTGCGCGGGGTCGCGCAGGTCGAACGCCCCGCGCGGCGGCGACCCGCTCACCGCCGCGCCCAGCTCCGCCGCGCGCTCCGAGTCTGCACACACACGCGCACGGTCACTCCGACGCACGCGCATGCGCACATGCACACGTGTCCAGAGCACGCTGCGCGACACACCCTACACTACAAGCGACCCTCTAAACTACAAATATTACAACTTTGCCGCTCCGCAACCATGCTTTCATAGCGGTCGGGCAAGTATATAAAAGTGACAGAGTACGTAATGTATCGAATATTAATAACATTAAAAAGAAGTGATAATAGAAAAAATTTAAAGTTAAGTTAATACCAATGCCAATAGCTAAACTGCACCAGCAACAACAACCAGCACGACAAGAATGTGAAACACTTTTTCCGTCCACTGTCTCTTGCACGGAGCGAGCACTCCACGATCGTATACGAGCGCCACTCGTTGCAAACTTCAGTGAAGCAAAGTTAACAAATTTGTACTATGCGTGTATTCCTTAAAAATTAGACCGACCTCATATAACCGTATCATTAAATAGAAATTTCCCTTATAGTTGAACAAAAACCTACAAGCCCGCTCTCCCTTATAAGGGTCTAGGCATGGAACGGACATCTCTAAAACGAATCTCACATAGTTACTTGTCTATTACAAAGCTTTTAGAAGCGAAAATATCAAATTCATTATTTTATTATTCTAACACCTAAAAATAAATATATTTATGGCTACTTGTATTGCACTGTACGTTCGTTCAAAGTAGTCATTTAATGAACCTTTCAATAATATCAACATACACTAAAAATATCAGTGGACCTATATATGCTCCCCAAGATATTCCTATTGCCAATTCCGATAAATAATAGATTATATCTAAAATAAACATAAAGTGACCGATATTGACTAAACCTTAAACTATACGAGTGCATAACAAATGTAACGACATTAAAAGAACATCATTAACGACATGAACATTAAAAGGAAGCGGTAGAACCGGGTGTGTCGCCCCACGTGAAACATTCAAACTTTCACACCATCACAGACATACGAGTACCAAATAAAGCGAACTCCGAGCAACGCTTCGTTCAATTCCAACAACAGGAATATCTTACTACCAGGGAATCTCGCGGATCGCCAAACCTTAAACGTTTTGTTACAAATGTGCAATACTTTATTTATAATAAAACGAATATGGAAAGGTAACGAATGATGTATTTCGTTTGATGATCAATCAATTGCATTATATTGAACGTTGCGAGAAGTTTCATTTACAAGAGATCAAGTTTTTACTCGACTAATGTTGTTCACACATCACTTCACTTCAGTGTTGCCGCGACCAGCGCCTCCAGAAGCAGTTTTAACAGAAGTTATTATTTTATTACATTAAAGTAATGTAATTTGATTTAAATTATTAAATGTGCTATTAGTAAAAGTCGTCGAGTTCAAACTTGTATTTATGAAGCAATTACTGATTGACAACACAGTCTTTTACTCGATAAAGGGTTCCGCTACCCAGTAGTAGGCACGCAGTTAAATTAAGTGTAAATAATGTTGAAACATGCAATAAGGCCAAGATGTCAGTGATCAACTTGCACTGGCTAAGAATAAAGTGTCCAGCTGGAGCATTATTCATTCAATAGTTAATATATTTAAAAAAAACCCTCGACGAATCACCTCAAATTGTTTCATGTTACAGTATTGAACGCTGAATCACAGCTGCAAGGATACGTGCTCGTAAAATGTATTTAATTTGAAAAATCCTGCATTTTAAATATACCAAAGCGAGTGTAAAATTAACGATATTAAAAAAAACAGTATGTGATCTCGTAGCATCGCACATTGCTGCACGGACGGAACCACATACTGTAATTTTTAGTTGTCTATGAAATTATAAAAAAAGCTTTATCGAGTGTCGTTATTGCAGTCACAGGCAAAACTCCCTCGATACCAAGTCAATGAAAAAGTATTGTCGCGTCGGATACTTACATCACCGTCGCAGTCGAACGCTAACCTAACATGATTAAAGATGATGGAAGAAAACAATAGAATGAAGGGCGACACTCGTGACGGCGCAGGACCGCCACGAATGCGCCGCGTCGCCGGCGGGGCGGGGTGGCGTGGTGGCGGGGGGTCGGGAGGGGGGGAGCAAGCGTGCAGCGGATGCCGGTACAGTCTGACCGCGGCGAGGGATAGCCACGAAAGTTTTCACGAACACTTTGAATTGTCTTGCGCCTCCAACATGCGCTTGTCCGCGACATTGCTCCCGTGGAAGTATAGCACGTCGGTCGCGATCGAAGCAAGGCATTTATTATATTCCTTAGGAACAACCAGTTAGTCAACGTCCCGCGGAAGGGCATATTCTATTACTGCATTGTTCTATAATTAGCCGTCTTAAGTACTGTCACGTACACGTACTAACATTAAGGTAAAGGAAACGTATCGCGACGACATAAAGCTCGCCGTGTGCCATGACATGACGCGCCCGTGGCTGTCAGTGCACGCCGTGCGCAGTCCGTCCGCTGCACGAGTGGCGGAGAGCGCGCGCCGCAGCGGTCAGACTGTATTCGGAGCGAGGCGGCGGGTGCGGCGGGAGTGAGAGGTGTGTATGCGGGTGTGAGCGGGTGAGCGGATGAGCGGGTGCGGGCGGGTGTCGGTACCTGTCATGTGGTCGGGACGGCGGCCGCGCAGCGCGCCCGCGTAGCTGCCGCCCGCCGCCGCTGCACACAGCACACGTCAGCCACGGACCACCACGTGCCTCTCTTTGACCCAACTAACGGACTCTCCTTCTCTTTCTTTCTTCCCCTCTATGTCAAATAAATGACTGAGCGCTCCTGGGTTCGAATCCCCATCCCGTCTTTGACACAACATTCAAATTTCCCTTGCAGGAAAGTGACGCCGGATGAGCACACTGCAGGCTGTGCAGTTGAACACGGTGCTGACGCGCCGTGCAGTTGTCCGCTCACAAAGCGTCCTTGCGGTCGCGGTCTACCCGGAATTCATAACATATTTCTACTTCTAACATCATCATATAAATATTATCTTGAATTCTCAGTCCATAGTTTTCTTTTAATAAAACGCCCGCTAGTTCTAGTTGCAATCGCTCAGTTCGAAGGGAGTATAGAGGAGTAAAGAGGAGTAAAGAGATGCGAGTCGTGGTGGTCCGCTTAAATTGTCGACAAAAGTTGGGGAGCGGCTCTAGCTCAACGAGCCGCGCTCGACTCGTATAAACATACAATATATAATGTTACAGAGCTGGTTGTGTAAGTACATACATACAATAATCTTATAAATAGTTTAAACAACGATGTAAACATGGAAGCAGTGGCGATTCTAAATCTTGAATCGCCACTGCTTTTGATTAGGAACTTTAAAAATATCTGAATAATATATATTAAATACATTAATACGAAATGGAATATGTCGACAATATTAAATATATACAAGGGAGAGTGTGACGATCTAACGTATAGGTGAAATTACAAGCCCGTAAGGAGACGTGAGCGTGTGAGGACAAACTGCAGCGAATGTAGCGGGAAAGGGTTAGATGTAGTGGGAGGTGTCGGACGGCGGCGGCCGGGGGGGCGAGCGGGGCGAGGGTGTCGGGAGTGGGGAGTGGGTTCGGCTGTTGGGCGGCGGTCCGCGTCCGCGGCCGACTGCGGCCGGGCGACGTCCCGGGCCCGTTAGTGTGGCGACGCGAGGACGCAACTCCTGCGACCTCTGCCCTCATGTACGACTCGACGGCGACTCGGTCAGATCGAACTGGTCTAGACCCTCGAAAGCCGCAACATGCAACGTTTACATGAACTCTATACAACGACAAATTGACTTCTCTGCAAACACAATCATAGGACGGTTTTATTCTATGAAACGCCATCTGGGGACTATTTTATAAATTAGAGAGGTCATGGCTTAGTTCTAACGGACATGTTACTGTCCTGAACAAGTTTACAATCGGTCGGATACTATAGATCCGCAGCGTTGGTCAACTTCAAAGTGTGTGCAGGTGTAAACGTGGCTGTGGGTGTGTGTGTGACGTACGTACGGACGTACCTTCGTGCGTCACGTGCCCGTCGTGCGCGGCGTGCGCGTCCAGCAGGCGGTGCGTGCGCAGCAGCGCGCATTCGCCTCCGTCCGCCGCGTGCAGCGCGTACACGTACAGCACGCCCGCGCTCGTCGCCACCAGCAGCCGCGCGCCGCCCGCGCCGCGCGACACGCTGCGCACCGCACACGACACAGTGTCAGCCGGGTGGCCAACGTTAGTCACGTTGACGGTGACACGTGACACTTCAACGAGCATATCATCTCGCTAGACAGGCGGTCAGGTGAACACGGTCAGTGTCGGTACACTCGGCAGGCTCTGTGGGAGTTTCTCCTGTTGGGTCGGTCACCAGAGCCTTGTCCATCTGACAGCAAGACGCACCGCGTGCAGGTAAGGTTAACATCGGGAGTGAACCAACCGGGCACCGGACCCACCGCCCGCCGATGTCGTGTCAAGGTTGGTTACAAAACAGCAATCACAGATATTGGACAGTTTTCTTTCATTCAGTCGCCCGCAAGGAAAAGTGCACCTTATTAAAGTAGTCATACGGTTCTATGTGCACGGATGCTTTAGCCTTTACCGGACTGCGATACAAACGTAATACTAATGTTTACTGTGAGACTATTAAAGTAATAAGCAGTGTTGTGTAAATGACGGAGGGTTTCTATAACACAAATCTTTAACATTTCAATTCTACTTATCTAAAAAATATAGGTAGTTAAAATTCTCGCTCGATTAACGTTTTCCATACATTTATTCTTCAATTGAAGTAATCGCAAACATAAAAGATGGAGAACATAGAACAACGAAGGTCACTTCGAGGCGACGCTCTGGAAGGGCCAACGCAAATGATAAAAAATCGCCAAAGGAGAGTAGACAAACGGGTAATAAATTACCTTCCCTTCTAAGAGAGAAACTTCAGAAACCTCTTGCCATCAAATTTATCTGAAATCGCTACCGTTGTGCATCAACGGTGCCGGTGGGTGCGCGGGGCTGGATTATCTACCCATTTGGTCTCTCTCTTATTTTTAACGATACCTTACTAAGTAAATAACAGATATACACTATTATCAACTGACGAGGTATCTTTAACACTAACGAGCCTGGCGCCACTTTAACTAGGAACTTAGTGCGATCGCCAGTGTACTCACACTCCACAAATGAGAGTTGTCCAAGTGCAGCGCATTCAGCAGTGGACAACATAAGATATAACTCTGTACATGGACCAACGGCCACAATTCACTGACTTGGTGATGGCGACGACAGCGCGGTGGCCCGAGACCGGCAGACGCGCGGCGGCGAAGGCGCGGCCCTGCGCCAGCACGTCGGCCACGGACCACCACGCCTCTTTGACCCAACTAACGGACTCTCCTTCTCTTTCTTTCTTCCCTCTATGTCAAATAAATGACTGAGCGCTCCTGGGTTCGAATCCCATCCCGTCTTTGACACAACATTCAAATTTCCCTTGCAGGAAAGTGACGCCGGATGAGCACACTGCAGGCTGTGCAGTTGAACACGGTGCTGACGCGCCGTGCAGTTGTCCGCTCACAAAGCGTCCTTGCGGTCGCGGTCTACCCGGAATTCATAACATATTTCTACTTCTAACATCATCATATAAATATTATCTTGAATTCTCAGTCCATAGTTTTCTTTTAATAAAACGCCCGCTAGTTCTAGTTGCAATCGCTCAGTTCGAAGGGAGTATAGAGGAGTAAAGAGGAGTAAAGAGGAGTAAAGAGGAGTAAAGAGGAGTAAAGAGGAGTAAAGAGGAGTAAAGAGGAGTAAAGAGGAGTAAAGAGGAGTAAAGAGGAGTAAAGAGGAGTAAAGAGGAGTAAAGAGGAGTAAAGAGGAGTAAAGAGGAGTAAAGAGGAGTAAAGAGGAGTAAAGAGGAGTAAAGAGGAGTAAAGAGGAGTAAAGAGGAGTAAAGAGGAGTAAAGAGGAGTAAAGAGGAGTAAAGAGGAGTAAAGAGGAGTAAAGAGGAGTAAAGAGGAGTAAAGAGGAGTAAAGAGGAGTAAAGAGGAGTAAAGAGGAGTAAAGAGGAGTAAAGAGGAGTAAAGAGGAGTAAAGAGGAGTAAAGAGGAGTAAAGAGGAGTAAAGAGGAGTAAAGAGGAGTAAAGAGGAGTAAAGAGGAGTAAAGAGGAGTAAAGAGGAGTAAAGAGGAGTAAAGAGGAGTAAAGAGGAGTAAAGAGGAGTAAAGAGGAGTAAAGAGGAGTAAAGAGGAGTAAAGAGGAGTAAAGAGGAGTAAAGAGGAGTAAAGAGGAGTAAAGAGGAGTAAAGAGGAGTAAAGAGGAGTAAAGAGGAGTAAAGAGGAGTAAAGAGGAGTAAAGAGGAGTAAAGAGGAGTAAAGAGGAGTAAAGAGGAGTAAAGAGGAGTAAAGAGGAGTAAAGAGGAGTAAAGAGGAGTAAAGAGGAGTAAAGAGGAGTAAAGAGGAGTAAAGAGGAGTAAAGAGGAGTAAAGAGGAGTAAAGAGGAGTAAAGAGGAGTAAAGAGGAGTAAAGAGGAGTAAAGAGGAGTAAAGAGGAGTAAAGAGGAGTAAAGAGGAGTAAAGAGGAGTAAAGAGGAGTAAAGAGGAGTAAAGAGGAGTAAAGAGGAGTAAAGAGGAGTAAAGAGGAGTAAAGAGGAGTAAAGAGGAGTAAAGAGGAGTAAAGAGGAGTAAAGAGGAGTAAAGAGGAGTAAAGAGGAGTAAAGAGGAGTAAAGAGGAGTAAAGAGGAGTAAAGAGGAGTAAAGAGGAGTAAAGAGGAGTAAAGAGGAGTAAAGAGGAGTAAAGAGGAGTAAAGAGGAGTAAAGAGGAGTAAAGAGGAGTAAAGAGGAGTAAAGAGGAGTAAAGAGGAGTAAAGAGGAGTAAAGAGGAGTAAAGAGGAGTAAAGAGGAGTAAAGAGGAGTAAAGAGGAGTAAAGAGGAGTAAAGAGGAGTAAAGAGGAGTAAAGAGATGCGAGTCGTGGTGGTCCGCTTAAATTGTCGACAAAAGTTGGGGAGCGGTTTAGCTCAACGAGCCGCGCTCGACTCGTATAAACATACAATATATAATGTTACAGAGCTGGTTGTGTAAGTACATACATACAATAATCTTATAAATAGTTTAAACAACGATGTAAACATGGAAGCAGTGGCGATTCTAAATCTTGAATCGCCACTGCTTTTGATTAGGAACTTTAAAAATATCTGAATAATATATATTAAATACATTAATACGAAATGGAATATGTCGACAATATTAAATATATACAAGGGAGAGTGTGACGATCTAACGTATAGGTGAAATTACAAGCCCGTAAGGAGACGTGAGCGCGTGAGGACAAACTGCAGCGAATGTAGCGGGAAAGGGTTAGATGTAGTGGGAGGTGTCGGACGGCGGCGGCCAGCAAATCTCTGTCGATTGTACAATAATTTAAATTCCCCCGTGTTTCTAATATTTTCCTCGTTCAATGAGAAAAATAAAATATTTTACCAGAAAATATCCGGCCACAGTTTAAGTAATTGATGTGAGACAAATAAATATGATATAAAATTCTTTAGTAGGGTTCATTTATGTCTCATTTGACTCGTGTATAACAATTACTAACAAAGAAGAAATATTTACAGATTTAAAGTCTGTTGGTGTAGTGAAAATGAAGATTTTTTTTTCTTTTTTTGACTATCTGTGGACAGCAGAAATTTTTAGTAGTAAAGTTTTCTACTTATTCTCTCTTTTTAACTTACTTACTCTCGTGAACACGGGCGTAACCTGAGCTGCGCTCAAGCTTTACGATACCTTGTGGTGGACTATTCTGTATTCGCACGCACAGGTCGCACAACTGCCCGAACAGATCGAGTCTATAGAAGCTTGTACGTTGGACAATTTTCCGAACAATCGTAAACACAATCATAGGACGGTTTTATTCTATGAAACGCCATCTGGGGACTATTTTATAAATTAGAGAGGTCATGGCTTAGTTCTAACGGACATGTTACTGTCCTGAACAAGTTTACAATCGGTCGGATACTATAGATCCGCAGCGTTGGTCAACTTCAAAGTGTGTGCAGGTGTAAACGTGGCTGTGGGTGTGTGTGTGACGTACGTACGGACGTACCTTCGTGCGTCACGTGCCCGTCGTGCGCGGCGTGCGCGTCCAGCAGGCGGTGCGTGCGCAGCAGCGCGCATTCGCCTCCGTCCGCCGCGTGCAGCGCGTACACGTACAGCACGCCCGCGCTCGTCGCCACCAGCAGCCGCGCGCCGCCCGCGCCCCCCGCGCCGCCGCCGCCCGCGCCCCCGCGCCGCCGCCGCCCGCGCCCCCGCGCCGCCGCCGCCCGCGCCCCCGCGCCGCCGCCGCCCGCGGCCGCTCCCTCGCCCAACCGGAACACGTGAACCGTCTCCGTGTTGGACGTGGCGGCCAGCAGCTGCCCGCAGGCGCTGAAGGCCAGGCAGCCGATGCTGACGCAGCGCTTGACGCCGCGCCGGAACTCGTAGAGGCGTGTGCGCTCGGGCACGGCGAAGACGCGGATGACGGTGCCGCGCTCGGACGCGGTAGCCAGGCGGCGGCCGCACATGGACCAGGCCAGCGCGGCAAGCGGGCTGTCGTGCGCGCTCAGCACGCACTTGGCGTTGAGGTGCACCGCGTCGAAGATCTGCACCTCGCCCACCGCGCTGGAGCCCGGGTAGGCCACGTAGCAGCGCTCCACGTTGGGCGAGAGCGCGCACAGCCCGCGCGCGTTGGGCGGCGTGTCGCGGATCGTGTGCAGGATCTTCATGTCGCGGATGTTGTGGATGTGCAGCGACTCCTCCAGGCACACGATCAGCCGCTGCAACCGACCGCACGCGCTCCTTACTTACAATGTGACGTATTATACAATACTCATACTTCTATGAAGTCAAGTTGAAGCAACGCCGAGTGCCATCTTACATCAGTTTTGTCGGGAAATAATCAGTCGAAGCGATATGAGCACCGATTGTAAGTTTTCTGACATTGTTACCGAGCCACCCTAGCAATGCAATAAAAAGAGGATCCGCCAGCCGCGCGGTCACAACCCGCCACTCACCGATCTGTTGAGCTTGACGGCGAGGATGGTGTTGCTGTAGCTGTAGTTGCAGATCTCCGTCCCCTTCTTGTAGTGGCACACGATCAGCTTTCTGCAAAAGACACCAAACACTTTGTGCAACAACTCTTTGTATCCATTTAAAAGATAGAAGCCTGTCTGTCCGCTGTCTATTGCATGTAATCTATCCCAGCGGTGGACCATGATGACAGTGTCAACGCCTCGTCTTCGAGTAACAAACGCGCTGTTACATCATACATTGTCAACTTTTAGTTCCCGGTTACATCTAGCTCTGTAAACACAGTGATGGACATAAGAATAGCAGACGTAAGGTCTCCCCTTAGGTTCCTTCTCTGCCTAGCAGTCGTCTTTTATTAAATATATCATCAGAGTGTGAGTGAGTGAGGGAGTGAGTGTGTGTGTGTGTATGAGAGAGAGAGAGAGAGAGATTAATGGACAGGGACAGAGTGTGTACGATCACGATCAATTGCAACGTCCCTCCATTCGGTTATGTATCCCAGCTCTTATCCGCAAGACAGGTTAACAACAATTTTATTGGTGCCAACTCCGGGCGGCGACCCAGCTAGCTCACATGCCTACTACGAAATTGAAGCGCCCTGACCACTAGGCTACCGTAGGAAGGCAATGACAGAAGATCATTTCGTGTGGAAGTGGGATTTTCTCAGGAAACGACATGTTATATATTGCACTTACTTCCCCGCAAATCAATTACAAATTATATTAACAATTGGCTATATTTTAATTAATACATATTGTTATACCGAACGTAAGAAATAATTCTTATTTTAATTAGACAGTATTTTAATTTTTAAATTATAGTTAAATAACTATTAAAATATTTTTTAATAGACTCGTAGATCTGTTTATATCAGAATCATCAATCAACAGCTATTACATGCGCGAAGGTCGGCCCAATCGGGATGCTATTTCCGCATTCGCATATTATATTAGCGTTAAGTGTTTCAATAGCCCAATGTACGGTGCGCATCGTGTCGCGATGTGGCGGCTCATCAGTCAAGCTGCAGCGACGGGCTCCTTAGCGATAGATTTCAAGTTACCACATTCGTGAGTTTGCCGTTTAAAAATATTCAAGCATGCAAAAACTCATCAGGCTTTTGTGTTTAAAGAAACATTTGACATTTTTGTAATCTCTTCGATCATACGAATGTCCTATTACACGGCACACTGGCCCGCGATTAGTAAGGGGAACGAGCGCTCTAATGAAGAAAGTCATAGTCAAATTTGTACAATAATTTGTAGCAAGCTATATTAACTGCTATTTTTTTTCAAGATTTGAGTTTTACTTAGCACAATTACGTACATGAAGTGGTAGGTTTTTTTTATAAGTCAGAGAAATAAAATATAGTTTAAGGACGAAATCAGTGAACGTGTACTTTTATAAAAAAAATAAACATACTTGAGCGACATTTCACGAAGTATCATATCACAATATCGTGAAAAACTATTACTTAAATGCTATTTTCATGTACCATGCTATCTGCGATTGTGTAAATAGTATTATATACTATAATTGTCATGTCGCGACGGTTGCTAACTGCCGACAGATGCCGAAATATTTTTTTTTTATTTAACATATTTCCTATAAACGGTGACAGTGTAAGCTTCGCTAACTACAACGCTACAACCTTGCGCCGTTGTAGTGTATAGCTAGCCCAACACCGCCGGTGCAAGATGTCGCGGAGGAGGCGCGGAGGAGGCCCGGGGTCGGCGGTGCGCACGGCGAGGTCGTCGCAGCTCGTGAAGTACGTGCCAAATGTGAGAACGCACCCGCCACCGACTACTACAGCTGACCGGCGGAGCGGCTGGAGCGTTGCCGGTCTGTGAGCGAGGGATAGGAGACGAGGGATACACGTCTTGAAGGTGTCAATAAGTGTGCTAAATCTCTTACAAAGCCATTACACAGAATCTTTATGCTTTCAATCAACGTATTTGGTGCATTTCCAGAGATATGGAAAGAAGCAAAGATTGTACCTATTCGTAAGAGCGGATCGCGAGGCCGTATTGACAATTATCGGCCCATTTCAATATTAAATAGTTTTAGTAAAATTTTTGAAAAAATTGTGTACCAGTATGTCAGCTCGTTAATTTTCAAATCAATACCGGATGAACAACATGGTTTCATGAGTAAGCGCTCTACTATTACTAATTTAGCAATCTTTACCAATTACATCTTCCGCAGCATGGATGAGAAAAAGCAGGTTGACGTAATCTACACTGATTTCGAGAAAGCGTTCGATAGAGTGGATCATGTCATACTGCTTCACAAGCTTCAGGCATTGGGAATACGTGGTGACCTTCATAGATGGTTTATCTCATACATTACAAATAGAAGACAAGCTGTAGTAATTGGTGGTGCTCGAAGTGACTATGTAACTATTAGCTCAGGAGTCCCCCAGGGCTCAGTACTTGGTCCACTCCTATATAATGCGTACTTGTATGACATAAATACATGTTTTATCAACTCCAAATACATAATGTTTGCAGATGACAAAAAAATCTTCTTAAAAATAAACGATATTACAGACTGTCACAAAATTCAGCATGATTTAAATATGTTACACGAATATTATGTAAGAAATAGAATTTCTGTTAACACAGGTAAATGTCTCCATATAACATTAACGCGTAAATCTAAACCAATTATTTTTTGCTACCAAATATGTAACACGTAACACTCCAATCAAAAAAGTAGAATCGGTGCGTGATCTAGGTGTTAGGCTAGATAAAAAAATGTTTTTAGCAGACCATGTCAACAGTATTGTTGACAATGCGTACAAACAGCTAGGATTTGTAAAACGTATTTGCCACTCCTTTACAAACATAGCTTGCATCAAGATTTTATATTTTAGCTTTGTACGAAGCATCTTAGAATACGCTTGTAGTATCTGGTCTCCGTGTTACATAGTCCATATTCAAAAAATAGAAACAATTCAAAGAAAATTTATAAAATTTTAAGTTTAAAAGACCACAAAACCTTTGAGACATACACTGAAGCATGTAAATATTATGGTATAGAAACATTAGAACAAAGGCGTACGCAGTATGACGTTGTATTACTACATGACATATTATCTGGTCAAATTGATTGTAGCGAACTCCTTTCGAGCATTGCGTTTCAAGTACCGTCCTACCGGACTCGACACACGCCTCTGCTACACGTTCCTCACTCGACTACGAACTGTGCTCAAAATTCTGTACTATGCCGTGCTGCCCGTACTTACAACAAATATTACTCTAGCTTAGACATATTTCATCTTTCTAAAAATGTTCTTAAACGTCAAGTCAAAAAGATGCACCGATCCAATTAATATTTATTTATTCATATTTCATATACATATTATGACAAATAACTAATAGTAGCAAATACATACCACCCACCCATACACACATACACACATCCATCCACACACACCTACATACCCAAACACAGAAACCAGAGATTGCAAGTTGAGCACAATGTTTCTGTAAAATTTTGATATATTTGTGTAATCCGTATTTGGCCTTATTTAATGTTAGAAGTGATATATTAATTATTTTGTAAATCACTGTTGGATTGCCTAATAAAATAAAACAAAATTGTTCGCATGAATGATTTGTCATGAACTGCATATCCATCTTCTTTGGATGTTGATATGAGAAGGGTGAAAAATAAATTTGCTGTCGAAAGATTATAAACGAAACGCATTAAAAGTGGACAAATGCATTGCCGGCGGCAGTCGTGCGGCATCAAAGGTTTCGGCCGTGAGGTAACCTGCCTCTTTCTTCCCGTGGATGTAATCGTATGAGGCTACTGACGGAAAAGCCTTGAATAAAAACCAATTACTTCCGACAGATGGCAGGAAGACCATCTCGAACTACGCGATCAAAATAAGTAGACCGCTGCCTAAGATACTCAGCTCGCCAGACCGCTCGCCAGACCACACGCCAGTCCGCTCGCCAGGCGTGACGAGTGTGCCGAATCCTCCGTTTGGGCGAGGCCGATTGTCCCGCAGTGAACTATTTATTGTTAAGGAAAAGGTGCGTTTGGAACGCCAGGTAGGTTTCTTTATTTTTTTACGCATTCTTAACTATGAGTTATAATAAATTACAGTCGCTTCGAGGAACATGAAAAAAAAATTCTATTGTTGCGGAGCAGCAAAACAATGTAGTGAAATTTAGAATCTTATACACAATACTTCTCTGTGATTTTAATTTACTTTCACTGCATTGTTTTTTTTTGGTACCGTAACCCAACTTGTGAGTGTGAGTGGGCGCCAGGTTTCCGTTCACGTTGCAATGAACGAAGTGACCGGCAATTTGTTCCCACAATGTGGACCTGTCCATGCCTCTGAATTCCTAAATTCTTTAATTACCTAAATGACGAAATCTCTTGGTAATATACTGAATACATAAAATTAAACACAACATTGGATACCAAGCGAAATGTGTCCGAGTGAACTTTTGCTAAGAGCTAGGCTGGAAACGCTGCGAAGCACAAGACAGACGTGGAACACAAGCCGAGGCCCACCGTCGCACGGCGGACTGCACAGTGGTCGCGGGCCTACCGCCCGACAATTATACGCTTATCGCGCAATGCTCGGACACGTGGAATCCTGTATTATCTATGTGTTGTGCAATCATTTGTAAACGCAATCACCATCCGCAGCCGACGGCAGCCGCGTGCGTCTATTGTTTGCGTGCGTCACTTGTTTGTTTTGCTTCAGATATCATACGAATTTACAATTTGTATTTCCTTTATTATTATAAATTAGTGATATATTACATTCAGTAATTACATTTATCAAAATTTTATCATGACCGAAACTGACTTTAAAGCTAATCTTGGAACACAATAATCCATGATACAGTGATCTGTTTCTTTTTAGATTAATATTAATTGTATCAGAGAGTCGATGTTGAAACAGGGGCCCTATTCGCAATCCAACACCTGGTTACCGATAAACGGATCCATCTTCAAATACCCAGGGTGTGATTGTATCGGGGACACAGCTTAAATAATCAGTGAATGGTTTCGAACGGTGATTTCAGTGTCATTTAAATACAAGACTGTCGCCACCGTTCATTTTCTATGTATGTTTTTCCATGTATTTTCTCGTTTTTGTTTCTATGTATTTTCTTTCTATGTATGTTCTGTTGCGATTCATCTTTAGTTCAAACAGCAGAATTGTGAACAACTAGATTAAACTTAAAAGGGCTCCTACTCAAATATCTGAGAGGGTTTAACAAGAACTAGACTACGTCAGTAAAATAAAGCGAGTTCGTTCACAAATCTGTAAAAAGTTTTTGGGAGATATGATCGTTGTCAGCGATAGCGTAGCTTCTCATTAACCCCGAAATCACCTTTATACAAATATCCGCGAAGCGTCGGCCTCAACCTTTAGTGTACCGAGTGGCCGCGCGCGACAACGCTACAGGAATAGAGTGACCGAGACTTTGTCTAAAATTAGCCGACGTCACGGCCGGCGACAGCCAGGCTGCGGTGGGAATTCTCCCAAGGTTTCTGGGGCAACGAATTAACACTATTTATGTAATATTATGTATCTTCTTCTCCTCGGTTCACAGCTGGACCTTGCCGAGGAAGCAACAGCAAAAAACGGCACGTGTTTAATGCAGGATTTGACTCCGGGAGCCGCACCCGCTATGTCATAAATATATTTGACAATAAATCTGTGTGAAGTTACTCCTCAATAAAATCATACCGTATTTTTTTTTCACATCCAAGACTCGGTACGTTTATTGATAACCATATCTTATTACTTCGCGAAACCATGTCAAAAAAATGACACAGTGTGATGACCGGGAAATGATTGCCACGCGGATTTTTTGTGGCACACTGGCCCCTGGTAGAAACGTGACATTCCTCCACTATTCCTCTATACTAAAATAAACAAGACGCAACTAATACAATACTCAATCAACGTACCCACTTCACACATTTACAATAATTTATGCACAATTAAAAATGGCAAATCTGCAATGAAGATATGTTCGCCAATGCGATGCGCCCTCGAGTTGCCGCAGTACATTCCGTGCCGTATGTGATCGCGCGATGTCATACAAACGCGCAGTAACCGAATGCGTGACGTCGCGTGCGACGCGTGCGTAGCGTGCGACGCGTGCGCAACGCAGCGACTGACGATGAATCATCGATTAACCGTTTACATTGCACTCATCGACGAAACATTAACGAGCGTATTCGTGATATGTTATCTGTTCAATCAGTGAACCAACAACGCACTTACAAATATTAGCTTTCAGGTAACGAACATCACTGTCCTCCCTACGTACCCAAAGATGCAGTCGGCTATGCACTATCTGTGGAAATTACAAAGAAGTCGCCCAATTCGGATTAGCCCTAAAATAAATACAATAAGGAAGTTCATCATTATAAAGGTAGTGCGGACCTGTTTCATGGATCCTGTAAGAAGTAAAATCGAAATATAATAGATCAATTTCAAATAATTCTTTTATATTTTTAATGCTACATTATTAAATTTTTCATAATTTACTATTCCTTACATGCAAGGCTAGGCGAGCCTCCCAGTACAATGAAAAAAATCCTTCTAGATAATCTTTAGATTAAGAAACAATATTTCACATTATGACTGCCTAATCAATATTGTTATCGATCCCGCTTCGTTTTATAATCTACGCTTTTTTTTTAGGAAACTTCGTTGTTTCTAGTTTCATACGATCATAATAGATCCACCTGCTAATCGTGGAGCGTACTACACTCGCCGAATACACACACATACGTTTTTATTGGACAAAAATATATATTTTCGCTTCAGTAATACTGTAATACAACAAACAAAAGACACTTGAGTAATTCTAAAAGAACTTTTGTCCATTTTATTCGTAACGTATTTGTTTTATGTACATTATAGGTTGAAGAGAGATTTCACAAAAAAAAAAAATTGTCTATGTAATCACGTAATTTGTTAATATATTGTGCACTGTTGATAGTGTAAATTTTTCCAATAAATAATAATGAAATTGTTGTACATTTGAATAAGCAAATTGTTTAAAACATAAGTGGTGAGTGTGGCGCGGTATCGAATCACGCATTCGCCCTTTGTTTATTATTCACCGGTGACATTAGCGCGTGGCGATAATGAGCGCGGTCTTATCACCACAGGAGGCCTTAGCAGCTGCCTCACACAGCTGTTTGAGCAGTGTAATGTCTAACAAAAATTGATTCTAAAAAAATTTACATAATAATTTACTTTAATTCTATTGACTGTCTCAAATGTTTCACTAATTATTATCTATTTAAATTTCAAGGGCATTCGAAGATTAGCTCAAATCTGACATAATTCTTGATCAATGTAGTGATGAAATTTTGTTGTAGATGCAACAAAGTAAAACTTTATCATTGAAAAGTAAATAAACTCATTGCCTACTGCAAGTAGATAATATTTTTTCTCCCAAAGTCACCCTCATCTGCTTGTACCTGAGTGCACCAGTGATTTGAATAAAGAACAAAGTTCTGAAAACTGTCCGATGGCATGGAATCCAATTTTCATTTTGTTCCACTAGTTATCTGGAGCAGCATCTCTAGTGTGAGGATACCGGTAATCCGCTCACCAATTCATCTATCCAGCAAGGTGAGATGATGTGGTGATGAGGTTATCCTCTACATTGTCTTCTTACTGTTCTTACAAAGGAATGGGGTTAATGTTATCAGTACTAACCTGGGAGCTGCAACTGTAACAATTGCCACAAGAGAGCTGCTGAACAGCCGGTCCACAAGGCAGGTGTCTTGCCCTGAGCGGCTTGCATAAATCTCCTCCACTCCATCATCTGGCGTCAGCGCAAACAAGTGATAGCCACTACTGCTTCCCGCAACTAATGACCTGTAGTCCAAATACAAGTAATTACATCATAGCATTGTGTCATCTTATACACATCATAGACATACAAGTAATGATGAACTTGAAGTAAATTAAAAGGAGGGCTTTTTAATGTAAGTACAAGCAATGTGCAGTCGCTGCACAACTGCAACTCACATTCAACATTGACATATGAAATAAATATTATTATTTATTGTTTTAATCTTTCTTTAATTATTATTTATTTAATCTTTCCACATCACAAATAACTACAGAATTAATTAATGACTGAACCAATTTTGACTGAACTTTAACTAGAAGGTAGAGGACTTTATGGGGAGTAAGCATACTTTATACCCCTGATACATAAAAACAAGGTGTGTGCCAAAATTTACAAACCAAAGTCCATCACAGAATGCAACCTTTCAGCAAATTCTAAAGTCAATGTGCACAAAGTGGCAGTAGAGCTTGTTCGATATATGAACCTTCCTCCTATTGTACATTTGATGCAATACAGAATAATTACTTTAGAGCTGGCAGATATCAACACTGATACAACGGTAAACAAAGTGTCCACAATAGATTGTGCACATAAAGCAAGGTGAATGTTGACCACCACCACAAAAAAATGTGAAATTTTACTCTTGTTTCTTTTGTCTCAATACAATAACAAATACAACAAAATCAAAATTGTTTGCTCTGACTGACAATAAAAACACTAACTGACGTTTTATGTTCTGATAAGGTAATTAGTTAAGTAAGATAGCTTTATGCATGTACATCAGACAAAACTGTAATCTATGTTAATCATTAGAATTCTGATACTGCATACAGTATTCAAACACATTAAGCATAGTTGTCATTAGTAATCTTCTATGACTCCCATGGTCAGTTGAGAGAGATAAAATTCTTTACTTCCATTAGTGACAAAATCAATTTCAGCTATCTTCTGGAAAATATACTGTACCATGTGTAGATGAAATAGCATTTGGCATAAATAAAAAGGAGTTCCCTTTTTTTTCCAAGATCTAAACTTTTCATTAAATTTTGGCTTGTTTAAAGTTTTTTTTAAATATGTGCAAAGAGGGTGAGCAAACAGTTCACCTGATGGTAAGTGATTGCTGAACACCAGACGAGTTGCAGGTGCATGGCCTACCTTGAAGGATATTTGGGAGATGGGAGGGAGGATGAGAAGGGGAGAGGAAGAGGTCCTCCAGATACCTCACTCACCGAAAGAAGCACAAGATTACTCTACTTCAAGCCGATATTCTGCAAGGTCATGGTACTACCCCGGTGGAGCAGGCCCGTTCAAGTAGTAGCTAAAGCTGCTGTTTGACTTGCCCATGTTCAAAAAATTACAAAATTACATCTTTTTTTTTTCATTTAATTTCCACCATTCAGTCAGTCAGACTCTCTAGTCCTTATACCCTAAACCAGTGTTAAACCATAAACCACTCACATTACATTTACATTGCAACATGTACACTACTTAGTGTTAAAATGGTTCCAATGTGAATAAGAAATAATAAATAAAAAGAATATAAAGAAAAAAAAATAAAACAATAGTATATGTTAAATTTTAAAAATTAGAAGGAGCAAGTTAGATCACACCTAGAATACTATGCACCTAAAATAAGACCTCAATGTGAAGTTACCTAAAAGTTCATATAAAAATACCTGTACAATTCAAGCTAACTTTTAATACATAATAATATTATGACTTAAGATAAAAGAAACTAATTAGTAATGAGTAGAGAAGAAAATTTGAAACATGAATTAAATAGCACTGTATGATTCAACCCTTCATGTGACTTTGTAATTATTGTAGTTCTACTGTTGAGTCATATCAGGACATATGACACTAGAAGGGATATGTATTAATTGGAAGCACATTACACAACACTGAATGTAGTACTGTGTATTAAATATATTCTTTTAGTCACAAGTCATGAAATGTCCTCACATCTTGTTGATATTAGTACATTCAAGGTCATTCTTTCAACCATATGTTGCAATCAAAACAGTTGCCAGCTGATTTCATAAAATGTAAAAATTTAATGTGAAAGCTAGATTTCTCAGGAGTAATAGTACAAAATATATTCTACAATTGCTTTAATATTCATCCATTGTTTTGAAACGCCATGTTTGTTTATGTTCTAAAGAGATGATGCCTAATTACGAAATTGGCACTGACGTATTGCATCATCGAAAGGCAAAATCAAAACTTCATATTTAAATGACCATCATCAGTTTCACCTTGAAATTATATGGAGTACTGCTTCCATTTTAAAATTATCTAGTAAAAGCAACTAGCAATTGATAACTGTTACAGTGCTTTGTAAACTATGTGGTTCACATATAAAAGTAAAGTAACTTACGTGCAATCTTGATTAAACTGAACAAATATCCCTCCTGCATTTGATCCGTCTGTATTGTGAGCTCCTCCCAAACTCATTGGAACGTCCTGAGTGTTTAGTATATATTAAAAACTAATCACTAACACTGACATACGCGTATTGTGACTATTGGATCTTCGCAATAACAGTCTATTACTAATTGTAAATAATAAAAACTGAGTATTCGTCACAAGAAGATTTTTTGACACAAAGAACGACCTTGCTTGCTGCTAAAAACAAGTTCCCCTCCCGCACATAAAAACATTCGCTTGCAAAGTCATCCCCTCCACCACAAATACTACAGATAAGTAATTGCTTATAGTCACAGAGGTGCTATTGTTACTGAAAAGAATCGAACTAAGAGAATCCAGAGTCGTATGCCGTGCAACAGGTATTCAATAATTTCACCTTATTTAGCTTTGATTGCTACTAATAGTAGAAGCTACATGGAGCAGTGGTTATAATGTCATGGTTACTTACAATCAAATCGTCTCTCCTCATCGCAACGCAGGCCAAGTCGCACTTGTCCCGCGCACCCTACGCATTGCCAATGCGCAAATAATCGTCGATTATTTTAATTTGTTTGTCGCTGTCTATTCGATTGCAAAATGTTTCATTACAATTGTCGATTCATTCGATTGATTTTGCTTATATTAACTAAACTCTTGATAATAAAGGAATGTAATATATACATTGATTAATTTAGTTTACTTTGGACTCTCAAATAAATTTTACACAGGTATCATAAACATAGTTTTCGTATATATATGTTTTTGACAAATTAAATTGATTTATAAAACTATGTGTAGATCAGATAATCTCATACAGTCGATACAGTACAGTGGGCACGCCACTTTGTGACAAAAATGCTAGTTGACGGACAGTAAAACATGCTTACACAGATAAGGAATAAAATATGTAGCTAAATTTCTCTCTTCTATACGATGAATCCCATTTTCATCACATTCTGTGACATATCTGAAATCATTTGTAATAATTGGATCTTGGCACATGCGTAGTAGACTAAGCTCGACTATGAAAACAACGTGACCTAAAAGGCGCCATAATAAACCAATCAGACATTTACAAAAACAAGCCCTAAATTACCCATAAAAAGATAATCCAGTTATATCATTGTATGTTACGTTTTCACAAATGTAGGCACTTTTGACCATTTTATTTTAATATTGAAAATAGGTTTTTTCAAAAAATAATAGCATTGTATAATGTGTCATAAGTATGATCGAATAAGATATATGTAACCACAATGCAAATAAATACGCGAAAAAAGCTTTAGTCTGCTACTATATTGTATTTAATCTCTGTGGTTGGAAGGCATGTCTATGACTTTGAAATGTCAGTTCTCAGTACTACTGTCAAAATAATGCACACATGCTATAACGCATTGCTCTTGTCACCGAGTATAAAAACATCAAAAGCTTACAATTATTTACCAAACCTGTATCAGGATCTTGAATAAAAGATAATTTAAATAAAAATGGGTCGCAAAATTCCGGCTAAGAAACATAGAGGTGTTAAAGATCCACTTGTTCAGCAAGCAAAACGTTTACAAAAGTATGGACTAAAACGAATTATTAAAATAAATTTTAATTAAATAGCCAAATTAATTAAAAATGAATTGGAATTATATTTAGTGTTGGTTTAGTTTAAAGGGTAAAATAAATGCGCCGCCTACGGACCCAGATGAGCAGCCAGTCCCGCGATCATTGACTCGGTTGTTCGCCTTCCAGGATCGTAGTAAAGCGAAAAGCATTGACTCAAAAAATAAGTTTAATCAGCTGAAAAAAGGTAGTGTTGAATTGGTTTTATGTTGTAGCTTCTAATTGAGTGCTTCTTGAGTTTAAATGGTGCCCATGTGCTTAAAAACTGGTTGACCGACTTCCTCTAGACAATATGCTATCTGAGCAGATATTTCACATGGGCATATGATTAGAGAGATATGTTAGCAACAGGCAACAACATACAAAGCAGGCAAGTTCATTTGCCATTGCTGACCAGTAACCCTCGTGTCGGTGTTAGTGTCTCTTGTAGTACTGATATTTCTCAAAACTATCTTCATCCTTTTAGATATAAATACTTCTATGCTAATATTATAAAGCAAAAGAGTCGGTATGTTTGAACAAGCTAATTGTAGGACAGATTCGAAAAATAATTTACTAATTTTTTAATATTTATAGTTTGTTTGGAAAGGTTATATGACATCATACTACCATCAATAAGAGCATGATAGTCAACATAAACTTCATCCAATTTGGCAAACTGTTTGGCAAGTACACAAAGCGAGAACCACAACAGGCAACATGGGTGTGTTGGTGGTGGGGGTAATCAAATATTATTGAGAAGGGCCAATTGTAACAAATAAGTCCTGGTTAAAAAGACAAATTTTTAGACCACTTCCTACTAAAGAATTGGGTACTCGGTCTTGAGAGTCATATGGTTTCAAATGTAGGCAACAGTACAATGTGTGTAAGAAGAGATTGAAAATTGTTTTTCCAAGATTTTTAAAGAACTGAAAAGTATTTTAAAAACATAATTATCAATATAATCAATGATAGTGATGGTTGACTTTTGGTTGACTCTCTCCTTATCCTGAATCTCTTTCTCCAATCTATCTTGCATCCAGTTGCCAAAGTCTTGTTTGTTACAGTTTAGTAAGCATGGTGCTTACTAACAAACAAACCAGAATATTTGCTGACTCTTTTTTAGGAGAGGTACATGTTCAACAGTGGTGTTAAAAAAGTTGAGGCAGAAGAACCACACATGTTAATATAGTGTTAATTAATTAATATAAATAAAGTACTTAAAGATGCCATTCTCTTTTCAGCAAATGATTGCACCAGCCCACACTGTGAGAACCCAATTGCCAAGTTGCAGAAACTGCCTGGAGAATCAGGTCGAGGGTTTTCCCTAAGGATTAACAATGCAATGAAAGCACTCCACAATCCAATAGTACAAGAGGATTACCCTGTAAGTTGAGCAAAGGAGTTACCACTAAGATAACAGTAGATATCTATGCATATATATGTATTTATTTCAACAAGACTGTCAGATGTTATTTTATTTATCTATTCATACTGGTTCTACAAATTGTATTTATTTATATAGATGCTGTTAAAGATGTATGTAAGTACTGTAATTACTGTAATTATGTATATTATAAATACATATTATAATAATAATTTTGTTGTATATAAAAAAAAATATGTATAATAAATATTTTATTGCTGAGTATTATTTGGTTTATAAACATAATCTTTGTTTATGTTAACTCTTTTACATGTAGTATACATCCATATACATCTTTGCTTAAGCTAATTATAGACAGGCAGAGAGTGTCTCTTGGAATAACGACTGCTATTTTGTAATTTCATTAGTGCAGAATTAGTTTAAATAAACAAAAATTACAAAAATTAAGGGATGTATTCAACATAATAAACATTTGGAGAATTTACTATGTGGTAGGCTGCTTCTCTGCCTAGGAGTTGTCAGGGTAGGCGCCTCTCTCTTAGCTTTTTCTGTTGCCAAGCAGCAGCGCAACTAGCCTTCCAGTTTTAAAGGTATAGAGAGCCAGTATAATTACAGGCTGTGTGGAATACCATCGGAGTTCAGGAATGACAACCCATTTGTAACCTTCTTCAATTAAAGTTGTTTGCTGGTGTCCATGGGCTACCTACCACCAGGTGCACTATCAACTCCTTTGTCACCTTGGCAATCCACCTAAAAAAAAACTTTATGTTTTAATGTAGCAGGACATGGAATCGGAAGACACAAAAGGTGAGCAGATGACATTTCAACGAGAGCGGCGTAAAAAAAAACAGCAGAAGAAGACGGCTGCGTCGCGCGCCGCTGATGAGATCACACCAAAACCTAGTCGAGCACAAAAGCTAGCACTTAAAAAGAAGGCAAGGAGGGACAAGACTTTAGAGGTTAGATTTTAATACAATTCGATAGCTCTGACATTGTGCTATCGAATGTCAGAAACAGTTTGCTTGTATGTAAAGTTGAAAGCCAAGGATATTATCACTAAAAACTTTAAACTTGCTTTATGTGGAGGAAACTTTGGTGAAGGAGTTTTTAACAAATGTTTTTATATTTTACAAAATGTATTTGAAATTTATTTAATACCTGACATGTTAGAACATGAAATACAAATTCTATTGTTATGATATGTGAAGGGACAAAAATCTATATCACCATAGCGCCAGATGCCTTGCATGGATTACCTCTCCATCTACTCAAGGGCTAGATGACAGTTGTGAGGGCGTAGCATAATAGGTTTAACAACACATTTTTTCCGATTCAAGTGGCAAGCCTCGTCACTGGGTTAGCTTTCTGAAGATGTGAATGTCTAATTGTACATTTTAGAATCTTCCCTTAGTGGCGTCTTACGACACCCTCGCGTCCCGCCGAGCGGAGGATGGGCAGCTCCCGCACGGCCCGTAGTTCTGGACTGCAGTTCTATTTCCGTCTTCAAGTTTTATAATAATAGCAACGAGCTCAAATAGCGAGCACGAAATGAAAATAATTCTGGAGTACATACGAGTTCTCAAGTCACCTCATAAGTCATGTTTATTCACAGATGTGTGTCGGATGTACGTCGGAGGTTAGCTGTTTGTATTGTTTACGTATTCCAGGACAGCGGCGGGGCGCAGTACGAGCGCGTGCAGTTCGGCGAGGTGGTGCACGCGCCGCCCGCGCTGCACGTGAAGCCGCGCCGCGCCCGCAGCGAGCTGGGCGCGCCGCGGGTTAGTTCACGCTCCTTGCTCGCTCCTCTTGCTTGAAGTCTGTCATTGTGAACAGGAACAGACACAGAAATAGAATAGTATAATAGATGAAACTATAGCTTTAAAGTATCCTTCCTGAATTTTTGTGCAACTTTAGATATCGTTCGGTTCCAACTCTTGAATCGTTCGCCGTTTGAACCAAATGCAATCAACTCTGTGGTAGACGTACCGGTTATCGGTTTCGGTTTAAAGAGCTCACAGTGTTCACTTAAAATGAATAACTTAAGACGGAAGAAAAGTGTAACTTGAAGCGTGTGCAGCTGTCGAGTATACTATAATACAATGCTGTATAATGATAACTTAGCCCGTACGTTACGTGTACGCTACGTGTACGTTACGTGCACGCACATAGCGTCTCACGGTTCTTAAGTACTCAGGTAAGCGGCCGCTCGGGTGCGAGGCCGGTGTCGTTCATTTCTCTGGTTCTCGTTTCAATGTGGTACGCGGGTGCGCTGCGCTTGGGAGCATTTTACACATAACAATGCACATGTTTGTCTGTCGCTGAAACATTTTTATGTTAAAGGATAAAATCCTATATATTTTTCTAGTACAAGTTAAGTAATGTTGTTCAAATAGTGCCTTTATTACTTTACCAGCCGTGTGCCGGTTAGGAGTTTCTTAAATAATACCCTGGTGACATAGAGGTCGCCACACCCACCACAACAACATTTGTTCCGCTTCGTGTGCTCTTGTATAATTTTTTTCGAGCTGTGGGGACCGACGAGCTTACAGTCCAGCTGGCGGTGAGTGGCCGCAGCAGCCTGTGCACCTGCAGGCCGCTTCAATCGATGAAGGTCACATCTGCGACCATAGAGAGCGAATACAATTGTACTCGCTCTCTATGCCATAAAAAGCAGAGTTTTTCTTTTTTAAATCGGCCATCAGGATCTGCTTATTTTTGATTCCTAAGTGTAGTAGCGTTTTCCTCTGTTGTATTAATTAAGCGAAAAAAAGGAAAGCTTTGCTTCAATTAACAAATTCTAATGGAGACGCAATATTAAAGTGAATATTAAATTTTCATATTATGTTCAATAATATGTAATTTGATGTTATAAGGGATTTATAATTTTACAGGTTAAGGAGTCAAGTGAAGTCACAGGCTTAAAGTGCCCACTGCTGGGCAAAGACCTTCTCAAATATCTGAGAGGGTTTTGGAGCCGGGAAGGGCCCGCCACGCTATTTCAGTGCGCGTTGGCGGGCTTCATATATCCTCGAAATAATTTTTTTTATTCTTTTTCAGACATGCAGGTTTCTTCACGATGCTTTCCCTCCCCGCCGAGCACGTGGCGATACAGTACTTACAATTGCTATTAACAATTTATGTGGGGAGCACCGTGGATCGAACCCAGCACGCGCGCTCCAAGTGTCCAAGTGTCCAAGTGTCCAAGTGTCCAAGTGTCCAAGGCGCACAAGCGGCGGTGACATGGTATGCATGTAGTGACCGGTCCCGCAGCCCGGGCGCCGGGAGCTGCTGCTGAACGCGCTGCTCGTGAGCAACAAGAAGAGCAAGAAGGAGAAGCTGCCCGCCGTGGAGGTGGAGCGGCGCGAGCGCGCGCGCCTCGAGGCCGTGGCCGCGTACCGAGCGCTGCGCAAGCCGCGCCCCGCCGCGCCCGCAGCGAGCTGGGCGCGCCGCGGGTTAGTTCACGCTCCTTGCTCGCTCCTCTTGCTTGAAGTCTGTCATTGTGAACAGGAACAGACACAGAAATAGAATAGTATAATAGATGAAACTATAGCTTTAAAGTATCCTTCCTGAATTTTTGTGCAACTTTAGATATCGTTCGGTTCCAACTCTTGAATCGTTCGCCGTTTGAACCAAATGCAATCAACTCTGTGGTAGACGTACCGGTTATCGGTTTCGGTTTAAAGAGCTCACAGTGTTCACTTAAAATGAATAACTTAAGACGGAAGAAAAGTGTAACTTGAAGCGTGTGCAGCTGCCGAGTATACTATAATACAATGCTGTATAATGATAACTTAGCCCGTACGTTACGTGTACGCTACGTGTACGTTACGTGCACGCACATAGCGTCTCACGGTTCTTAAGTACTCAGGTAAGCGGCCGCTCGGGTGCGAGGCCGGTGTCGTTCATTTCTCTGGTTCTCGTTTCAATGTGGTACGCGGGTGCGCTGCGCTTGGGAGCATTTTACACATAACAATGCACATGTTTGTCTGTCGCTGAAACATTTTTATGTTAAAGGATAAAATCCTATATATTTTTCTAGTACAAGTTAAGTAATGTTGTTCAAATAGTGCCTTTATTACTTTACCAGCCGTGTGCCGGTTAGGAGTTTCTTAAATAATACCCTGGTGACATAGAGGTCGCCACACCCACCACAACAACATTTGTTCCGCTTCGTGTGCTCTTGTATAATTTTTTTCGAGCTGTGGGGACCGACGAGCTTACAGTCCAGCTGGCGGTGAGTGGCCGCAGCAGCCTGTGCACCTGCAGGCCGCTTCAATCGATGAAGGTCACATCTGCGACCATAGAGAGCGAATACAATTGTACTCGCTCTCTATGCCATAAAAAGCAGAGTTTTTCTTTTTTAAATCGGCCATCAGGATCTGCTTATTTTTGATTCCTAAGTGTAGTAGCGTTTTCCTCTGTTGTATTAATTAAGCGAAAAAAAAAGGAAAGCTTTGCTTCAATTAACAAATTCTAATGGAGACGCAATATTAAAGTGAATATTAAATTTTCATATTATGTTCAATAATATGTAATTTGATGTTATAAGGGATTTATAATTTTACAGGTTAAGGAGTCAAGTGAAGTCACAGGCTTAAAGTGCCCACTGCTGGGCAAAGACCTTCTCAAATATCTGAGAGGGTTTTGGAGCCGGGAAGGGCCCGCCACGCTATTTCAGTGCGCGTTGGCGGGCTTCATATATCCTCGAAATAATTTTTTTTATTCTTTTTCAGACATGCAGGTTTCTTCACGATGCTTTCCCTCCCCGCCGAGCACGTGGCGATACAGTACTTACAATTGCTATTAACAATTTATGTGGGGGAGCACCGTGGATCGAACCCAGCACGCGCGCTCTATGAACCAAAGTGTTCTTGCTAAACTTGCCTTATTCATTCGCACATCGATTCTGAGTAAACTAGTTAATTGTTTATAGTTTTACATTTAAATTGAAACCCTTTGCTGTTGCGACAACCGCACGAGTTACGCAACTGGATTAGCTTTTCATATCATAATTAGTTATTATTTATGTACACTGATGAACCTGCGCTCCAAGTGTCCAAGTGTCCAAGTGTCCAAGGCGCACAAGCGGCGGTGACATGGTATGCATGTAGTGACCGGTCCCGCAGCCCGGGCGCCGGGAGCTGCTGCTGAACGCGCTGCTCGTGAGCAACAAGAAGAGCAAGAAGGAGAAGCTGCCCGCCGTGGAGGTGGAGCGGCGCGAGCGCGCGCGCCTCGAGGCCGTGGCCGCGTACCGAGCGCTGCGCAAGCCGCGCCCCGCCGCGCCCCTTGCACACCCCGCCGCGCCCCTCGCACCCCGCGGACCCCGCGTTCCTCGCAAACGAGCCTCGTAGCTCCTCGCTCCAGCTACCTACCTGACCCACTTGTCTAGGTACATACCAGATTTAGACGCACTATTCCCCAGTCCCCCGCCCCTCCGCGCTGCCCCCCCGCCGATCTCACTCCACGTATATCATTTACTCCTAGCCATTCGATCTCTTACTACGACCCACTGAACGGACATCTTGTTATAACAATGTCTAATGGGTTAATAACGTGTATGCCATAGCATTGAATTTGTTTTATTTTGTTGAATTTCAATCATTCACAAAGCAATTATTTTTCATCCTGACCACGAGAGTCATGTATGTAAATGCAATTAGCATTCGGGCTGAAGAGCGACGTTCATCTCGTACCACCTCGTGGTGCTCGTGCTCGTGCTCGTGCTCGTGCTCGTGCTTGCACGCGCCCGTTATTTATTTTGTGCATAGTTGTTTAATATACATAAATAATTTTCGATAACAATGTTGTGTTTCATTTGATCTCGTTTTAATGTCGTACTAAAAACTGCATAGAAAATTAGCCACCAAATAGGCTTTGGTGTCAAACTTTTTCTTTTTATCCTTTTACTCTAACGGTTAAAAGTCTTGTTCTAACGCTGCGAATTAGAATTATAGTTCGAAGAATAAAATCTGACAAAAGGTAAACCTGGACCGTTAGCATTATTCGATTACTGTTCTTGAAAATCACGCTGGCAGCAGCTGTTGCCTGGCGCTCACTACCTTTTGATTAATTTTGTTTTCGAAGTTGAAGAATTACAATAACCTTTTGTAATGAAATTATTATTTACGGATTTCATCGCATTTCTTTTTTGTTTCTATGTCGCCGACGTTCCGACGTCATAGTCAATGAGAATAACCGTCAGCTAGAACTTCACTTTTCTTGGCATTGCAGCAGCCCGCTTCATCATTAATTGTTTAGCTCCGCGGTGATGGTGATGACTATGAGCTGGCCGTTCCCGAGCACGGCTCCAGCCTCCCCCGCCGCCGTCTGTCGCGCGGCTGAAGCGCCAGGAGGGGTGCTCTGAAGTGGCAGCAGAGCAAGTTCCGACAACTGGCGACGTGCAGTCTAGTTACTACGGAAACAAAGCTGTACACTACTGACGTGTGTACCTATATTAAGTAAAACTGAAGTAACAGCCTGCAAGTCCTCTCGATACTTGAGAGGGATTTGGAGGGCCGGGAAGGGGCGGCCATACTGCTCCGGTGCGTGTTGGCAAACTGTGTAGAGTTTCCTCGCTATGTGTTCCGCTACCGCCGACCACTCGGTAAATTCAGCAGATAGAATTTAATCGAACCCAGATCACTCTCGCACTATAAAACAACAGCGAGGAAAATAACGTTACACTATCGCCGCAACCATCTGGATAATTTTCCGGATAATTTATCTATCTCGGATCTAAAAGTGATGGAGGAAAGGTATCAGCGTATCAAGGTGGGATCGTCACATGACTGCAGATTACTGGTGGTCTTAAAAAGAGATTGTCCCCTGAAAAATTATAAAAGGCGTTATATGGAAATATAACATTTAATTTCGACATTCTCCTCTGTATTTTCTTCGATGTATCCTAATTGAAAAAAATACATAAATATTTATTTTGTTTCATGTTTTCCGATTTTAGTGATGTAAAATGAAAATAAGGATTTAAAAAAAAACGAGAGAAAATCTTACAAATGTTTGATAGTTTCATGAATTGTAAGCATGAATATATCCAAAATCCATCCTTTATGTAGGCAAGGAAACCCTGTTCAGCAGTGTAATTTATGTACACACAAGTAAATCTGAAATATTTCCTCGCAAGAAATACTCCAACGCAGCTTCTCTCATGTAGCGACCGCCTGTCGTGAAGTATGGGATCTGGCGTTGTCATGAAGCAGCAGTGGGCTGGAGCAATTGACCAGTCTCGGTTGTTTAACAGCTAGCTTTTCCATCACCGCTTGCAATTGTTGACAATACAGATCTACCGTAATGGTCTGGCCAGATCTTAGGAAGCTCTAGTGTATGACGCCAGCACCGGTGCACCAAACCAGTACTTTCCTGAGTCAACTTTCGCTTGGGACAGGATTCGGCCGGTGCTCCTGGGTTCAAGCACTGTGATGAGCGTTTCCGATCGTCCTAAAGTATCCATTTTTCATCACAAGTAACGATGCGATTCTAAATTCCCGTGATATCGTGACGGTTGAGCAACGTAACGCAGCATTCGATGCGTGTTTGTTGGTGTGCTTCACTCAATTCACGCAGGACACATTTCTCGAGCTTTTTCGCTTTTCCAATTTGTTTAAAGTGAATTAAAATTGTTTTGTCGCTCACACCGGAGCCCGCCGCTAACTCTGACGTGCTTTGCGATGGATCTGTTTCCACGGTCACCTTTAACTCTTCATTGTCAACCTGGGTCTCCGGCCGTCAGCGGGGTTTTTTTCGGAGGCCAAAAACTCCGAAACGAAAACGTTGGAAAACTTACCGTGCTTTCTCTTACTATAGTTTCCCCATATACATCATTAATCCTTCGAGCTGTTTGTGCGAAAATGGCGCGTAACCAATACACAAGCCTAAATTTGAAATAAATGATGTATTTGCAAACCTAACGCCAGATTATTTGAGATCAAAGTGGCCAATTTCGTATATAAGGACCAACATTACGTATTTTATAATAAATAATGCGCGTTAATTTAACCATTCACATGTACGTTTTAAATTGTGTCTAAATATATACTAACCAGTTTCAACTCGACAGGTTCGCGTCGTGCGACGAGGCCCGGGTTTCGGGGGTTCCCCGTTTTTTTGTGTTCAACACTGGCACCAGCGCGCGCTCGTTAACTACTTTTGTACCGATGACGTGTTCTTGAATAATATTCATGCAAATATTCTAAAGTTAATTGCTTGTATAATGATTCCTCTGTGTTTTACGGCAATTGATACAAACTAATTGTCTGCGATATAGTGTGCGCGGTATGGCGCGGGGACCGAGCGCTTAGGTTGTTTGCCTCCGAATCAGGAAACGAGAGTTCAATACTCTGTATGGAAGGCAATGAGCTTTTCGAAACTGTACACAAACCGTATCGTTGATCTGAACAATAAGACGGCGACCTGTCGTTGTTCCAAATTAAGCTCCGGCGTAAAGTTGGTTGAAAAGGGCCAAACAAACAGACGCAGATGAACAGCTATCGAATTATGCGTAAGGCTTCTAAAATATATCATTTAACTACGACTTTCTTATGTCAGACACGCGGTTTGTTTCATGACGACTCGTTCAACACTATCCCTTCAGGTATCATAGTTTTAATTTCTTTTAATTCTACGGTTATGCGTCCCATGAAGACATGTTACTAAAAGGGAATACAAAACTGATTTCTGAATGTTTTCTAAAATGGAGGCTGGTGTCTAAATATTTGCATGTGTGGCTGGAGACCGGCAAGTCAAATCTGTAGCGTTTCGTGTGGCGAGTGACCAGCGCCGGAGACTGCTAGTTGTAGCTCTGGGCGACGACGTACCTACATCACGGACTGTGCGGATGATTGGTTCCAGGTGAAAGTAACCTGAGCTGGATAACCCTTTCCATTACAATGTATTGTCTCAAAGTGTTTGATTTAATATAGGTGTAGGGTATATCTTTTGTGTAAATTAATTGTTTGCTAACGTTTTTTTACGAAGCGAGAGTTTCCAGCTCTGCACTCACCGGCACTACCACTAACCACTAAGCCGGTACTTACACGACACGCGGGTGACTTGGGGCAGATCTGTTTTCAATTCAGCTTCTTTTGTTACGGGAAAGGCCAACGAGCGGTCGGCTCACGTGATGGTAAGTGATTACCATCGCTCACAAACATTTACATTACTGGAGGAGCTGCAGGTGCGTTGCCGGCCTTTAAATGTTTGTGGGATGGGAGGGACGATGGGACCTTGAGTTAGTAGAGGAGAGGAAGAGGGCCTCCGGTTAACTCACTCTCCGAACGAAATGCAGAAGCACAAGATGCTGTCCGAAGTCAACGTGGTGTCCTCAAGAGAAGTAGTTTACTGCGCTCGTTCTCTACCCACGGCTTTACCATCAGATGGGATTGTAGTCAAGCACTAGGTTAGGCTCTGACAAATTACAATTACATATTCCCGTCGCGCTGAATGTTAATAATATCTTGTGAATTGCGACCTATTCCGATCATCATGTTGGATTCATTACAATGTTACCATCATAATGCCTGATTAGATACAATGAAGAGAGATCTTGGTCGTGCCTGCTACGCTACTATCCTGTGTTCATGCACCTCACTGCTGCATGGAGCAGAGCAGCTGCCGTTGGGAGGATTTGCCGTGAGCACGAGACAGGCGCCTAGTGGCCAGGGTGCTCGCTTTATCTTCAGAGCACGCGCATTGGCGCATCGTGGCGAGCCCTTCCCGGCTCCAAAACCCTCTCAGATATTTAGGGAGGCCTGCGCCCAGCTGAGAGCATTAACAGACTGCCCGTCATAGATCTGTTCATTTTGCTGGGATATTTACCGCGCGCACCGCTTACGACTCCTCAGAATGAAAATGGTATGGCAGATTCTTTCGCAGAACTTTCACTGCGTGATGCGCTTGAATGTGTATTGTGTTCGATAAAGGATTGGATTTAAGTCACTACTGGCCTACGTCCTTAACGAAGAATCAAGACGTAAGTACGTTGTTACATTTGAGAACTGCCTTGGAATGCTTCTTTGCGAGTCCTTTTTCTCACACTCACCACTCACCGTACGCAACATTCTTATCCACTCGCAGAATAGCGTGTGTGATGCTTCAAGCGTGGCCAAGCACTTATTATATTATTACTGCAAATAACAATCGCATTGTATTGACGGTTGGATGGAAGCCGAAACACGGTCATATTTACTGCTTAATTTGGGGACTTTAATTCAACGATATGAATGGTAATTACTTTCCATTACAATGTATTGTCTCAAAGTGTTTGATTTAATATAGGTGTAGGGGTATATCTTTTGTGTAAATTAATTGTTTGCTAACGTTTTTTTTACGAAGCGAGAGTTTCCAGCTCTGCACTCACCGGCACTACCACTAACCACTAAGCCGGTACTTACGACACGCGGGTGACTTGGGGCAGATCTGTTTTCAATTCAGCTTCTTTTGTTACGGGAAAGGCCAACGAGCGGTCGGCTCACGTGATGGTAAGTGATTACCATCGCTCACAAACATTTACATTACTGGAGGAGCTGCAGGTGCGTTGCCGGCCTTTAAATGTTTGTGGGATGGGAGGACGATGGGACCTTGAGTTAGTAGAGGAGAGGAAGAGGGCCTCCGGTCAACTCACTCTCCGAACGAAATGCAGAAGCACAAGATGCTGTCCGAAGTCAACGTGGTGTCCTCAAGAGAAGTAGTTTACTGCGCTCGTTCTCTACCCACGGCTTTACCATCAGATGGGATTGTAGTCAAGCACTAGGTTAGGCTCTGACAAATTACAATTACATATTCCCGTCGCGCTGAATGTTAATAATATCTTGTGAATTGCGACCTATTCCGATCATCATGTTGGATTCATTACAATGTTACCATCATAATGCCTGATTAGATACAATGAAGAGAGATCTTGGTCGTGCCTGCTACGCTACTATCCTGTGTTCATGCACCTCACTGCTGCATGGAGCAGAGCAGCTGCCGTTGGGAGGATTTGCCGTGAGCACGAGACAGGCGCCCAGTGGCCAGGGTGCTCGCTTTATCTTCAGAGCACGCGCATTGGCGCATCGTGGCGGGCCATTCCCCGCTCCGCAACCCTCTCAGATATCTGAGAAGGAGGCCTTTACCCAGCAATGGGCACTTACTGGCTGCTACTTTACTTTTTTTATGTCTATATATAATATCACTAGTTTTATTTAAATAATTGTACAATATGTACCTACATTGTGTGTATTTTATCTAAAGTTCTTACGGCTGATGCGATATCGGGACAGTGACGTCACACGACCTACAAGAAAACAAGTTACGAAATGCGCAATTCCACACCTTTTTGTCGCATTATCGATACCGTGTGGGTTTGACACAGAGAGCTTCAGTTTCGCTCTCGTTATCTCAGTTGATTGATTGATTGATTGATTGATTGATTGTCTGATTGAGTGGAATAGTCACATCGCGTCACTACGCCGGTCTTATCTCAATGGAAGTCCTCACCAATTTTTTCAACAACACCAATATTCTCAAACAGTCACATTTGAGTGCATTCACTGCACTGAGTGCACCAACACCTATGTCCCGCCGCGCCGAGATTTAGCGGATGTCTCCCCACCAATTGCGATCGAAATTGTAAAGGTCCCACAAGAGTCATCGATATGCTACATAGGTATGATGAAACTGGTATTTTACGAGTCTACATGGAACGAATTTTTTGAATCTACACATGATTTAAAGTATGATAATTACGAGGAGCTATGTTAGAAGAATATGGCGGATAATGCATTAACAGAAACCGACCATCGGACCGATTTGCACTGTCAGGATGAAAAAGTCGTTTATTTTTAATTGCCTCGCGTAGTTTTTCAATAAATGATACGTAATGCTTGTCAGTTATTGTCTGTCCTTCTGTCTGTGTTAAATGATCGATCGTGATGATACGTTCCGCATCCCGGAAGACAGAGGCCATGGTCTTGCCAGCGGACGCAGCGGCCTTGCAGTTCTTGGCTGGCTGTTGAAGGACGATCTTTTGCAGACCTCCCTTCGGTTCTCCCGCACTGGGTTAATGTTTTGGAAACCAAAAACTTATTGATCAACCTATTCTACGTCGGCCTACATGGCATTGGCCTACATTTGCATTAAGTTAACATCACCCTTACTTATTTAGGGGGGTGAGCAGTAGTGTAGATACAATAAATGTGTTTCACCGAACATTAACCCGGGCCTCTCCATATGTAATAGCAAAAGCCGTCTAGTAATTCTTGAAAGGTGCACACCATAACAATAAGTATTTTGCATACTCGTCACGCTGAGCGAGCGGGCCGGTGGGCGCAGGGCCGGCACCCGCGAGCAGACTGCAGGCACTGGAGCAGCGTGGTTGATCTTTTCCAGCTCACCTGGAACCAATCATCTCAAATATAGGAGGATTTTGCCCAGCAGTGGGCCCTTCACAGGCTTTAGGGGAAGAACCAAAGAGAACGAGCGATGATACACTGAGCTTACTTCCGAGGCCCACCGTCATTTCTTACTTGGGCGTCGGGTGAATCGGTGTTAACCGGGTTTTCAACTGTTCATATTTCTAAGGATATTAATAAAAAGTTTTTTTGTGTATTAGTGTTATGTTGTAGCTGAAATACTTTATGGATTTTTCATTGTTCATGATAAACTGTTTCATGCAATCTGTTACAAATCAACGAAAGTAAACTTTATCATAAACATGTTTCGAAAAATGTATCATAAAGCTAGGAAACCGTATTGTCGCAGTAAAACCATGAAAACAGTCCTGCTTCATGGCATTTGCCGTGAGGCTCCTGAAAAGCTGCAGAAGTATGACATGTTCAGAACAAAAATACTTTGTATTGAACTATTTTTTGTCGTGTTTGATTACTTTTTTATATTCTCGTCGTCACGGGTGTGTTGCGACGCGTCGGGAATATGAAGAAGTCATTAAAATAAGTGAAATTATTAAAATGAGCATTATCTCTCTTTGAATTGTAACTGTTACAACATTCAACATTCTTTCAAACTATTTGCTTTTACCGCTTTATCGCTTTAAGCAACGCAGTATCTCGTAGCCTCGGAATGAATCTCAACATTTGAGTAGTCCACGGTTTGTTTTCATTTAAAAAGCAGACAGGCAGGCGCCGCGCGACGCGTGGCGGGATACATACCAGCTAGCTGGTGAAAGCTGTCCTAATCACTTGATAATTGTAGCGAGTGCAGCACTGCAGCTGCAGGTCGTGGAATGGTCGAGCGCAGTGAAGTACCTGGGGTGACCATCGACAAACGACTGACGATGGGGCGCCACGTCACAAGACATCGTAAGCAGAACCAGGTCCGCGGGCGCACTGCTGCGACCGGTTCTCAGATCCCGCCTCCCACTAACAGCGAAGCTCGGGATCTACAAAATATATTTGAGACCCCACTCGCGTATGCCGCACCGGCTTGGTACGGTCAGACAACTGCATCAAGCAGGAAACTCCTGCAGACTCTTGAAAATTCCGCCATGCGTACCATAGTCGGTGCGCCGCGTTACGTCAGGAACTCCACCATAAGGCGGGACCTCAAATTAGAACGCCTAGAGACGTTTGTGAAGCGCCTGGCGTCGAACATGTTCGAGCGCGCAGATGCCTCATCTCACGCCCATCTCGTGAACATCGCCCCACTGCACGCCCGGCCCCCTGAGAAAAGGGCGCTCCCCAGAGAGCTGGCCGTGGCAGACACCTAAGCCCCCGAAACCCAGCGCCCCTCGCTGGTGGCCATACCGGACGAACCCGGACAGGGAACCTCACCAGCGGAGGGCCGGGAAGGGGGGCTTAAAAACGGAAAACCGCTTTGCGCGACTGCCTCGCAGTCACAATCTTTGCAAACAGCAACCCCATGACCCGCACGTAATTTTACGTGCGGCGAAATGAACAACGGCCGGCGCGCCTGTCCGCACTGATGTGCGATGTTGTTCAGTGTAATTAATGCAAAGTAGGTAAGTCAGCCGCGGACGTGCCGCGCATGCGCGTGGGACCATCGCAGCCAGCAGCCATTTTGAGTATAAAATCGTAAATAAAAAACTATTAAGGAAATACTACATTGAATTTTATTGTGATATCTAGGGATAAGGCTTTTCTATGTACTAAAAATGATGTCCTGCATTTTGTGCGCTTTTATAATAAATATATCCCTAGAGTGCATGGTTACGTTGGTTAGATACAGTAAAATAAAAGGCAACTATAAATAAATTTAATAAAAACACTAAAACTAAAAAATTGCAGAAGTTACATTAGCTAGAAGGCTCTCAGCAGCTGGCAGCCGGCTCCCCGCCGCGAGAGCGCGGGCAGGGACACCTGCGGGAGCAAACAGGGAGACGGCTCTACAGCGACCGTCTCCAAGATTGAATCACTCTGAGCCCCTCCGTTTCTTATTGTTAGTCTCCTTGGCAATTTAGTATTTAGTATTCACTTTTTCCAATGTGTCCTTCCACTAACACAACTCCGAAATTTTCACTGTAGAAGTAAAACTCAGAATTTCGTTATGAGATTATATTATTAGATCTCAAATTAAAATAAATATTTTTAATTTCGGATAGCTCTATGTCAAGATGAATTTAATAATAAAATAAGAACTAATATACTATCTAATACTAATTCTATTACAATGAACATGACATTGATAATTTAAAAGTATTACAGATCGACATAGCATAGAAATGTGTAAACAAAGATAATTATTGCACTATAAAATAAAATGCAATACATAGAACTGTTTAGTAAATTGAGAAATATAAGCAACAAAGGAAATAGAAACGGTAAGACGTAAATCAATAATAACATAATACGAGTATAGAAAAAACGAACAGAATGATAACAATATAAAGAGAGGTAGAAAATATTTTTTTATGGTAAAGGCGGCAAACGAGCAAGCTGATGGCGAACCTCAGCCTCCGGTTACCTCACTCACCGATGAAAACGCAGAGGCACAAAATGCCTCTACTTCACGCCGGTATTTTGCGAGGCCGTGGTGCCAACCCGGTCGAGCCGGCCCATTCGAGCAGCAGCAAAAGCCGCCGCTTGGCTCTACCACGTTTAAAATCAAATAAAGAAGTAAAAGGTAATAAGGTAAATAACATTACAGCGTTCTGTCTCCCGGAGAGGTGGGTAGTTGTGTACAGAAGCCCGTTTTAACATAGTCCTCTGCAAGAAAGCGCTGGGCACCCTCGGACTGCTGTGTGTGCAGTGATGCTGCTCCTGGTCACTAGTCCGCCGACATTCGGCCGCCGGGCGTGAGCGTTGCTATCGTTTAAATAGGAGCCATCTGGCTAGCTGAGCAGAGGTCGCTATTGCTCCGTCTGTCAGAAGCCGCAAGATATATTAGGGTTTTCTCTAGGAAACACTTAGGTTGATATGTGATTACATAGAAGAGGAGGTAGAACAGGAGATTTCCGTACGTCGCTGTACGCCGTTGGTTTTTCAATTGATAGAAATTAAAGTTGGATTTCTCGGTAGTGTGATGTTTGCGGAAAAAAAGGGGAAATTTCCTTAAGAGACTAGAAGTTGCAGGAAACGATCCATAGTTAACTGTTCTTTTCAATTGTCCAAGAGGTAGCGCTAACCGCTGTTCGCAGTTACCAATAAAATTAAGTAAATACAAACACAGCTCACCTTGTCTGCCAGTCATATCGTCATTTTTAAAACGGGCAGGCTAGGGACAAGTGAATACAAACAAAGTTTCAAAGAAACAAACATATTATTTCTTATTTCTCAGGCATTCAGGTTTCCTCACGATGTTTTCCTTCACCGCCGAGCACGTGGTAGATACAGCACAGACCACTAGGCCACCACGCCTCCCGTAATATCCTCGTACATATTAAAAAAAAATGACGAATTGATAACTTCCTCCTTTTTTGAAGTCTGTTGAAAAGAAGTATAATTATTTCGCTTGCACTGCGCAAGTGGTGGCCGGAGGAATAACTAGGAATAATCTAAGCTAATTTAATTAATTTATTTATTCAGAGCACACGAAGCTCCACAGGTGTTAATGACAATAAATAATGAATTAATGACTATGTTAGTACTTAAACAGTAAAGTGTTATTAACACTGAAAACTTAATAACTATGCCAGTACTTAAACAGTAAAAGGGGTTTAGTCTTCTATATCGGTTGCCTCACCAGACGACTATCTTCCCTGCTACCGGACGGAGGCTGTTTTCATGCACCAGATGGCATCAAAGCCGAAAAACAGACATCAAAGAACACAAGCGAAAGCGAACACTAACCCCGAGATCCAAGGCAGCCGCACCCGCATCCTAAGGGCATAGTTGTATTGGACTCGCAGAGCACTGTCAGCCACATGCGCACCGAGTGAAAGGATGTATAGTACGCTTTGGATAAAGTAACCTTCACAGCATCTGTACACCGAACGATCCCGTGGGCCGCCATATTCGCTCTGACTGACGATGCCCTGCGTAGGGAACACGGTCTTCGGTTACCACCTGCTCGAGGTATTTTAATAAGTAAACTCTATTAAAAGCTACTCTATATAAAGTTTCATGGGTGGAACATAAGATGGACACGCGGCCCCCGCCTTGAAGATCATGTGCTTAACCTCGTTGACATTGTATTACATGTATGATATCGCAACAAAATGTTACTTATTGCAACCAAGTGGCCAGCAGCACCCTGCCATCGGCATAGCTGAAGTTATCGACACCTACACCGTTCACGTAGCGCCCCACCGGACACTTTTTTTTATGGGAAAAGCGGCAAACGAGCAATAGGTTTACCTGATGGTAAGTGATTACCATCGCCCACATTCATCTGCAACACCAGAGGAGCTACAGGTGCGTTGCCGGCCGTTAAGGGTATTTGGGAGATGGGAGGGAGGATAAGGAGTGGACTGGGAGGGGGGGGGGGGGGTGGAAGGGCCTCCGGTTACCTCACTCTCCGAACGAAACGCAGATGCACAAGATGCCTCCACTTCTCGCCGGTATTCTGCGAGGTCGTGGTATTAATCCGGTCGAGCTGGCCCATTCGAGCAGCAGCTAAAGCCGCCGCTTGGCTCTACCACGTTAACACTGCCGCCTCTCTCAATAAGTTCAATCAGATTGAAATGCTGTCCTGTCTCTGGGACACGCACAGTTTTTCTGATGTGGTTGGATGTCATTAAATACAACGCCGCCAGCTGGCTTGCCGCGTCACAACCACGTCCACGCGGCGCTTCGCTGACCGTAGCCTTTTGAATAAGTATAACTTATGTATAAACATGATGTAATGCTTTGTTTCCCTACTATGAGCCAGCGAATATTCAAACTTACACTCCGCAGCGTTGAATATGAAGCGCGTGATTTACTAGAGTCATACAATACTCAACGAAATAAAGCAGTGGCCGCAGGAGGTACACCACGCATGACACACGAGCCGCTCGTCAAATAAAAATGATTGAAAAAGTGAGGACTAAACTCAATTAAGAAAAAAGTATTCATGATTAGATAAAATCGCATGAAACTATGTTCCTTTTTAAGTATCTTTTTTATTTAACAGACATTAAATAGTTTTTGTTACAGTTTGTATTCGATGCGCGTGTGTTGTGTCTGTGTGTGCATGTGTGAGCGCAGAGTTTAATGAGTCCGCCCGAGGACATGTTGTCTCTTGAGATTCGCATGCGAGCGGCCCATGCGGCCGATGGCCCAGCGCCCGCGACCCGTGACCCGTGGCTCAACCGGTTTTTAATTAACGCCATTAGCAAAGAATGCAAATGTTCTGACGGCTCGATTTCTACGCGCGGCACGTGAGCGAGCGCGTCGCCGCCCGGCCCGCCGGCCACTCGCTGCTGCTGGCCTCCTGCAGACGCCCCTACGCGTGTACTCGTGTGTTGTCCCGTCCCCATTGCTTACAATGGTAATCGGCTTAAGTCTGGCTTGCTTATAAGCATGAGGACGTCACACACGCACACAGTTCGGCTCGCGGTCGTGGTGGCGTGCGCGCCACACAGTCCCGGAGCTCAACGGGACCGTTCCCACGACCAATCCTGAAGTTGCTTCCTTCAAAAACAAACAAAAAGTGTCAGACAAATGAATTGAATTATATTAGATTATAATCGTATTCTTTATCTACATTTCATCTCAATGTTATCTCGAATGTGAATTGCGGTCATTCCGAAAACACTGAAGAGTTTGAGTAGTGAACGCAATAAAACAAATACACAAGACTATACAGTGACTTTAAAAGTAAACTTGCGATTGGCCTGAGGTTGTCCTGGTGTTCCGTGTCGGCGCCGGTACCTCCCCGGGCGAGCCGACACATCCATGTGTCACAACCACTTCCTACCTAACTAGATCTAGATTATTTATTATGGCGAAATCTGTAGTTGAACGGCGCAGCGTGAAACTATAATTATTATTAGTACTGCCTATATTATGTAAAATATATATGTAGGCAGAGATTACCATATTCTGTTTCGCTAAAGTTCAAACTCCCAATGTACGGAATACGAACGTCGCAGACGCCCCGTCACGGGGAGTAGCGGCCCCGGTGCGAGGGTGCCGGCGCCGCGCTCCCGAACCCCCGCCCGGCGTGCTGTGTGTGGGCAAACCTTTCAACAGATGCGTGCCGGCTGTTCCAGGCTGCCGGCTGCTTTTTAGAGAAGCGTATGTTCAGGAGTGAACTTCAACGGGCTAATGAAAAAGAGGGAAATTTAGCACAAGCCATCGACATAATATAATATGATCAGCGTCAAATACAACCTGACGAGTCATGAGATTTTTAAGGCCTTTCCCACAGTCACTTCTTACGACCCCCGCGGGGAGGAAGGGGTGGCGGGCTATCGCAGCTATCGCACGGAATATTATTTACGGTACATCATGTTTAATTGTAATAGAGATATCTTTATTATTTAACAACTTTTGTTGATAATAAAATAAATAATTGACAATAACTCCCTGGAAGGAGGAGACATGCTCCTCTGGCCACGAACACCCGACCTAGCTGGTAGCATACATTAATCTGCGAAACCTCTAAAAATGAGAGGAGACGAGAGCACTGGAGTGAGAGGTCTGTAGGCTCTCACCTAAGTTCGTCCTCGCGCCTACGCCCTGCGCTGCGCGGGTGCTGCACCGGTGCTGCACCGGTGCTGCGCCCTGTCAACTATGATTTGTGATTTTCCTCATTATTTCTACAATGTGTATTGTTCGAAGGTGAACGAGCGTTTTATTTACTTGCCTGTGACATGAGTCATTCCGGTTATCTACCGGCTGCGTTTCTTGTTACTTCCTGGCTGTATCATTATTGTCACGCGATCTACTCGACTCTAGTAATCGCATTAAACTGGGAAACATCTGCTTGCCTCGACATTTGACTTTGCAGGCGAAATCAATTCAGTCGGAGACGCTTAAGTTTCGTAGACAGGTGGGTAGGCGCCTTCCCCGGGCGCAATATACTGCGTACGTTACAATGTGCCACGAGAACAATTAAATAAAGCCCGCAGACCGGAGGCCGGACGGTTATGCATTCGATTGGATTGGAATTAATTACCTGCGACGCAGCCATGACTTTAAGCAACTGGAAAAACGAGTGCATTCGTTCTAGTTCATTCGTTAGGTGGCCGAGTTGCAAGTATTTGTATGAAATAAACATATTTTTTTTGTCCAAAGCATCCATCACCTATTATGTAACAAAGGTGACGTCAGAGGCGAAGAGGATGTTGCACTTCTTTTGTGCAACATCTTACAGCGGTTAACTACTCGTCAGCGTCTAGTCAACTATTGCAAAGCTTCCTTTTCTCCTCCAAAAGCGGCAATTTTTTGAGAAAATATCCAAGATCGACTCATATTTTAAGACACATTTACGTTGGTACATAAAATTTTACAGAAATAAACAATGGTACGCAATTTTTTATTATAGCTGCGTATTGATTCGCATTTAATTATTCTAGAGCTAGACGAAGGACACGCAGTGAGTGATTCGTTTTAGACATTTGCAACGTGTGCACGCAGGTACGCGCATCGCGCGTGCGAGCGGGCGTGCGAGCGGGCGTGCGAGCGGGCGTGCGAGCGGGCGCCGAACCTTGCATTGATCAACAAAGAAGTACAGACAAACTCATCGACAGATAAGAACAATCAATTATCGTTCAACTATCGAAATAAATATGATTGTATTTAGAGTGTATTTATCTTTTTAGGATTTGTGCAATTATAATTTTTTTAACTAGAACGTCGATGTAGCGTAGATTTAAAGTTATTTAATACAAGTAATAAATTCATATTGAATAAAACCCATTATTGATCAATTGTAAGTAAATATTGGATTTATGATTTATTAAAAGTTATTCAAAATGATAAAAAATTCTCAGAAAAACCTATTTAATAAATATACAAAGGCATTACAGTAAAACGACATCATGATAATGGAAACGCTAAATAATTCATAAACCAGCACGAGTACATTAGCTAGCCCCCGCCCGCGGCGTTACCCGCGCGACTTGTGCCCCAGGGACATATACTTAGCTGGCGCCAACATAACGTTCAGCCTAACCACGAAGTTTTCAAATTCGTTCAGTTGTTGACATGGTGGGGCAACAAAAGTACAAACACTTGAGCAGACTTTCACATTCATAACGTTATCTAATAACATCTAACAATGACAAAGTGTGCGTTGGTGTGATTAGATTAGATGTTGATGAAGATCTCGTGAGGAGCCACAGCCACGGCTAGTTGAGATAGTAGCGCAGCCAAGTAATATGTCATTGCTATCTTAATGTGAAATGTAAGCTTTGGCTTTGTTTGAATTCTGTGAGTGTAATATATGTTATTATTATTATATAAAAACATCTTAAAATCGATCAAGATAATTTTTTAATATCCTGAAACGTAAAATGGTGGACAAGTTGTCTACTTTACCATAAGTTATTGTTCTGGAATCTGAATCGACAGTTTCTTTTTAATTTTAATTGGGCTAATACATAGTGTATAACTATTATCAAATATATGTATATATTTTCATATAAAAATTCAAAAATATTTAATGTACGGAATTAGTCCTCTTAAAGTTTTGTTATAGTGATTCAAAAAAAAATTGCCATAAGATAGTAAAGAACAATATGGCGAGCATGCCAGTTTTCCACAAACGAATTAATGGATACAGAGATCATCACCATCATATCAGCCTGGCAACAATCTACTGCTGGAAATGGGCCTTCCTCAATAGGAGGATGTGCCATATTCCCCACGCTTGGCAGACAACTCGGCGATCGCAGGACGATACGCCAGTCTGCAGTCTACAGTCTGTGTGTATTCGTTCTGGCAATGCTTGGTTAAACCGCCATCTGTTGGACGGTAAAACATTTTCAAGACTTCCCTCAGCCGACTTTTATGACACCCACAAGAAGAAAAGAGGCGGATATTTTTACACCGCCATTACATGGCCGTATAGCAGAATACACAATATAATCAACCGTTTTAGTGTTTACGTCTATCCAAAAAAAAGAGTTGAAATGCTGTTTCGACATATACGTTCGAATTTGGTGGTAACGACCTCCCCGAAAAGGGTGGTCACGGGGAAACTTCTTCTTCTTCAATCAACCGTTGAACATTGGTCCATCCTGCACAAGGCCTAACGAGAACTTGTGGCAACACCCACGGTTGAAAGAAACGGAAAAGGACTATGTCCTGCAGTGGACTCCATGCGTTTAAGTATAAGGAAGAAAGGTGCACTCTTGCCTGTAACTCATAGAAGTAAGCAGACAGTGACAGAGACTCAGTATAAGCACACGGGTAGCAGCCAATTTTTAATTGTTAGGTTGTACCATAACCACGGGTACACAGACTGTGGATTCAGGTTGAACATTTTCTCGCATGTTCTCGCGTGTAATAAAAACCTAAAATGACTCGTAACAACTTTCTTAGAGATGTGTCTTTCTAGTTTCAGTGCTGAACTTTTAACGGCCGATGTAGATAAAGGGATAACGTACGAAGTAGCGCTGCTCCTGTAACTCCTCCCAATAACAACGCATCACTGTTTAGAAATAGAAAATAATAAATGTAAAGCTGGAACCCCGCTCGCTACAATTCATTTATTAAATGAACTGTTGCCTGCATTAGAATGTTTCAATTCGCTCAAACGACCGTCTCAATTGCCATTAATGAAACGTATCGGGACATGGTGTATCGCAATCGACGGGCGATCGCGGACGTGGCTGCGTTGCGCCGCCCGCCGCCCGCCGCCCGCGCACGTCTCACGTAAGGCAGCCGGGCGGCGACCCGTCACTGCTCATGTTTTTCATTTCATTGACTTTGTAATACAACGTCGGCTCGTGCTGACCTACCGTGTGATTGATGAATTCCTAATAACATTCAATAATTTTGTAAATATCCTAGGATCTGTCCGACCCCGCAAAATTTTCTAGAATAGACGAAGGGGTTTGATTTAGCCTTATCCTAATAAATCCGATAAAGTTTGGGCATTCATTTTATTAAGATCACGTCCGTCAGAATTTCAAGTGTCTTCATGAAGCTTAACGCGATATTAAGAAAATAACACAAAACCCGTTTATGAGGCAACCGAGGAAAATGAATATGTTTGTTACAGCGCTTTGTTTTTTTTATCCTCAAATATGTGAGACCGTGCGCCGCAACCTGTCTTAAACCTGCCCCATTAAGTTTTATTGTAACCTGACACATTATTTTAATTTTTTAATACATTCCTAAAGTACTTCCGCGCGGATGGCATTAGCATAGATAATATTTTTTTATTTCCAGCGGCTCCTAGAGGCCGTCGGCACAGAGCGCGTCCGCTGCTGCGGGCTCTTCTTGCAACATATTTGTATTCAAATGCCTAATTTGTCACGAGCAGTCTTAGTCACGAAGTCTTCTGCTAGTGTGTCGAGTTAGTTAAGATTATTTTATTCATTTCAGTTTGAGCCCAGCCTACGTGTTAAGCAACAAGTATAACGTAACGTAGTAATTCCTCCAATATTTCTCGTCGTCGGGCAACAAGTGCTTGCAATCCTTTTAGGAGCACTACATTTATGGAGCTCAGCCAACTACGGCGTAGTTTCGTAAAGGCTTCTTTCAAAATTTTAAATTATAATGACTTTTGGTTCGCGTGGGCAAGACTCTGCGGACACCTACGCCGCGGCGCTTCGGACGCCCGCTTCGTCCGCGACGTATTGGCCGAGCGAAGTTTGAACTTGACTCAAACTTCGCTCGGCTGTCTACCGCCAACGCCGCTTCCGATGCGGCCGATGTTATCTACAGTTATCGCTGTCACTTTCAATTGGTTAATAATAGCGTCAAAAAAAAACAGAGAAAAACATGTAGATAATGTAACTTGTATCAACCGAGTGACGCTCGACAAGTGAAATGTATGTTTCTTATGTTGAAGAAATTATTTTATTTGATCAATAGATAGCATTCTAAAGATCTATTTATATTATCTATAGCACAAAACGATGTCCTCACTTACACGCATACTGTTGTAATGCGTTTAATATTAATCAAAACATTGCTCGCTTCTAACAGCATCAAACTATTGCAATTAAAGTGGCTGTTTCCAAATTACACTTTTAAAAATCCATTCGAACTAATCACGGAGGTTTGGGAACTTTTATTTGTAGCTGAGATAGTGCTTTAATTTTATGTACTTTAACTTCCCATAACAGAAACATTTTAGATGTTTGCAAATGTATAAGTAAAATTAAAATATTTATTATAATAGATATTGTAGGTTTAAGTAAAGTGAAATGGGGAGGAAGTGGTGACTACTGGAATTGTAACTAAAGAACAAAGCGAATATTGTACAAAGAATAGGGGGAAGGGGACAACTAAAAAAATATCATACATTACAGCGGTCGATTAACAGCGGTTAGGATCAAAACAGACACATGTACTATAACAATATGGAATCCATAATAGACACGGTAGAAGAAAAAGTTAAAAAAAACACCTTATCGTAGTAATATCCCACACAACCAAACCCACTTATTCAACGCAGTAATAGGCGAAGGTGAACAAGAAAATGCAGTGGGATTAGTAAAGAGAAATGAAACAGGAGAACGAAACCGTTCTGCCAGAAACACAATCTATGAGCTTTATATACAACTTTCAAACAGCATAAACCGAGACCATTCACATGGGAACTGCCAAGTGACATTGGTTGATATAGGCTAGGTTACATTTTAATTGGAAACAAGTATAGAAGATTGGTAAAAAACTTGAATGCAAACAGTAGCAGACTTAAATACCGACTATAGTCTTCATGTCAGTACCCACAATATACAACCGCTGAACAGGAAAAGGAAACAAATACGAAAAAACCTTGATCTCACTTGGATTAAAGATAAAGTCAGTAATATATGTGTACAATATAGTAATAGGTTAAGAGATAAGATAGTCAAAAACAAAAACTTAGAAAATAATCACTAAATAGATTACGTAGACATAGGAACCGATTGGAAAATATAACAACATACAATGATACAACAAGTGCAAATAAACGCCGAGAAAAACTGAACGACGGATGAAATAATAAATTGAATGTAAGGAATAAGAAAACTCAGTCAACGTCATATCGTACCAAGCCGTCAGAAGCTACCAAGATGTTGCCAAAGATCGATGTGCGAGTAGGTACTCCCAGTACACGACTGCAGCAGTACGTACGTACGTACACAATATTTCCATTGTGTATTTTATTCTGGTAGGGTGGGTAGGTAGATAATTGAATATAATTGTATGCAGTATGTATCCAGCGCCTATCAGCACTGTGATGTGTCTTAGTATTACAATTAAATTTTATTACGCTTATTTCAAAATTTGGTTTGACGACAGAAGTCACTTACCTCTGTCGTTGTTGTCACGAAGCTGAAACTGACAGTGACGGCTGCATGGTCAAGTTCAATGCACAAACTGCGCGAAGCTTAATACGTATTCTTTAAAGCATTTCCTTATTCTTTTTAATCAGGTGTATTTCCGTTTTATTAAATAGCAAAAATGTGCGACATAACGCAACAGTTTGTTTTAACTAAAAATAATCTTAAAACATTATCAGTGAACATTCTACACATATAAGGATCTGGCAAGCTGTTTTCGGTTGGCTGTTATCTCCAACGCTTGGCTGATGAGATAACTCGACTGACCCCTCGCGTAAATATAATTCGTATATTGAAAATGATTAGAACGTGTACAGATCTATGTAGGTACTAACTAAGCGCGAAAGCGTAATCTTGTTTCGGCGGTTTATTGTCACACGCTCAAATCGAAGCGGGTCGAGCGGCCAGCGATCAGCTGAGCGCTGCATCCGACGCCCGCACCCCGTGAGGTGTACAGCGACCTGGACATCTGCCATGTACGATATTGGTTGTTTCGCCAATTTTAGTGTGTGGTGAAGTCCTGGAATATTTTTGGTTATTTTCCTTAGTCAACTTTTACGATACTCAAGAGATGAAGGGGGAAAAGAGGGGGATTTCTGCCATTGTATGGATAATATTCACATTAATTATTCGGAAATGTAACAAATGTATACAAAAATATAACCTTAGCTTCAATAAGTTATTCTAATAAATGGTTGTATATTTATGCAAAATCTACCTCATTCAGCATAAATATAGCTCCTTCCTTGTCTAGGAGTCGTCTGGGTAGGCGCCACGCACTTGCCTATTTGGCCCTTATGCCAATAGTAGCATCGAAGTAGAGCTCACGAGTCTAGCGCCGAAGCTGTCAGCGCCACCGGCCCCACAGCGTACCGTGGGGGCTTCAGTCGGCCCAACGTCCAATCTTAAACGTTGATCCCGACATAACGAGTCGTCACCGCCGTTGGTGTTAGCCTTTCCTTCACGTAAAACTAAGGAAATAAAAAAGTGTTCGTACTGTTTACGTACATAACGCTGTATATAAATGAATGTGTGCAAAATTCAAAATGTGGCCTCGATTTCGATATCGCTCCGTGTCGATTTCTACAAATGAAACGGCAACCGCATCGCACCCGCGAGCAGCACTCAGGCTCCGCGCAGCGTCAGCGCCGGCTGAGCGGCGCCGCCCGAGTGCCGCGACCGCTGTCCCTCACCGACATTTATTAATAATATCGCTTAAACCTTAACCTACCTTTTTATGGTAACTATGACTTGTTCCAACAGCAAATGAAGCGAATCCGCAGTCTTCGCTTTATTTATGTTTTCATTGTTGCTGCATTTTTTTCTGTGGTGTTTTTTCATTGAGAAGATGCATCTGAACATTTATATCGGTAGTTCTTTAAATTGCGTTCAATTTTCACACAATAGAGACGAAATTATAATCAACATCATTACATAAAATTACATTGCCACAAGTCCACAGTTGAAGCCCACATTAGCTTCTCCAAAAGATTACCACAAAACCACGGTCTTAAGCCACCTGCATCCATCGATTTCTATCAACACTGTGTAGGCGGTGTATCAGTAAGATTCGTAGTTACTTGTAACTTGTAATATAGACCTTGCCATTGCAGATCCTCTATTGTGAGTTCTGTAAGACATGTGGCCCGTTGCTACCTCAGCTCAGCTTACTGATGTTTAAGATTATTTCCGTTACCCGAGGTCTGCTGCGGATATCATCGTTACAGGTTATATCACGCAGAGAAACACCAACAACAAATAAATAAACATATTGAACAATCACACCCGTAATCCTGTCCCAAGCCCTAGCTTGGGAGAATTCTAATTCTCTGTGTCTTGGTAACTGGATAAGGGATACGGGTAACCTTACCATAGCTCACTGAGTTTTCTCGACCTCGGCCTAGATACGGCCTGCAGTTTACGACCACATTAGAGATCTTGGTTTTTTTCATGGAAAAAGCGGCAAACGAGCAAGTGGTTCACCTGATGGTAAGTGATTACCGTCGGCCACGTACATCTGCAACACCAAAGGAGCTGCAGGTGAGTTGTGGGCCTTCACGGATATTTGGGGAAGGGGAAAGGTGAGAGATCAACACGCGCAATTTTTAGATTTAATTTAAGCTTGTATAAAGCTCTTATGGACGTCAATGTCTGCTCATTGAGCATGATGCTCCTCCACTGATCCTGGCGAAAAAGATGCCTGATAAGTGATGTATTCTCCATTGACGTTCGTATCGCAACCTTTGCAGTACAGCAGCTTAAAATCATCTTCCATTGCAACGGTGAAGAGTTTGAGGGATGTAACATCACCGTGTCCTGCCTCTTTCTAGAAATTGGGTGGGTTTCGTACTCTGGTTCTGTACTCGGATAACTTTGCCTTTTGCCTAAAACTCATTTAAAACTTCGAGATGCCGGAAGTCTATCTGTCACCGCTTAAAAGACAAATTTGGGCATCGTTGCCCAAATTTTAACTGAACCGAAGCCTTTGTCATGGTCCATATACCCCAGACATACAAGGGTAAATTGAACTCCTCGTTGTTCTGTACAATCTGGTCAGGTCATTTGATTCACAGATATGTGCTTTTTCGGCTTTTTCGGCTGTGCCTCGTGTGTGTAGGTAGGACATCGGTCTATAATTATTGTTGTTTGTTGAAGAAGAAGGAAGAGTCCTTGTCCCCTTTGTTTTCAATGAACAGTACTCTGGCGAACACTTCGGAGCCTTGGTCCCGCTCTGTTGCTTCTTCAATACGCCATTCGTACCATCCGCCGCGACGTGGTAGGCCGGCAGGTGGGAGAACGATAGCTCGTAGAATTGTTTTCCTGTTGAATATGAACGTTGGGCGGGGAAACACCAACAACGTAAATGTCAACGTTGAGTTTGATTGACATGCGATGTCCAAGCCTTAATCCGTCGCCGGAGACGCTTCGCACAGCCGCCTCGCTGTGCGATCACACAACGGAGACTTAGTCGGCGCGTGCCATTCATCGTGTCATCCTGTTCATTCCTTATCGAGTGGGATGTCACTTCAACACGAGCTCCATTCTGTGACAAATAAAAACAAAATAAAATTACTTAAAATACCCTTCAAAGTCAAACATCCATTTATTGTTTAAACAGCCAATTAAGGTCATAATGTATGAAGCGGTAAGTTAGTCGGTTTGAAAATAAACTAAGGTTCGATTGTAAAGAATATCGTACTTGATAAACTGCTGCTATATCTTGCAGCATGGTTTTCATCTTCACTACGGTCATCGGTATCTTACTCCATACGCGGGAAGAAAGGACGTGGCGGACTCCTGTGCCGCTATCACATAATGGCAACGCTGGTTGATATTATGAACTACAACTTAAAGTTAGGGCGTTATAGAAATGTTCATATTGTGCCGATCGGCCATTGCAAACAAACAGTATTTAAAAACACAAAGGACAAAGGAACGATTCCACATTAATGTTTCAAAGAATCGCCTTTGCGTTTTAATGCTTGTTTGTCTGAGTTAATGTTCAGAAATAAATTACCTTTTGTATTTAGAACATGACCGTAGCGATACTCGCTTCACACGCTGTTAGCTGTCTCCGGCGCTGTTCATTCCTCACTTCACTGTACTGCCTTCCTTCCGTACTTACATAACGGCCAGGAAATAGGCCACAGCGGGACATAGGCCTCTCACATTTGGATGGGAGGATTTGCTATAAACGCCACGATCGGCAAGCGGATTGGCGATCCTAGTACCAGACACCTCGCAGCTTACACGTTGCCCGACATCGACATCGGTCTGCTTAACTTTGGTGTTTGGTATTTTTGAGATGGTTACCTCGCCATGTGCCGTTAGCCACAGCGATTTTCCAGACTTGTCCCTTAGTCGTCTCGTGCGACACCCGCGGGAAGAAAGAGGCTGGCAGATTCTTACGCCGGTGCCACTCGACCGACGGACAGATTGTACTGGTCTTGATGCACTTGACTATGACGCAGTGACGTTAGATCTCAGATAGAACTTATTGTTTTAATGTGAAGTTTAAAAGGAAAAATACGAAGACATCGTATCCGTTATGCCACAAACAATTTCAGGACAAGCGTGTGACGTCGTTGCCGTTCCCGTGCAACATCATACAGTGACAATTTTTGACATGACTTCCAATTAAAGACATTGAAATAACACGGTATGGTTGTATCGAGAACTAACTTTTGGCGGAATTGTTGTGACATTTTTATGGTATAGCGGATAAGGCCCTAGTTAAGATTTTGTGTGACGTTGTCGTGGGCAGGCATTCAGTCACTGTTGTTACATGACATACAACCTGGCTTCAACTGTTCTTGGGGAGAGTAAATTTTACTAATCCCATAATTATAACTTATATTCCGGATTACGAATACCTGACTGCAAAAGGAAACTAGGGTTACCGTTTTATCTTTTCTAATTTTTGTTTTAACAAATCTAGTTAAAATAAATTTACAAAATATTAAAAGACGTTATTAAAAAAGTCCATCTCAACAGTAATATGACTTTATTTATTTAATCACAAGAAAATGGTGATACAGACCGATAAAAATCAAACTCTTTCTCTAATGTTAAAGTTTCTCACTCTGCTCTTAAAGTTTCTCTTTCTGCGGTTAAAGCGTAAGTATAATAATCTTTTAGGTTTCTTTATTATGACACTTTCCATGGTAACGGTTTCACATATAAAGTTGAAATTCATGTTAAATGCTAATGTGCGACACATCTTCGCCGTCGCCATCATTGCAACCAGTCTCAAGTCCAATGCTTGAGCATAATTGAATTGAGCATATTGATATGGGACTCCCCAAATGTTACCCCAATGTGTGCGGCGCGTACGAGCAGCCATGTAATTTAATATAACGCTAAAAACGCGTTTCAAACACACGAATTCACTCAGCAAATAATAATCATTTCAACTGAGCGCACTCGGCCGTCACTCACCACCCGGTCAGCCGTTAGCTTGTTTTCCTCCTTTTCTATAAAAACACTACAGGTTCTTAATTTAGGTACAAATTTGAATTTTGATGAGTAAATTAGTGAATCAAAATGGACAAAGTCTCAAATGTAGAAGGTATTTTTTCTGTTCAACTTATTTGTTAAGCTTTACGATACTATAATGGATACTCGTCATACTTATATTGTTATTGCGATGGCACGGAATGCTGTCGGAAGTGACGGCGCGACTCACGCTTGACTACTTCTTTTTTAAAAGTCAACTTTGCTATGTTCATTTGGAATAGTTAAGATTAGTTTAAGTAAAAGACGATTTTGATTCGATACACCCAGAAATATCTTTTACTTAAAAAGGATTTATGAACCTTTTCGACCACTCCGGATAGTTTTTTGTTCAACCTGTTTCATCTGTGCGGCCCCGCGTCGTGGCCTGGTCGGCGTGATCTCTTCGCCAACACTTTTAATGTTTATATTAATACATTCTAATATAAACTAGAAAGTGTCTTAATTAGTTTAATATAATTAACTGAAATAAAAATTGCGTGTTTTAAAACAAGTAATTTTGAATTCAAGTTTATAACTGTTGCTCGAATAATAAAGCCATCGTAACGAAGTATTAGTGTTGATAGTCAATGTGATATAAATTAATTAGACAATTTCTATCTTTATAATGTCACGAATAGCTACGACTGCCCGGTCTTTCAATTTATTTATTCTATATATTCAATTTATTCTATTATGGGTTATATTTATAAGACGATTGTAGAATTTCAACGAAATGGGTCCTGCTGTTTCAGCTAATTGAATAAAAACGACAAAGTATCTATGAGATTCACATTAAACAAGCAGGACAGATAACGTGCGCGTGCGCGTGCGCGTGCGTGTGCGTGCACAACAATACGCGAGTGCGTTAAACTATTTGCCTAATGTGCTTGCAACATGCGCCCGCGCCTGCACCAGCAGGTGCGCACGTCATTAACGGTAATCCGCCGCGCGGCCGGTGTTCTGTCCACGACGTTTAACTCAACGAAGCTGCCTCCAAGGTCGGCTCGTCTATAAATTTTCCATTCGATCCGCGAACGATTTCTGTGCGACAGATAAGCCGCGGAGAGCCTCCGCGTATTGTCGCAAGATAACGCCTCTCTGCTACCTACGCGCACGGGCTGCGTTCTCTCTCTCTCTCTCTCAGTTGTTATAAAGCATTCAGTTGTTTTAATGCAGCGCTTGATCATATTAGACAGACAAAGAAGTTTGAAGTAATGCAATACAGCCCAAAAAAATTAAGCCAAATGATCGTCCATCGGATACAAAGTTGAGCCTGGCGGGCTCAGTGCACAGCTATCGTTTAAATTATACGTTAAACAACTTCTCGAGAGCTCCAGCAGTGCACGTGCCGCCTGCGTGTTACATTGATGAACAAATATGGCGGGCTACGGTTTCCTATAACTGTTTGTGAGAATTGCGCGGACCTCGGACATCACATGGCTTAAGACAGCACAATATAAAAAAATGCGAGTAATTTATATTAAAAGAATCTGTACGTTCTGTCACGAGTTCAGTGGTTGTTTTAAAGCTGATTGAATTCGTACCAATGTTTTGCGTTTAGTTGTAGCAATTAGAAAAATTCGATCTGACTTAGATAAGAAGCAATGCTTAAGGATGTAAACGGAATCCATAATTTTAGAGAGTTGATAATAGAAACATTGCTATAATTTTGTCTTTGCGGATAGAAAATAAACAAATAAATACACTCCGTTTTGGAATGGATCGAATGTTTTTTACAATATTTCACAAAAACCCTCTTAAGTATCGTCCACTTCAAAAATGCGCAAGTTGGGCTTTCGAAACAAACAAAAAGTTCGTCGCGGGGTGTCGACCCTGCGATACCCAAAAACAAGAGATTCTGTGAGCGAGCACGTCACCGGCGGACGCGATTGTCCGCGTGAACCGGTCCGGCGCAAGAGGTCCCACAAAAATTAATTGACCTTAGAGACCGCAACCGCACGCCTCGGTAAACTTTGCTCCGTGTGTGAAACAAAACCCCCGCCACCCCAGCGCCGGGGAAACCCAGTTGCGTGTCTCGAGTAGGCAGGCGTCCTACCCACCTTCCTGATAGATTATCGGACCGCGAAGTGCAACATGGAATGTGCCGGTAACGGAAAGAGCCCAGCAGAGGAGTAGGTCGGTGACGCGATGCCCCGGTGTCTGTGGACGCCTGTGCGCACGGCCCCGGGGCGACGCGGCGGCTGCGCGGCGCGAGCAGCGGCGCCGCGGACCGTTGCACCATATTGCCTTCAATTATTATTTTCTTTGTTCCTTATATTTTGATTACTGTAATATACCTCAGTTTTTCTGCGTGATAGAGTCTGCATCGATGATATCCGCAGCAGAACTAAGGTAACCGACATAGCCGTAAGGATCAGCAAGCTGAAGTGGCGATAGGCCGGCCACATAGCTCGCAGAACTGACAACCGTTGGGGAAAAAAGGTTCTCGAGTGGCACCCGCGTACAGGCAAACGCAGTGTGGGACGACCCCCCACAAGATGGAGTGATGACTTCCGCAGAGTTGCCGGAAGTCGATTGATGCAGGTGGCTCAGGACCGAGCTTTGTGGCAATCTTTGGGGGAGGCCTATGTCCAGCAGTGGACTTGTGATAGGCTGAAATGAAAATGAATATACTTGACATATTACAAAAAGCCTGACGACTGCTCGCGAAGACATATCCACGGTGCCGACAGAATGGCAGCGCTGTGGCTGGGGCTATTCGTTCGGCCCCGCAGTGCTGTTGCCGCGTCTCAGTACGTTCAATTTGTTCTGTCATGTTAATTAAGGTTCATTGTGTGTTCCTGGAGTTTCATTGTGTGGCGATGAATAAATTACTTTTCTTTCTTTGTTTCAAATAATTTGATGTAGGATTGGCAATATCAATATAGGTAAAGAAATTAAGGTAAAATTTGTTGCCTAAAATGATCTGATGATTGAAGAATTGCACCCCTTTGAATTGCACCTTTCGCCCCAATGAAAAGTATGAAGTGAATACTTTGTAAAACGTATTGAATTTTTTTTCAAATTAAATGTGTTTGAATATTCGTATACATAATTTGCTCGTGGTTAGCGCACCTGTTTGCTAACCCATCACGTGGCCTGATGGCTGGTTCCTTAGTCTAATTCTATATAAAATTGTTACGTCTCTTCCTCAATTGTTGTTTTATTTTAATTATGTTAACTGCTGGTGTCTTCACGAGATCCTAGTAATCACGTGATTCCAAGTAACGGTGCGCACAATGCTTGGTCTATAAAATTTGTTTTTGTTTTATAGCCGGTTTGGTGGAATATTGTGACGTAACTCGTAAGTTAAGTTATTTTTCATTCGCTCAGACAATCTACCATCATTTAACAACATTATTCAAGCACGACCCGCAGCCGGTTCCCAATTTAAATATATTAAGATAGCTTTGTAATTCACCGAATGATTACAACTACTAATGGCGAATAAGGCGTAGGACGGCAGGGCCTCGACTCCGCCCGTGACCCTTGCCGGCAGCAGAGGTATGCCTTTGAGGAAGTTAAGAGAATGAGAGCTACTTTTTATTAGCCTGACCTGTGTGCATGTATGAATGTAATGGAATGTAGTGTACATGGTTATCTTGTGTTGGATTTAGTAAACTATACATTTCGGAGAACGACGATATGGAGAACGAGGAAGACATAACCCACGTCCATGCGACGCGGCGCGGCGCTACGCCGGGCAGATTACTCAGATTGCTCGCTTCGGTGAAGGCGCCAGTGTTGGGCGCTACGGTTAATCTCAGCTCTTCCACATCGGCGTACTTCTTTGTATCTCCCATTAACGCTTCACGATATTGAATAAATTAAACAATTGCTACACTGCAGATCACTACAGTGCGACAGACAGTATTTTCTTTAACAAGTCACCTAACGTTTGCTTCGTCTCAATCTCGACTAAATTATCTATGACATTGACACGTTACTATAAATGTAAGTTTCGAAAGCACATCGTTCCTCTTATGATAACACTTTGCGAGACTACTGCACATGCAAATTAAACTTAGTTTAATTTTCGGATTTCATAGCGTTTCACTTTTGTATTTTTGACGTTTCAAGTGCTCTGCAGCATCCTGTATCTCGAATGGAACTAAGGTAATTGACGTACGAACTGATGTCACGGTTCACCCGGGCTACTGCTAATACACCCGCTGACGTATTTGCTAATGTTGGTCCGGAAGACGCAGGAAGAGCTGATGATATCCTGAGGTCGTGCAGTAGGTCGGGCTTTAATAGCTGTGGATTTAATCACAGTATTCAACAGCAACGGATGGAGACTTTCTATGTAGACACCGACGACGTGCCTGCGCCACGCTGCGTGGCGCCGAGGATGGGCGACGGGTTGGATTTGATTATACCACTGGCCGTTTTTGTTTGTAAAATCGGTGTTACTTTTCGTATATTTATGGCCTGTCATGACCACATGAGACATAATGGTTCGGTCGGTTCGATCTAGATTCTGACTAGCCTACTTATGGTGCCATGCTCGATCATCTTGTGCAATGACGTACCTACTGTTTACGTAAAGTGACTACCGAGTTTCTTAGTTTAGTATGGAATATATGTTAGAAGTAAGTCGTTACGTACGAAACACTCATCGGCCGAAACGATTGCTGTATTTCGATAAACTTTTGTTTGATCGACACTCAATAACGTTTCAGCCATATTTTGACTATTAATAAATAGTTAATAATAACAATACGTCTTTATAAATTTACGCTTAAAAACGAGTCCGAAGGAACGTGTGCGCGAGGCGAGGCCGCAGCCGCGGGAAAGCGTCATCTTTAATCCGCTCAAGAACACTTACAGCCGCCACGTCATCAATTTGAAAACAAAAACAAACTAAGGACACTTATGAAACGGGCAAGCAATAAGGTATTTTACGGTAATTGTTGCGAGGCGCCGCCTTCCGGCGCCCGGGCTCGCGGGCTGTCGGGCTCGCGGGCTGTCGGGCTCGCGGGCTGTCGGGCTCGCGGGCTGTCGGGCTCGCGGGCTGTCGGGCTCGCGGGCTGTCGGGCTCGCGGGCTGTCGGGCTGGCGGGCTGTTGGGCTGTCGGGCTCGCGGGCTGTCGGAGGTCGCGTGTCACGAGCTCGTGACGTTTCCGCTGCGGGACGCGCACGCGCTCGCCCACACGTCCTCTTTTTTGGCAAATAACTTACTTTTTATTTAATACAAGGACTCACCTTGAGCAGCCAATAACTAGTGCTTCGTCTATAACGGCGCGGCGGGTAATTTATGCAATTGTCTATTTGAATCGGTAATTCACTGCACACTAGTCGATAGGACTCCGACTGTACTTACTTACAGTCTTGTTTGTGATGAGAAAGGAGCTTATTTTGTAAAGATCCGAATAGAAAACAAATATTTGTAGTATGCAATGTGCGAGAGCAGATAACTTCATCAACACAGATGTCGTTATGAGTGATGCGCGGCGTATTCCTGTATCCTTGGCGGACGAGCAATGGAAAGACCCAGCGGTATAGAGCTTCTTTGACCACGAGACTGTATGGGAAGGGAAAGAGCTCCACGGGAGGTTCTACAAGGATTCTACATGAGCCTTTCGTAGATACGTTAGCTGGTTATGTTTCGGTAACCTCTTTAGGGAAACCGAGGTTTTTGTTAGTGCGATACAGGATCAGGTTATAAAGTCGATCATCTATCAGAGAGATTTCTGAAGATATGGCACTGTCGATATCTGTGGAGCTGGTCGCCATCCCGGGATTCAATTAGGCATATTATCTCCGGCTGTTCGAAGCTTTCTAACTCTGAGTATCTTCACACACACAATCTAGAAACCAGGATTCTTGATCAGAAGCTCCCTAAAGTGTAGTCTCGCAAATCGGACACTACCTTGCTATAAGCTACATATTGCATCAGGCTCTTTTGGGACCGGCCGATCGTCACGGATTGAACGATTCTTGCTAACAAGCCTAATGTCGTGCTGACTGTGCCCGGTCCTGTGCCTGGTCCTGTGCCCGGTCCTGTGAACAGTCGACTGATCTACATTACTATTCTAAGTGATGAGAACATCGTGAAAGCGGAAACAGACAAGAAGCCAAAATATCTGGACCAGGCTCACGAGGTGACCGACGTGTGGGGTGGTACATCGGCTGAAATGATTCTGATAGTTGTCGATACGAATGGGTTAATCCCAGTTAGCCTCTCGATTTACCTGTGACGAGTAGGAATGGGCCCTATGGCGGCCCGCTCCGAGCTCAAATGCAGGGCTGTGCTCCTCGATACTGCCTGCATCGTACGCCGATTTCTTTTCCTTTTCCCATAACCCTCGCCGATCTCCCACGCAGATAGTTCCGTCGGCCTGGCTTTTATTTATTTATCGGTTTTATTTAATTTTAGGTATGTAGTTGATTATTCACTTCGTAGTATTGATATAGGAGTACAAAGCCCAGCCAGATGAGAATATACCGCCTTGCTTGCCGTGGTTGGTGCACAAGCACCAACCACTCGGCAGCTTTGGTTTGCATGTGTCGGTGCCGCATCGAACACCTTCCGGATGCACTTGCACCAAATGATGTGTGACAGTTTACGTAACTGTCTGATGCTCACGTTTCGTTTCAATCTGCTCTGTATAGAAACTGAGTTTCGCTTAATTGCTTAATTGCTTAAAAGTGCTATGATTGTGTTTTATATAGTAAGGTTTTCCTGGTCTTATGTTGACCTTTGTGATTTTTTTGTTCTCCTTCAACCATCTCGAATAGTTTTTGAAAATTACAGCTCGATTGGGAATACCCTCAATTAAAGATGAGTATAACTGACATATTTTGACTCTTGTATGTTGGAAGCTATTCCTCCTGGAGTTATGGAATGTGGATTACTTGTTGTTAGTAATGTTAACCTCTCTAGATATATTGAGGCCCGTTTCGTAGCTCGCACTGTGCCGGGACGACACCGCGGGCGCTCGTCCGGCGCCGCGCATGCGCATGCCTCGTGCTCGCACGTCGCGCTCTGTGCGCTTAGATACTTCAGCCCTTATGTACCCTTAGTATAATGTGATGTCAAGTGCATTGTAGTCGTTGACTGACAGAGTTGTTACAGTTCATCTCACATGTCGGTACGTGCATTCACGAAATTCTTACGTATGTACGTAAACGTGAATCACTATTCCCGACAAATAGTTACCTAAATCATTTCGGTATTGAGAAATATAAATTTATATTTATATATATCCGCAATAAATATATATTTATACTAACGTCAAACTATGACTATAGTAAGGTCGAGGAGGGCGATGGGCTGCCACATTACACACACACACACTTTTGCATTCATTTTGTGGATCACTATATTCTGGTGCACGCCTTCTGGTGCCCATGGGACCATGCCTTTTATTATATGGTAGACATTAAAATTATTAAAATAAATGAAAAAGGAACGGATGGATACCTACGAAGTCGCCGTACGAAATGTACATTGGTCAAACGAAATTGTCCTTCTTACGACAAAGAATAAATGAATATCTTTATCAGCTCGCGTCTGTTTCAGTGTTAAAAGAAAACACTCTGTTCCAAAGGGTCAAACCAAAACTGATACAAAGCAGGTGTTACTTTGTGGCAACCATTATTTTAAAGATGTTAGATAATGATTTTCTCGTATATGGTAATAATTGATCTAACTGATCTGTGCACATTTCTACATGCAACATGCAACATGCAACAACGACAAAACGGCATAATTATATTATATTATATTATATTATATTACCTAGTTCGAAGGAAAGGAGATCGCCCCGTGAGGGCGGGAGAGGCTCTAGTCTGTTTGCGAGCCTTGTGGTTCTGCCAGTCCCGATTGAATCGTCGAATAGTGTTAGTTACACAAAAGTGAGCATTTTTTAATATTGCATCGACGTTCAGACGGTGGGCTGACCAGCGCCGGCACCGTGTGGGACTGAGAACATGTGCTCAGCCACAATTTATTCAATGCACAAATTCTCACATCAACAGTTTAGTTATACATAATAAACTTTTACTTCTAGGGGTCCAGGAAAGAAGATCATTAAAAATTGCTACCTAAGTATAAGTGTCTACTTTTTGTAATAAAAAGATAATGTAACAATATATTCAAAGATCGCTGAACTTAACGTCTGTTCATTTCGTATATTCCTCATTGTTATATGATTTTCGCCATTTAGTTCTCATTCCCAATCAAGCAATTGAATGCAAGTTCTTATGAAAGGAAAACTGAACATTTTGTTTTGTTCTTCGCGCCGTTTCCGTTCCTGGAAAAACGCTCAGTTCCGCGCAGGCGCGTCCGAGCGCCCGAGCGGCCGAGCGGCGCGTGACCCCGAAAGCGTGGTCGCTGCAGGAGCGTCGAACGCTACGTCTCGTGTGACAATACGACAATACATCCAATTTACTGATTTATGCCGCGGTGGGCATTGTCATCGCTCCGCGCCATTATTCCACCAGAAAGGGTTCTCATTATTGTCGCTTCGTACAAGCGATCATAAACGACTGGCATCTCGAAGTGCGGTTCGCCTGCGTGCATGCGCCATTATGTTTGAGTTTGATTATGGAACAGTCACAATTTTATTATTGTATGTTTGTCTGTTTGTCTACATCTCCACTGATATAATATATGTCTTGGCAACGTTTAGATATCACCACGTTTACATTGTTAATCCCCTGCGACTTAGAGCGACTCATTGTTCAGAGACGGGTCGATCTTAATCTAATAGAAGTAGCTTAACTTTATAACGCATATTAAATCAGCTGACTGTGACGGTGTAATAATAAACATAAATACCTAATTACCCTGCACCTATTGCAGTAATGCTTGATGATGATGATGATGATGATGTCCTCCTTCCAATTTCGGAATACCATCGGAAATTGTCAAGAGCGCAGGCACAACTACTCCGCCGCCGGAAGTGCACGCAGGAACATGGGAGCCCACTCGTCTTTACCTTCCCGTACTTACCTTATGCAACGCTCATGCGATACGTTCGGAGGGAGTGTCGGATGTAGTGTCGGAACAGGGCCCGCGCAACACAACACAACGCAACTTGACCTGAAAATCAATAACTTCCATTGCAGGAATCAGAACCAAGGACTCAGCAGTCAGGTACGCTCACCACTCGTCCTGTTTAAATGAAGAATGGTGCTCCTCATTTAAACATGACGACCGACGACTTTCCGCACGGATTCGTTCTTAAAACGCAATGTCCCGGCGAGAGGCGGAGCGGGACGCGTCTCGCCCGCAGACGCCCCGCCGCCGCGCAGCCACGGAGGACGCGCGTGACGTCACAAGGACCTCAACGGAGAAGCGGCCGTGACCCGGTGGTATGGACTGTTTAATAGTAAGCGCGGGTCTGTGCGAGACGCCGCGGCGCCGTTGCTTCTAGATGAGTGAAGTGTTTGTAGTTTCGCGGAAATGACTCTTACGATTCATATGATTTTTTGGATTTATATAATGTTACACTCTCCAAGTTTATCTGGATAAGTGTCATCCATGAGAAAACTTACTTTGACTTAAACCCACAGAAATAATTAAAATAATAATTAATTAATTTTAATACATACGCCATCATCAAATACGCGCATAGCATATTGAGGAGCCGCAAGTTCCAGAGCGTGGCGCTCCGTTAGCACCTATTCGTATTTTTGTGCCCGACCGCACCAGCAGACGCCGAGCGGAGCTATGTCGCCCCGGCACCGACTCGATCCGAGTCTTCTCTCCGCAAGTTGCACCGCGTCCTGCGCTCGCACTGCACCTGCACCGGCCACCTGCCACCGGCTAGCCGAACCGCGTGACACGGATCTGGCTGCTGATCTGCCTGATCTGACTACTTGGCAACGTGCCGCGCGGAGCCCGCGCCAGCGACGTATCGCGCGGGGGCTGCGACAGCGACGTCTCATGTTACTACACGTAGGTGGCAGCAGCCGCCAGTGACCGCCGGGTATTTCCCTGGCAAGGGATTTCCCGGACTTAGATATCCTCGGTTAGGTAGGTAGACATTTACTTTAAATGTATATTATGCAATTAGGGAAATAAACGCACGTTAGCGGTCGGTTAAAGGTCCAAGGGTCAACATTACAAAAAGAAGAAAAGATAAGCGTTTTCACCTGAAGAGTGCATTAAGTAATCTGAGTTTCCTACGGGAAGGGGCGTTAGGAGTCCGTCATCTCTGTCTGCCCCTATAGGCAACAGGCGTGAGTACTTTTATCTACACTCATAACGAGAAACTAACTGATTCATCATTGCAGAGTCTAACCTAATGAAGCTACATGAAATTTTAGGGTTCCGAGGCTAGTGTATGTCAAGGTTCAAGAAGCGCGAGTAGTTCCGAGCGCGCCGAGCTTACCGTGGGCGAAGCTGACGCCGCCCGCCCGCACTCCGCCCCGCCTGTCTCCCATCGTGTGAGTCCTGCGTCCGACGGCTGCGCGCCTGTGTGCACTAAATACACATTTATTTGTTTACAAAAAGTTTTGGTCGTAGGATTCACGGCAAGTTTTATATATTTCAGTTAATTACTACCCAATGCAACAGCAGCAGAAAGTTCATAAAATAAAAGACAATTCATATTGAAATTTTGAAATTTATGCAAAAAATAGTCCGAATTTCATTGAACGCATTAGCAGTGCAAGTGAAGTTTTTTTTTATTGAAAGGGTGTGACCACGTGCCAACCGTCCACTTGACGAGAAGTGGCTGCTGCAGCCCGCGGGCGTCAGCAATCCACGTCAGTCAGACAAGGTCACAGATGCGTTTTGAATGAATCTAAGATGGAAGGTAGTTGCAGCCTGTAGTTGCGCTGGCTCCCTACACTTTTCAAACCGGAACACAAGAGCATTCGCACTGCTGCTTGGCGATAGGAATGGGTAAGAGCGTGGTACCTTCCCAGATGACGTAGGAGTCAGAGAAGGAGTCTACCACCAGAAGTAGCAGCATTCGCCAGGCACTGAAGCTAGTCATCAAACTGTACTGGTGCACCACCAGGTGGCGGAGCTGTTTCTCTTGCCCCTTAATGAGGCCAAACTTCAACGTACACATTCAAGAGTTAATTTAAAAGCGATACAATTTATTCCCTATCGGAAAGGCAAGTGCTTCTTACGTAAGCCAATTGTTAAATTGCGTTCGGTTTTTTGAACACCGAGACAAACGTCAACTATTCATTTAAATGCGAATTAATTGTTTGTTTGTGAAGCTGACGTAGTCATATAATGAATTTATTTTTATGTAATTAATTTATTGGATAAACTATGTGCGTAATATGAAAAGGCGTACAGTAAAGATTGAATTGAAAAGATGGACGCTTCGAGGCAGCAGGATCATGCATAGGTGTTCAGCTCACCGGGGTGGCAAACGTGCACCTGGTGCAGGATTTCCCTCCGCACGTCGGCTGCGGGCGGCGTCGCGTCACGTTACTGCATCTCGTTCATTCGCGTGGAACGAGAAGAAAATAAAAGTAAATAACTTCTTACCCAATTAATCGAGATGCTCATAAACTTCTTCGGTCTTACGGGACGAGTTATTTTCGTGTGGCATTAGTGTAGGACGGTGTGTCTGTGTTAAGTTCACTGAATACTTTAAAGTGACAGAGGGAGAACCAATTCAACATATTTCAGGTAGCTATTGTGTAGAATGTAAAATAAGAGGAAAATACATTTCTGAAGGGAATCTAAAATTAGAAAAGATAACGTGGCCATTATCCTGTGTGTATAATGTAAACATTATTACATTGCATATAATTGTGTATAATGTGATCACGGCGATGCACGCTGCGACGATTTAGCCAAAGCTTTAATTAACATAAACTAGCGTCCATGATTGCATTTTGTTTAAAGGCGAATCTGAACCAGAACTCGGGCTATTTAATGCATATTATTGTAAATACATTAAAAATTCGTGCCGTGTGGTAACGGCCAAGGAATCGGGCATCCTTTTGTTCCCGCGGGTGTGGTGAGAGCTGACTAAGGAAAGGTCTCTAACATCTTACGGCAATTTCCGGGAATGAAAGCGATGGCAGTGCACGTTGTTGTCAACCAGAGAGGTGGGTAGCGGGCTGCGGACGGATGCGTATTTGACTGTGCTGAGCCGAACCAAATGGAAATCCGTAATCTGTGACCGGCGCGAGTGAACGATTGAGTATGCACAAAGTGTGCTGTGTGACATGTACATAGATTGAGTGAGTACGTATACAGGTATATGTAGATAAATATTTTTATACACTAAGGCTAACATGGGAGAAATCTGCTGCAAAGAAATAAAATAAAATCGTGAAGCTGTTACTGTTTTCAGTTTGTCTTTCAGACGATTTCCGTCAGGGTTACAATTTAAAAAAGGACGATCAGTGTTTAGCATGTGGTTTGAATTATCTTATACTTTCTCGTGATACAGTTCTTAAATAATATAATGGTTTAACTGAAGCAATAAACAGACGTCATTAAACTCTGTTAGACAGATTTTACTTGTTTTAAAGCACAAGCACCGTAAACCACTACAGTGAGCCGAACCGGCGCACGCGAGCGCCGCCCAAACTATATGATAATATTGTAATTTGCATGTTCGGTGCGCGCTCGCGGTGACCTACGTCAGACCGACAGAAGGCATTAGGCATTGTTATTATTACCAAAGTGATGAGATGAGGAAAACAGCGCGTACCTTCTCTGCCAGCGATCGCTCTAACTCGCGAAACTGGTAACTGAAGTAAATAGTCTCCTAAATCCTGTTCATAATAATTCTGAAAAATGTTGTCCACATTCGTTCACTCTCTAAGATTATAGGTCAAACATACAAACTTATGTAATTGTAATATTAAGCATGGTGGAATAACACAGCCTGTAGCTATTTTGGAATAATGAGCAACATTGTAAAACTAGTTCAATAAGAAGCTGTGAACTTGCTGTTGAGTGAAATCAGTACAAATATTCAATACTGGTAATAAACGTCACCTAATATGTGGGACTGTTTGTCTTGATGTATTTGTTTTATATTGTACTCAAAGTTCAGCGGAAATTATACGTAAGCGATAGGTGGCGGCAGAGGTTTCTTCGGTAAATCTTTGTTTTTGTAAAAAAAAACCCAAATCGCAGTCTGAGCGCGGGTTCCGTACAACCACACACTATAAATGTGTTAAGTATTTACCAGAAAAATTGTGATTTCTTTCAATGAGTCGTTTAGAGCGGGCCAGATTCACACTTGACTGGTTTTTATTATTTGTTGTTCTCTTTAGAGTGAAAAAAACGTCTTATCATTTTTCCTTAATGCCCAGAGAGGGCCGTATCACTAATATATATATATATTATTTATATGTATATGTGCCCAGTTGGCCTCTAAAAACTTGTGCTCAGTAGAGCGGAACAGTATCTGATGCCGGCCCAACTTTACGCAGCACAATATCGTTACCATCTCTGGGTCGGGGAACAGCGGTACCAGCTCCTTACCTTACACTTGGCCGCATCCAATGAAGGGCGGCTAGAATCTTCGGCCACCAAGTCATTTTTGGTCAGCTTGCTCCGTTTTTGGTCGGTTGTAGATGTTCGCAGTACGTAAACACTTAAGATCAGGCGAGCCGCTCATTCGCTCGCTACCTCTTCTATAAAACACGACACAATCGTAGCTGTTAACCCATAATTTAAGTTTACACAAACATTGGCTTCAGCTGAAATGCGAACCTGCGGCCCGACAGTTACGTACTTTTTTTTTATGCCAAAGGCGGCAAACGAGCAAGCGGTTCACCTGATGGTAAGTGGTTACCGTCGCCCACGTACATCCGCAACACCAGAGGTGCCGCAGGTGCGTTGCCGGCCTTATAGGGTATTAGGGAGATGGGAGGAGGAGGGGGACGGCCCGGGGATGTGGGCCTTCGGTTACCTCACTCACCGAACGAAACGCAGAAGCACAAGATGCCTCTACTTCACGCCGGTATTCTGCAAAGTGCAGAATACCGGCGTGGTACCACGTTTAAAAACATCAGCGTTAAGCTACGCGGTCGTACGATGCACGTGTCGTGGGTAGTTGCCAGGCTCCGGGTTCGCAACCTGCAATCTACAGAGATTATATTCTAGAGAAATATAGTGATGAAGCCAATTTTATTATTATTTAGATCTTGATTATGCGTTAAACAATCTGTAGAAATCTGCAAACTTAATTACAGGCATAAAGACATGTAAATAAACAATGATAGCGTTTGAAATGAAAATATAATTTACGGATTTGATCGCGTTTAATTAGATTTTCTTAAATCTCGACGTCCCCATCAGCTCCCCCGTGACCACGGTGCTACAAAGTCCCGAAACGACGGGATTTAAAAAAAAATTAAAGTTTATTAAATTCAATGAAATCCGTAAGTAATAGTTTCCATTTCAAATGTGTGGTATTCACGCAAACAAGAAATGATTACGCTTACTTACTTGTTATTTATTTAATTTGGTAATCTTTATTTTTACTCATTATAGTAGACAGAAAGATTAGTATATGCGAAGCTGCACACTCGCAGCTTGCTCGACTCACGTGACTGAAGCCGCGGCGTGCTGACGTGCGTGCGGCGGCACTCGCTCGACGTACCTACTCAAGGGGCTCGACTCACGTGACTGAAGCCGCGGCGTGCTGACGTGCGTGCGGCGGCACTCGCTCGACGTACCTACTCAAGGGGCTCGACTCACGTGACTGAAGCCGCGGCGTGCTGACGTGCGTGCGGCGGCACTCGCTCGACGTACCTACTCAAGGGGCTCGACTCACGTGACTGAAGCCGCGGCGTGCTGACGTGCGTGCGGCGGCACTCGCTCGACGTACCTACTCAAGGGGCTCGACTCACGTGACTGAAGCCGCGGCGTGCTGACGTGCGTGCGGCGGCACTCGCTCGACGTACCTACTCAAGGTTTAGACCGTTGCTTGTTTGCAATCATCATTTTCATATACCTAACATTTCTTTTACCCCGCTTACTATAGAATTAAGAGTTAATTTAATTAAAATAAAATTTAAAATTTTAATCAGGTGTTTAGTGACATGTGTCGTTCCATTGGTTGGTTCCCAACTCCCAATCAAAAATGTAACCGGGTTGAAATTGGTCCTGAGGACATCAGTACAGTTTATAGAGAATATTTTTTCTCACTGCTGAGTACGATCTATCATCGTAACAAGAGAGCAGTGCAGTCAGGCTACTCGTACACCCGTAGACACGTCCTCTATAGTGATCGTGTTTACCTATATTAGAGAGTGAATTAAAATATGATTACTTATTCAAGGCAACGCGCCGGCCTCCTGCGCTCCCCCACACCACACGCTTCGCCCTGCCCGTCTCCTCGCGCTTCACTTGAAATCAACTCGCGGGCCTCCTGCTCGCGACTCTCTAAAGGCCACTAGGCCAACAGCATATCTACCAGGGGGGTTTTAGTCGGGACGGCATCTTCAATGCTGATCGCGACGTAACTAGTCACCGGAGACGGTGACGGTGACGGGTAGGTGCGAGCACCTCCACGTTAAACTCAAAAAAAAAAATGTCCACGCGCTCGGCGTTTGTGAGCTGTGTGCCGGATGAGAACATTTTCTGCGTGACGCGTTATACTCTGTTGCGTATTTAAAATGTGCCCTATAATATGGAACCACCAGAGTCTGCTCTGTCAGCGAGCAGGTGAAACCCGCAGATTAGATTTGGATTTAGAACAAGACGTGGTATACCTGGCCATATATAACTCTTACGCTTCTCCGACAAGAGCAATATTTACACTGACACTTTTAATTAATGTTTGCCATAATGATATACAACATAATATTTACAGTTCTGAACATAATCCTCCCCCGAAGATTGCCACAAACCACGGTCTACAGTCGCTGTGGTTTCACGGAGTAGGTTGCCACTCACACTAGAATCCGACTTCCCCGACAGCTATTAATTCTACGAGCTACGTGGCCGGGCCACTGCCGGCGCCGCCTCGGCTCACTGATCCTTAAGGGTGTGCCGGTTACCCAAGTTCTGCTGTGAGCCAAGTACTGATTTATTAAATTTTTTACACTTTATTGCTTTAATAAGGATGACAAAGGGCGGTAAAGTAACCGTTTCCGTGGCCCACATAGCAACCTGCAACTTTGAGCGTGTTACATTACTTTGAAGGCCGCCCACACTCACTACACGAAGCCAGCGGGTTGGTGAACTTCGGGTGTCCTCAAATTTATTTATTCAGTTATCCTTAACGCACATCGCTGAACATGTATCCTCGCGTTCGGCAACTAACATGAAATTATGTTAATGATTCCATAAATAACTAAAAATTTATCTCAAACAGGTATTCACATGTGTGTGCGTCACATGTGTGTGCGTCACATGTTCGACGCCTCGCAATGAGGTCGGCGCTGCACGAAAAGTGTCTGTTGTGATGTGTAAAAGAAACATAATAATATTCAATCCAGCGGTGTGCGTCGAGCGACGGACACACGCAGAGCACAAGCAACCATATTGTAGCCCTGAGCACGGGCTGCGCGGCATCGTGCAGTTGGAGCCGTCGACGGCGGTGCGGCTGCCGGCCCCGCTCGGAGTAATGTCGATGTTGATGACCACGAACATTGTTACGGTTGATGGAAAAGGCCCAAGTCGGTCAACGGACTGCTTACGAACTGTTAAAGAAGAAGAAAGTGTTCAGTAAGGAACAGTCGGCGATGACATTAAAATGTATTGCTGTAGTCAGCATTTTCTTTAATCTATTTTAATTATGACGAGGGTACGTGCTGCGTTGCCTTGTCGCGCAGTGCTCGCGGCACAGCACGACATACCTCACCTTCATTAGTTTGTTGCAGGATGTACCGAACTTGTTGCTCTTCAAAGTATCCTGACACTTTAGTCGTCAGCTACACAACAACACACATAGCGCTGTACGCCGACGCTCGCGGGCCGACGGCTGGCCGGCTCGTGACTGTGGTCCAACTATACGCTATATATTTCTTTGTGAACGTATGCAACGAGATGCGAGTAAGAGCAAGCTGTAGTTGTTGTCGCCTGGCGGTATAAGCGTCACAGGTAAATATTAAGATCCTGTGCTCCTCGACATGTCTGTTATTATATCTCTTAAATGGCCAGTTATTTTGCTGGCTTCTGTGGAAACATAAAACATTAAAATACATAAAAACTTACACACTACTTCTATATGCTAGAACTGGGCGAACTTCTACGCAGAAGTCCCACCACATTATATAACAGTGGATAATTTTTTGAGAAGGGTTTGGAGCCGGGAAGAGACCGCCTTAATGCTCCAGAACCTGTTGGACTTCAAACCGCAAAATATTATTTAGCTTGCCCTCGGCGTTTTTTATTTTAGTCCAGTGGATCAGCCTTTGAAATTGCTCCGAACAGGCCCCGGCGCCGGAGCGAGCCTGTGCTCGCCTGGCGCTGATTGCACATTGGTGCTGACGGTACCACCGTATGTGATACAGCGTATGATGAGGCAATTCGTTGCAGGAAGCGTCGAGACCATAGAGCCGCTCCTCTGGTCGTAGCCTAATGGATATGCTTTGCCTGGGCTGCAGGCAACCTAAACCTTTTAATAGAAAGTCACCGTGCGGTAGAACATCACAAAGTAGAGCTATGTACCGAAAGGCGCAGAACAGAACGTGCGTCACTCTGAGACGTCAGTTGAATCATTCAATTCCTCACAGCCACCTGCACTGGCAGTCGGACCAAAGCTTGCAATATTCAATAGTTATTCAATAGTTACTAAAATATTACAAATTAGTGTAGATTTGTTTCTTAATATAATGAATTACTAAGGAAAACTTTCAATATTTCGCATATGTAAATGAGCCGGCTGTGTGTAACAGACATGTTAATATTTCGACGAGCGAGCGGCGGCTGAGCGACGTGGCTGCTCGCCGCACCCACTCTTGGTTGCTGGAAGGTGCAGGACGGTGCAGGACGGTGCAGGACGGTTCAGGGTTCGAAAACCAACCTATAATTGCTATAATTTGTTCGTGTTTGTTTTGTTTGATACTGCATTGCAAAAATATGACAAAGTTAACAACCAATTTCTAAATGAAGAGTTCATATTAATTTGGAAGTGAAGAGAGTGCAGTTACGGAGCTGATGTCATTATTTGACGTGATGTTGCACGATGATACGTACAGAGACATCACTCAAAAGCACTATAATAATTACTCTCTTTACAGCGATAGGCTTTAAAGAAAAAATTGTGACGTCACTCGATCACTTGGTCGAAAAATATAATCAAATCTTAGAAATGTTTCTTTTTACTAGCGTGTTGGTGTACCTAACACCGGATGTTATTTGCTAATTGATGTTTGTCCATTCGAAATCTGTACAAGAGCTCAGATTAATAGCTTGTGATAAAGCATCGTACACAGAATACACTCGGAGGCTCTCTGATCTGGATCAAGGTCGGAAGGGTGAAGGAAGAGGCACCATTTACATTTCGTACAGATCGACGCACTCGGACTCGATGAGAGGGGCCACTGTAAAGCGCAAGATACTGCCCATTCGCCTATTGCATGCTAACAACGCATGCTTTATGAATGAATGCTTTTCGCAAACCCGTTCTAGAGCCGGCGGGCGTCGTCGGCACACGTATGGGGGAGGGGGGGGGGGGGGCGCCACGTGCCGCAACGGGATAAATAAAAGTGGTCAAGTGACTTGCGAGTCACATGACTGTCGCACCCCGCCCCGCCGCCCGCACTGGACCACGCGCCCGCCTGCCCCTCACGGCTCACGAGGTCCACCGCACGCGCTGGCTGATGCCAGAAACCTGTTGTCGAGACGCTCACGTCAGGACACTTTCTAAGCGCGCGGCGTGACTCATCCGTGAGGATGCGGGCGCTGGCTGCGGACTCGGGCGCGGGCTGCGGGCGCTGGCTGCGAGCATCTGTTGCATCTCACTCGCATCTAAACAACAACGTTTGCTCATTGACATTGAGATGACGACCCGCAACGTTGACACAAACAATAATGAATCGTTGCGAGATAAGTAAAAATAAAAATGTCGATACGACAACGAACTGTTTGAAAGCATTGCGCTTAATAACTTTGTCAATGTTTTATAACCGCCAAGTGATGCAACAAAGGAAGCGGCTCCACGGCTCCACGGCTCCACGGCTCCACGGCTCCACGGCTCCACGGCTCCACGGCTCCACGGCTCCACGGCTCCACGGCCCACGGCTCCACGGCTCCACGGCTCCACGGCTCCACGGCTCCACGGCTCCACGGCCCACGGCTCCACGGCTCCACGGCTCCACGGCTCCACGGCTCCACGGCCCACGGCTCCACGGCCCACGGCTCCACGGCTCCACGGCTCCACGGCTCCACGGCTCCACGGCTCCACGGCTCCACGGCCCACGGCTCCACGGCTCCACGGCTCCACGGCTCCACGGCCCACGGCTCCACGGCCCACGGCTCCACGGCCCACGGCTCCACGGCTCCACGGCTCCACGGCTCCACGGCCCACGGCTCCACGGCCCACGGCTCCACGGCTCCACGGCCCACGGCTCCACGGCCCACGGCTCCACGGCTCCACGGCCCACGGCTCCACGGCTCCACGGCCCACGGCTCCACGGCCCACGGCTCCACGGCCCACGGCTCCACGGCTCCACGGCCCACGGCTCCACGGCTCCACGGCTCCACGGCTCCACGGCCCACGGCTCCACGGCCCACGGCTCCACGGCTCCACGGCCCACGGCTCCACGGCCCACGGCTCCACGGCTCCACGGCTCCACGGCTCCACGGCCCACGGCTCCACGGCTCCACGGCTCCACGGCTCCACGGCCCACGGCTCCACGGCCCACGGCTCCACGGCCCACGGCTCCACGGCCCACGGCTCCACGGCCCACGGCTCCACGGCTCCACGGCTCCACGGCCCACGGCTCCACGGCTCCACGGCCCACGGCTCCACGGCCCACGGCTCCACGGCTCCACGGCTCCACGGCCCACGGCTCCACGGCTCCACGGCCCACGGCTCCACGGCTCCACGGCCCACGGCTCCACGGCCCACGGCTCCACGGCTCCACGGCTCCACGGCCCACGGCTCCACGGCCCACGGCTCCACGGCTCCACGGCTCCACGGCCCACGGCTCCACGGCCCACGGCTCCACGGCTCCACGGCCCACGGCTCCACGGCTCCACGGCCCACGGCTCCACGGCCCACGGCTCCACGGCTCCACGGCTCCACGGCCCACGGCTCCACGGCCCACGGCTCCACGGCTCCACGGCCCACGGCTCCACGGCTCCACGGCCCACGGCTCCACGGCTCCACGGCCCACGGCTCCACGGCTCCACGGCTCCACGGCCCACGGCTCCACGGCTCCACGGCCCACGGCTCCACGGCTCCACGGCTCCACGGCTCCACGGCTCCACGGCCCACGGCTCCACGGCCCACGGCTCCACGGCCCACGGCTCCACGGCCCACGGCTCCACGGCCCACGGCTCCACGGCCCACGGCTCCACGGCCCACGGCTCCACGGCTCCACGGCTCCACGGCTCCACGGCCCACGGCTCCACGGCTCCACGGCCCACGGCTCCACGGCTCCACGGCTCCACGGCTCCACGGCTCCACGGCCCACGGCTCCACGGCTCCACGGCTCCACGGCTCCACGGCTCCACGGCTCCACGGCTCCACGGCTCCACGGCTCCACGGCTCCACGGCTCCACGGCTCCACGGCTCCACGGCTCCACGGCCCACGGCTCCACGGCTCCACGGCCCACGGCTCCACGGCTCCACGGCTCCACGGCTCCACGGCTCCACGGCTCCACGGCTCCACGGCCCACGGCTCCACGGCTCCACGGCCCACGGCTCCACGGCTCCACGGCCCACGGCTCCACGGCTCCACGGCCCACGGCTCCACGGCCCACGGCTCCACGGCTCCACGGCCCACGGCTCCACGGCCCACGGCTCCACGGCTCCACGGCTCCACGGCCCACGGCTCCACGGCCCACGGCTCCACGGCTCCACGGCTCCACGGCTCCACGGCTCCACGGCTCCACGGCTCCACGGCTCCACGGCCCACGGCTCCACGGCTCCACGGCCCACGGCTCCACGGCCCACGGCTCCACGGCTCCACGGCTCCACGGCTCCACGGCTCCACGGCTCCACGGCCCACGGCTCCGCGGCTCCGCGGCTCCACGGCTCCACGGCTCCACGGCTCCACGGCTCCACGGCTCCACGGCTCCACGGCTCCACGGCTCCACGGCTCCACGGCTCCACGGCGAGCGTTGTTCAACATAATAGAATGACCCTCGGGGCCATCGGATCAACGTAGATTTCGTAGTCGGGTACGGTTTCGTATAAAATTGTATAATATATTCTTAGTAATAATGATCTATCGTATTATAACAAAAACCTATTGTGATTGATTCCATTCGACAGTCACGAGCGAACCGCGCCGTCTGTGATGTCTGTGAGTTCTGCGATATTTGCACGAGTCTCTGCATAGCACAAGCGTAATGAGGCAGGACCTCGTCCAATGTTCTAGACGATGGATGGAACTCGTGGTTTACAAGCGACTACACAGGCAAACGTAGATTACAATTTTGTTTCATACCATTTAAAGATCATTAATGTGAAATAGAAGTATAAAATAATATTAATAATAATTTACTTTACTTATAATATTTCAATAACACCATTTATTAATAACCTTTACGTACATAAAATATAGTTTTATTTTATATAAATGAATTAAGCATTTTCATTCTAACGTATGAAGCCATGTACAGTAGAGCCCAAGGCACCGCGAGCTCACTCTGCGTGGATCGCACTAGAGATCCGCGTCAACTGTGACGTCGGGGCGCGGGACACCCGCCTGCCGAGCGCGGAGAAATGTCCAGATTCAAAAATAATTCTAATTAACTCCATAAAATCCAGACATGACAGTTTCATTTCAAATGTGCAGTATTCGCGTAAATACAAGAAATAATTTTGTGTAGTATTTTAATTAAAAGCAATTCATTCTAGCCGACCACATATTTTGAACCAATAATAATACCAAAAATAACATTAGTAAGTATCAAATATTTTTAATCAGAGGCTAGGAAGATAATAAATTCTCTTTACATATATATTTTGACATGACGTCATAGTGGCATCTTTTGATTTTGACAGAAATAAATTAAGAATTTTATATTGACGAAGGATACAATGTACCAGTCAAGATCCAAATTGAAGAACAATGTTGCTGGGCTCATAGCCTACAATTGTACCAATGGCAGCTGTTTCCTGTCGAGATCTAATACCAATACAAAAACTAGGTTATGTAATAGTTTGTTTGCTACAGCATTTCTTCAACGCATAGAAGTGCGTGTGTTAGCGGACCCGCGGATTCCACAAAGTTTTAATCAATTGGAAAAACTATTTGATGTTTTAGAATTGGCTAGCAAAGCTAAAGGACACTTAATAGCTGATGGAGAATATAATGAAGATTTTCTTAGTAGTTAATAGTTGCTTATGTAAGTAATTTAAGTATTTTGGCATATTTACAGAACCGACCAGAAGCACAGTATCTACTGCCTGTATAGATAAGATTTTTTGTATATGTGAACGTACAACGTTAAAGTTATAAAAACGTCTTATTTCGGATGACAGCGGGCAAATTGTGGACTTTCCCCTTTCTAACCAAATATTTAATAAGTCCACCATGACAATTAGACCAGTTAATTTTTAGAGAGTGGAGCTTTTCAAGGCTTCTTTGATAAATAATCTTCCTGTACCTGTTTCTAAACCCGAGGAATTCAACAATTTTTAAAAAGATTTTTTAAATTAATAATATTTTTAGAACTAATGATAAAAGTTATCAATTAACGTTAAAAAAATTTTAAATTCGATGATTGGACTAGCGCAGCACTCAGTACTATTTAAAGATATCCAAAAAAATATTCCAAACTGTTTCGAAAGTTGTGTCGTGTAGGCAAATCTGATTTCATAAGTGTTCATAAGATTCAATCTCCGGATTTAAGCAGGTTTCAAAAGAACACATAAGGAACCGGGGGAAAAATAATAGCATTTTTTTCTAAAAAAAAAGGGTGTTAAGAGCCACACTGGGCTTTGAACTATTTGTGTACACTCGAAGGGTTGATAAATAAAACCACAACTGTATACTGGTCTAAGCTGGTATATTTGAACATATTAACTCAACATTCTTATTACCTTTATAAAAGGCAAACCATATCGCGTACTAAATATGTCCAGCGCCATCTAGTTTGTTGTAGAAATTTACATAAAATTATAAAAGCAGTTTGAAGTATACATTACTAATATGCGTCTTTAACATACCGCCCACCAAGGACATTACTGACGGAATGTCCTTCTGGAGTTGTACAAACCTTAATGTTAGCATATGCCCTTAGCGATCAACACAGGATCTGGTCTTAACAAAACAACTACTTCCTATAAATCTATAATTAAATTATAATTACACCAAATTACTGGTAGAGATAAATATAATTTTAAAATTAATACTAAAATGTAAACAAACTTCAGGCTTCAAAAACTTAAATATTTCTATTGGTAACATCAAATTAAATAAAATTTCCTCGTGAAACAAAATGAATAATTCAATGCTCTGCCACTGGTAAAATACACAACTTTGATGTTGGTCTTTTAAGAATAGATGACTTGGTGCGCAATGTGACCACACGGGTGATATTATCGTTTCCAGGGTGTTTTTCTACTACGCGACCAAGCATCCAACGACTTGGCGGCAAATCGTCTTCCTTAATTAGGACAATGTCACCCACCTTCGGTTCTGGAACGCGGGAGGACCATTTGTATCTGTTCATAAGATTCGACAAATATTCTTGGGACCAGCGTCTCCAAAACGATTGCAACATCCGTTGAACAAATTGCCACCTTGTCAAGCAATTTACATTTGAACTCTCGTAGTTGTAGGCGGAAACATTTACTAACGGTTCTCCGATAAGAAAATGTCCCGGTGTTAAAGGTAATGGTTCACCAGGATCAGTAACATTAAGAACACTCATTGGGCGCGAGTTCAAACAAGCTTCTACTTGATTAAGAAGCGTGGTCATTTCCTCGTACGTGAGCGTAGCTTCGCCAATGACTCGCTTTAGGTGAAACTTCGTGGATTTTACCCCGGCTTCCCAAAGTCCTCCAAAATTGGGACTGTGAGGGGGAATAAAATGCCACTCGGTACCGTTTGCTTCCAAGTGTTCAGCTAGGGAAGACTGAATGGATGTCAGTTGTTGCAGCTCTCGCGAAGCACCTACGAACGTCGTACTGTTGTCACTCCACAATTTTGCACAGTGACCACGCCTAGATACAAAACGTCTAAAAGCGGCTAAAAACGCCTGAGTGCTCATGTCAGAGACAACCTCCAAGTGTAATCTTGTACCAAGCCATCGAGGGATTCGAATCTTGGTAAGTAGTATAAGTTCTGCACGGTAAGTACTCCACTCCTTTACTAATTCTTTTGATATTTGAACATCCCAACCCACACCTGCAAGCCATAATTTTTGGATGAAGACCTTAGCCAAGACCACACTAGGTGCTAACCAACCTAAAGGGTCGAACAATCGAGCTATATCTGATATTATTGACCTTTTAGTTACAGGTGCAGTCATAGGCGGCGGCAGATTCACCGAATACTGGAAGGTGTCTTCGGTTCGATTCCAGGTAAGTCCTAGAATTTTTATAGTACTATCTAGTTTGATTTCTGTTTCTTCCTCTTCGTCTAATTTTGCTTGATTGTATGCTTTGTTTTCCCATTTGTTCTGAAAATTCTTTCCTTTCAGTTAACCCTATCCTCTCCAATATTTCCTTATTATTACTATTCCATTTATGTAATGTAAATCCACCTTTGCCAATAGTTCTTTCATTTGTTTGTACGTTTCTATTCCTTCCTCCACACTATCACATCCCGTCATTAAGTCGTCCATATAGAAACAACTTAAGACCTTATCCGCAGCAAGAGGAAAATTCTCACCTTCATCATATGCGACTTGATGTAGTGTTCTGACCGCTTGATATGGTGCAGAAGCTGTTCCAAACGTTACTGTTGTGAGCTCGTAATCCTTGATTTCTTTATCAGGTCTGTCGCGCCAAAGAATTCGTTGAAACATTGTATCTTCATCAGCAATTTTAATTTGACGATACATTTTAATTATATCAGCCGTCAGTCCTATAGAATATACTCTCCATCTTAACACCGTATGCCTAAGATCAGCCTGCAAGGTTGGTCCGATCATCAGCGTCTCATTCAATGACACTCCTTTGCTGTTCTTCTCAGACGCATTGAACACAACACGCACCTTTGTTGTAGATTTATCGCTCCTTATAACGGCGTGATGTGGTAGATAGACGGCTTCTTCCTTCATACTATCATTTTCCATAACCTGACACATATGTCCTAACTGTAGATATTCGTTTATTACTTCAGTATATTTTTCCTTTAACTCTTTTTTCTTTTGTAACCTTCTTTCCAATGCTTTAAATCTTATTTCAGCTATAGTACGTGAGTTTCCTGCCTTACAAGGAGGATCTATTTCTCGAAATGGTAACTTGACTATGTACTTACCACTGCTATCTCTTTTAGTAGTCGTACTATAGAACTCTTCACATCTTTTCTCTTCTGGTGTTAGTAACTTCTTTGAACTAGTTTGCTCTTCTATTTCCCAAAATTTCTTTAAAATATCATCATCGTTCATCTGTACATACATTGTTGTTATATTATTTGACCTCTCCCCACTTCTAGGATCAACAGCTCCGGAAAGGATCCAACCAAAGGAAGTGTTCTGTGCAATCAAAGTCCCAGAAGGACTCCTTACTATTCCTTCCTGAATTATGATACTGTAAGCGTCGGCGCCCAATAGAACATCTATCTTATTGTGTAAGTTGAATTCTGGATCAGCTAGACATTTTCCGTGAATACCTATCCAATCGAAGTAATCTGTACTTATGCTCCGCTCCGGTAAGTATGAAGTTATGTTACCTAGCACGTAGGCATTAACTTTCAATTTAAACTCAGGATTGAACCGTGACTGAACTGTCAGGTGTACCATGTATTTCACAATGGTTGAACTATTATCTCCTAGCCCCGATACGAGTCCTTGAATTGGGATCTTCTTTAGGCTAAGAAATTGAACTGTGGCCTCCGTTATAAAACAGGCCTGTGAACCTTGGTCAAGCAAGGCTCTGACGGACTGATATTGTCCTGTATTCGACTCAGCTTTTATTAGTGCCGTAGCTAATAAAACCTGCCTAGGTTTAGATACCTTCCCTGTAGATAAGCATGAAAATATCGGATTAGTACTCATTGAAGCACCAGTACTATCCCCAGCAGGCTTTGCTGAAATGTCTTGTCCCCTATTTCCAGACTCTCCTGTAGGATGCAGCAGGGAATGGTGGCGCTTTTGACAAAGTCTACAACTGGAAATCTTCTTGCAGTTATATACTAAATGATTACTACCCAAACAATTAAAACACAGTTTGTTTTTTGCCACAAACTCACGTCGGTCTTCGCAAGATTGTTTCGCAAATATCTTGCAGAAGCAGAGTTTGTGCGTTTCTGGGCAGTATTCGCATCGTATATTGGATGAACTCGTAGTCAACATTGCACGTGGTTTAAAAACAGGTGAACTATTATTGCGATTATTGATGTGATGAACTATAACCTTTCTGGGCTCTACACACTCTAACGCTCGGAATCGGTTTTCGATAAATACCTTGAATTGTGTAAAGGTTGGCAAACCGTTGATTGAATCGTTATTACAGACGCTCAACTCCCATTGTTTTCGAGTTTCGTTATCTAATTTGAACGTCGCGATATGAATAATAATAACGTCCCATGTACTCACATCAATATTTAAATTTTTAAGCGCATGTAAGCAATCGCAAGTCGTATCAATAAGTTCTTTTAATGCCGCAGCTGATTCTACATGGATACGTTTTTGACCGAACAACTTCTGAAAAATACAATTACTAAGATACTTTTTGTTGCTGTATCGTTTTTCTAACAGTGTCCAGCATTGACTATAGTTAGCGTCAGTTATAGGTGTGTGCCTTATTAATAGTTCGGCTTCACCAGTAAGATGGCTTTTCAGATAATGCAACTTTTGCACATTATCTAATGCCTCATTTTGTGAACTAAGGATGTAAAGAGATCATGGAAGGTCGTCCATTCGGAATATTTTCCAGAGAACGTAGGAATGGATATCTTAGGCAATTTGACAAGAGAACTGGATGGTTTCGATTGACCACTAAATGTGTCACTACTATGTTCCACTAACTCTTTTACTACACTAAACTTATTGAGTGTTGATTTCATTAAACTTTTATATGCAATATACGTATCTTCTGTACTATCATAAATATCAACTACATTTTGATCGATATCTTCTAAAGCGAAACGCTCATAAAGCTTACAATTGGTATCTGAAAATAATGCCCAATCCTTTTCTAATAACTCCTGTTTAGTTTCTATGTATTCTCTGGTTAATCTATCTTTAGGACTCTTTTTGAAATTAATTAATCCCTTGTTTATTACATTTTGTAGGTTTTTTAAAACATTAATTAATCCCTCCATATTTTGCAGTCCAATAGACAAAGTATAAAAAATAGAAAATTAACAAAAACCTTCAAAATCAAAATTGATCTTAACCTCTCTAAAACTTCATAAAAACATTAGTTTGTATCTAAGAATTACAAGTACAAGTAATGATCGCAAATTTTCTAAGTCATAGGAAATTCTATAAAATTTTACAAGTGTTTATACATATAAAATCTGGTGGAAATCGGGCGTAGGTTCCCCGTTCCGTCGTTTTATTTGAAATTATTCTAAGTCCCTAATTTATAATAAGCACAATAATTGACTAAAATTTTCTAAGTTAAAATCTAGATGTTGACAATGTTATTTTTCTTGATATTGATACACATAATAGCATAAATGTACTCACGTCTCCACTTCACTCACACATAAGATACAAGTGGCGCTCTCTGTAGGAGCTTTGTTGAACTGGCACCGTTGTTGCTGCAGGCACGTCCGTCCGTCCGTCTGTAACCGTCACGGTCGCGGGGCCCGTGTACTCTTACTGCAGCGATCCACTGCGAGTACCAGGTGAGCGGTCCAAATGTTGACACCGCTGATCTCCAATGTCCTTAATCCGGCGCGATTTGGACCAATGTTAAGAGCCACACTGGGCTTTGAACTATTTGTGTACACTCGAAGGGTTGATACATAAAACCACAACTGTATACTGGTCTAAGCTGGTATATTTGAACATATTAACTCAACATTCTTATTACCTTTATAAAAGGCAAACCATATCGCGTACTAAATATGTCCAGCGCCATCTAGTTTGTTGTAGAAATTTACATAAAATTATAAAAGCAGTTTGAAGTATACATTACTAATATGCGTCTTTAACAAAGGGACTGTTCACGCATGGATAAGAATAAGGATTTTCGGATTTAATAAAGCACGGCACGGTAAACCCGCTTTATAAATTTGGAGACAATAAAAATCTGGGTAATTTTATACTTATTTCGGTAATACCAGTAAGCAGCACTAAGTAATATACAGAAAATATACTTGTATGTTATATACTATGTTACGTAATCCTAATTTAAAAATTACTTAAAAAGCGTTTGTAGTCCTATGCTTACTATATAGTTAGAACAATTAGTTTAACAATGAGGAGGCATCCAGTTCGACTCACACTATTGTAAATGTGACGTTACTATTATTTGAATAGTTAGTAATTCAGTTCACGTATGTATATGTCACGTATTGTATTAGATTTTGAACAAAATTGTTAAAAAGGCCCATTAAAAATTACAAGTATGTTCAGTAAAGTTGTATCGAGCCTCCCCGCACACGGTGGGCCTACCGTCGCGGGGCCCGAGTGAGTGCTGCGGCCTCGTGCGGCGGTCCGTCCGCTCGCCTTCCACATGCGTGGCGCTGCTTGTGGGGGCTGGTCAGGACGCTGCAAATTCTACAATCGTTTTTTAATTCAGCGCGCTATGGAAAGGGCTATGCTCGGTGTTTCTCTGCGCGATAGTCTGCAACAATGATATCCACAGCAGAACTACGGTGACCGACATAGCATTAAGGATCAGCAAGCTGAGGTGGCAGTGAGGTGAGCCGGCCACATAGCTCGTAAAACTGACAACCGTTGAAGAAAAAAGATTCTCGATTGGCAGCCACGTACTGGTAAACGCTGTGTGGGATGGCCCTCCACGACCGTCGAACTGCACAGTGTTGCGGGAAGTCGATAGATGCAGGTGGCTCAGGACCAAGCTTTGTGGGAATCTTTGGAGCAGTGGACTCGTGATAGGCTGAAATGATGAATGATGAAAGGCTGTATAACGAAGTAGGTACGTAATAGTCGAAAGGAGATGTCAAACAGCATCATCTTCCATACTCCGTGCATGGCTAATAGAATGTACAAATAAAGAAGCTAATGAAATTTAAAATGAAAACAAGCCAAATAATGAATTGTTCGACATAAGAAACCTGTGACATGTCAAGTGGCCTGCACAAGGGTTTTACAATTATTCTTTTGAAGGTTACACGAGTCTGTCACTGAGACGACCGCAAACCGCCTATTTCACTTTCAAATATTTTATCCTCAATGCCACGTTTTTTCCTGGGATTATAATAAAAAATAACGCTAAACTAATGACAAGTAAAAGGTAATTCTGATGGGATTAGATCACAATATATTACGTCTAAGTCTATCACGCCTAACACCATTGAAGGTTGGCAGAGATAACGGATTTCCACTTTCGACTCACGAATCTCAACATGTACGAATCAATTAATAGGGGTCAAGTTGTACGCGGACACGCACCGCACTGGCAACTCATTGGCATTGTCATAATGACATAAATAAATATTGGGAAGGATTGTCATTTCCCTCAGTAAATATTTCGTGTGGTCAGTAACCCGAGCTATAGCGTCGCTCGTTTGTGATAATTGTAGCGTTGCATGCGGCTGCCGTTGCGGCAGAATGTGTTCGAATTACAATGTGACACCTCCGCCCGCGACCACACCGATGTCCGTACTATAATAACTATATTAACCGTATAATTACAAACACTATTTTAAATATTTCTGGCATTTCAATCTGCTACCCGTTTCTTTCAGTAGGTGTCGTAAGAAGCGACTAAGGGAAAACCTTTGAAAATCTAACGACAAACACTGGGAGCAAACCCGGCGACAAAGTTCGCTACTGGTCGCATTGTCCTACCTACGGCGCTCTTGGCCAAAACCGCCGCTAAGACTCAACTACAGCGTTAACAGGAATGATCCCGCCGCTGGCGCCGGTCGCACAGGATCAAAAAAAATTGAAATAAAAATAAAAAAATATCCATATAATATACAGCTATATAAATACATCGATTCGGAATATCGGAATGACAACTTTTCAGGAAAATTAAAGACCTTTATTGAGTGTGGGATTACCTATGTGAGTGAACAACTATGTAGGCATAGTTGAATCATGATTGAGGGTTCAGTAGAATCCTAATATTTTTTTCATTAAACAATAAATTTTACTCCGAAGTATACAGTCGCGGTATTGTATGTGTTGATTTCATGTGTTGTGTTCAACCGACGACAAAAGTATGATTTTTTCCATACAATAAAGAATTTTTGATGTTTTTGTGTTCATAATATTTTTATATTAAATAATTGTTAATATATAAAAATATTATGTAAGGAGTACTTGAACTTTCTCGGTGGGAGGGGAGTGAGGACCGCGCCGTGTGTGTCCGCGTGGGTGTGGGTGAGTGTGTTTGTGCTCTTGAATTTGGACACGATTACGCGAGCAGTAAGGTGCGGCTGAGGCTGTGGCAACCTGATCTCGTAAGGAAAACTAAATTGGAATTGGTGCAGACTGACGTCCGATACGCTTGCCGCGAGCCGAGCGTGTCGGAGGCCGTGCCGACGCAGATGTTCGCTGCTATTGTTCCAGTTCAGTTTCCCCGAACGGTCATATTTTTCTCCGGCGATGAGACAAGCAAACGATTATCATTAATTGTGTTATCATTAAGTTTTTTGCACTCAATTTCTACAAAATTAACTTAACCGCGTTAATTAAAAGTAAGCAACAATACAAATTAATTGAGAACGTTTTTTTAACCTAGTAGAGGTCACAGGAAAATGTGTAACTTGGGCAGAGTCGTCCGTGCAGAGCAGTTCGGGCGCCCGCTGCCCGCACGGAAGACTTGAACGCGCGCACCCGTGCCGCATAACCTGTCTTACCTCAACTAATTTCCTACAATAATAATTTTAAAGTAACCGATCGGGCTTCGTTTGATCGCCAACAATTTACTGTTTTGCCTGGTAAAACTTAACAGTAATTTTAAAACATGAGAATTAGTAAATTTGGCCTTAACTCATTTGTGAGATCATATTTTTGTTAATGTTTTTACTTTATACCTAAATATTAGTTCACAGTTTTTTTAAAGCTGGAATTTCACTAAGCTTCGTTCGCGAGTTAATATATTTCATTGTTACATATAACCTTAACATTTGCAACTACAATACGGTTGATAACTTGTTATTATTAGCATAATTAAATTTATCGCGTATTTAAATCTCGCTTCCCATTTATTGTTTACTTGTTGTTTCTGCTAACTTAGAGGTAATTATTTTAAGATAGGATGATAAGAATGTGTATCAGAAGAAACAGTTAAATTGTAGTTTAATACTACGGTTGTGTTTAATTTTTCTAATATATTTCTTAAATCCTTGTCCATTTATTATAATAATTCGTATATATTCTTATTCTCTGTAATATAAATTTCAGTTCATTATATTTACCCACAAAATAAAAAAAGCAAAGCCTTTAAATGTAACTGACGGCGGACATTTCTTTTCTCATACATGTGAGCTCTGTCCAGATCATTTTGTTAGATACTGTGCTAGATACTGTGCTAGGCACGTGGTCGAGTGCGCAAACAATTACAGTTAACCTTTATTGTGGTCGGGAACCAAGATATGAACCCAGGTGAGTATTTTGAGATAAAAACTAACGCCGGGCACCTGAGCCACCACGGCCCCTATTATAGTTGTCTTCATTATCTAGGAAGAACCAGATAAACAAATAATAATTTTCTCAATGCATCTCTTTCTGAAGCTAAGCACGTGGTGCTCTTTACTAGCTAAGAAACATAGGCTGCGGCGAGCAATGGGTGGGGGAAGTCTATCTGCGTCCTGCACAGCTGCCTCTATATTATACAACTTGTATGGGCTGATATCGCTCTGTGTGTGCGCAGAAGATTCTCGGACTTGTATTCTTCTAAACTGCCTACTACTGACGAATACCCTGCGCTCTAACACATTACGCAATTTTAAACGTTGTAATATGATGCGTGTTTTTTTATTCGACTAGTTCTATTTTGTACACAAAGGGCACAACAATAGCGGCGGCGCAGCTGCCGGCTACCTGCAGCCCGCAGCCCGCAGCGCCTTTGTTCCCCGCTCGCCTCTCTGCGCCGAACGCAACGGGACTGCGTTTGTTTACTGACACTTCTTACGACGTTTGCGTGTGATCACGTGCGTCATGCTGCAGACAATCACGAACAATTCCTCTCGTGTCCAAATGATATCTTTATTTACCAGCTGTTGCCCGCGACTTGCGAAATATTAAAAAACAAATTTAATAATGTCACATACAGTTTGGAAATAACGATTAAGTATCGTAAATATCATTGTTCAAACTCGTTCTGTTTGTGTCGTAATTCCAAATACAAATGTCAGACTAACAACACCTGGCATACGGCGTGCGTCGCTCCACCTGTCGCCGGCCCAGCGGTGGACCCGAGGACCCGAGTGACCGCGGAGGCGACTGACGCGTGAACAGGCTGCTGACGAGTGGGTGCAAGTCCGACCTAGCCGCACCTTGACGTCGCAGGTTCAAGATCCCGGTACAAGCTCTGAGGCTTATTGGCATTAGTAAATAGTAATAAATAAAAAGAGAAAAAAATCTAAGAAGTTATCAAACTTGCCTACATGGAAACAATATCGATTTAGCGGTTGTCGTGTGATTGAATGATAAGCGACCCGTCTTCATTCAATAGTTGTCGGCCGAGCAGCGGTCGGGCAGTTGCGTTACTCGTCGAGCATATGAGATGCTTTGCGGTATGGGGGCCCAAAGATGCGCAACAGGCTATGGAAAGAGTTATTCTTGGTGTTTGTCTGTGAGATAGAATCTACAACGGTGATATTTGCTGCAGAACTAGGGTAATCGAGATAGGCTCAAGAATCGGCATGCAGAAGCGGCAATGGGTCGGCAGTAAAGCCCGCAGATGCTGCAAGAAGTCGACGGATACGGGTGGCTGATGAAATCTTTGCAGGAGAACTATTCGCAGGGAAGCGCCGAAGCCGTGGCAGGCGACGCGTGCGAGGACGCGTGCGATGGCGAACAACACGCTCGTTGACACAAAGCATGCCGACATCACTCGCTGGCGCGCCCGCCGCGGGGGCTGACCAATCGAGTGCGCCAGCGACTAATTTGAATACAAGTTCGTTTTATGGCGTAATTTCTTTAAATTGTTTAGTAGTAATGCCATATTATAAATTATTATTATCTTTCCTTGTGACAGAAACCAATAGGACAATGGGAATAACATTTGCAATGAATGAAATGTAAGTAGATGACACGTGAATGTTTCTAGATCCCCTGCTGGCTATAGCAAGTCAAGAACCACCGGCCCTTCTGCCGTTCAGCGGCAGAACAAGCCGCATCGAGTTGCTGTAGCCAAGAGTACAGCACCAATCGATTTCGAGCCGCTCGTTCCTAAGCAGAGAGACTGACATCGATGTGTGAGTTCGGTTCGTGTTTGTGTTCGGATGTTCAGTTTTGTGTAATCGATATTTCGTTGGATAAAATATTTTAGCATGTAATAAATATTTGATTTTTATACTCAGTGCGGTATAATATGTACAGGTCTCTTCACCAACGATGAATTATTACCAGAAGTTCTAATTAAAAAAGTAATTGAAATTTAAGGCTAATCCTCTCGCCCACAGCGTCTCATTGTTTAAGGAAATACATGTACTTAGCTAAGACCCCCTGACGCCGTGTCATGCGATCACACCCAAATGATGAGCCGTCATTGTGATCATATGGTTTAAGGGCGTCCGCGTTGCCGTCGGATAAAAGATTTGAATTGCATCTATTTGGGAATATTTGCATGTTGCTTTCAGAAAGGCCGACAATCTGTCTGTGCGTTTTGTCAAAGGAGAGTATTCCTTGTTACAGTAAAGGGATCACTAGGAGTTGTACATTGTGAATATTGATTGTTTCAGTTTAAATGATTTGTAACCGATAAAATGTATTTTAAAATTGCTTATACATTATTTATTTTCAAAGTATTTCATTATGATGCATGTGACATGATTCAGAGGAGAAGCATAGAAGTGTGAAACATTTGATAGGGGACTGTTTATTTGCAAGGAACAATAAACTATGTTACATTCCTCAGGTATTAAATGAAATGACGTATTATCGTACATACATTTTTGTACATACGTACATGTTTTGATAGATTCTATAATAACCTTTTAAACAATAATCGGCATACTTTTCAAACAGGACAAAGTGATAATGATTCCGTCGAAGCGAGTCCAATAAAGTGGGAAATTAAAGAATTATAATGCTAATATGAACGTCGAAGCGGTTCCGGCCGCACGCGGCGGCTACCGGCTCCCTGGGCACCTCGCTCGGGCCTGGGGGGTTCGGTGATCCGATTGAACTGCTGCTGCTGCTGCTGCTGCTGCTGCTGCTGCTGCTGCTGCTGCTGCTGCTGCTGCTGCTGCTGCTGCTGCTGCTGCTGCTGCTGCTGCTGCTGCTGCTGCTGCTGCTGCTGCTGCTGCTGCTGCTGCTGCTGCTGCTGCTGCTGCTGCTGCTGCTGCTGCTGCTGCTGCTGCTGCTGCTGCTGCTGCTGCTGCTGCTGCTGCTGCTGCTGCTGCTGCTGCTGCTGCTGCTGCTGCTGCTGCTGCTGCTGCTGCTGCTGCTGCTGCTGCTGCTGCTGCTGCTGCTGCTGCTGCTGCTGCTGCTGCTGCTGCTGCTGCTGCTGCTGCTGCTGCTGCTGCTGCTGCTGCTGCTGCTGCTGCTGCTGCTGCTGCTGCTGCTGCTGCTGCTGCTGCTGCTGCTGCTGCTGCTGCTGCTGCTGCTGCTGCTGCTGCTGCTGCTGCTGCTGCTGCTGCTGCTGCTGCTGCTGCTGCTGCTGCTGCTGCTGCTGCTGCTGCTGCTGCTGCTGCTGCTGCTGCTGCTGCTGCTGCTGCTGCTGCTGCTGCTGCTGCTGCTGCTGCTGCTGCTGCTGCTGCTGCTGCTGCTGCTGCTGCTGCTGCTGCTGCTGCTGCTGCTGCTGCTGCTGCTGCTGCTGCTGCTGCTGCTGCTGCTGCTGCTGCTGCTGCTGCTGCTGCTGCTGCTGCTGCTGCTGCTGCTGCTGCTGCTGCTGCTGCTGCTGCTGCTGCTGCTGCTGCTGCTGCTGCTGCTGCTGCTGCTGCTGCTGCTGCTGCTGCTGCTGCTGCTGCTGCTGCTGCTGCTGCTGCTGCTGCTGCTGCTGCTGCTGCTGCTGCTGCTGCTGCTGCTGCTGCTGCTGCTGCTGCTGCTGCTGCTGCTGCTGCTGCTGCTGCTGCTGCTGCTGCTGCTGCTGCTGCTGCTGCTGCTGCTGCTGCTGCTGCTGCTGCTGCTGCTGCTGCTGCTGCTGCTGCTGCTGCTGCTGCTGCTGCTGCTGCTGCTGCTGCTGCTGCTGCTGCTGCTGCTGCTGCTGCTGCTGCTGCTGCTGCTGCTGCTGCTGCTGCTGCTGCTGCTGCTGCTGCTGCTGCTGCTGCTGCTGCTGCTGCTGCTGCTGCTGCTGCTGCTGCTGCTGCTGCTGCTGCTGCTGCTGCTGCTGCTGCTGCTGCTGCTGCTGCTGCTGCTGCTGCTGCTGCTGCTGCTGCTGCTGCTGCTGCTGCTGCTGCTGCTGCTGCTGCTGCTGCTGCTGCTGCTGCTGCTGCTGCTGCTGCTGCTGCTGCTGCTGCTGCTGCTGCTGCTGCTGCTGCTGCTGCTGCTGCTGCTGCTGCTGCTGCTGCTGCTGCTGCTGCTGCTGCTGCTGCTGCTGCTGCTGCTGCTGCTGCTGCTGCTGCTGCTGCTGCTGCTGCTGCTGCTGCTGCTGCTGCTGCTGCTGCTGCTGCTGCTGCTGCTGCTGCTGCTGCTGCTGCTGCTGCTGCTGCTGCTGCTGCTGCTGCTGCTGCTGCTGCTGCTGCTGCTGCTGCTGCTGCTGCTGCTGCTGCTGCTGCTGCTGCTGCTGCTGCTGCTGCTGCTGCTGCTGCTGCTGCTGCTGCTGCTGCTGCTGCTGCTGCTGCTGCTGCTGCTGCTGCTGCTGCTGCTGCTGCTGCTGCTGCTGCTGCTGCTGCTGCTGCTGCTGCTGCTGCTGCTGCTGCTGCTGCTGCTGCTGCTGCTGCTGCTGCTGCTGCTGCTGCTGCTGCTGCTGCTGCTGCTGCTGCTGCTGCTGCTGCTGCTGCTGCTGCTGCTGCTGCTGCTGCTGCTGCTGCTGCTGCTGCTGCTGCTGCTGCTGCTGCTGCTGCTGCTGCTGCTGCTGCTGCTGCTGCTGCTGCTGCTGCTGCTGCTGCTGCTGCTGCTGCTGCTGCTGCTGCTGCTGCTGCTGCTGCTGCTGCTGCTGCTGCTGCTGCTGCTGCTGCTGCTGCTGCTGCTGCTGCTGCTGCTGCTGCTGCTGCTGCTGCTGCTGCTGCTGCTGCTGCTGCTGCTGCTGCTGCTGCTGCTGCTGCTGCTGCTGCTGCTGCTGCTGCTGCTGCTGCTGCTGCTGCTGCTGCTGCTGCTGCTGCTGCTGCTGCTGCTGCTGCTGCTGCTGCTGCTGCTGCTGCTGCTGCTGCTGCTGCTGCTGCTGCTGCTGCTGCTGCTGCTGCTGCTGCTGCTGCTGCTGCTGCTGCTGCTGCTGCTGCTGCTGCTGCTGCTGCTGCTGCTGCTGCTGCTGCTGCTGCTGCTGCTGCTGCTGCTGCTGCTGCTGCTGCTGCTGCTGCTGCTGCTGCTGCTGCTGCTGCTGCTGCTGCTGCTGCTGCTGCTGCTGCTGCTGCTGCTGCTGCTGCTGCTGCTGCTGCTGCTGCTGCTGCTGCTGCTGCTGCTGCTGCTGCTGCTGCTGCTGCTGCTGCTGCTGCTGCTGCTGCTGCTGCTGCTGCTGCTGCTGCTGCTGCTGCTGCTGCTGCTGCTGCTGCTGCTGCTGCTGCTGCTGCTGCTGCTGCTGCTGCTGCTGCTGCTGCTGCTGCTGCTGCTGCTGCTGCTGCTGCTGCTGCTGCTGCTGCTGCTGCTGCTGCTGCTGCTGCTGCTGCTGCTGCTGCTGCTGCTGCTGCTGCTGCTGCTGCTGCTGCTGCTGCTGCTGCTGCTGCTGCTGCTGCTGCTGCTGCTGCTGCTGCTGCTGCTGCTCGTATTTACTTATATAGAAAACATTACCTGACATTCATTAGACCCATAAATTGAAAAAAAATAGAAAACCTAAGTGAGTAAGGGACAGAGCCTTACTCACTTTTCGAAAGTTCGAGTTTAGATCATCGCTAGTTTGGTCTTCGGCACGCAACGTCCGTTGGTCTGTCGCGCTCTCGGCAAGCAAGCAGCAACGCACTCTGATGGTAGCGTTGAAGGGTTCTTGGGGGTCGGAGCGCGGGGCGGACGCGGTGCGCAGCCTCCGCGGCGCATCTCGCGCCCGCTGCCGGCTCGGCTCAGTCGCGTTCCGACCGCGCCGGCGCTCGCACGTCCTCTCGCGTCCACGCCGCTTCGCATCCGAAGTCCGCCTAAGCCCCAACACGACGCCGCCTCCGAGCACTCTCGAGCCGCAGCCCGGCATGCGCTCCTGACGGCTCGCTCCGCCCACAGCCACCCTCGCCACTCGCACGTCGCGCAAGTGAGTCTTCTGAGTATTCTGCCGCTGACCGTGTCGTCTTAGCCGCACCAGCCTCCGTGGTCACTTCGTCGTCCACGTCATCCAGAGACTCCCGTGGCGTCTGCACCCAATCGAAAGGTATCCTACTACTGATGAGTTCCATCCTCGCTTCCGGACTTGACCGCTGGGGAGCCAGGGTCGCGTCAGTTTGCTGTGGCTGTGAGTTACAATGAAAGGTATCGAAGTTCAGTTACAAAAAATGAGTGCAGCGAATGGCCTCGCTCTGTGGGATCGATCGAGCCGAATGTTTCAATTAGATCCCCTGCGGACTGGACCGCAGGGGCTGCTCCAGTGCGGCAGGCGAGTGCGGCACGCGCCCGCACCGCCGCTGAAGGAGAAAAGACTTCGCGTATTTGGAGCGGGCGCACGTAACTCACAAGCTGTACATTTGTTCTTTAAAAAAAAATTACTGATTGCTTTCTTCAAAGTTAATCGTAGGTATACCTACGAAATATATGATAGCCAAACACATAGCACTGCACCAGTAGATACGTCAGCTAGTCAACATCGCCAGCGGCTGCTGTGAGCTAGCAATTAAGCAGTAAGTCGTAGCGATTTTCTACATTGGTCAGCTGCACTGGAAGCGAACGTTGCGTTGGCACTCCGGTGGTCACCAGCGGTAAATAAGAAAACGTGGAGGTTACAACAATTGTATTGCGTTTGCATGCGGGATCTTGCGCGCCCGCCTCCGCGTCCCCGGCGCTGCCTGACCCTGGGCCTGAAGCCTGACCCACTCCAAACTGTTATCAGGAATTATAGAAGACGTCGAAGTCTGGCGATCTCAAAAATGCAGAATTAATATGTGAACCTATTTTAGTACGGCAGTTTTAAAATAACACTATTACTTACTGTACTCACTGTTTTAGAACCAAGTAATCGGCATCATCCATGTTTTACGTTTTATAATTTTTTAATACTTAGCATGAAAAAATATTTATTAAAATTCATGACAGTATCTGGCATGGTGTGTTTGTACACACGAAGAGAACAAACGTTGAGCGAGTGGTGCTGCTGTGCCGGGATGGCGAGCGTTGCGACTTGACTCGGCCTCCTCCGGCCGCGGCGCCGGCTTCGGTGATAACATAAATGAAACGACACAACGTTACAAAGCATTGCCTTTTATTGATCTGACGATGGCCGAAGAAGTAAACAAACATTGGGTCTTAAAAATTGGAAGTCATCACAACTAGTAGAAACCATAACAAATCTTATCATCTTCATCTTATTTCTATAGATCGTTCTTGTTCAGAGGATAGTAAGCCTTCCGACTTGTTTATTTTTAAACTCGAAGCATTTAAAAATCGAAGCAATTCTGATGATTGATATAGGTTTTTGAAAATGTGCTAATTCACTTTAAAGATCGACTTTGTATATTAAACACATAATATACAATACAAATAAAGAAACAAAAGGGCATAATGCCATGGAATTAAGCTATTCGTATTGAAAATTAAAGAAACGCTATTTTTAATAAAAGAAATCGAAAAATTCATTTTAATTAAGCCTCTTCATTCTCTTTGATACTATGAAACCTTACATTGTTGTTTAGAATATTATATACAGCTCATTATTTTATTGTATTTAATGCATCTTCTCGCATACATTTTACGGATCTGTATTCAGACTGTATTCAGTTTCCGTTATTCAGAACAGATCATTCCATCCGAAGCTGCTCCTCAACTCATTTCAAATCAAATCGTACAGTCGACATGTACGTGCGCCACCGCTACCCCGACCCCGACCCCGACTCGGGCCCGGGAGTTAACGAGAATTGATCAAATGCGAAACAGTAAACGACACGTCAATTGAAATATTCTCTCTCTACTGCGGCTACACCGCTGCCACCGCGGACCTGAGCCCGCTGCCTGGTCAGCGTCGTGGCGTGTGCTCCCACCTCACTGTAGGACATAACGCGTACACTTATTTTTTTTATTAAGCGACGACACAACAACTGTTAACAATCAAAGTGTTATCACTTTGAATTTGTTTACATATTTTCCTTATTCAGATTTCACACAAATACAGATTTCAACATGTGACTCAGCGAACTGAAGTGATGAAACATTATTTCATCACCGAACTGAGTCAGCTACCGTATGCCTGTGCACACTGCCTGGAGGTGGATAGACCGCTGTGAACGCGTGACCGTTTACGTAGATATACATTGTATACACTTACACGAATAGGGAACCAAGGAGCGCACAGCTCTAACTAACTAGCTAACTAAGTGAGTCGCTGGGCTGTGCGCCGGCAGTCGACGCCTCCGTCTATTAGGGTTAAGGATCGAAATGCAAGTCCTCGGCTCCAGATCAAACACTCCCTACAAAAAGCGCAGCAGCACCGCCGCTTCTTCGAAAATAAACATCGGGTAGGTACAAGACGAGTGCTCCTCTTCACTTGCTTCACGAGCCGTGTCCCGGGACACCTTATCCGTTCATCGTATCGGAATATTGTGGAAAAAAAATTGACACGTTGTAGCTCACAGCATTTGATGTTTTCAGCCATATACGAGTACAATCAAATTGTGAAAATGGCCGCCAGATCGGTTGAGTAATTTTGCGACACAAACGAAACTTACAAAGATCATTGGTGTCTTGCCGGGGTAACGCTCTTATCACGGTTTTCGAATTCGGATTTATTAAAAAAAAAAAAATTACTTTTAAGTAATCAGCAAGTGTATTTAACTTTTTTACATATAGGCCATTTCTTCACGGTTTTTAGTGTCGGTTTTTTATTTAAATGAAATCAATAACAATGTACGTAGGAGCGTGTTCATTCCCTTTCTTCTGGCGCCAACACTCGCACACTCGCACACTCGCACAGACAAAGCGCTGCGTTCCTATCGAGTGCGCCGCGTCTAATCGATCCCCCGTTGCATTGTTTTTATAATTTCAACTAAATTCTCCGCATACTTGTTGTCAATAAGAGCACCGCGAGGCGCCGCGTGCAACCGCGTGCAGCCGCCATGCCCCGCGTGCTCCCTCGTGCAGGCGCGTGCAGCCGCGTGCGGCCGCGCTCGCTGTCTAACAATATCTTGGAATGTCTACATTGCTAACACTGAAATATCCAACCGAGCCAACATTCCAAATAACTCAACAAAATACCGGTTTATATTTATTTCAATTTTGAATGATTTGTTTAATTTTTACTACACACATCACTCGGTCTTAAGTTAAATCAAGAAAAATTCAACTTCATCTATAAACCGGGCCATCGGAGACATACATATATCAATAAATAAAGTGAGTTAGGACACAGGTTAGGAGTTAGGCGTCGTGGCTCAGCCCAGCCTAGATTAAGGTTAATTTATAAAGGTATGTACAGGCGGTGAGTCGGCAGTAGGTACGTAGTTTCGGCTTAGTCACCGTCCGCAATGAATAGTATCGGCAACAGAACAACTAAATTAGAGAACGTCCTGTTAATGTTAATTACTTGGCGTTACTTAACAAGCTGTGAAATAAACGGCTTCGCATTATCGCGCAATAAATAGATACAATTAGGCGACGAAGCGGGCCGAGACGGAACGGCGGCGCGTTCGGTCTCCGCCGTCGCGTGTACTGTCGCTGTGTGGTGCAGCGTGCAGTTTGGACGCGCCGCGGATTGTGGCGCTGGTACTGGTGCTGGTGCTGGTGCAGCGACAGTACACAAACACGTGCACCACGCGCACAGGTGAACGATACACTAATTACATCTCAACTCAAAAAACAAGACTCCTTTTTCAGACTGCTTCTGCAATATGCGTTAAACGTAAAATTAATTTTAGTTAAATGATTCTAAATGTCTACAACTTTCTGTACCATTTGAAATCCATTGCCAATAAGCAAGAAGACGGTGACGAGTGTCCGCGCAAACAACTCTCTCTTCCTTCGGCCATGGAAAGCCTTTTGCGTCACACCGGAGACACGTGCGGATGCTGTGCTCGCAGCACGCAGCACTCAGCACACAGCACCCGTGTGTCCGTTGTTGAGTCGTGAGTCGGGCTCGGTGAGCTATCAGCCGAGCGACGCCTCGCCGCGCGCCACTCGCCGGGCCGCCGGGCCGCGGGTTCGCCGGGGGGCACTCTCTCGTGACCCGCGCAGTGGGACGCGCCAAACATTTAGCAAGTCTGTTTTGATTTCCGTTGTCGGCGTGGACATTGCCGGGCCGCTGGACACTACAGACGGACAGAGCTAAGTGAAAGTATTAGAACCAATTAATTTTGTTTATGTACTTAATAAATAATAAGTTAAATGATATTCAAACGATAAATTAAACTCGACTAACCATTCAAGCACAAGCACAGCGATACTGTTTAAATTGTAATCAAAGTGTACGCGCGTGATGTTCGCAGTTCCGAAGAGTGCTGCGTCAGTGCCGTGTCTAGGATCTCACCATTACAATGTTCCAATCCTCATCTGACGTTCCCGAGCTCCTCGCTGCTGTCCCTTCGAGGGCACAGGAATACTGTTCCGAGGCGCAGTATTCTCTCTCTAGTGTTGTATTCTTCCTCCTCAGGACAATGTGACTTTTTGGAGTGCAAACTTTGCATATATTTTGACGTAAAATGGTCACAC